>JAOPSE010000016.1:5901032-7101526 GCA_029449295.1 Zea luxurians
CATGCCTTGATTTGCACTTTTCCCACATTTAGCACACAAGGATTCAATTAATATGTGTTGGGCATCTAATCACCAAAATACTTATAGAAATTGCCCAAGGGCATATTTCCCTTTCAATCTCCCCCTTTTTGGTGATTTATGCCAACACATCAAAAAGCAACTAAAAAGTGCAACATCAAAACAATTGAAGACCAAATTGTTTTAGCTTATGATTTGGCATATTTGGATTGCGCTTTGCTACCACTTGGTTTGTTTTTGCAAATCAAATTCATTTGCCTATCTCTAAGTCAAACACGCTTGTTTGGGCACAAAGAGAGATATTCCAAGAGTGAAATAGATCAAGTGCCAAAAACTCCCCATTTTTCCATAATCAAAATTCTCCCCCATAAGAGACCAAATTTTGCAATAAGAGCATTTTGGGCAAAATGCAAATTCTAGCTCTACTATTTTTGAAATTCACAAGTGGTAGCTGATCCATTTGCTTTGGCCTTAATTTCTCCCCCTTTAGCATTAAGCACCAAAACGGGATCATTTTTGGCCCTTTAACCCCATTGCCTCACCAAAAATGTCAATTAAGAGCAAAAAGGCAATGAGAGAATAAGAATGAACTTGGAATTAAATACACTAATACCGGAGTGCAGTGGAAGTCTTTGCATCGTCCAAGTCCATTTTCCCTTTCAATGTACCTTCAAGACTACAACAAGTGTACTCAACCAACAAATTAGTCTCAAAGGGATCAAGTTGTAGCACACTCCCCCTAAGCACGTGCATCATTTGCATATGGACTTGTGAGGTCCGGGGGTGACTTGTACAACTTGAGCACCATAAACAACAATTGATATAAATGCTCAAATTAACATGATCAAAGGCGTAGAACACATGTATGCTTTAGATCAATCCAAGTTACGCGAATCTAAGACATTTAGCTCACTACGCAACCTGCAAAACCTTTTCTCATCTAAAGGCTTAGTGAAGATATCGGCTAGCTGGTTCTCGGTGCTAATGTGGTACACATCGATATCTCCCTTTTGCTGGTGGTCTCTCAGGAAGTGATGCCGGATGTCTATATGCTTAGTGCGGCTTTGTTCAACAGGATTATCCGCTAAGCGAATTGCACTCTCATTGTCACATAGGAGTGAGACTTTGCTCAGATTGTAGCCAAAGTCCCGGAGGGTTTGCCTCATCCAAAGTAGTTGCGCGCAACACTGTCCTGCGGCAACGTACTCGGCCTCAGCGGTGGATAGGGCAATGGATGTTTGTTTCTTGGAACTCTAGGACACCAGGGACCTTCCTAGAAATTGGCACGTCCCTGATGTGCTCTTCCTATCAACCTTGCACCCAGCATAATCGGAGTCTGAGTATCCAATCAAGTCAAAGGTAGACCCCTTTGGATACCAGATCCCAAAGCAAGGCGTAGCAACTAAATACCTAAGAATTTGCTTAACGACCACAAGGTGATATTCCTTGGGGTCAGATTGAAATCTAGCACACATGCATACACTAAGCATAATGTCCGGTCTACTAGCACATAAATAAAGTAATGAACCTATCATGGACCGGTATGCCTTTCGATCAACAGACTTACCTCCTTTGTTGAGGTCAACATGCCCGTCATTTCTCATCAGTGTCTTCGTGGGCTTGGCGTCCTTCATTCCAAACCTTTTGAGAAGATCCCGAGTATACTTCGTTTGGGAGATGAAGGTGTCGTCCTTGAGTTGCTTCACTTGGAACCCAAGCAAGTAGGTCAACTCACCCATCATAGATATCTCGAATTTCTGCATCATCACCCTGCTAAACTCCTCACAAGACTTTTGGTTAGTAGAACCAAATATTATGTCATCGACATAAATTTGGCACACAAAGAGATCACCGTCACACGTCTTGGTAAAAAGAGTGGGATCAGCTTTCCCAACCTTGAAAGCATTAGCAATTAAGAAATCTCTAAGACATTCATACCATGCTCTTGGGGCTTGCTTAAGTCCATAGAGCGCCTTAGAGAGCTTATACACGTGGTTGGGATACCTGTCAGCCTCAAAGCCAGGGGGTTGTTCCAAATATACCTCCTCCTTGATTGGCCCATTGAGGAAAGCACTCTTTACATCCATTTGAAATAGCCTAAAAGAATGGTGAGCGGCATAGGCTAATAAAATTCGAATTGACTCTAGCCTAGCCATAGGAGCAAAAGTCTCCTTGAAATCCAAACCTGTGACTTGGGCATAACCTTTTGCCACAAGTCGAGCCTTGTTTCTTGTCACCACTCCGTGCTCATCTTGCTTATTGCGGAACACCCACTTGGTTCGCACAACATTTTGCTTTGGACGTGGCACCAGGCTCCAAACTTCATTTCTCTTGAAGTTGTTGAGTTCTTCCTGCATGGCCAACACCCAGTCCGGATCCTGCAAGGCCTCTTCTACCCTGAAAGGCTTAATAGAAGAGACAAACGAGTAATGCTCACAAAAATTAGCTAAGCGTGAGCGAGTAGTTACTCCCTTGCTGATATCACCCAGAATCTGATCGACGGGGTGATGTCTTTGGATCGTTGCTCGGACTTGAGTTGGAGGGACCCGTGGTGCTTCTTCCTCCATTACTTGATCTTCTTGTGCTCCCCCTTGATCATGCCCTTCTTCTTGAGGTACCTATTCATCGTCTTGAGTTGGGGGATGCACCACTGTCGAGGAAGATGGTTGATCTTGTTCCTGTAATTCCTATGGTCGCACATCACCTATTGCCATCGTGCGCATTGCGGCCGTCAGAATTTCTTCTTCATCTACATCATCAAGATCAACTTGCTCTCTTGGAGAGCCATTAGTCTCATCAAATACAACATCGCTAGAGACTTCAACCAATCCCGATGATTTGGTGAAGACCCTATACGCCTTTGTATTTGAGTCATACCCTAGTAAAAACCCTTCTACTGCCTTGGAAGCAAATTTAGAATGTCTACCTTTCTTCACTAGAATGTAGCATTTGCTCCCAAATACACAAAAGTAAGAGACATTGGGTTTGTTATCGGTAATGAGTTCGTAGGAGGTCTTCTTGAGAAGGCGATGCAGATAGAGCCAGTTTATGGCGTGGCAGGCTGTGTTCACAGCTTCCGACCAAAACTGCTCGAGCGTCTTGAGCTCTCCAAGCATCGTTCTCATCATGTCGATTAGCGTCCTGTTCTTCCTCTCTACTACACCATTTTGCTGTGGTGTGTAGGGAGCGGAGAACTCGTGCTTGATGCCTTCCTCCTCAAGATACTCCTCAACTTACAGATTCTTGAACTCGGACCCGTTGTCGCTCCTTATCTTTTTCACCTTCAGCTCAAATTCATTTTGAGCCCTCCTTATAAAGCGCTTTAGGGTCTCTTGGGTTTTTGTCTTATCCTGCAAAAAGAATACCCAAGTGAAGCAGGAAAAATCATCAACAATTACAAGACCATACTTACTTCCCCCGATGCTTAGGTAGGCAATGGGTCCAAAGAGATCCATGTGAAGAAGCTCCAGCGGTCTTGATGTTGTCATCACGTTTTTGTTGTGATGAGTACTTCCCACCTATTTTCCTGCCTGACATGCTGCACAAGGTCTGTCTTTCTCAAAACAGACATCGGTTAGTTCTAACACATGATCTCCCTTTAGAAGCTTATGAAGGTTCTTCATCCCAACATGTGCTAGACGGCGATGCCAAAGCCAGCCCATACGAGTCTTAGCCATTAAGCATGCATCTAGATCGGCATTCTCTTTCGAAAAATCAACTAAATAGAGCTTGTCGTCTAATACACCCTTAAAGGCTAATGAACCATCACTCCTTCTAAAGACAGACACATCAATATTTGTAAACAGACAATTGTAACCCATGTGACACAATTGACTTACAGACAGAAGGTTGTACCCAAGCGACTCTACTAGAAATACATTCGATATTGAGTGCTCGTTAGTAATGGCAATCTTGCCCAACTTTGACCTTGCCTTGGTTTCCATCTCCAAAGATGATTGTATCCTGGGAATCCTTGTTCTTGACGTAGGAGGTGAACATCTTCTTCTCCCCCGTCATGTGGTTTGTGCATCCGCTGTCGATTATCCAGCTAGAGCCCTAGATGCATAAACCTGCAAGTGATTAAGCTTGGGTTTTAGGTACCCAACTCTTGTTGGGTCCTACAAGGTTAGTCACAATAACTTTTGGAACCCAAATACAAGTCTTGTCTCCCTTGCATTTGGATCCCAATTTTCTAGCCACTACTTTTGTATTTTTGCATGTAAGTACAAAAGAAGTGTTGCAAGCATAAAAAACAGTAATAGGTTCATTGCACATTTTCCTAGAAGCATGAGTAGCATAATTTCTCCTAGGTGCATGAGACACAGCATGATTGCGCCTAGGCCTATTTCTACTATAATCATAAGTAGAGCTGGAAGCAATCATGGCATGATCATAGTATCTATCATTATAAGCATTCCTAGTAAATTTTCTATCATAAATGTAAGCATGATTCTTTTGGGGAATATTAGCCATAGGAGCCTTCCCTTTCTCCTTATTGAGAACACGAGTCCTTTGGCTCATCAAGTTCTTTGTTTTCTTTTGAAAACCAAGTCCATCCTTAATTGAGGGGTGTCTACCAACGGTGTAGGCATCCCTAGCAAATTTCAATTTATTAAAATCAACTTTGCAAGTCTTAAGTTGAGCATTAAGACTTGCCACCTCATTGTTCAATTTAGTAATAGAAGCAAGATGTTCATCACAAGCATCAGCATCAAAATCCTTACATCTATTACAAATAACAACATGCTCTACATATGAACTAGTTTTGTTGACTTCCTCTAGCTTAGCATTTAATTCATCATTAAACTCCTTAAACTAGAGACAGATTCATGGAAAGCAGATAACTCAGAGGATAGCATTTCATTCCTTTTAACTACTAAAGCAAGAGATTTTTGAACATTAACAAACTTGTCATGTTCCTCATATAAAATATCCTCTTGCTTTTCTAACAATCTATCCTTTTCATTTAGAGCATCAGTTAATTCATTAATTTTGTCTACCTTAGCTCTATCTAGTCCTTTAAACAAGTCAGTGTAGTCTACTTCATCATCAGAAGATTCTTCATCACTAGATGAAGTGTACTTGGGAGTGTCTCGAATGTGTACCTTCTTTTCCTTGGCCATAAGGCATGTATGGCGTTCGTTGGGGAAGAGTGAGGACTTGTTGAAGGCCGAGGCAACAAGTCCTTCGTCGTCGGAGTATGATGAAGAGCAGTCAGAATCCCATTCCTTTCCTAGATGCGCCTCGCCCTTCGCCTTCCTGTAATTCTTCTTCTTCTCCTTCTTCCCATGTCTTTCTTGTGCCTGGTCATTCTTATTATCGAGATATTGAGCAATAAAGTGACCAGTCTTACCGCATTTGAAGCAGGAGCGTTTTCCCCTTGTTCTATTCCTGTTGGGGTACTCCTTGCGTCCCTTGAGTGCGGTCTTGAAGCGCTTGATGATAAGCGCCATCTCATCTTCATTTAGCCCAGCAACCTCCACTTATGCTACCTTGCTTGGTAGCGTCTCCTTGCTGCTAGTTGCTTTGAGAGCAATGGGCTGTGGCTCACAGATGGGTAGTGGACCATTCAAGGTGTCATCTACATATCTTGCCTCCTTAACCATCATGCTCCCGCTTACGAATTTTCCGAGGATTTCCTCGTGCGTCATTTTGGTGTACCTGGGGGTTTCACGAATAAGATTCACAAGATGGGGGTTAATTACAGTAAATGACCTTAGCATGAGTCGAACGACATCATGATCCATCCATCTTGTGCTTCCATAGCTTCGAATCTTGTTGACCAGGGTCTTGAGCCTGTCATCGCGAACCTCCCCAGCTCGCCTTCCACTAGTTCCATCTTTGTGATCATAGTGGCGTCGTTTCCTCATGAGATATCTTGAGGGTGTCCCAGATTTGCTTGGCGTTGTCCAAGCCACTCACCTTATTATATTCGTTCCTGCAAAGTGAAGCTAGCAAGACAGTAGTAGCTTAGGCATTTTTGTGAATTTGCTCATTTATGAAAACGGGATTGTCAGTACTATCAAAATGCATTACGTTTTCAACAATCTCCCAGATACTAGGATGGAGGGAAAATAAATGACTACACATTTTATGACTCCAGAAAGAGTAGTCTTCTCCATCAAAGTGTGGATGTTTCCCAAGCGGAATTGATAGCAAATGAGCATTTGAATTGTACGGAATACGGGAATAATCAAATGAATAGTTTTGATTAACCATCTTTTTCTTTGACGAGGAGTCGTCGTCGTGTGGTGAAGAAGACGAGGCATCGCTGTCGTAGTAGATGATCTTCTTGATGCGCCTCTTCTCTTCCCGTCGCTCTTCTTGTGACTCAAGCCTGAGTCGATAGGCTTGTCGTCTCTTGGCTCGTTGAAGACGGACTCCTTTTCCTTGTCGTTGACCACCATCCCCTTTCCCTTAGGATCCATCTCTTCAGGCGGTTAGTCCCTTAGATGGAGTACGGCTCTGATACCAATTGAGAGCACCTAGAGGGGGGTGAATAGGTGATCCTGTAAAATCAAACACTAAATAGCCACAAAACTTAGTTATTAAAGTGTTAGTGTGACTAAGTAGCTTTGAAGCGAGTTCTTGTGAACAAAACAATCACAGAGAAAGCAACACAAGAGACACGCGATTTTTATCCCGTGGTTCGGCCAAATTCTTGCCTACTTCCACATTGTGGCGTCCCAATGGACGAGGGTTGCACTCAACCCCTTTCAAGTGATCCGATGATCAACTTGAATACCACAGTCTTTTCTTTTAGAGTATTTTCCCGTTTGCGAGGAATTTGCACAATTTGGAGCCTCTCGCCCTTACAGTGATGATCACAAAAGAAACACAAAAGTAACTGAAAGGGAAATATGCCCTTGGGCATTTTCTTTAAGTATTTTGGTGATTAAATGTCCAACACATCTTGATTGGCTTCTTGTGTGCTAAATGTGGGAAAAGTGCAAATCAAGGCATGAGGTATGTTTCTAGACTTAGTACATTGTTTTTGAATACTAATGTGGTTATCTAAATGCTAGAAACAGTGCTGAGAAGAAGAGGATCGAATTACAAAAGACTTGGCTATGTGCAGCCAAAGTCTAGCTCGGCCTGGTGCACCGGACAGTGTGCAGTGCGCCAGGCTGGTCTCCGATGAAATGGCTGCTCTCGGGAATTGACGGCGGTGTACGGCTAAAATTCACCAGACTGTCCGATGAGTCATCCGCGGCGAACTCGTCGCTCTCAGGAAAAGGATCAGCGATGTACGGCTAAAATTCACTGGACTGTCCAGTGGTGCACCGGACTGTCCGGTGAGCCAACTGTCGCCTGAGCAATGGTCGGCCGCACAATCTTTGCGCGACACATGGACTGCTCCAACGGTCAGCTGGTGCACCGGACTGTCCGGTGTGCACCGGACAGTGTCCGATGCGTCAATCAGCCTAGAGGAGCAACGGTCGGATATGCCAAATTTGGAAGGAGATCATGCACCGGATAGTCTACAGGACCTGTCCGATGGTGCACCAGACTGTCCGGTGCGCCACTCGACAGAAGGCAAGGATAGCCTTCCATATTGATCTCCAACGGCTCCTAGCTGCCTTGGGGCTATAAAAGGGACCCCTAGGCGCATGGAGGACAACACCAAGCATTCTCTAAGTATTCTTAAGCATCCAGACTCCGCTCCCGCACATTTGCTTCATTGTGTTAGTGATTTGAGCTCCATTTGAGTCGCGGACTCCGTGTGTTGTGTTTCGAGCTCAAGTCGTGACTTGTGTGCGTGGTTGTGCTGAGGATTTGGGTCCTGCGTGTGTTGCTCTCCCCAACCTTACTCTATGCTTTCTTTGTGATCTCTGTTGTAAGGGTGAGAGACTCCAAGTTATAGAGATTCCTCGCAAACGGGAAAACATACTAAAGGAAAAAGACCGTGGTATTCAAGTTGATCATCGGATCACTTGAAAGGGGTTGAGTGCAACCCTCGTCCATTGGGACGCCACAACGTGGAAGTAGGCAAGTGTTACTTGGCCAAACCACAGGATAAAATTGCGTGTCTCTTGTGTTGCTTTCTCTATGATTGTTTTCAAGAACTCGCCTCAAAACTACTTAGTCGCACTAACACTTCTATAACTAAGTTTTTGTGGCTATTTAGTGTTTGATTTTATAGGATCACCTATTCACCCCCCCTCTAGGTGCTCTCAATTGGTATCAAAGCCATACTCTTCACTTAAGGGACTAACCGCCCGAAGAGATGGATCTTAAGAGAAAGGGGATGGTGGTCAACGACAAAGAAAAGGAGTCCCTCTTCAACGAGCCAAGGGATGACAGGTCCACTGACTCAGGATCGAGTCACAAGAAGAGGGATGGGAAGAAGAAGAGGTGCATCAAGAAGATCATTTACTACGACAGCGATGCCTCCTCTCCTTCACTAAGAGACGACGACGACTCTTCAAAGAAGAAAACAGTTAATCAAAACTATTCATTTGATTATTCTCGTATTCCGTTCAATTGAAATGCTCATTTGCTATCAATTCCACTTGGGAAACCTCCACACTTTGATGGAGAAGACTACTCTTTCTGAGTCATAAAATGCGTAGTCAGTTATTTTCCCTCCATCCTAGTATTTGAGAGATTGTTGAAAATGGAATGCATTTTGATAGTACTGACAATCTCGTTTTCATAAATGAGCAAATTCATAAAAATGCACAAGCTACTACTATGTTGTTAGCATCTCTTTGCAGGGACGAGTATAATAAAGTGAGTGGCTTGGACAATGTCAAATAAATCTAGGATACCCTCAAGACATCTCATAAGAGAAACGACGCCACTATGATCACAAAGATCGAGCTAGTGGAAGGCGAG
Organism: Zea luxurians; assembly: GCA_029449295.1. Lineage (NCBI taxonomy): Eukaryota > Viridiplantae > Streptophyta > Magnoliopsida > Poales > Poaceae > Zea > Zea luxurians. The sequence continues at coordinate 5,909,889 of JAOPSE010000016.1, forward strand.
CTAGGGAGGTTTGCGATGATCAGGGGAGAGGAGCCAACACAGACCTACAACAGGCTCAAGACCCTAGTCAACAAGATTCGAAGCTATGGAAGCACAAGATGGACGGATCATGATGTCGTCCGACTCATGTTAAGGTCATTTACTGTAATTGAACCCCATCTTATCAATCTTATTCGTGAAAACCCTAGGTACACCAAGATGAAACCCGAGGAGATACTAAGAAAATTTGTGAGCGGGCGCATGATGGCAAAGGAGGCACGATACATGGATGACACCTTGAATGGTCCACTACCTATCTACGAGCAGCAACCCGTTGCTCTCAAAGCAACAAGCAGCAAATAGGCGCTACCAAACAAGGTAGCTCAAGTGGAGGCTGCCGGACTCAATGAAGATGAGATGGCGCTTATCATCAAGCGCTTCAAGACCGCACTCAAAGGACGCAAGGAGTATCCCAACAGGAATAAAGCAAAGGGAAAACGCTCCTGCTTCAAATGCGGTAAGACTGGTCACTTTATTGCAAATTGTCCCGACAATAATAGTGACTAGGGACAAGAAAAAAAATGGGAAGAAGGAGAAAAAGAAGAACTACAGGAAGGCAAAGGGCGAGGCGCACCTTGGAAAGGAATGGGACTCGGACTGCTCCTCTTCCGACTCCGACGACGAAGGACTCGCTGCCTCGGCCTTCAATAAATCCTCACTCTTCCCCAACGAATGCCATACATGTCTTATGGCCAAGGAGAAAAAGGTACGTGTTCGGGACACACCGAAGTACACTTCATCTAGTGATGAAGAATCCTCCGATGATGAAGTAGATTACTCTAGTTTATTTAAAGGTTTAGATAGAGCCAAAGTAGAGAAAATTAATGAATTAATTGAAGCACTAAATGAAAAAGATAGACTTTTAGAAAAGCAAGAGGACATTTTGTATGAAGAACATGACAAATTTGTTAGTGCACAAAAATCTCTTGCTTTAGAAACTAAGAAAAATGAAATGCTATCTTCTGAGTTATCTGCTTGCCATGAATCTATCTCTAGTTTAAAGAGTTTAAATGATGAATTAAATGCTAAGCTAGAGGAGGTAAATGCAACTAGATCATGTGTAGAACATGTAGTTATTTGCAATAGATGCAAGGACTTTGATGTTGATGCATGTGATGAACACCTAATTTCTATTACTAAATTAAATGATGAGGTCGCAAGTCTTAATGCTCAACTTAAGACTTGTAAAATTGATTTTGATAAACTAAAATTTGCTAGGGATGCCTACACGGTTGGTAGACACCCCTCAATTAAGGATGGGCTTGGTTTTCGAAAGGAAATCAAGAACTTAACAAGCCAAAGGACTCCCGTTCCTAATAAGGAGAAAGGGAAGGCCCCTATGGCTAATAGTCCTCAAAGGAACCATGCATTTATCTATGATAGAAATGTTGCTAGTCGTTATCATTATAATAAGAGTTATGTTCATACTGCTTACAATGATTCACATGCTATGTTTGCCTCTAGCTCTACTTTTGTTTATGGTAGAAGTAGGTGTTGGGGACTTGTTCTCAAATGCTAAGAATTAAGAACAAGGCAACATAAAAAGTGTTAAATGTTAGACTCCTTCGTCCTTGAAAACATTATGTCCCTTCGGATATAATGAAACTTGGACGAAGGTTATAAAGAGAAAAAACCTTCGTAAGATTAATAAATGGACAAAGAGAGCACATATACACAAAATATGAGTAATGATGCGGGTATAATCATCAACTTATTTTTATTACCAATTTCATAAAAACAAATTACAAATGTACCTTCAGATTGATGGAAAGTAAAGGTACAATCGTGATGCGCGAAAGCGTATGCCAGGTCAGCGTGAACAGTACGGGAGTACTGTTCATCTATTTATAGGCACGGGACGCAGCCCGTGTAAAATTACATTGATGCCCTTTACATTTGATAATAACTTTATGGCAACCCTTCGAGGTTTAACTTGACTTTTCATCCTTAAGTCGGTTCCTCTTTTCCTTCGTCATGCCGAAGCTTTTCTGTACGTAGCTTCGTGATCATCCTATCCTTCGTCGTGATCGCTTTCCACCCCAGTCAAGCTTCGTCTTAACCATGCTCTTGTACACCCGCAACCTGACCCCGAAGATACCTGTTCACATGTTTCACTCGGAAAATATTGTCAAATCATGTTTTTGAGGAGCTTCGGAAGCCGAAGGCCCCCAACAGTAGCCCCTCGCAATATTAATTTACTGCAATGATAAATTCATATTGCGACATGGACGAAGGCTTTGAGCCGAAGGTCCAAAAAAACACCTTCCTTCTGCTCGAATAGCAGCAGTCATTGACAAACGGGGCCCTCCAGTTTCCGACACACTGGGTGTATAAATAAGAGCTCACCGCAAGTTTATTTGGCACGCTCTCTTGCCATCCGCTTTTACTCACCCAAAAAATTTTTTAGCCTACACGCAACAGCACTTGCTCAGTTTTAGATTTTTAAGCTTCGGTTTCGAGTGGGTTTTGTTAGCATTTTCGAAGATGCCTGAGGATAAGAAAGCCGTTGGTGGTTCGAAGCTAAGCCTTTCTGAAGAGATGCACCTGGGCTTTCTTGAATCAATGTCAAAGACTAATATAGAGAAGATTATCAGGGAGATTTTGGAGGGTTTATCTGAAGATACTAGCGACAGTGAAAGTTACGATGTGGATAGTGGTGGTGAAGATTCCGAAGATCGACCCTGGCGACCAAGCCATGCAGTTTTTGGTAAGTCCAGTATAAAGGAAAATCATCTTGTCAATATGAGAGGGAGATACTTTCGGGACTTGTCTATTGTGAGGGCTGACGAAGGAGAGAAGACTTGTCCGACTCCCGAAGAAAATGAGGTCGTGATATTCCGAAGCTTCTTAAAAGCTGGATTAGGATTTCCCTTGAGTAGCTTTGTCGTGGAAGTGCTGAAGACATTTGAAATCTACCTTCACCAACTTATCCCCGAAGCAATCATAAGGATGAACATCTTTGTGTGGGCCGCGAGAAGCCAAGGTTTGGAACCTAACGCAAAAAGCTTCTGTAGCATACACGAGCTATTGTATGAGACAAAACCCTGGGGCAAAGAGCAGTATCACAACAACTTTGGCTGCTACAGCTTCGGCGCTCGGTCCGGGTCAAGCTGCCATGTGCCAACTTTTCGAAAGAGGTGGCCCGGCGACTGGATGACAGAATGGTTTTACGTGAAAAATGACTTGAAATCACGTGAAGATATCAAAGGTATCATTATGCGCCCTATCTGGCAACCTTTGGCCTTCGGAAGCCGAAGGTGGAAATGGATGAAGCAGCCGAAGAATGCCAGAGAGCCTTCGGCGTGGTTTGCTCTTTTATTGGGACAAGGGATTTGGTCCAAGAGCATATTGCCTTCAGAGTATGGCCACTTGTAGAAAAATGGGAAATGCCGAAGGAGACCGTCAGGGAACCTGACGAAGGTGGACTAGTCAGGCTGAAATACACATTCAAATACGGAGATAAGTTTGTTGAACCAGATGATGACTGGTTAAAAAGTATTGAGGCCATAAGTGACGAATTGCTTAGGGTATATTCGAAAGCTGAAGATACTGCATTATCAGCGGCCTTCGGAGGCCGAAAGAAGAAGAGACTTAACCGAGTATTCGATGCAATTGGGTTTGTCTACCCCGACTACCATTACCCAGTGCGAGGCCAAAAAAGGAAAAATACTTCTCCTGCAAAGGAAATTGCTTCAACTGCTCCTAGTGAGCCATCCCCGAAGAGGAAAAAGGTAAAGGTGCTCACACACCGGCCACGTTATATTGAACCGGCCACAGTGCCTGAGTTTATTGGTGAGACCTCTTCGGCCAGCGAAGCTAGAGAACCAACTCCAATGCCAAAAATCGAAGAAGTGGCCGAGGCACCAACAACAGAGAAAATAGAAGAACCGGGGACTGGAGAAACAAAAACATTGGAAATTTTAAGTCCTCCAACAAAAATTGAGGCCACGAAAAGCCAAAAGGGTCCAGCAGCGACCCCGAAAAGAAAAAGGATGGTTAATGTGCTAGATGTTTTGGAAACAGTTAAATCTTCAAGCATAACTCTAAAGAAAACTGTTGAAGCTTCTGAAATGTCTACTGAAGCCTTTGTTGCTGAAGCTTTGAAGCAACAATTTGAAACTGAAGCTGGGCCCTCAGAGCCCACCAAGGTAAAACCTTTGAAAGCTGAAAAAAGAAAATTGACAGAGGCAACTTTGGAAACCGAAAAAATAAAAATGACAGAGCCAATTTTGATTGAAGAAATTGACACTGGCGCCCCCGAAGCATCTTCCAAAATACATGATTATATTGTGCGACATGCTTCGGGGAAGAAACTATCTGAAGAGGAGATTTTTGAAGCTAATCACTATGCCCGAGAACTGAAGTATCCGAAGGGGGCCGTAGTGTTCAATGGAACAGACGAAGATGACTTCCTATACTGTCTCCCAGACAATAAAGAATTATCCGTCTGCCGAGAGATGGCTAGGAGCATGGGTTTCCCGAAGCTTGAAGCTGGCCTTTGCGCCATGACGAAGGAGGATCTTGCAGATAGCCTTGCATATAATAGTCTGAAGGTACAAAAATTGTAAATTTTGAAATTTATGAATTTTGAATTAGTCTTTTGCTGTTATGTTGATCCATTCATTCTTTTGAATAGGTCTTAATACTCAGCAATGCCTTAAGGGCACAAAAGAATGCTGAAGACGAGAGCTGCACTATTGCTCTTAATAACCTTCGAACAGAGGTTATCAGGCTAAGAAACGAAGCCTTGGAAAAGGACAAAATTCTGCTTACATTGGTGGATAAAATGAAGGAAGACGAAGCTAGCTCTAAAACTCAAGCCGAAGCTCAGAAGCGTGAAATCGAAGATCTTCGGAAACAATTAGCCCAAGCTAAAGAAGAACGCATTCTTGAAGAAACAAAACGAGAACTAAGTGATCAATGGGCAAATCATTTGGAAATAAATGTTGAAGAGCTTCGTGCTTCGAAGAAAAGGTGCTATGATAAATCCATAGAGTGTGTTAAAAAGATAAAATCCAGCTTCGCCAGCGTCGGCACATTTTCTAGTGAAGAAAATTTCACAAGAGGGAATCCAGAAGGCCCGATTGAATGGATCAGTCACGAAGCTGAGGCCTTCGAGGAAATCTTGAATAGTCGCAGGGATATTTGTGCTTTTTCGGGCGCCAGAGGAATTGTTACTATTTTAGAGAAGAAAGGGTGCGAGCATGTGAAATCTTTAGCACAATCTGAAGCTGCTTTATCCTCTGAAGATATTAAAGACCCTTCAGCCAAAGCAAGACAGGTCGGTGGAAAATTTTTCACCGACATTTGGGACAATGGCGGCCGAGAAATGGCTCAAGAAATCATTCAGAGAAGTGAAAAGGCATCCATGACGCTAGGAAGGTAGCGAAGGCTGCTGAAAAAAGCACAGGGCCCGAAGGGCAAATAGGTATTAATTAGTGGTTTTTATTCTGTTGTGATTTTTGATTTTGAACTTTGTTCGCGGTTTGTAATAGTAATATAGCCATGTCCTCTCCTTCCTCAGAACCTGCTGAGGCAGCCCCGGACCCCCCCTCCCCCGAAGGGGGACGACGAAATTAGATAAATGGCCGAAGCCATCATGGACAAAGTTGTCAATCAGCTACTAAACGAAGCTGCAGAAGTAGTTCTTAAGGAAGATTAAGTGCTATTGTAAAAAATACTTGGAACATGACATGTGTAAAACTTTGTAACTTTGAATGTAATATATAATCTATTTATGGTTCAATTCTTTACGATGCATGAAATTTTGCATACATACCGTTTTTTGAGCCTTCGGCGAAAAAACACCTTCCCTTCTTTTCATGCTTTGTGAAGAAAATCTTTTATGTATCACAAGAATTTCCATACTTCTCTGATGAAGAATATCCAAGCTTCGTGAAAACATTCTTCGAAGCTATAAAAAAGTTTTATGTTGCCTCTCTGACGAAGCTATACTTCTTCTCAATTTATCTTGCGCTTTAGCACGATTTTCTCTTTTTCCAAAACATTCTTCGAAGATCAATACTGTGTCCCCTTCTTGTTCTACATGCAATATGATGTATGATGCTTATGTTATGCAAAATGATGTGATGATGTTATGCTATGCAAAATGGTATTTATGCTGAAGATACACACATCTCTGCAATAGAGCACACAATCTTTTTATCTCAGCGCTGACTTTTCGCTGTAAGCCTCCCTTAGGAGCTTCTTCGCCTTTTACTTTCAGCGGAATCAGCGTTTATTTTTCGCTGTAAGCCTCCCTTAGGAGCTTCTTCGCCTTTTACTTTCAGCGGAATCAGTGTTTATTTTTCGCTGTAAGCTCTGCATTCCCTTCGGAATGACTTTTGAGCAGAAAACTTACACTGCACTCCTTTAGGAACGACTTTTTACTACTTCGAAGAAGTTACAGTGTGTTCCTTAGAACAAGTTTTTGATAATTCGAAGGTTCTCCATGCCACCATAAATTCTTGTGCTTCGGTAACTCAAGCCTATGGAGAAGATATATTTTCATTATGATGATAAGCTAAACTGTTACAAGAATTTGAAAAAACGATAAAAGACACTTAAACTTCCCATAATTGTTCTTTACTACAAAGAAAGTAAAACTGAATGCGAAAATGCGAAAAACTGCTGTCGAAGTAGGATATTTTGTTAGTAAATATGCTTCGACTCTGGCACAGTGCTATTGACTGTGCGAGCTTCGGACTCCTCCTTGAGGTCCCTCTGGGGGTGAGAGTGCTGGCTCCCTTCTGGCTGCGGACCATGTTGTATTGGTGGTGGTGGTGGAAGCTGTTGACAGGAAGCTTGGGGTTGGCTTGCCGAAGCAACAGAGGCTGCAGGATGATTGCCTACATATTATGGAATGTAAGGCGAATGATACGAAGCAGTATGCATGACCTGCTTCGACTGGTTCTGTTGCGTTGCAGCCTCTGCTAGCTCCTTTTGCTTCTGGATGGTAACATGGCACATCCTGGTGGTATGGCCCTTGCCTTCACCACAGAATAAGCAGTAAATTTTTCTTGGTTGATCTCCAAATCTTCCCCCGAAGCCCCTGTTGCCTCTGCCCCTTGGCGCTGGCGGCCGGAAAGAGCTTTGCTGTTGCCCCGAAGCTTGCGAGGAGCACTGTGGCCTTTGTTGTTGACTCCCTTTGTCATCACTTTGGGTAGAATTGTGAATTGACCTGACGTGCCTCGGATAAAATCTTCCTCCGAAGCCCCTGGCCATTTCAGAGAACCTGAAAGCTTCCTCCCTTCTTTGGCGAAAATCATTGTCAGCTCGAATATACTCGTCCATTTTCTGGAGCAGCTTCTCCAAAGTTTGAGGAGGCTTCCTGGCAAAGTACTAAGCTGCAGGTCCTGGTCGAAGCCCCTTGATCATGGCCTCAATGACAATTTCATTGGGCACTGTTGGTGCCTGTGCCCTCAGACGTAGGAACCTTCAGACATATGCCTGAAGGTATTCTTCGTGATCCTGGGTGCACTGGAATAAAGCTTGAGCAGTGACTGGCTTCGTCTGAAACCCTTGGAAGCTGGTTATCAACATATCCTTCAGCTTTTGCCATGAGGTGATTGTCCCTGACCTAAGGGAGGAGTACCAGGTTTGTGTAACGCTCCTGACAGCCATGACGAAGGACTTTGCCATGACCGTCGTGTTGCCACCGTACGAAGATATAGTTGCCTCATAGCTCATCAAGAATTGTTTTGGGTCTGAATGACCGTCGTACATGGGGAGCTGGGGTGGCTTGTAAGACTGTGGCCAAGGAATAGCCTGCAGTTCTGTTGACAAGGGAGAAGCATCATCAAAAGCAAAATTTCCGTGATGGAAATCTTCATACCAGTCGCCCTCGTTGTAGAAGCCCTCTTGATGAAGCTCTCTGCGCGGGGGCCTTTGGTTCTGGTCATCTTGAGTGAGATGTCGAAGCTCTTCAGAGGCTTCGTCTATCTGCCTTTGAAGATCAGCTAGACAAGCCATCTTCTCCTTCTTCCGTTGGACTTGTTGATTGATCATCTCTAAATTTTGGATTTCTTGATCCAAGTCGTCCTCCGGAGGTGTTGGACTGGTGACCTTCCTCTTCTGGCCTCCCTAAGAGAAACAACATCTTGATTGGGGTCCAGCGGCTGCAGAGTGGCAGCCCCTGTCGTGGAAGCTTTTTTCGGCGGCATGACGAAGGTGACGCTTGCCGAAGGTGTTCAAAACTCAAAAAGTGGAAGTGAGTTCACCAGAGGTGGGCGCCAATGTTGGGGACTTGTTCTCAAATGCTAAGAATTAAGAACAAGGCAACATAAAAAGTGTTAAATGTTAGACTCCTTCGTCCTTGAAAACATTATGTCCCTTCGGATATAATGAAACTTGGACGAAGGTTATAAAGAGAAAAATCCTTCGTAAGATTAATAAATGGACAAAGAGAGCACATATACACAAAATATGAGTAATGATGCGGGTATAATCATCAACTTATTTTTATTACCAATTTCATAAAAACAAATTACAAATGTACCTTCAGATTGATGGAAAGTAAAGGTACAATCGTGATGCGCGAAAGCGTATGCCAGGTCAGCGTGAACAGTACGGGAGTACTGTTCATCTATTTATAGGCACGGGACGCAGCCCGTGTAAAATTACATTGATGCCCTTTACATTTGATAATAACTTTATGGCAACCCTTCGAGGTTTAACTTGACTTTTCATCCTTAAGTCGGCTCCTCTTTTCCTTCGTCATGCCGAAGCTTTTCTGTATGTAGCTTCATGATCGTCCTATCCTTCGTCGTGATCGCTTTCCACCCTAGTCAAGCTTCGTCTTAACCATGCTCTTGTACACCCGCAACCTGACCCCGAAGATACCTGTTCACATGTTTCACTCGGAAAATATTGTCAAATCATGTTTTTGAGGAGCTTCGGAAGCCGAAGGCCCCCAACAGTAGGCCTAGGAGAAATCATGTTGTATCTCATGCTCCTAGAAAAATGTGTATTGGACCTTCTACCATTTACCATGCTTGTAATGATTCTTTTGTACTTTCACGTAAAAATGCAAAAGTAGTTGCTAGGAAATTGGGATCCAATGCAAGGGAGATAAGACTTGCATATGGGTTCCAAAAACTGTTATAACTAACCTGGTAGGACCCAATAAGAGTTGGGTACCTAAAACCCATGCTTAAATTGCCTTGCAGGTTTATGCATCCGGGGGCTCAAGCTGGATTATCGACAGCGGATGCACAAACCACATGACGGGGGAGAAAAAGATGTTCACCTCCTACATCAAGAACAAGGATTCCCAGGATACAATCATATTTGGAGATGGGAATCAAGGCAAGGTCAAAGGTTTGGGAAAGATAGCCATCACAAGCGAGCACTCTATTTCAAATGTATTTTTAGTAGAGTCATTAGGATACAACCTCCTGTCTGTAAGTCAATTGTGCCACATGGGCTACAATTGTTTGTTTACAAATGTTGATGTATCTGTCTTTAGGAGTGATGGTTCATTAGCATTTAAGGGTGTATTAGACGACAAGCTCTGTTTAGTTGATTTTTCGAAAGAGAATGCCGATCTAGATGCATGCTTAATGGCTAAGACTAGTATGGGCTGGCTCTGGCATCGTTGTCTAGCACATGTTGGGATGAAGAACCTTCATAAACTTCTAAAGGGAGAGCATATGTTAGGACTAACTGATGTCTGCTTTGAAAAAGACAGACCTTGTGCAGCATGTCAGGCAGGGAAATAGGTGGGAAGCACTCATCATAACAAGAATGTGATGACAACATCAAGACCATTGGAGCTTCTTCACATGGACCTCTTTGGACCCGTTGCCTACCTTAGCATCGGGGGAAGTAAGTATGGTCTTGTAATTGTTGATGATTTTTCCCGCTTCACTTGGGTGTTATTTTTGTAGGCTAAATCAGAAACCCAAGGGACCCTAAAGCGCTTTCTAAGGAGGGCTCAAAACAAATTTGAACTAAAGGTGAAAAAGATAAGGAGTGACAATGGGTCCGAGTTCAAGAATCGGCAAGTTGAGGAATATCTTGAGGAGGAAGGCATCAAGCACGAGTTCTCCGCTCCCTACACGCCACAACAAAATGGTGTAGTAGAGAGGAAGAACATAACATTAATTGACATGGCAAGAACGATGCTTGGCGAGTTCAAGACACCCAAGCGGTTTTGGTCGGAAGCTGTGAATACAGCCTGTCACTCCATAAACCGGCTCTACCTGCATCGCCTTCTCAAGAAGACCTCCTACGAACTCCTTACCAATAACAAATCCAACGTCTCTTATTTTTGTGTATTTGGGAGCAAATGTTACATTTTAGTGAAGAAAGGTAGACATTCTAAATTTGCTCCCAAGGCAGTAGAAGAGTTTTTACTAGGGTATGACTCAAATACAAAGGCGTATAGAGTCTTCAACAAATCATCAGGTTTGGTTGAAGTCTCTAGCGATGTTGTATTTGATGAGACTAATGGCTCTCCAAGAGAGCAAGTTGATCTTGATGACATAGATGAAGATGATGTTCCGACGGCCGCAATGCACACGATGGCGATCGGTGATGTGTGACCACAGGAACAACAGGAGCAAGATCAACCATCCTCCTCCACAATGGTGCATCCTCCAACTCAAGACAGTGAACAGGTACCTCAAGAAGAGGGACAGGATCAAGGGGGAGCACAGGAAGAACAAGTGGTGGAGGAAGAAGCACCACAGGCTCCTCCAACCCAAGTCCGAGCTATGATCCAAAGAAATCACCCCGTCGATCAGATTTTGGGTGATATCAGCAAGGGAGTAACGACTCGCTCACGCTTAGCTAATTTTTGTGAGCATTACTCGTTTGTCTCTTCTATTGAGCCTTTCAGGGTAGAAGAGGCCTTGCAGGATCTGGACTAGGTGTTGGCCATGCAGGAAGAGCTCAACAACTTCAAGAGAAATGAAGTCTGGAGCCTGGTGCCACGTCCAAGGCAAAATGTTGTGGGAACCAAGTGGGTGTTCCGCAACAAGCAAGACGAGCATGGGGTGGTGACACGAAACAAGGCTCGACTTATGACAAAAGGTTATGCCCAAGTCGCAGGTTTAGACTTCGAGGAGACTTTTGCTCCTGTGGCTAGGCTAGAGTCTATTTGAATATTATTAGCCTATGCCGCTCACGACTCTTTTAGGCTATTTCAAATGGACATAAAGGGCGATTTCCTCAACGGGCCAATCAAGGAGGAGGTATACGTGGAACAACCCCCTGGCTTTGAGGATGACAGGTATCCCGACCACGTGTTTAAGCTCTCTAAGGCGCTCTATGGACTTAAGCAAGCCCCAAGAGCATGGTATGAATGCCTTAGAGATTTCTTAATTTCTAATGCTTTTAAGGTTGGGAAAGTCGATCCCACTCTTTTCACAAAGACATGCAATGGTGATCTCTTTGTGTGCCAAATTTATGTCGATGACATAATATTTGGTTCTACTAATCAACAGTCTTATGAGGAGCTTAGCAGGGTGATGACACAAAAGTTTGAGATGTTGATGATGGGCGAGTTGACCTACTTCCTTGGGTTCCAAGTGAAGCAACTCAAGGACGGCACTTTCATCTCCCAAACGAAGTACACACAAGATCTTCTAAAGCGGTTTGGGATGAAGGACGCCAAGCCCGCGAAGACACCAATGGGAACCGATAGGCATGTTGACCTCAACAAAGGAGGTAAGTCTGTTGATCAAAAGGCATACCGGTCCATGATTGTCGGTGATTAGGGTCCGACCGCACACCGGGGGGTTGCCCCTCGAGGTGTTTTTAGAAGTAGGGTGGTGTAACTGACTGTAGCTCAAAGGTTCGTGCCAAATGCACGAGAGATAGTGGACAATCTTGTACAGGTTCAGGCCACTTTGAGATGCGTAATACTCTATGTCTTGGAGTGAATCTTATACGTGGTGGGTTACAAGGGAGTTCTCTATTACGGGAGATACAAGAGAGCTGGGTGGATGGCTAATGAGTGACCTGTTCTTGAAGGGGTGCCCCCTAGGCCATATATATTCGACCGTGGAGCGTTACATGTGGATATGATAACCACGTGTTCCTAAGTAATAGTGAACCGACTGAGTTTATCTTCCTATAATCTTGCAGACTTATAGTCCTTCGGTTCCGACGTCTGAGGGCGCTACGCGGGAAAGTCGGATCAATGCTGTGGATAGCATTTGAGTTCAGCAAACCGCATGGGCTCGAGTTCATCCGACCTCGTGTTGATCCGTTCTGCTGGAAGTTCCACCCCTGGCCCACGAAGGGTTGGCCTTGCGAAATAATGGGCCTGGGGCCCTTCGCGAGGCCTTCTTGCCTTCTAGTGGACCCGGGGGATATCTGTCCCCCACAAGCCCCTAATCTTTATGTTGATTTTGAAATAATCGACCCAAAGATTCCAGGTCCAGCTTGTGATTTTGAAATATGTCTGCTAAGTCGTTACCTCCAACTCTGAATAACTTGGTAAAAATGATCTTCTGTCATCTTCTTTTGGCATCACTCGACAGTCTTTTGCTTTTAATCTTCAGGAATCGGTGCTCTGTTTATGCTTTGGAGATCAACATTTTGCTCTGAGGGTTTAAGGATTCATTGGGTGCACCAGAGGTGCACCCAATGGGTGTAGCCCCCGAGCTTTGAGTGGATTACTAAAAATAATCCACTCAAAGGTCTTCATCCCATGCTTTTTTAGAAATCATTGTCTCTGACTTGTACTCATGCCTTAGAAATCAGCATTTTGCCCTCAGCCTATGCTTTAGAGATCAGCACTTTGTTTTTGGGGTTTCAGGATTCATTGGGTGCACCGAAGGTGCACCCAATGGGTGTAGCCCCCGAGCTTTGAGTGGATTACTGAAAATAATCCACTCAAAGGTCTTCATCTCGGGCTTTTTCAGAAATCATTTTCGTCTTCATCTCATGCCTTAGAAATCAGCATTTTAACGTTAGTTTAGGCCTTAGAGATCAACATTTCGTCTTTTGGAGTTAACGACTGATTGGGTGCACCGGAGGTGCATCCAATGGGCGTAGCCCCTGAGCTTCGAGTGGATTACTGGAAATAATCCGCTCATAGGTCTTCATCCCATGCTTTAGAAGTCAGCATTTTATCCTCGCCAAATGCCTTAGAATTTAGCATGATATCATCAACTTTATGCTTTAGAAATCAGCATACGGTTTTGCCTTTGAGATCAACAACAGGGTCTACCCATGTCCTGTTGAAATTTATTTGATCTGCGACAGATTGGACATCTGGTAGATGGCCCTTAGCTGGTCTTCCTTTCGCTTCATGCTTCAATGCTCCTGTTGATTAGACTTGTACTTCATCAGCTATTTGTGGCTTTCCTCCGATCTCCATCGATATCTTTTTTTTTGTCTTGATACATTCACTGCGTATACTGTATGGATGTGACTGTTTGGGAAAATCTATTGAAAATTCCTGGACGTCCCCCCTAATGGGTGTAGGCAAGGGACGGCTTGGTGCACTGAGCGTTTAGCAAACTGTCCCTGAGTAGTAACTTGACGTGACTGCGGGTGTAATCATATCGTCCATGCAGTTGACTTGAGTTCCAATGGTTGTTGTGTTGCGTGAAACGGCGTCAGTCGCCTGACTTGTTTCCAGGCGATTTGAATTGCTTATTGAATACTTGCGACTGTTCAGTGGTCGTGGTAGGAGATGAGCGGTTGCCTTCTTCCTCTATAAATAGAATGCTTGCTTCTCTGGCATCTTCACACATCTCTCTGCCGCTTGTTGCTTGCTTTCTTCTTTTCTCTTCTACTCCACCATGGGCAAGAGCAAAAAGGGTGGGAGCTCGTCGCACCATTCCGGCGACAAGCGGAAGCGTGAGCCGACCCCTCCCTTGGAGGATTTCGGCGATTCTGAGTACTCGGAGGAGGAGTTCTCCTCCGAGTCCGAAGGGTCGCCAGTCTACACCTCGCCCCCGGCATCGTCCGAAGACTCAGACGATTCCCAGGGGATCGCCGCCGAGGTGTGGACATATACCTAGGTCGTCGAGCGCTTCGGGCTCGAGGGCTCGGATGGGTCGGAGGTCTCCTTGGATGAGGAGGACTCCTCTGACTCGTCCGAGGAGGGGAGCGGCGGTGAGGGCGACGGCGACGGCAAGGGCGACGGCAAGGGCGACGACAAGGGCAGCGATGGCAGCAACAGGGCCAATGGCAAAGCGCCACTGGCTTAAAATATTAGTATAGATAAGTAGTATTAGTATTAGTGGAATAATGTAGTAGTAGTTAGTAGTATAGTGTAATGTAAGTAGTGTAGTAGTGTAATGTAGTAATGTAATGTGTCGAAAAATGGGAGGGAGGTCGGCTCATAATGAGTCAGTCTTTCAATTTGTGAAAGAACTCCCTTTATATAATGAAGAATGTTGGCTTTTATGCATATCTTTTGCCTTTCTGATGCCCCTTTATAGTCGATCAACGACTTGTACTTATGCCCGACGCAACCGTTGTTCTTAGAAGTAACTCTTGAATAATGACTTGCCATTGCTATGTCGCATTTTAATTCTGTCTGCATTTACGTGGAGAAAGAACAGTTTGGTTTACTGACGGTGTCTTCAGGGGTAACAGCCGAACGGTTTTTGGCGACGCCGGCGTTTTAGAGGTAACAACCGAGTCATTTCGAGCCACATCAGCGCTTTAGAAATAATGGCCGAGTGATTAGTGGTGACATTAGTGTTTTAGAAGTAATAGCCGAGTCACATCGAGCCACGTCGGCGTTTTAGAAATAACGACCGAGTGAGGATTGATGATGTCAGCGTTTTTAGAAATAACCGCTGAGTTAGCCGAGCCACGTCGGTGTTCTAGAAATAACGACCGAGTGATGACTGGGCACTTTTTAGAAATGGTGTCTGACCCGGGAAAACCCCACTTGTACCGTGTTGCCGCATGCCTCTGCATTCTGAGCCCTAGCTTTACTTTCTGCCTCCAGACCTCCTCTGTTTCCCTTTGATCTCGCTTCCGCTCAGTTCGTCGACGAGATTGAGATGGCGCCCAAGCGGAAGAGTCAGAATTCTGCCGCTGCGGTTATTCCTCCCATCGATTCCAACAGCCAATTGCCTTTCGCAGGTAATCATATGTCTGTTGTTTCCAAGTTAGATCTTCTCCACCTTGTCGATGTTGGAGTTCTTCCTCAGAAGGAGCTTTGTTCCTAGTGGATTTGTCGTGGGGTTACTGTCCCGACGGAGGATACTCACGATTCCGTCGTTTACATTCCTTTTCTTCTCCGCGGCCTTGCTCTTCCAATTTCTCCCTTCTTTCACGGTCTCCTTGACTTTTACAATCTGAATCTGACTCATCTGAATCCCAACTCTATTCTGCAAATTTCTATCTTTGTCCATCTGTGTGATGCCTACCTTGGAATTCTTCCTCACTTCGGTTTGTGGAAACACTTGTATCACTATCGTCCTAGGATGGCTAGGGGCAGCATCAACTTGTGGGCGGTGCGAGTCTGGAGATGCGTCGTGGGTGGAAGACAGAGTACCTGGATATCCCACTCAAAGACAACATTAAGGGATGGCGCTTAGAGTGGTTCATTGTTGAAAATCATGGCAAGTCCCTCCCCCCTCGGTCAGGGAGACAGCCGGACGTGCGCACTTCCAGTTGGATTGAGTCCCCCACCGCCTTGGAGATAACAGAGGCTAAGGTTCTTCTTGATGAAATTCGTTTGCTGAAGGAGAGAGGTCTGACCACTGAAGCTGTGGTTGTAGACTTTGTTTTTAAGAATATTCAGCCCCTGAAGGATAGAGCGTACCCAGCTTACTTATACAGTGGTGTCATCGACTCAACTCAGGTTACTGACAAGAGGATTCCTGCTGTGGATTTGGTGAGCCGACTGGAGATGATATTGAGGGGCAAAGCATCGAATATTGGTGCTCCTGTTGCATATTCTGCTTGGAATTTGCCATCTTCTAAGCCCTTTTTCAGTTTTGTGTCCAACCCTCCTGCTGGTGACAGTGGTTTAGGTCTTAGAGTGCGACCCTCTCCCAAAGAAGTTGAAGTCCTGGTTGCCTCACTTGGTGGCCTTCCCAATGATGAGAAGCAAGTTCACTTTGAGATTCCTACTAATCCGAGTGATGCAGAGATAGGTGCTATGCTGGATATGTTGGTGGGGGATTCCTCTGATTCTGTCCCTGCTGAAACGGTGGCTATTGCAACTATTTCAGAGCCTAAGAAAATTATGGATACTCAAAGGCCTGAGGGTACTCGCCCGAAACGCCTTCGCCAAGTCGGTCATCCGACTGCTCCTGCCGAGGGGAAGAAAAAGAAAAAGAGACGGCTTCAGCGAATGTCGTGCGTGGATCATGATGCTGGCCCTTCTGCTCCTGCTGCTGAAGAAGTACTAGTGGAACTCTTTACTGGAGCTGATCCCAATGGGTGTGACCCTATTGATGCTGATCCCAATGGGTGCGACCCTGCTGATGCTGGACCCAATGGGTGTGACCTTGACGATGTTGAACACAATGGGTGTGATCCTTCCAGAGCTGATCCCAATGGGGGTATTGTTCGTATTGTTGACGAGGACGAAGAAGAAGAGGAGGAAATCCCCTTAATTCGGAAGAATAGTCGGCGTTACATAGTCAGTGGGGAGAGTAGTGATATTCCTTCTCCAGCTTTGTCTGCTCTCGTCGGTCTACAAGAATTATCCCTAGCAAATTTTGATCAGGCTCTCGAGGATGTTGTTCTTGAAGATTTGCTGTCTGAGCCCATGGACTGTGGTATGATGGATGTTTGCTCTGACATTCCAGATGTGGGATTAGAGTTATCCCGAGCGGCGTCTCGTGCCTCATCGACCTTGGAGTGTAGTCTTCGGGGCCAAGAGGCTGGTCAAGGTTATTCAATTCCCATGGAGGTGACTGAGAATCCTTCAGCCTTAGAGGTGGCTGCTGCAGAGAATCCGGTCCCCGAGGATGGTGCAAGCGGTTACTCAGCCCCCGAGGGTGTTGTCGGTAATGATCTAGCTTGGATGGGTAGCGAGCTGCGACCCAGCCCCCAAGGGTGTTCGAGCGGGCTCCCCTTCTCATACCTCCATGGATGTCCACGTTGGGTCTTCTCCTCCACATTCTGATGGCATGGCAACAGCGCATGCTTTAAACGAGGAAGTCGCCTTAGAGACCAGCGCACCTGATGCTAGAGTTCTGATGCCTGCTGGTGATGTTGAGTTGATCCCTGATGATGCTCTTCAGATTGCCTCGGTTGATGTTCCTTCATCGAGCCACCACCTGGCTTCTTATGATTTGGGGTTTCCTTCATTCTTCTCCAATCTTCAGGTAATCTGGCTTTTCTCGATCTGGCCATACTCCAGGCAAAATGCTGTCTTTGTACTCATTTGTTTTCAATATTAGGCTTTGGTCGATGAGATGGCTGCTCAGCTGAGAACACAAGGTGCTTCTGTCCCAGAAAGAGCTCTGTCTCTAATGCATTGGAATCCGATGCTGCTTTAGAGGCAGATATCTGATTTGAAAATGACTAATGCTGGTTAGTGCCTTTGTATTCTTCCTTGACTTCTTGATTAGTCCATTTTTAACGGTGTGCCCTTCTTCAACTATTTTTTGTTAGATATGACCCATCGGTACTCTGAACTCGAGGAGAAGTATTCTCAAGGTCAGGCCGACCTGGCCCAGATTTCTGCTTCTTTAGATGATGCCAACTCATTGAATTCCTCTCTCAGTGCTTAGCTTGATTCTAAAAGGGCGGCTAATGAGGTAAGATTACTTGACTTTCTCTTTTGTGTTTTTGCTGCTTACTGGGTGCTTGAGAGTTGATCCTTATCTTCAGGAAGAAAAACGCATACTCATAGCTTCTCGCAATAACCTTGATAGGTTGTATCATGACGCCAGCAATTCTTTGACTATCCTGGAGAGGAGCCACCGTTTTACCATGGTAGATTTGGATCATCATCGTCACGAGCTGCAAGTATCCTAGGATGAGATCCTTCGTCTTAGGCAGTTGGTGTCGAGCAAAGATTCTGTCATCAAGGATCTGCGTGCCTCCAAAAGATCAGTCGTCCAGGAGCTAGAAGCTGCTCGACTGGCTACCAAGGTTGCTGAAGACACTTCTACTACTTTGAAGGCTCAGCGCAACAAGGCTATGGATAAAGCCATTCGCGCGGGGCGGATCTTGATGAGAAGGCCAGGCGTGATTGTTCCTGATGACATAGTTGCTGATGTCAACGCTGCTCCTGACTCCTCGAGTCGCCCTTCTTCATCAGTTGCTCCTGAGAAGAACATTGCCAAGTAGAAACACTGAATGCATTTATGAATTGTATGCGTATATGGTCAATGCGCTCGAATATTCTATTAGAAAGTGTTCCTGGTACTGAAAGCTATTATTATTTCTCTACTGTTTGAATTCAACAGTTGTTACGATTACAGAAGTAAGTGCAGTGTGATGGTTTTGAAACTTCTTCCTATTTTGTGAGGCATAGAGATCACCCTGAGATGAGTAATCGTAAGCATATTTATGCTGGATCGAGTAGATGTGAGCATGTCGCACCGCCTTAAGTCATCGCCGACTTAAGCCGATCGCACCGTTAGTAGGGTATAGTGGTCACCCTGAGCTAAGTAAGCGTGAGCATGTCGCACCGTATTAAGTCATGGCCAACTTAAGCCGATTGCTCCGTTAGTAGGGTATAGTGGTCACCCTAAGTTAAGTAAGCGTCTGCATGTCACACCGCCTTAAGTCATTGCCGACTTAAGCCGATTGCTCCGTTAGTAGGGTATAGTGGTCACCTTGAGTTAAGTAAGCGTGAGCATGTCGCACCGCCTTAAGTCATTGCCGACTTAAGTCGATTGCTCCGTTAGTAGGGTATAGTGGTCACCCTGAGTTAAGTAAGCGTGAGCATGTCGCACCGCCTTAAGTCATTGCTGACTTAAGCCGATTGCTCCGTTAGTAGGGTATAGTGGTCACCCTGAGTTAAGTAAGTGTGCAGATTGACAATAAATAGGTCGAGTTCCTTTGAGAATGAAGTCTTTTTTATTGATGATGTACTTTTCCCATTACAGAATACAATGCTGCCCCGATAGCTTTTGAAATCTAGCTAGGGGTAAAACTTCCTGAGATGCTCTATATTCCATGAATTCCCTATTTCCGTGCCATCCATTTGAGTAAGTCGATATGATCCTGGCCGAGTGACTTCTGCTACCATGAACGGCCCTTCCCATAGTGGTGACAATTTGTGCCGGCCTTCTCCCGTTAGAATTCGGCGAAGGACCAAGTCACCTACTGCAAAGGAACGATGTCGCATAGTCTTATCATGATAGCGCCTCAGGGTTTGCTGGTACCTAGCCGACTGAATTACTGCATTCAATCGCTCTTCTTCTAGTACATCAATATCCTCCACTCTGGTAGCTTCTGCCTCAGCTATGTTTTCGAAGATTAATCTTGGCGCCCCAAACCTGAGGTCGGCAGGTAGCACTGCCTCCGAACCATAGACCATGAAGAAAGGAGTATTTCCATGCAAGGCTTGGCTAGGTTGAGTTCTTAGGCTCCAAATCACATATAGCAACTCTCTGATCCACTTTCCTGCGAATTTTTCATTCTTGTCGAAGACTTCCTTTCTGAGTGCTTCCAATATCATTCCATTAGCCCTTTCTACCTGTCCGTTAGCTCTTAGATGTGCTACTGACGTGTACTTGATCTTGATGCACCGTTGCTCGCAGAAATCAAAGAATTCAGAGCTAGTGAAATTGGATCCTAGATCGGTTATGATGCTATTTGGTATCCCAAATCTAAATATTATATCTTGTATGAATTCTACTGCCTTGGCTGAAGTCAGAGAAGCAATAGGTTTGTACTCTACCCATTTAGTGAATTTGTCGATGGCAACCAGCACGTGAGTGTATCCTCGCTGAGCTTTCTTGAAGGGTCCAATCATGTCCAGTCCCCAGCACGCAAATGGCCATGTCACCGGTATGGTTTGCAGTTGTTGTGCCGGTAAATGCTGCTGCTTTGATAGGAACTGGCAAGCTTCACATCTCTGAACTAACTCGGCTGCATCACCCTTTGCTATCGGCCAATAGAAACCAGACCTAAAGACCTTCCCATCCAGTGTTCTGGATGCTACATGTATCCCACACTGTCCGGCATGGATTTCATCTAATAGTTGCTTCCCGGTAGCCGAAAGAATGCACTTCATGAGAACTCCTGTTGCGCCCCTTCTGTACAGTGCTTCCCCAATGAGAGTGTAGTGAGCTGACTGCCTTGCGATGTGTTCTACTGCAGTTTTGTCATCTGCTCTTCTTCATTCTTTATATATCTGATGATAGGCTCCCTCCAGTCATCAGCATCTGACTCTGGCTGGCTCAGAACATTGCACTCTTATGCCCGTTCTAAGGAAATACTCGGGTGTGATACTTCTTGGATGAAAACCCCAGGTGGGACTTGGGCCCGACTGGATCCTAGTTTTGACAATGCGTCTGCTGCCGCGTTGCGATCTCTCTCCACATGATGAAATTCCAGCCCTTCGAATTTGTCTTCCAGCTTTCGGACGGCTGTGCAGTACTTGCCCACAGAGTCATTCGAGCAATCCCATTCTTTATTTATCTGACTTATGACCACCAGTGAATCTCTGTATACCATCAGTCTCTTAATGCCCAGTGATACGACAAAGTTCAATCCATGAATCAAAGCTTCATATTTTGTTGCATTGTTGGATGCTGAGAATAACAACTGAAGAGCATATTTGAGTTGTTCTCCTCTAGGTGCAATGAAGAGGATCCCTGCGCCTGCCCCCTGCAGCTTCAACGAGCCATCGAAATACATTTGCCATACTTCTACAGTCTCTAGGTTATCTGGCACTTGTTGCTCAGTCCACTCTAATACGAAGTCAACTAATGCTTGAGTCTTTATTGCAGTGCGAGGTCGAAACTCGATGTCGTGAGCTCCTAGCTCGCAAGCCCATTTGGCTATTCTTCCGATGGCTTCTTTGTTGTGGAGAATATCCCCTATCAGAAATCCAGTGACTACTATGACTTTGTGGTCGTCAAAGTAGTGACGGAGCTTGCGTGCAGTTAGAAGTACTGCATACAGTAGTTTTTGAACTTGAGGATATTTCTTCTTTGAGTGTTCCAGAACTTCACTGATGAAATAGACGGGATGCTGTACTGGATATGCATGTCCTTCTTCTGCTCGCTCGACTACCAACGCGGTGCTCACCACGTGAGTCATGCAAGAGATATATAACAGTAGATCTTCGGCCGGCTGACCCGACGTAGCTCGGTGCGGTGGTTTTAGTACTGGTGGTGTTGTCAGGAATTTCTTCAGTGCATCAAGAGCTTCCTGGGCTTCTGAAGTCCACTGGAACTTGTCTACCTTCTTGAGCAATTTGTAGAACGGTAAGCCTTTTTCTCTCAGCCTTGATATGAACCTGCTCAAAGTTGTCATGCACCCGGTAAGTCTTTGTACTTTCTTATGTGACCGCGGTGCTTCCATTCTCATGATAGCCTCGATCTTTTTTGGGTTAGCTTCAATTCCTCTGTGGCTGACAATGAATCCGAGTAATTTTCCTGCTGGTACTCCAAAGACACATTTTTCTCGATTAAGCTTCCATCGATATCGCCATAGACTGTTGAAGACCAGCTGCAAATCTTCAATGAAATTTTCTGAGTTTTCTGTCTTGATCACCACGTCATCCACATAAGCTTCTACACGCTTGCCCTAGTGGTCGGCTAAGCATGTCTGAATGGCTCTCTGGTAAGTCGCTCCAGCGTTTTTTAGGCCAAATGGCATGGAGGTATAGCAGAAAGCTCCAAACGGGGTGATGAATGCAGTTTTTTCTTCATCTTCTTTTGCTAGACTGATCTAATGATACCCAGAGTAGCAATCCAAGAAAGACAACATAGAGCACCCGACGGTTGAGTCTACCACCTGGTCTATTCTAGGAAGTCCGAAGGGATCCTTCGGACAGTGCTTGTTGAGATCTGTATAGTCGACGCACATGCGCCAATCCACTTTATTCTTTTTCAGTACAAGAACAGGATTTGCCAACCATTCAGGATGCAACACTTCTCTAATGAACCCTACCGCGACTAAGCGAGCTAGCTTGGCACGAATGGCTTCTCTCTTGTCGGGCATGAAACGACGCAACTTTTGTCAAATCGGCCTCGCCTGAGGGTAGACTTTCAGTTTGTGCTCGGCCAGCTCTCTCGGGACTCCCGGCATATCCGCAGGTTGCCATGCGAATACGTCTCGGTTGTCTTGCAGGAACTGGACGAGCGCGCTTTCCTATTTGTCATCCAGGCTGGAGCTGATGATGGCAGTCTTGCGTTCATCAGCGAACCCGAGGTTGATTCTCTTGGTTTCCTTAGTCGGCCGCATAGAGGTCATGGCTTGAGCTTCATTTGTAGGTACAGTGAGGTCCTCCTCATGCTTTGAGTTCACCTGTGCAGAAGAAGTCGGTGATAGATTGGTGGTGAGAGCCGCCTAAATGGCCACTCAGAAGCACTTCGCGGCGCCTTGGAAGTCAGCGCGCACAGTGATGATTCCTTGTGGTCCAGGCATCTTCAATATCATGTATGTATAATGTGGAATGGCCATGAACTTCGCCATTCCGAGCCTGCCGATGATGGCGTTGTATCCGCAGGTCGAAGCTTGCCACCTCGAACCTCAGGTACTCAGTTCTGTAGTTATCCAGAGTTCCGAAGGTGACTGGCATGTAGATGTGTCCGAGCAGGTATTCTCCTTCAGTCGGCACAATGCCGAAAAAAGGAGTATCTGACTCTTGGAGCTCTTTGAGTGCGATACCCAAGCCTAGGAGTGTCCGAGGGAAGGTGACGTTGATGCTGCTTCCCCCGTCCACTAACATCTTCTTCACCCTGCTCTCTCGGATCACCAGATCGACGAGGAGCGGGTACTTGCCTGGATGGTCGAAGTTAAGCCATTGGTCCGCTCGAGTGAAGGTGATCGGGTGTTCGGACCACCGGTACGGGGCGGGAGGACCGGTGGTCGCCACCAATATCCGACAGTCGTTGAGCTTCTGCTGTCTCTTGCTCTCTTGAGACCCGTGTCCGCCGAAGATGACGTTGACTTCTCTGTTGACGCGAGGGAATGCTCCACCTCCTCCCCCTTTGTAACATCCCAAAATTCTAACCCAGGTTTGAAACCCTAAATCTACCTCCCCCCTTTTTTCCTTATCTTCTATCCCAAAACTCCCTTAGATTTTTCCCATCATATGCATACACTTTGTTTGATCACAAGCACCTCACTTAGATTTTATTTTTCAACACCTAGATTATCTACTAAATGATTTGTTCAAAAAAAGAAAAGGGACAAAAATGGAAATGAGTTGTAGGAAATAAAAAGAAAAAAAAGAAGCTTCCCCCTGCTGGGCCAAATCTGGCCCATGCCGAGGCCGCCTCCCCCCCTCGCGCCAGCGCTTCCCCCTTTCGGCCCATTAGCCGGCCCGCTCGCGCGCGAAGCTGCCCGCTTGCTCCCCTCACTCTCTCTCACTGACGAGCCAGTCCCACTTGCCAGCCCTCCCTCTCGCGTGCTCCCTTCATTGGCAGACCGGCCCCACCGGTCAGCCGCGTCGTCTCCCTTGCGTACGGTGCCCCACCGTCCCCACCATCGCCGTCCCCTCGTCGTCCCCTCGCCGCACAGGGAGAGTTCGGCACCGCCCGTCCTCCCCGCTTGACCAACGTCCTTGCCCAGTACCGCCCCGCTGTGGAGTCTCATCGGCGCCGCTGTGCGGCATTAATGCTGGCGCTGTGCGCCTCACCGGCGCCGCCGAGCTCTGCCGCTCCCCTCCCCTCGGGCGCCTATAAAAAGGTCGCCCCGGGCACCTCCTTCCCCACACCAACCTCGGCCACTACCCTCCTCCCCTCGCCCGAGCGCAATTCGCGAAGCACCGCCGTCTTCCCCCTCTCCGGTGAGTTCTCCCCCCCCCCCCCCGCCTCTCTCTCCCTCTCTGTTGGTCCAGCGAGCAATTAAGTGAACCGAGCAGCTTCCTCACAATGCCGCGAACGCAAAGCACCACTTCCCCGCCCCAGTCCCTCACCCAAAGACCATCGGCGGCGATCCCCACCGCGGAGCTCCGCCATCTCCCCGTGGACAGCCCCCTCCCAACCCCCTCTAGCCAAATCAAGCCTACCCCTAGGATCGCCAGCCCCTGCCCGTGCTAAGCCACCTCCCCGTGGACCAAGAACCGGGCCACCGACGGCGAATCGCCGTCGAGCCCACCGGCGACCGGCTTTTCTCCCCCGCACGTCCGGTTCGCCCGCGCCGTCGACCCGCGACGCCGTTCCCCCCCTCCGCTCTAGCTGACGTGTGGGCCCCGCGGTGACGCTGTCGCTCCCACGCGCCCGCGCCGTCTCCCTCGCCCTTGGGCCGCAGCTGGGCCGGCGCCCTCGCACGCGCGCGCCCCGCGCCTGGCTGGGCCGAAACCCCCCCTGGCCCACCTGAGTAGAAATTCCTTTTCTTTTTCTTTTCTTCAACATTTTCTCTTTTAAATAGTATTCCTTAATGTTTTATGCACCAAAAATTATCCAAATAATCTCTAAAGGTCACAAGTAATAAAAATGTTAGCATATGACACACTGCAATTGAAAAACCTATGTTGATGTATTGTTTTATTAAATGTTTTTATTAGAGGAAGCGGGGACCACTGATCCGGAACCCGTAACCCCGGAAGAAGGGCCGGAGCCCGATCTCCTGGAAGTAGATCTTTTGTGCCAGGAAAGCTTCGACGAAGGCAAGTCCATCCTTCCCTTGATGCATAAATTACCTATTCTTTCTACCACTGCCTAGGCCGGGAATTCAGGGTGGGAAAATTGCATTGTGAGTAAGAGATGGCCCGCATGGACATACATATTCTGGATACGAAATGTAGATTGGGAAAAAGGGCAATATGTTTCTTCAAATAAGGTCTCTTTTAAAAAAAAGGGTTATGCGATGAAGGGTATTCACCCTCATCACCTTGGGAGTGGGATGATCAAGGACTCCCTGGTTTAGGGGAGGGCCTAAGGTGTTGGCTCAGCTGGTTTAGGCGTGAGCAGAAGGATTGTCCTCTCATATAAGGATCGGCTTGTCATTTTCACTACCTGTACTCCTTAATAGTACAACCACTCGAGACTGTGTGGGCAGTCACTCAATCCGAACTCGTGCGGTCCAACCCTAGGGTTATGAAGGCTGGGGAGCACCGGGAGGATAAGGAGGGGGAAAGTTTTGTCCGGTTTGGACATGGTGGTGGCCTGACTCCTTCCAGATAACCGTTAAGGTTAGGATGTACGAGGAAGGAAAGAGATCCGACATTCGGGTCTCGCGACTGTGAGATCGCAGAAATCGGACTAGTGGGTAAAGTGTACACCTCTGCGCAGAGTTTGAAAACCTATTCGAATAGTCCGTGTCCACTGGTATGGACGAGTCTGGTATGGTATGACAATTAGAGATTTTCCTATGAGTTCCACGAATAGGGAAATGTGTGGGTAAGTGGGTGTTGAGAAAGAAACTAAGGCCACGGGAGCGGGAAGCTCAGTGGTGGTTGAGTATTTGGTTACTTTTACGACTTTGGGAAAAACCTTACAACAACTGCCTTTCTCCAAGAAAATGAAGAGTGACTTCAACTCCAACACATAAAGCATGTATATTATAGGTCTCTTTCTCTCTACGGGAGCAGGGTGGGCTTGCGGAATACCTAGTGTATTCACCTAGATTTATTTATGTTTTTCAGCAGCCGAGGACTTCTTTTCTGCTATGCTTGATTAAGAGGGCTGTGTCTGCACCCAGTTCTGCCTGTGGCTTGGGCTAGTATATTTTCCTACTATGCTTCTTATTTTGGCTCTCTTGAGCTTGTACCTCGGTATTGTAATAACCTTTACCTAAACTCTGTACTATTTGAAGTAAGGAATGTGTTTACTAGCCTCCTGGGACTAGTAATTGTATCACATTGAGTCCCAAAGGATCAGGACGCTTCAGGTGGTATCAGAACCCATAGGACTGGCCGTAGGTCGCAGCCCTGACCCTAAAACTTGCCCTAAAAAGAAAATACCTCTTACCCCAAGAAAAGTCTTCTCTCCTTTTCCCCGATTTTAATAGACCCTTCTTTTCCTATTCCAGATGGAAGACCCTCTGGCATTAGAACATCCTACTGCTCAGAGGTGGAAGGATTCCCACATCTGTTGCGAAGTTGTGCGCTTCGCATGGGAATCCGCAAGAAGCCAGAATACGTCTAGAAGGAATATCTCGAGAACGGAATGAGAAAATGCTCTATGGCAGTCTACCAGGGAGAAAGCCGAAAATATCCAAACCATCCCTCTTTCCAAGTCACTTTTACCGGATACCGCTTCCCAGATACTTGCCAGAATGTTGCCCGAACAGCTCTCCGACAACTATGCCAGAACTACAGCAAAGTAATCTTCGAAACCCCCCTTCGCTACTTCCCACCCAGCAACAAAAATACACCCACCTGGAGGAAAAAACTTCAGGCCCTATCAGGAGGAGATCCTATTGAGGATGACCCCACCATCGTCTATATGGCTGGATACCTTCACACCCTTGATAACCAATATGATGACCTCACCCTCCACTGCACCCACCTAACCTCCCGGGTGGAAAGCCTAGAGCAAAACGTCAGGGAACTTTCAAGGGAAAAGGCGTCCTTTCAAGAGAGCCTCGCAATAGCAGAGGTCGAGGAAAGCAATACCCGTGAAGCCTACCGCACCCTAAAAATGGATTACGACAAGAAACTGAAGAAGCTCGCCCCCGCGAGAAAAATCCGCAAGAAAACCAAAAGCCAAGGATGTCAGACTGAGAAGAAGGAGGAAGCCCCTCCAGCCCTACCCCCTGCCGGGACAAGGAACTCGTCCGACACCGAGGAGATGTCCCTAGCTAGCCTTGATGACCTTCTCAAGGAATTTGGGGACACTTTAGAGAAGGAGTTCAGGAGTACCCTAGATAGCACTCGCGTGTAATGAGCTTATTGTAGTTGTGTGCTGTATCATGTAATGGCCTGATGTAATGAATAAAGTAATTAGTAAAAAAATGGCATGAGCATGATAGTGACTCTCTTCCCATGGCAGATGGCTTCGGATAAAACCACGCCTACCACCTCCGGGATTGGAGCAGGGTTCCCCCTAAGAGCTGAAGGAGAGGCGGGCGGAAAAGGGAGTGAGACTCACCTCCCCGCACCTCCAGAACAACCACTAGACCTAGCCCAAGTTCTAGCCAATCAAACCCGACTCATTGAAGTCCTCACTAGAAGTCTGGAAAACCAGCGCCCAGGTGGTGGAAGGCCGCAGGACAGAATGGGAGAATTTTTGAGACTCAAGCCTCCCACGTTCGCGGGGTCCAGCAATCCCCTCGATGCAGATGATTGGCTTCGCATGATCAAGAGGAAACTAGAAGCCATCGGATGCCCCGAAAATCAGCGGATCCAATTGGCTGCTCATCAGCTTTCGGGAATGGCTTTAGCATGGTGGGACACCTTCAGCGAGGCCGTCAGAGATGCTACCTGGGCAGAATTCGAAACAGCCTTCCGTGAGCACCATGTACCCCAGGGGATAGTTCAACTCAAGGAGGATGAATTCCGGGAGCTAACTCAAGGTGGGAGATCAGTCAGTGAGTATGTGCATAAGTTCACAGAGCTGGCCCGTTACGCGCCTGACGATGTCAGCACCGAGTCCAGGAAGATGGCCCATTTTCTGAAAGGACTAAGACCCGAGCTTAAGACCATCCTCGCCAGCCAAGACTTCCTCAACTTCTCTCACCTCTCCAACAAAGCCATCCAAGTGGAAAGGGCAAAAGAGGAAGAAAAAGGGCACCTAAAGAGGAAATTCCAAGTTCTCCGAGCTCAACAGCAAGAACGTCACCAGAGAGCTCGACCCTTTGGGCTTCCACCCAGGGGACCAAGCTTCAATAAACCATCTGGACCCACTCCATCGCGCTACAGTCAGCAGAGTCAGAGCTCCCTTCAGGCACCCTCCATTGCAAGCAACCAACCACCAGCAAATGCCTGTTGGCACTGCGGAGACCCCAGTCACTTCAAGAATAACTGCCCCCAGTTGAAGGCACCCAGACCTACCTACTCCAACTCGGTGAATGGCCCCAAGATTCCCTTGGCACCTACCTCCAAGGTGCCTCCTTCCATCAGTCAGCAGAGCAGGACTCAGTACCAGGGCAGAGCACGAGTCAACCACGTCGACGCTCAAGAAGCCCAGCAAGCTCCGGGAGTAGTGCTCGGTGAGTTCCTTGTTGAATTTACTCCCGCTACTGTGCTTTTTGATTCAGGAGCATCCCATTCTTTTATAGCCACTAAGTTTGTGGAAAAGCATGGCATCCCCTCTACACCACTAGCTATCCCCTTGGTCACCCGAACCCCGGGATCAGACCTCCTATGCCAACTCAGGTGCTCCCAAGTCAGGATTCTTTTAAGTGGGGTAGTGTTCCTGGCAGACTTAACCGTCTTGCCATCCCAAGGGATTGATGTGATCCTAGGAATGGATTGGCTCACTAAGCACAAGGGTATTATCAGCTGCGCAAGTAAGACCGTCTTTCTCACCGATCGCCAAGGAAAAGCAGTTTCCTGTCAAGCCCAGCCGCCCGCAAATGACCTAATGATGTTTAATCTGGCAGCAGAAAACATGTCCGTAATTGAAGAGTTTGTGGATGTATTGCCGGAAGAGTTGCCTGGAATGCCACCAGAAAGAGGAGTGGAGTTCTATATAGATCTCATTCCTGGCACTGCGCCCATCGCAAAGAGACCATACCGCATGGCCCCCACAGAGTTAGCAGAATTAAAACTCCAGATTGCAGAGCTGCAACAAAAAGGGTACATCCGTCCCAGTTCGTCTCCCTAGGGAGCACCCGTCCTTTTCGTTACCAAAAAGGATGGAAGTATGAGAATGTGTATTGATTATCGGTCCTTGAACGAAGTTACAATCAAGAATAAGTACCCTCTCCCTTGGATCGATGATCTCTTTGACCAGCTGCAGGGAGCCAAATACTTCTCCAAGATAGACCTCAGGTCCGGATATCACCAACTGAGGATCAAGGAAGCGGACATTCAGAAGACTGCGTTCGTCACCAGATACGGGCAATATTGTAACACCCTAAAATCCTATTTTGGTATTTGAGAAAAATTTACTAAAGATTTACAATTTAACAGTGTATTTCTAATAAGTTTATCAATTGAAATATTTTCCTAAAGTTAAATAAAAAGTTAATATAAATTTTGGTTAAGTATTTGAACTATTTTCCCAACTAAATAATATGGTGAGATATTTTACATAAATCAAGCCTTATTGAATTATATGTTTTTTGCATGGACAAAGGAATCAATATAAATAAATATATAATTTATATTTGCATTGTCATGCTGTGATTTCTGTTTGATGCATCAAATATATGCTTGAAATTCAGAATCAAACTTAGGATTGAAATGAGAAAGGAAATTGGAATGAAGACACTTATTACTAGAATCAAATAAAGGGGAGGAGGAAATATACTAATATCAAAAATAGTGGCATTTATATTCATAAATTGGATCATAGTTGATTCCTGTGTGGAACCTATAAACTAATTTGAATTCAAATTATGAATTGAGTACGAATATGAAATTTGAAAGGGTGAAAAGAGATTAAAATAAAAAGGAAAAAAGAATAACCTGTTACTAGGCCAACTCTTGCCCCATCCCATTTTCCCCCCTTTTTACCTGATACCGAGCGGCCCAACTTCACCCGTGCCAGCCCACTTTCTCCCTCCCATTTTCTTTTTCCATCGGGGCACTGTCAGGTGGCCCCTGGTGTCAGTCGCGCGCCCAGCTTCCCTTCGCCCCGTACCTCGGTCTTCTTTGCTTCTTGCGACACCGACACGTGGGACCATGGTGACAGTCCCTTGGCTGTGCGCCCCGTCCGCCGCTGCCGGGTGGGACTGGAACGTCAGTTCCTTCCCGTTCCCCACACCGGACTGCGAAAAGCGCGGGCGCTCCTCCGCCGGGATCAGCGAGTTGTTGCGATCCGATCGGCATGTATGAGGGGAGATTCGACCTCGTGAAAATGTGTATATATATTCGTGATCCGCTGTGGCCTTCCCCTCCCTTCATCCACCTAGGTGAAGCTCCCCGCAGCTGAGAGAAAGAGGCGGTGGAGGAAGGGTGATAGCCGCCGCTACTGAACTTGTGGTTGGTCGCCGCTAGGACCTCGGCTGGCTGCTCGTGTGTGCGCTGGGGTGAGGTCAGGAGCGTCCGCTTCATCTATTTACGGAGTGCGGTCCCAGGGCCATCGCGATTGCTCGCCGCAATGGCTGCCGCTGTTGATCCTGGTGCTCATCGTTGATATGGCCTTGGTGTCGACTCGTGATGCTTCACCACAACACCGAGGATGTGCCCATGGCCAAGACTGGGTGGCGCGGTCATCATGGCTGTGACGGAACCTCCCAAGTAATCAGGCCCACCTACAGTTGTCCTTGTCTAACAGACATCAGACACCCTGTAGATGTTCCTAAGTTACTTGACAAGCTCGGTATCTTTCCTTACCTCACCAGGAACGTTTCACCCGTCTTGCAGACATTACAGATCATCGGAGATAAAGATATGCGGAAGCGAATTACATAATCTTACATTTATTTCCAAAGTAAGCTCAAGTTAAGTTATTACAGACCAGTTCTAAAGCGAGTGCATAAAAGTAATAATTATACAAACCGGGGAAACACGAACTTCTCCTGAAGGACTATAAACAAAAGATCTAAGATGGAGGACCGAGTCCTCCCGCACTTCATTCCTGTTTCTCTTCGTTGGGAACCACCTTAGCACAGAAGCAGCAAAAATCTGCTACTTCCCCACCTAAAAACAACAAAGGGATAAACCCTGAGTATGGAATTACTCAGCAAGTCTTACCCGACTAAGGAAAAGACTCTCAAGGGTATGCTGGATATATGGGAGTCAAGGTAAGGTTTTTCGATAGTCAAAGACTCTGTTTTGCAGAAATGCTTACTAAAGTGGATCCTTAAAAATCCAATTTTATTTGTCAAGTTAGGTAGAATTACCTGCACTAGAGTTCTTTCTACCCTAGTTCAATCACTGGTCCTGCACTAGCCAATTTCTTAACCCAAAACCCATCATCTTTAGTGGAATGCTACGTGTAGGTCAGTGACCAAGTCTTCATAACCGCGAAGGTACGGCGATCCGAATCGATTATACTCAGCTGAGGATCTCCAATCACACGACATATGTAGCACTTAACCCTTGCATATGTCAACCCGCCACCGGGGTTCTTAAGACCGGATCAGGTTCACGCAAACCGAGAGCACAGATACACCACCGTCCAGCCTCTTGCCACGGAGGGTACACGCTACTCTCGCCACCGCTCCACTCCCATTTCGTGTTATCTTATTCCGGCCTTAGTCTGCCCGAGGCAAGGCTTACCCATGACGAGGCATGCGACCAGTTAAAGGGTCCTCGATCATCAAGCCTACATCGAGACGGTCCTTAATCGACTCAGACGGAGACACTACACCGAGACTCTCTTCTCGTGCAAGTCACCCGCCCGGTCTCAGCTTAATCTTTTTAACCCAAAAACTTGGTACCTGACAGAGGTACATCTTTTCCGATGTTGGACCCATCATGGCCATGATGGATCCACCATCAAGTTTTGTTTTCGAAAACATCCCTCCCACTTAGCCAAACATCTTTTGTAAAACAAATCCTTTTGTTTTTCTAAAGCAATATTAAGCAAAGTAAAACCTTTTTGTAAAAACAGGATTTCAAGGAGGGTAATCAAAATCAAGGAAGGCAATGCAGGAATTGTTTAATCAATCAACTCCTATCACCTAATGCAACAAGTAAGTGAGAAAGATTTTAAAAACATCAAGGTAAGTGGCAAATGCACCGGGGCTTGCCTTTGTTATCAGAGGTGTCTTGCTCGGATCCACAGATATCAAAATAAAAGCAGTTGTCGGCCTGAGGATCAGAGGTGGGTGGTATCCCTTCTTCAAAAACTTCTTCTTCTTCTTCTTGCTCTAATATAACCATATACATGCATAAGGATGGGTGTCATGGAATGCTC
This sequence comes from Zea luxurians, assembly GCA_029449295.1. Lineage (NCBI taxonomy): Eukaryota > Viridiplantae > Streptophyta > Magnoliopsida > Poales > Poaceae > Zea > Zea luxurians. The sequence goes on from JAOPSE010000016.1 coordinate 5,941,910, forward strand.
ATAAGGATGCAAAGATAGCATAAACTTATTAGTTATGTCTTGAATACAACTTTCCTTCACGGTACTCCGAGAACCTAGGGTTTCCGGAGTCAGTAAAGGAGTTCATGGAGCAGGGGGGGTGGTTTTGGGTTTAGTGATCAAACAAGGCCCAAATTAACCCAAATTCTACCCATGGCTTCTAAATAATGTGAAAAGCTCACATAAAAAGTTTGGGAAATTTTGGGCTTATTATTTACTCTCTAAAAATCCAGAACCATTGATTTAGGCTGTTTTAAATATCCTAAAATTCCCTATTCAAACTAAAAATCATAAAACTATTTTTATTAAATACTATAGAAAATAACAAGCCTAGAAAAATTGGTCTCACAATTTTACCATTTTCTATTATTTTCTACAGTTTTTCAAAGTTCTGCTGAAAAAGAAAAGGAAAAACTTTTAAACAGAACTGGGCTGCTTCTGGCCCAACAAGCCCAGGCCCAGGGAGAACCGCGCCCGCGCCCGCGCGCGCGCGCCCGCGAAGGACGTTTTGCACAGAGAACCCCGGCTTAACAGCTAAACCGAATCAGGGCCATTCACTATTGTTCTGAGTCGCTGACCGTTCACGAAAAAGCCCTCGGGGTCTTGTCAATTCACAATTACAAGTCCTCGACGGCGCTCCGCGCGGCCGCGCTCCGGCGAGCGAGCAGACCGGCCGATTGAGGCAGCGGCTGAGCTCTCCGAGCGGCATACACGGAATTGGAGCTAGCCTAACTATTTCCCCTAAGTTAATTGCGCTAATGGTGGATCATGGAGCTCCGGCCACGGTGACCGTGAGCAAAGCGGCGAAGTGATCGTGTTCCCGGCGATGTGCGCCGGTCTAGTTCGATTAAAAGGCTCGGCAAGCATCAAGGAGACGTGAGCATGCTCAAACGAAGGCGCAGAGGGCAGGAACGGACCTGTGGAGGGCTGACCACGGCGAGCTCACAACACGGCGGCGGAAGCAGATTTGGGGGCAACGCAAAATTCCGGCGAGCTAGTGAACGATTGAGTGCGGGAGCGGGTGCAATAGTTAGCAAAATACATGGCGAAGCCGAGGGGGGGCTCAATTTATAGGCTCCGAGAGCGGTGGCGATCAATTGGAGCAAATTGCGCTGGCGGCCGGAGACGGGGAAGATGCACTGGCTTCACGGATTCGTGGCCAACGACGTGGCGATAACTCCGGTGAGCCACGGAGGGGTCAAAGAAGGTTACGGCGACACGGTAGAAGCGTTAAGCCACGCGGCGCAAGGCTAGGAGGCGGCGGTCGACGGCGAGCGCTTTACTGCGGGCGGTGAGCCAGGGGGGGTGTAGTCGTCGGAGTGGTGGCCAGCTCACCGGTGACGAGGCCTTTACCGCGGCAAGCTTATCTGGTGACCGCCGAGCACGAATCACAGCGCCGACGATCGACGGCGACGGCTACCGGCGACGGGCACGGAAAGATCTTCTTCAGTTTTAAGCGGTTACTGTACCATGGCCTTCGCTTCATCAGTGCACCTGACCGAGCTATTTTAGAGCCATTTTTCTCCAGATTTCATGTGACGACAGGTCCAAGTCTCTGCACCAAAGTTGTAGTGCTACATACCAGCTACAACTCCACTATAGGACTTGATCACATTTGAGCACTGGATCATGCTCAAAATCTAGCTTGAAGTTGATGTCAGCCACCTGCTGAACTGAATTTCAGATCAAACAGCCTGACAGCCAAACTTTGATGGGGGTTTTTCTCCAAATTCTTCATGACAACCATGCTTGCACCCTTTAGCAAAGTTGTTCTCCTATGATTAGGCTTCAACTTTGATGTGGTGACCTAGGGCAACAACCCTATACTTTGCAAGTTACAAAGCTCCAAAGTTGAGCCAATTCACTAACTTTCAGACTTAGAAATAAACTCATGTGAAGTCCATTTTGCACTTTAGTCCAAAACTTAGGGTTTGGCTTGCAAAAGCACTTATTTATGATCCAATTGACTTGAAACACTTATTTGACTTGGTTTTTGCACTTTAGCCCAAAAGTGGGCTAATTTTGCACTTAGGTCCCTAGGGTTTTGATTTAGGGTTTTCCAGGGTTCTATTTGAGATCTTTGATACCCCAGGGGTATAAATGTGACTCAACTTTGTTTTTGGGAACATTTTATGACTTTTCTCACAAGCCCTAAGGTTTTTCTCAACTTGGGTTAAGTTTTACCCCTTTAACCACTATTTAGGGTTAAGTCCTTAAACCAGGGTCCTATTTGTAAAACAGTAAAACAATACAACTTGTTTGAAATTTTTGCCTAGTGAATGCACTCTAGGTATGTCAAACATATGCAATGTCCATGCTCATGATGCCATGCTCAGGTTTTAGTTATAGTAACACCAGGGGTGTTACATCCTTCCCCCCATAAAAGAATCTCGTCCCGAGATTTAAAGTCCTAGGGTGAGTAATGGAAAAGGAAATGTGTCACGTTTTTATTTCCTTATTTTTGGTACAAGGCAGGGGTGGTGTGGGGGTTCACTCTTTATTACACAGCTATACAAGCTTTACAACTTACAAGAGGCTAGAAAGCCTGGGAAATTCTTATCTAAGAAATCTTGGGTTTCCCATGTGGCCTCATCTTCCGAATGCTGGTTCCACTGTATCTTATAAAACTTGAGAGTCCTTCTCCGGGTAACCCTGTCCTTTTGATCCAGAACTCGAATGGGATGTTCCGAGTACGTTAAATCTGGTTCCAGGACAACATCAGTCACTTCAACGGTTCGATCGGGAACCCGAAGGCACTTCTTCAATTGTGACACGTGGAACACGTTATGTACAGCAGACAATGTTTCGGGAAGTTGAAGTTGATACGCCACTGGCCCATATCTTTGAAGAATAGGAAATGGACCAATGTACCTTGGTGCAAGTTTTCCTTTAATCCCAAAACGCGACACGCCTTTCATTGGCGAAACCTTTAAGTAGACATAGTCTCCTTCCAAGAAGTATAAGGGCATTCGCCGTTTGTCTGCATAACTTTTCTGACGAGTTTGTGCTTTCTTCATATTATGAACTATTTTCTGAACCTTTTCTTCGGTTTCTTTTACCATATCAGGCCTAAAGAAAAACCTTTCACCAGGTTCAGACCAATTTAGCGGAGTTCGACACCGTCGCCCATACAAAGCTTCAAAAGGTGCCATCTTGATGCTTTCTTGATAACTGTTATTATATGAAAACTCCGCCAAAGGTAAACATTCATCCCATTTCTGTGAGAAATCCAGGACACATGCCCGCAACATATCTTCAAGTACTTGGTTCACTCTTTCAGTTTGTCCACTGGTTTGAGGATGATAGGCCGAACTGTGGAGTAACTTAGTTCCCAGGGATTTATGAAGTTCTTCCCAAAATTTGGATACGAACTGAGGTCCACGATCCGACACTATGGTCTTTGGAACACCATGCAAACTGAGAATACGGGCAATGTATAACTCCGCATAGGTAAGTACCGGGTAATATGTCTTGACCGGCAGAAAATGAGCAACCTTTGTAAGTCGATCAACAATCACCCAGATAGAGTCGTATCCTTTTGCGGTCCTGGGCAATCCCACAATGAAGTCCATGCTTATGTCTTCCCATTTCCATGTTGGGGTTGGCAAGGATTGCAATGGACCAGCAGTTTTCATGTGTATGGCTTTGACACGTCTGCAAGTGTCGCACTTAGCCACATAGCGTGCAATTTCAATCTTCATCTTCGTCCACCAGTAATGTTGCTTTAAATCTTGGTACATCTTAGTGCTTCCCGGATGAATAGAATAGCGACTAAGATGCGCTTCATCTAAAATTTGCTGGCGGAGTTCTTCATTCTTCGGCACTACTATGCGGTTTTTGAACCATAACACACCTTGATCATCTTCCTTGAAACATTGGGCTGTTCCAGCCCTGATCTTCTCTCGTATGTGCTTCATGCCCAGATTATCCTTTTGATCATCAATTATCCTTTGCAAGATGGTTGACTCAAGCTTTAGCTGATTTAGAGTCCCTTGTTGGATCATTCCCAGGTTTAACCTTTCCATTTCTTGACACAAAGTGTTCTCGGAGGTTTTTACCATAAGACAGTGGCAGGAAGTCTTGCGACTCAATGCATCTGCCACAACATTGGCCTTGCCTGGGTGATAATGGATTTCCAGTTCATAATCTTTAATAAGCTCAAGCCATCGCCTCTGCCTCATATTTAACTCTGACTGGGTAAATATATACTTCAAACTCTTATGATCAGTATATATGTGACAGATATTTCCCAGCAGATAGTGACGCCATATTTTCAGGGCATGAACCACCGCAGCTAACTCCAGATCATGAGTTGGATAGTGCTCCTCATGTCGGCGTAACTGCCTTGAAGCATATGCAATCACTCGGCCTTCTTGCATTAGCACACAGCCGAGTCCACTGCCTGACGCATCACAATATACATCAAAAGGTTTAGTGATGTCCGGTTGAGCCAAGACCGGAGCAGTGGTCAATAATGTCTTCAGTTGCTCAAAGGCTTCATTACATTTAGAAGACCAATTGAACTTGGTATCATTCTTCAATAAACTTGTGATTGGCTTCACAAGCTTAGAAAAATCAGGTATAAATCTGCGATAGTATCCTGCTAGTCCAAGAAAACTCCGGACTTGGTGAACAGTCGTTGGAGGTTTCCACTCCAGAATATCCTTGACTTTGCTAGGATCTACCACAATCCCCTTAGCTGATAATACGTGCCCCAAAAATTGAATTTCTTCCAGCCAAAACGCGCACTTGCTGAACTTGGCATATAGTTGATGTTCCCTCAGGCGCGTCAATACAATCCGTAGGTGCTGAGCATGCTCCTCTTCATTTTTAGAGTATATCAAAATATCATCGATGAAGACCACCACGAACTTGTCCAACTCGGGCATAAACACCGAGTTCATCAAATAGGTGAAGTGGGCAGGAGCATTAGTGAGCCCGAAAGACATTACCAGGTACTCAAACAACCCATACCGCGTAGTAAATGCGGTCTTCGGTATATCCTCGGGCCGAATACGGATTTGATGATAGCCCGACCTGAGATCAATCTTGGAAAACACCCTCGCCCCAGTCAGTTGATCAAATAAGATATCAATCCTTGGAAGAGGGTACTTATTCTTGATGGTGACCTCATTTAGGGGCCGATAGTCCACGCACATGCGCAAGGTTTGATCCTTCTTTTTCACAAAGATGGCGGGACAACCCCAAGGGGACGAGCTTGGCCGGATAAATCCCTTATTCAGTAAATCTTGTAGTTGAATCTTCAATTCCGCCAATTCGTTAGGGGGCATACGGTACGACCTCCGGGAAATGGGAGTCGTACCGGGCTTTAGCTCAATCACAAATTCCACATCTCTTTCAGGGGGCAGTCCAGGCAAATCTTCCGGAAACACATCTGGAAACTCACAAACTACCGGAATGTTTTTGATCTCCGGTACAATGGCTTCAAAGATTCTACCAGAAGCTTTGACTGGATTGGTTTTGGGGAGAGACAAGAGAATTTCTTCTTGATTATAACTCAACCTGACGGTTCTGAGTTCAGTGTTGAGTACTGCCTTGTGTTGAGTTAACCAATTCATACCCAGAATTACATCTATATCCTGGCCTCTTAGAACAATCATGTTAGCAGGAAAGTTCCGTTCGGCCATAGTTACTGGCACTCCATAGGCCACTTCTTTAGTAAAAATGTATCCCCCAGGTGAATGAATTTTAAAACCCTCTTTGGATTCATGACATGTAATGTGATGTTGCTCCACAAATGTCTTGCTAATGAAGGTATGTGAAGCACCAGAATCAAAAAGAATTAGTGCAGGGTGACTGGCCACAGGGAACATACCCATCATCACCGGCTCTCCTTCCGGTGTGGTAGCCACTTACGTATAATATACTCGCCCCGTCTTTTTGGTATTCTTGCCCGAAGTACTTCCCTTGCCTGGAGCTGAATTTCCCGATCCTTGCTGATTATTAGCCTGATTTTGCCGAGGATAGGGACAATCTTTAATGAAGTGCCCAGATTTGCCACAGTTAAAGCATCCAGTTGAAGAACTTGGCAGAGCAGGGAATCGAGTGCCTGGGGCACCCGGCTGACTTTGAACAGTGGGAGCTTTGTTGGGACGAATAATTATGGGCTGCTTGAAAGGGAAAGATGGTGCACTTGAACGATTCTGGTTAGAGGGCCAGAGAATAAACCGTTGCCTCTTTACCGGGCCTTGACTGGGCCGATCACCACTGAATCCCTTGCTTTTCCCAGTATTTGCATATTTGGCCTCCACAGATAAGGCTGTGCTGACAGCCTTTCCATAAGTAAGATCAATACATGCAGCCATTTTCCGCTGCATCCGGTCGTTCAGACCTCTCATAAAACAATTCTTCTTTTTCAAATCTGTGTTCACCTGATCAATTGCGTACTGGGACAGGTGATTGAACTTGTTGAGGTACTGGTTCACAGTATCTCCCCCTTGTTTCAATTTCATGAACTCTTCTTGCTTCATGTGCAGCACTCCCTCAGGAATATAATACTCGCGGAATGCTGCTTTGAACTCGTTCCATGTAATTTGATGATTATCCGGTTGGATGGCCACAAAATCCCCCCACCAAGTGCTGGCAGGGCCTCGAAGTTGCTGGGCCGCAAATAATGGCTTCTGGGTTTCTGAGCAGCGAAGAAGGCCAAATTTCTGTTCTATGACCCGGATCCATTCGTCGGCCTCAAGCGGATCTTCTGCTTTGACGAAGAGAGGCGGACGAGTCTCAGAGAAATCCAGGTAAGTGGTCTCACGGGGACCCTGTTGGAATCCTCTCCCTGCTTGTTGTTGAAGCTGTTGCTGACCCGCCATCTCCCTCAGGAAGCGGGTATTGTCGGCTGTAGCATTTACCAAGGCAGCGATTGCCTCGGCAAGCGTAGGTGGAACGGGAGGTGGATTCGGGGTAGCATCCCCACCCCCGGATGTTCCAGCTGCATCCTGTCCTCGAGTACGGGTCGGCATCTGAGGCAAAAACATTTGAATAAACATAATGTGCCAAAGAAAACCTTCTGTTTTACATTACTATAAAAAGTAATGGTACAGACTCGACATTACACAACAGGATACATTACCCATTTTACAAAAGTCTAACCTATTATACAACCGTACATCCTACAATACACTACTTTAATATAACAGTACACCCTACAATACACTACTCTACTCTTACTACACCACTAGTCTTGCTTCCCATCGCTTTTGGCGGCTTCCTCATCAGGTGTGGGAGTCCAGACGTCCACCAACCTCAAAGAAGGAGGGGGTTCATACAGGTCTAATTCCCCACCCAACGCACGTCCCGCGGCGTGAGAAGGTCCGGCTTCCGCCTCAGAAGGGGGTGTAGGCTCACTAGGGTGCAGTTGCGAGTAGAGCACATGGACTTCTTCATGTAGTGTATTGCAGTACACCTGCAGTTCGTCGACAGCTGTGCTGAGTTCTCTAACTCGGGCCTGAGCCCTTGCCTCCTTGGCCCATGCCAATGAACGAGATTGGACAGCCCAATCGAGTGCCAAATCCCGATCGGCCAGCTGGTCTTGTAGATGGCGAACGTCTGCTCGTAACTCATTTATACGGTCACCATCTCCAATCCATATAGCTGTCCTGCGGCGGAGTTCCAATTGGAGCCTGCTTACTTCTGCTTCCAGATCCCCTATGGGATCATTGCTCCCGCTACTACTATCTACATCTCGCGGAGCAAGTTGATGTCGAGGCACTCCAAGAGGTCCAGTCGACTTACGCGCGGTCTTTCTTGTGCGCGGCGGCATTTTCTAAGGGGAAAAATTTATTAGTATAATTCTTAACATGATGCATGAGTAAGTACAGAATCAACCTTGGTTGATTCAACCTTCTATACATTGCACTCTTCCTATCTGGTCTTTAAGATAAACTCTTCAGAATACTTGGGTAAGAAGAGAAAAGAATCTTTAGATAAGACTTTTGAAAATCTTTTGAAGATGCCCTGGAATATCTGCAAAGAAGGGCTACGCTCCGATACCAGCTGTGACGGAACCTCCCAAGTAATCAGGCCCACCTACAGTTGTCCTTGTCTAACAGACATCAGACACCCTGTAGATGTTCCTAAGTTACTTGACAAGCTCGGTATCTTTCCTTACCTCACCAGGAACGTTTCACCCGTCTTGCAGACATTACAGATCATCGAAGATAAAGATATGCGGAAGCGAATTACATAATCTTACATTTATTTCCAAAGTAAGCTCAAGTTAAGTTATTACAGACCAGTTCTAAAGCGAGTGCATAAAAGTAATAATTATACAAACCGGGGAAACACGAACTTCTCCTGAAGGACTATAAACAAAAGATCTAAGATGGAGGACCGAGTCCTCCCGCACTTCATTCCTGTTTCTCTTCGTTGGGAACCACCTTAGCACAGAAGCAGCAAAAATCTGCTACTTCCCCACCTAAAAACAACAAAGGGATAAATCCTGAGTATGGAATTACTCAGCAAGTCTTACCCGACTAAGGAAAAGACTCTCAAGGGTATGCTGGATATATGGGAGTCAAGGTAAGGTTTTTCGATAGTCAAAGACTCTGTTTTGCAGAAATGCTTACTAAAGTGGATCCTTAAAAATCCAATTTTATTTGTCAAGTTAGGTAGAATTACCTGCACTAGAGTTCTTTCTACCCTAGTTCAATCACTGGTCCTGCACTAGCCAATTTCTTAACCCAAAACCCATCATCTTTAGTGGAATGCTACGTGTAGGTCAGTGACCAAGTCTTCATAACCGCGAAGGTACGGCGATCCGAATCGATTATACTCAGCTGAGGATCTCCAATCACACGACATATGTAGCACTTAACCCTTGCATATGTCAACCCGCCACCGGGGTTCTTAAGACCGGATCAGGTTCACGCAAACCGAGAGCACAGATACACCACCGTCCAGCCTCTTGCCATGGAGGGTACACGCTACTCTCGCCACCGCTCCACTCCCATTTCGTGTTATCTTATTCCGGCCTTAGTCTGCCCGAGGCAAGGCTTACCCATGACGAGGCATGCGACCAGTTAAAGGGTCCTCGATCATCAAGCCTACATCGAGACGGTCCTTAATCGACTCAGACGGAGACACTACACCGAGACTCTCTTCTCGTGCAAGTCACCCGCCCGGTCTCAGCTTAATCTTTTTAACCCAAAAACTTGGTACCTGACAGAGGTACATCTTTTCCGATGTTGGACCCATCATGGCCATGATGGATCCACCATCAAGTTTTGTTTTCGAAAACATCCCTCCCACTTAGCCAAACATCTTTTGTAAAACAAATCCTTTTGTTTTTCTAAAGCAATATTAAGCAAAGTAAAACCTTTTTGTAAAAACAGGATTTCAAGGAGGGTAATCAAAATCAAGGAAGGCAATGCAGGAATTGTTTAATCAATCAACTCCTATCACCTAATGCAGCAAGTAAGTGAGAAAGATTTTAAAAACATCAAGGTAAGTGGCAAATGCACCGGGGCTTGCCTTTGTTATCAGAGGTGTCTTGCTCGGATCCACAGATATCAAAATAAAAGCAGTTGTCGGCCTGAGGATCAGAGGTGGGTGGTATCCCTTCTTCAAAAACTTCTTCTTCTTCTTCTTGCTCTAATATAACCATATACATGCATAAGGATGGGTGTCATGGAATGCTCATGAGGATGCAAAGATAGCATAAACTTATTAGTTATGTCTTGAATACAACTTTCCTTCACGGTACTCCGAGAACCTAGGGTTTCCGGAGTCAGTAAAGGAGTTCATGGAGCAGGGGGGGTGGTTTTGGGTTTAGTGATCAAACAAGGCCCAAATTAACCCAAATTCTACCCATGGCTTCTAAATAATGTGAAAAGCTCACATAAAAAGTTTGGGAAATTTTGGGCTTATTATTTACTCTCTAAAAATCCAGAACCATTGATTTAGGCTGTTTTAAATATCCTAAAATTCCCTATTCAAACTAAAAATCATAAAACTATTTTTATTAAATACTATAGAAAATAACAAGCCTAGAAAAATTGGTCTCACAATTTTACCATTTTTCTATTATTTTCTACAGTTTTTCAAAGTTCTGCTGAAAAAGAAAAGGAAAAACTTTTAAACAGAACTGGGCTGCTTCTGGCCCAACAAGCCCAGGCCCAGGGAGAACCGCGCCCGCGCCTGCGCGCGCGCCCGCGAAGGACGTTTTGCACAGAGAACCCCGGCTTAACAGCTAAACCGAATCAGGGCCATTCACTATTGTTCTGAGTCGCTGACCGTTCACGAAAAAGCCCTCGGGGTCTTGTCAATTCACAATTACAAGTCCTCGACGGCGCTCCGCGCGGCCGCGCTCCGGCGAGCGAGCAGACCGGCCGATTGAGGCAGCGGCTGAGCTCTCCGAGCGGCATACACGGAATTGGAGCTAGCCTAACTATTTCCCCTAAGTTAATTGCGCTAATGGTGGATCATGGAGCTCCGGCCACGGTGACCGTGAGCAAAGCGGCGAAGTGATCGTGTTCCCGGCGATGTGCGCCGGTCTAGTTCGATTAAAAGGCTCGGCAAGCATCAAGGAGACGTGAGCATGCTCAAACGAAGGCGCAGAGGGCAGGAACGGACCTGTGGAGGGCTGACCACGGCGAGCTCACAACACGGCGGCGGAAGCAGATTTGGGGGCAACGCAAAATTCCGGCGAGCTAGTGAACGATTGAGTGCGGGAGCGGGTGCAATAGTTAGCAAAATACATGGCGAAGCCGAGGGGGGGCTCAATTTATAGGCTCCGAGAGCGGTGGCGATCAATTGGAGCAAATTGCGCTGGCGGCCGGAGACGGGGAAGATGCACTGGCTTCACGGATTCGTGGCCAACGACGTGGCGATAACTCCGGTGAGCCACGGAGGGGTCAAAGAAGGTTACGGCGACACGGTAGAAGCGTTAAGCCACGCGGCGCAAGGCTAGGAGGCGGCGGTCGACGACGAGCGCTTTACTGCGGGCGGTGAGCCAGGGGGGGTGTAGTCGTCGGAGTGGTGGCCAGCTCACCGGTGACGAGGCCTTTACCGCGGCAAGCTTATCTGGTGACCGCCGAGCACGAATCACAGCGCCGACGATCGACGGCGACGGCTACCGGCGACGGGCACGGAAAGATCTTCTTCAGTTTTAAGCGGTTACTGTACCATGGCCTTCGCTTCATCAGTGCACCTGACCGAGCTATTTTAGAGCCATTTTTCTCCAGATTTCATGTGACGACAGGTCCAAGTCTCTGCACCAAAGTTGTAGTGCTACATACCAGCTACAACTCCACTATAGGACTTGATCACATTTGAGCACTGGATCATGCTCAAAATCTAGCTTGAAGTTGATGTCAGCCACCTGCTGAACTGAATTTCAGATCAAACAGCCTGACAGCCAAACTTTGATGGGGGTTTTCTCCAAATTCTTCATGACAACCATGCTTGCACCCTTTAGCAAAGTTGTTCTCCTATGATTAGGCTTCAACTTTGATGTGGTGACCTAGGGCAACAACCCTATACTTTGCAAGTTACAAAGCTCCAAAGTTGAGCCAATTCACTAACTTTCAGACTTAGAAATAAACTCATGTGAAGTCCATTTTGCACTTTAGTCCAAAACTTAGGGTTTGGCTTGCAAAAGCACTTATTTATGATCCAATTGACTTGAAACACTTATTTGACTTGGTTTTTGCACTTTAGCCCAAAAGTGGGCTAATTTTGCACTTAGGTCCCTAGGGTTTTGATTTAGGGTTTTCCAGGGTTCTATTTGAGATCTTTGATACCCCAGGGGTATAAATGTGACTCAACTTTGTTTTTGGGAACATTTTATGACTTTTCTCACAAGCCCTAAGGTTTTTCTCAACTTGGGTTAAGTTTTACCCCTTTAACCACTATTTAGGGTTAAGTCCTTAAACCAGGGTCCTATTTGTAAAACAGTAAAACAATACAACTTGTTTGAAATTTTTGCCTAGTGAATGCACTCTAGGTATGTCAAACATATGCAATGTCCATGCTCATGATGCCATGCTCAGGTTTTAGTTATAGTAACACCAGGGGTGTTACAATGGCGGCCCCAATGGCTCACCAGAGCTTGGCGGACAACATGGTACCGCACCGTGCCGTGGCCAGATCTCTACGCTGCCCAAACCTCCGGTAGGTTGTCCCTGTCGCTCTCGTCTTAGCCGCTGCTACATTTTTCTTAGATCGGTGGTCGAATTTGGTCCTCGGGGCACCGAATTGGGGGCTGGTCGGCAATGGCGCCGTCGTGTGGGCGTGTGCGCCGCTGTCTCTGTACTGGGTTAGGAAGAAGCAACGTGAGGCGTTGATTCTTGTGGCGATGGCTGAGATTCATCTGGTGCGCCGCCGCGTATGGCTGTCGTCGGCAGGGAGGGGACGATGGTCCTGGGCCGTTGGATCTGGGGGGCAACGGGCAGATTAAAACCGAGACAGCGGTTCGGTTCGGATACACCTGAGCCGTTGATAATGCGATCATGGGGGAGAGATTGTATCTGAGCCTTATAATACCTGGGCCGTTGACCTATGATCCCACGGCGGGTAGCGTATACCAATTTGCATCAGCTAGGTTATAATCGTGACCCTCGGATTTTGATCAGAGGGCCAGATGTTGAGGATACCTCTTCGGCCACTACTCTTTCTAAAGAACCCCTCAGATTATTTGAAATAAACCCGCGGTCCACGGCGTGGGCAAACTGTGTCTTGGAACAATTTACACCGAAACCCCTGGACTTTCTAATAATAATGCGCCCAGTCCACAGAACACATAAATTAGATAAATAATTATGGAAATAGACTTTTAATGTAAAAATAATCATTTGAATTTGTTTAATCCCTAGAAAATCCATCTCAAGTCCAAATTGATCCATTCCAGTGGCATTAATTTTGTATTAATATTGTTTACCACCTAATACCTTTGTTTAACCATAAAACTTGGATTAAAATTGTTCATTTGAATTAATCTATTCTAGGTGCTAAATAATTTTAGAAATTCATAACTCAATAACTGTAACTCCGTTTTGATCCATTCTAGTTGCATTAGTCTCACAATAATGTTTATTATCATCCGATAACTTTGTTTTGTCATGAAATATAGGTTAAAATGTTGCACTTACTCTATTCTATATTTAACCACGTAGATCTTCGGAAAACCATAACTTCATAACCGTAACTCCGAATTTAGTGGTTCTCGAGCCTGTGATCTCGTTACGACGTGTAGATTATTAATATGCAGTTTGATCTTATGTTTGATGTGATGTTCATTTTGCCTATACCATGTTTGTCTGTATTGCTACGTTTAGCAGTAAGGACGCGTGTCATCTGAAGAGCAAGTTGGTACCTGGAATCTCAAGTCCCAGGCAAATTGTGCCCTTGATCACTTCTTTTTACCCACTCATGTTCTAATTAATCATAATGATCTGCATAGGTTAATTTTGATGGGACCCAATAGGTTACCCTAGTTTGATTATCTTTATACCTTGTTTACCACTGAACTTTTTGGGTAGTACTTGCTAGTGCTTTATGTGGTTTTGGGTATGAAGATACATTATTCATGATCACACTTTTATTATCTATTTATTATTACTGTTCATGATAAGATCATTATGTTAATTGGAACATGGAGCGACCACCCGGGAAAACAGTGCTACCACAAGGGTTTAATGGGACGCCCTTGGCTGATTAATTAGGAAAGCTAGTGGAAGACTACCTTACCCGAAAGGGGCAAGGGCAGTAGGGGAGTGGTCAGTGTAGGGAGGCCCTTGGGATGATTTTGCTGCGATGGCGGTCATGCGAGGGATTCCTGCATTGGAGCTTCCTATAAACTGTAGCGGGTTTTCTGAAGCTAGTGGAACTTTGTAAAGGCCTCGTAGTGTTACCCTGCCTCGCCTCCTCGGTAGAGGTGTATGGGAAGTCGCGATCCCTTGGCAGATGGGTAACATGACTTGCGGGTAAAGATGCACAACCTCTGCAGAGTGTAAAACTGGTATACTAGCCGTGCTCACGGTCAAGAGCAGCTCGGACCCTCACATGATTAATTTATGGAACTAAATTCAATTTGTCATATGCATTGCATCGCAGGTGATGTTGTTACTTTTGTTCTACTACTTAATTGGGTTGGTATTTACTTATACTTAGTAACTGCTAATAAAATTTTGACCAACTTTAAAAGCAATGCTCAGCTTCAACCATCCTCTTTGGTAAGCCTTACACTTCATGTGAGCTCCCACCTTTGGCGAGTTCATGCACATTATTCCCCACAACTTGTTGAGCTATGAACGTATGTGAGCTCACTCTTGCTGTCTCACACCCCCCCCCACACAGGTCAAGAACAGGTACCGCAGGATGAGGCGCATGGAGGATGTTGTGGCGAGTTCGTGAGAGGTCTAGGTTGTCGTCTCCCAGTCAACTTTGGGTTGCTGGACCGTTGTCTCCTTATAATGTAATTATTTATTTTGTATAGAACTCCTATTATATAGTAAAGATGTGACATTCGATCCTGTGCCATGAATCATCATATGTGTGAGACTTGGTCCCAGCACACCTGGTGATTATGTTCGCGCCCGGGTCTTGGTGCCCCGAAATCCGGGTGTGACAAATATGAATTCACAGTGATGCCGTTTGGGCTAACAAACGCACCTGCCTTTTTCATGAACCTCATGAATAAGGTATTTATGGAAGAATTGGATAAGTTTGTCGTAGTCTTCATCGACGACATCCTCATCTATTCCAAGAATCGCAAGGACCATGAGCGTCACCTTCGAATCATCCTCGGAAGACTCAGGGCACATCAACTTTATGCTAAGCTCAGCAAGTGTGAGTTCTGGTTAGAAAAGATAGCCTTCCTAGGGCATATCTTGACTGTAGAAGGGATAGAAGTGGACCCATCCAAGGTGGAAGCCGTTTCAAAATGGAAACAGTCATCCAGCGTCAGTGAAGTACGAAGCTTTCTGGGAATGGCTGGGTATTACCGCCGCTTTATCGAAGGATTCTCCAGCATAGAAAAACCTATGACCGAACTTCTCAAAAAGGATAATAAGTTTGTATGGACTCCAAAGTGTGAGGAAAGTTTCCAGATCATCAAGGAAAAGCTTACAACTGCGCCCGTTTTGACACTACCAGATATACACCAGGATTTCGTCATCTTCTGTGATGCTTCAAGGCAAGGCTTAGGGTGTGTCTTGATGCAAAATGAGAAAGTTATTGCCTATGCATCCCGCTTACTCAAGCCACACGAGCAGAACTACCCCACCCACGACTTGGAGTTGGCAGCCATAGTACACGCCCTGAAAATATGGAGGCACTATCTGATTGGGAACAAATGCCACATCTTCATCGATCACAAGAGTCTGAAGTACATCTTCACTCAGCCGGACCTCAACCTCCGTCAAAGAAGATGGCTTGAATTGATCAAGGATTATGACCTCGAAATCCACTACCACCCCGGGAAGGTCAACGTGGTAGCAGACGCCCTCAGCCGAAAACCTTTCGGGATTAAGGGGGCCAACTTTTTAGAAGATTGGAAGAAAGAATCAGCTCAGCTAAATGCATGTCTGGGAGACAACGGTAGCCTAGAAGTCAAACCAATGCTAGAAGATCTCATATGCAAGGCTCAACGCCTGGACGCAGAGACAGCCAGACTTATGGAAAGAGCTCGCAAGGAGCAACTTCCGGATCTTAGGACAGATGAACAAGGAGTCCTTTGGTTCAGGAACCGTCTGTGTGTACCAATGGGAGAGGCACGGAAAGTCGTGCTCAATGAAGCCCACAACTCAGCTTACTCCATCCACCCAGGAACCACCAAGATGTACCTGGACCTCAAAACCAGATACTGGTGGAAAGGGATGAAGAAGGAAATAGCACAGTATGTGGCCCGGTTTGACGCCTGCCAGCGAACAAAGGCCGAACATCAGAAGCCTGCAGGCCTGCTGCAACCCCTCCCAGTACCTGAATGGAAGTGAGAAGAAATAGGCATGGATTTCGTAACCGGACTACCCCGAACGCAGAAAGGGAATGATTCTATCTGGGTAATAATCGATCGTCTCACCAAGGTGGCCCACTTCGTTCCAGTAAAAACCACTTTTGGAGGAGCCGCCCTTGCCTGATTATACCTTAAGGAGATAGTGAGGCTCCATGGCATTCCGCGGAAGATAGTGTTAGACAGAGGAACGCAGTTCACCTCAAAATTTTGGAAAGGCCTCCAGCAAGCAATGGGCACCAAGTTAGATTTCAGCACCGCTTATCACCCCCAGTCAGATGGCCAAACAGAAAGAGTCAACAAGATCCTCGAAGATTTACTAAGAGCTTGTGTGTTAACGTTCGACAGGGATTGGGAGTCCAGTTTGCCGTACGTCGAATTCTCATACAACAACAGCCATTAGGCCAGCATCAAAATGTCACCGTTCGAAGCATTGTATGGGAGAAAATGCCAGACTCCCCTAATGTGGTCCAATGTAGGGGAAAGGACCCTTGAAGGACTCGACTTTGTTAAAGAAGTCGAAGAGAAAGTTGCCTTGATCCGCAAGAGGTTGCTTGAAGCTCAGAGTCGACAGAAAAGTTACGCAGACAACAGACGAAGAGAACTCAGATTTGAGGAAGGAGATTTCGTTTATCTCAAGGTCTCCCCAATGCGTGGTGTCAAAAGGTTGCAAATGAAAGGAAAGCTAGCACCATGTTTCGTCGGCCCCTACCCCGTCATTAGCCGAGTGGGACCCGCAGCATACCGCCTTGAGCTACCAGAATCCATGTCAGATATTCACAATGTGTTTCATGTGTCCCAGCTCCACAAATGCCTACAAGTACCAGAAAACCACATCGAGGCAGAGGCAATTCAGATTCAAAAGGATTCCAGTATCGAGAAAAGCCAGTGAAGATTCTCGACTCAGTAGTCCGAAGGACCCGCAACTCAGAAGTGAGACTTTGTAAGGTTCAGTGGAGCAGAGATGGAGAAGAGGAAGCCACCTGGGAAAGTGAGGACTCTCTGAGGAAGGAATACCCTTACCTTTTCTCGAGCCCCGTCTGAATCTCGAGGGCAAGATTCCTTTAAGTGGGGTAGGTTTGTAACATCCCAAAATTCTAACCCAGGTTTGAAACCCTAAATCTACCTCCCCCCTTTTTTCCTTATCTTCTATCCCAAAACTCCCTTAGATTTTTCCCATCATATGCATACACTTTGTTTGATCACAAGCACCTCACTTAGATTTTATTTTTCACACCTAGATTATCTACTAAATGATTTGTTCAAAAAAAGAAAAGGGACAAAAATGGAAATGAGTTGTAGGAAATAAAAAGAAAAAGAAAAAAAGAAGCTTCCCCCCTGCTGGGCCAAATCTGGCCCATGCCGAGGCCGCCTCCCCCCCCCCCCTCGCGCCAGCGCTTCCCCCCTTTTGGCCCATTAGCCGGCCCGCTCGCGCGCGCGAAGCCGGCCCGCTCGCGCGCGCGAAGCCGCCCGCGCGCTCCCCTCACTCTCTCTCGCTGACGAGCCAGCCCCACCTGCTAGCCCTCCCTCTCGCGCGCTCCCTTCACTGGCAGACCGGCCCCACCGGTCAGCCGCGTCGTCTCCCTTGCGTACGGTGCCCTGCCGTCCCCTCCATCGTCGTCCCCTCGCCGCACAGGGAGAGTTCGGCACCGCCCCGTCCTCCCCGCTTGACCAACGTCCTTGCCCAGTACCGCCCCTCTGTGGAGTCTCATCGGCGCCGCTGTGCGGCATTAATGCCGGCGCTATGCGCCTCACCGGCGCCGCCGAGCTCCGCCGCTCCCCTCCCCTCGGGCGCCTATAAAAAGGTCGCCCCGGGCACCTCCTTCGCCGCACCGGCCTCGGCCACTACCCTCCTCCCCTCGCCCGAGCGCAATTCGCGAAGCACCACCGTCTTCCCCCTCTCCAGTGAGTTCTCCCCCCGCCTCTCTCTCCCTCTCCGTTGGTCCAGCGAGCAATTAAGTGAACCGAGCAGCTTCCTCACAATGCCGCGAACGCAAAGCACCACTTCCCCACCCCAGTCCCTCACCCAAAGACCACCGGCGGCGATCCCCGCCATGGAGCTCCGCCACCTCCCCGTGGACAGCCCCCTCCCAACCCCCTCTAGCCAAATCAAGCCTACCCCTAGGATCGCCAGCCCCTGCCCGTGCTAAGCCACCTCCCCGTGGACCAAGAACCGGACCACCGACGGCGAATCGCCGTCGAGCCCACCGGCAGCCGACTTTTCTCCCCCGCACGGCCGGTTCGCCCGCGCCGTCGACCCGCGACGCCGTCCCCCCCCCCCTCCGCTCTCGCTGACGTGTGGGCCCCACGGTGACGTCGTTGCTCCCGCGCGCCCGTGTCGTCTCCCTCGCCCTTGGGCCGCAGCTGGGCCGGCGCCCTCGCGCGCGCGCGCCCCGCGCCTGGCTGGGTCGAACCCCCCCGGCCCACCTGAGTAGAAATTCCTTTTCTTTTTCTTTTCTTCAACCTTTTCTCTTTTAAATAGTATTCCTCATTGTTTTATGCACAAAAAATTATCCAAATAATCTCTAAAGGTCACAAGTAATAAAAATGTTAGCATATGACACACTGCAATTGAAAAACCTATGTTGATGTATTGTTTTATTAAATGTTTTTATTAGAGGAAGCGAGGACCACTGATCCGGAACCCGTAACCCCGGAAGAAGGGCCAGAGCCCGATCTCCTGGAAGTAGATCTTTTGTGCTAGGAAAGCTTCGACGAAGGCAAATCCATCCTTCCCTTGATGCATAAATTACCTATTCTTTCTACCACTGCCTAGGCTGGGAATTCAGGGTGGGAAAATTGCATTGTGAGTAAGAGATGACCCGCATGGACATACATATTCTGGATACGAAATGTGGATTGGGAAAAAGGGCAATATGTTTCTTCAAATAAGGTCTCTTTTAAAAAAAGGGTTATGCGATGAAGGGTATTCACCCTCATCACCTTGGGAGTGGGATGATCAAGGACTCCCTGGTTTAGGGAGGGCCTAAGGTGTTGGCTCAGCTGGTTTAGGCGTGAGCAGAAGGATTGTCCTCTCATATAAGGACCGGCTTGTCATTTTCACTACCTGTACTCCTTAATAGTACAACCACTCGAGACTATGTGGGTAGTCACTCAATCCGAACTCGTGCGGTCCAACCCTAGGGTTATGAAGGCTGGGGAGCACCGGGAGGATAAGGAGGGAGAAAGTTTTGTCCGGTTTGGACATGGTGGTGGCCTGACTCCTTCCGGATAACCGTTAAGGTTAGGACGTACGAGGAAGGAAAGAGATCCGGCATTCGGGTCTCGCGACGGTGAGATCGCAGAAACCGGACTAGTGGGTAAAGTGTACACCTCTACGTAGAGTTTGAAAACCTATTTGAATAGTCCGTGTCCACTGGTATGGACGAGTCTGGTATGGTATGACAATTAGAGATTTTTCTATGAGTTCCACGAACAGGGAAATGTGTGGGTAAGTGGGTGTTGAGAAAGAAACTAAGGCCACGGGAGCGGGAAGCTCAGTGGTGGTTGAGTATTTGGTTACTTTTACGACTTTGGGAAAAACCTTACAGCAACTGCCTTTCTCCAAGAAAATGAAGAGTGACTTCAACTCCACCACATAAAGCATGTATATTATAGGTCTCTTTCTCTCTACGGGAGCGGGGTGGGCTTGCGGAATACCTAGTGTATTCACTCAGATTTATTTATGTTTTTTAGCAGCCGAGGACTTCTTTTCTGCTATGCTTGATTGAGAGGGTTGTGTCTGCACCCAGTTCTGTCTGTGGCTTGGGCTAGTATATTTTCCTACTACGCTTCTTATTTTGGCTCTCTTGAGCTTGTACCTCGGTATTGTAATAACCTTTACCTAAACTCTGTACTATTTGAAGTAAAGAATGTGTTTACTAGCCTCCTGGGACTAGTAATTGTATCACATTGAGTCCCAAAGGATCGGGACGCTTCACCCTTCCTGCTGCTGAGGTTGTCGAGGTTCTCCGGGACCTCCCCGTGGCGGGGGAGGTGGTAGAGGTTGGAAGGGTCGGTCGTTCCCGACGGAGTGCTTGAAGTCTCTACAGTTCCGAAGGGTGTGGTGCATGTCTTTATGGTATGGACATTGGGCATCGAGGATGTCGTCCAACGTTTGTTTGCCTCCGCGGGGTGCCCCTCGGGCATGAGAGACGGGTGGTCCGGCGGCGTGAACCTCATCGCGAGGCCTCTTCTCCCAATGCTTGTTAGGTTGCTGGTTCGCGTCGCGTCGTGGTGCCGGCGGTGTAGGTTTCGCTCCTCCAATGAGGTCCTGAGCTCGTTCGTCGGCGGTGATGTAGAGGTCCGCTTCCCGGAATAGCTGCTCAGAGGTAGTCGGCGCCTTCTGCAGTATGGCTCGAACGAAGGCCGAGTCATTAGATCCCCGGTAGAAGTCCTCGATTACTACTGCTTCCGCAACCTCAGGAATACGATTCCTCATGGTCTGAAATCTTTTGAGGTACGACCGGAGAGTCTCGTCCCCTCGACGCTTCATGGATTTGAGGTCCCATGGCTGCGCCGGCTTGTCAGAGAGGGATTGAAAGTTAGCAATGAAGCGCCGACTGAAGTCGCTCCAGTCGTTGATGCAGAGTCGAGGTAGGTGTCGTAGCCATTGCAGCGCATCCTGCCCGAGGATGATGGGCAAGTACGCGGTCATCACATCTTCAGTTGCCCTAGTGGCTCAGGCAGCGGTGGTGTATACATCCAACCAACCTCCTGGGTCCTGCTTAGGCTCGTACTTGTCGACGTTGGAGACTTTGAAGTTAGGGGGCCATTGAATGGCCCTAAGACGTGGAGCAAGCGCCGATACCCCACACGTGTCCTCCTACCGACGATGATGATGTTGGTCCTAGGGAGGGGAGTCGTTGACGTGGTGCCTCGACCATCCCCGGGTCGTGCCGCCAGTTGAAGCCGTTGCTGACTCAACTCTGGTGGCCTGACTTCGCGCAGGGACGCCGTGATCCCGGTCATACTCTTCTCGGCGTCGAATCTCGTTCTCGTGTCGTCGTTCGCGCGAAGCGTTGATGGAGCTCCGTGCGTCCCGACGACTATTGATGGCGTGTCGTAGGTCGCTCGGTGGATGGGCGAGAGGTAGAAGATGATTAGCTGCCCGAGTGAGCAGCCGTCGATACCCCTCGGTGTCTGGAGTCCGGGGGAGGCCATCAGCTATCTGAGCCAACACTCCACCGACCTCGCTCGGTGTGTTCATGGCTCGGGCGAAGTCAGGGTTCAGGTTTCGGCCGAGAAGAGGGTTCTCTCGGCGTTGTCTCGCTTCCTGTTCGGCCTGCTCTTGAGCTTGCCGACGATCGCGCCGTCGGGAATTCCTTCTTTCCCTGAAGACTCGTTCATCCGGAGTTTCTCCCACCTCTGAGATCTCATCTCGTGATACAGGCTGCACTGGGTCCCGCTCTCCGGCTTCGTGATGTCGCCGAATATTTCGGCGTCGGTTCCTTCGTCGGCGAGATTCCCTCTGAAGAGGTTCTTCTCCCGGCGCAGTTGGTTCATCGTCGGAGATGGGGGTTGATTCCGCTCTTCCCCCGATAAAGAGAACGTCGAGGTAGAATGGAACCGTCGTAGTGACAAGCTTCTTCCTATTCTCCTTTAAGGGCAGAGACAACAGAAGAGCAGCTTGACGAGCCTTTACCTCATTTGCTTCCTTTTTCCTTGTGATCCGTGTCCATTTTTCCGTAGGAGAGGTGGACAGCGGAGTTCTCCGGGTAGTCGGATCTTCTGCTCCCGGCTGGCGGGAGGTAGTCTTCGCTCGGAGCGCTGGAGGTTGCGCTATTTCCGGCTTTGCTCTGACTTTCCTGGAGAGTGTTGGGGAAGACTTCCTCTCTAGTGGATCTGTGATGCGATGTAGAGTTCCTTCTTCGTCTGCCACGAATGAAATGGTTCCGAAGCAGAATACGGATCTAGGGCGGAGGATGATCTTGTGCAGAAAAGTGATAGCCATTGAGCTAGCTTGGATCAGTGACGCACCCCCTACCTGGCGCGCGAGCTGTCGGTGATTAGGGTCCGACCGCACACCCGGGGGTTGCCCCTCGAGGTGTTTTTAGAAGTAGGGCGGTGTAACTGACTGTAGCTCGATGGTTCGTGCCAAATGCATGAGAGACAGTGGACAATCTTGTACAGGTTCGGGCCGCTTTGAGATGCGTAATACCCAACATCCTGGAGTGGATCTTATACGTGGTGGATTACAAGGGAGTTCTCTAGTACGAGAGATACAAGAGAGCTGGGTGGATGGCTAATGAGTGACATGTTCTTGAAGGGGTGCCCCTAGGCCTTATATATTCGACCGTGGAGCGTTACATGAGGATATGATAACCACGTGTTCCTAAGTAATAGTGAACCAACTGAGTTTATCTTCCTATAATCTTGCATACCTATAGTCCTTCGGTTCCGACGTCTGAGGGCGCTGCGTGGGAAAGTCGGATCAATATTGCGGATAGTGTTTGAGTTCAGCAAACCGCATGGGCTCGAGTTGATCTGACCTCGTGTTGATCCGTTCTGCTAGAAATTCCTCCCCTAGCCCACAAAGGGATGGCCTTGCGAAATAATGGGCCTAGGGCCCTTCATCTGTCCCCCACAATGATAGGTTCATTGTTTTATTTATATGCTAGTAGACCGGACATTATGCTTAGTGTATGCATGTGTGCTAGATATCAATCCAGCCCCAAGGAATGTCATCTTCTGGCCGTCAAGCGAATTCTTAGATATTTAGTTTCTACGTCTTGCTTTGGGATCTGGTATCCAAAGGGATCTACCTTTGACCTGATTGGATACTCAGACTCCGATTATATCGGGTGCAAGGTTGATAGGAAGAGCACATCGGGGACGTGCCAATTTTTAGGAAGGTCCCTGGTGTCCTGGAGTTCAAAGAAACAGACATCTGTTGCCCTATCCACCGTTGAGGCCGAGTATGTTGTCGCAGGATAGTGTTGCGCGTAACTACTTTGGATGAGGCAAACCCCTCCAGGACTTTGGCTACAATCTGAGCAAAGTCTCACTCCTATGTGACAATGAGAGTGCAATCCACATGGTGGATAATCCTGTTGAACACAGCCACACTAAGCACATAGACATCCGGCATCACTTCCTGAGAGACCACCAGCAAAAGGGAGATATCGAGGTGTACCATATTAACACCAAGAACCAGCTAGCCGATATCTTCACCAAGCCTTTAGATGAGAAAAGGTTTTGCAGGTTGCATAGTGAGCTAAATGTCTTAGATTCGCGTAACTTGGATTGATCTATAGCATACATGTGTTCTATGCCTTTGATCATGTTACTTTGTGCATTTCAATCAATTCTTGTTATTTATGGTGCTCAAGTTGTACAAGTGATCCCTGGACCTCACAAGTCCATATGCGAATGATGCACATATTAAGGGGGAGATGTGCTACAACTTGACCCTTTGAGACTAACATGTTTGTTTGAGTACTCTTGATGTAGTCTCAAAGGTGCATTGAAAGAGAAAATGGACTTGAACGATGCAAAGACTTCCACTGCACTCCAGTATTGGTGTATTTAATTCCAAGTTCATTCTTAGGCTCTATTTGTCGTTTGCTCTTAATTGACATTTTTTGGTGAGGCAATGGGGTTAAAGGGCCAAAAAATGATCTCGTTTTGGTGCTTAATGCTAAAGGGGGAGAAATTAAGGCCAAAACAAATGGATCAGCTACCACTTGTGAATTTCAAAAATAATAGAGTTAGAATTTTTGATTTGTCCAAAACACTCTTATTGCAAAATTTGGTCTCTTGTGGGGGAGAATTTTGATTATGGGAAAAGGGGAGTTTTTGGCACTTGATCAATTTCTCTCTTGGAATATCTCTCGATTTGCCCAAACAAGTGTGTTTGACTTAGAGATAGGAAAAAGTGTTTGGATTGCAAAAACAAACCAAGTGGTGGCAAAGAGTGATCCAAATATGCCAAATTATAGTAAAAAACAATTGGAACTTCAATTTGAATTGATGTTGCACGTTTTTTTTTGCCTTTTGATGTGTTGGCATAAATCACCAAAAAGGGGGAGATTGAAAGGGAAATATGCCCTTGGGCATTTTCTTTAAGTATTTTGGTGATTAAATGTCCAACACATCTTGATTGGCTTCTTGTGTGCTAAATGTGGGAAAAGTGCAAATCAAGGCATGAGGTATGTTTCTAGACTTAGTACATTGTTTTTTAATACTAATATGGTTATCTAAGTGCTAGAAACAGTGTTGAGAAGAAGAGGATCAAATTACAAAAGACTTGGCTGTGTGCAGCCAAAGTCTAGCTCGGCCTGGCACACCGGACTGTCCGGTGGTGCACCGGACAGTGTGCGGTGCGCCAGGCTGGTCTCCGGTGAAATGGCTGCTCTCGGGAATCGACAGCGATGTACGGCTAAAATTTACCGGACTGTCCGGTGGTGCACCAGACTGTCCAGTGAGTCATCCGTGGCGAACTCGTCGCTCTCGGGGAAAAGGATCAGCGGCGTAGGCTAAAATTCACCGGACTGTCCGGTGGTGCACCGGACTGTCCGGTGAGCCAACTGTCGCCCGAGCAACGGTCGGTCGTGGACTGCTCCAACGGTCAGCTGGTGCACCGAACAGTGTCCGGTGCATCAATCAGCCCAGAGGAGCAATGGTCGGATATGCCAAATTTGGAAGGAGATCGCGCACCGGACAGTCTACAGGACCTGTCCGGTGGCGCACCGGATTGTCTGGTGCGCCACTCGACAGAAGACAAGGATAGCCTTCCATGTTGATCTCCAACGGCTCCTAGCTGCCTTGGGGCTATAAAAGGGACCCCTAGGCGCATGGAGGACAACACCAAGTATTCTCTATGTATTCTTAAGCATCTAGACTCTGCTCCCGCGCATTTGCTTCATTGTGTTAGTGATTTGAGCTCCATTTGAGTTGCGGACTCCGTGTGTTGTGTTTCGAGCTCAAGTCATGACTTATGTTCGTGGTTGTGCTGAGGATTTGGGTCTTGCGTGTGTTGCTCTCCCCAACCTTACTCTGTGCTTTCTTTGTGATCTCTGTTGTAAGGGCGAGAGACTCCAAGTTGTGGAGATTCCTCGCAAACAGGAAAACATACTAAAGGAAAAGAGCGTGGTATTCAAGTTGATCATCGAATCACTTGAAAGGGGTTGAGTGCAACCCTCGTCCATTGGGACGACACAATGTGGAAGTAGGCAAGTGTTACTTGGACAAACCACGGGATAAAATCGCGTGTCTCTTGTGTTGCTTTCTCTGTGATTGTTTTCAAGAACTCGCCTCAAAACTACTTAGTCGCACTAACACTTCTATAACTAAGTTTTTGTGGCTATTTAGTGTTTGATTTTACAGGATCACCTATTCACCCCCCCCTCTAGGTGCTCTCAGTAAGGGAGGGAAAAGCAACACACACAAGATTCAATCCACAGCACACACACGCACACAAGTGAAAACTTGAGCTCAAATGACAACAAGGGGAGTTCACAACTCGAATGGAGCTCAAATCACTAACACAACGAATCAAATGCGTGGAAGCGGAGTCTGGATGTATTAGTATGCTTAGAGAATGCTTGGTGTACTGCTCCATGCGCCTAGGGGTCCCTTTTATAGCCCCAAGGCAGCTAGGAGCCGTTGGAGATCAATATGGAAGGCTATCCTTGCCTTCTGTCGAGTGGCGCACCGGACAGTCCGGTACGCCACCGGACAGCCACTGTAGCATGTCCGGTGCGCGATTTCCTTCCAAATCGGTCGCATCCGATCGTTGCTCCTCAGAGCCGGTTGGCGCACCGGACACTGTCCGATGCACACCGGACAGTCTGGTGCACCCAGCCAACCATTGGAGCAGCCATGTGTCGCGCGTTGATCGTGTGGCCGACCATTAGCACTGGCGCCGTTGGCCCACCGGACAGTCCGGTGCACCACCGGACAGTCCGGTGAATTATAGCCACGTCGCCCCGTTCCTTTTCCCGAGAGCGACGAGTTCGCTGCGGATGTCTCACCGGACAGTCTGGTACACCACCGGACAGTCCGGTGAATTATTGTCGTACGACTCTGTCGATTCCCGAGAGTAGCTAGTTCACCGGAGACTCGCCTGGGGCACCGAACAGTCCGGTATGCCAGGCCGAGCTGAAGTTGGCTGTACACGGCCAACTCTTCTTCAATTCAACTTTTCTCTTCTTGGCTCTGTTTCTAGCACTTAGATAAACACATTAGCATTCAAAAACAATGTACTAAGTCTAGAAACATACCTCGTGCCTTGATTTGCACTTTCCCACATTTAGCACACAAGGATTCAATTAATATGTGTTGGCCAGCTAATCACCAAAATACTTATAGAAATTGCCCAAGGGCATATTTCCCTTTCACTAACAGAAGCCTATCAATAGAAAATTTCGGCAGCACCTCCCTTGCACGGAGAGGTTTATAAAACCTGCAAATAAAACTATCAGCATGATGGCTGACATCCACACATAATTCAATGGCACGATGGCCGGCAATCACATATATATATTCAATCTATCAGAGATAACACAACAAGACTACATATTAACCTAATCATACACGTATATAAATTTGACTCAATATTAAACCTAATCATTTCATATAAATCACCTTGGAGGTTTGGTCGCGGGCGAGACAGCGGGTCGCGGGCGAGACGACGGGGCGTGGAGGGCGCGGCGTGGAGGGCACGGCGGTCGAGGCGCAGCGACGTGGAGAGCGCGGCGGCGGGGGGACGGGCGCGAGTAGAGGGGCGAGGGCGCGGCAAGGGGCGCGGGCGCGGCGGGCGGGCGGGCGCGACGGCGAGGGGACGACGAGGGGCGCGGGCAAGGGGGATGGCGAGGGGCGACGAGGGGGGGATGGCGAGGGGCGAGGGCGCGGCGGCATCGAGGGCAGCGGTGGCGGCGCGGTGAGAGTGAGAGTGAGAGACTGAGGAAGAAAGGGTGAACCGTCGATAAGTAAGCGTTCTTTGTCGAGTGCCCGTGATCTGGCACTCGGCAAAGATTTTTTTTATTTTTAAAATACACTTTGCCGAGTGCCCCAATCCGGCACTCGGCAAAGTCTTCTTTGCCGAATGTCCCCCGGGCGACACTCGGCAAAGAATATTTCACTACACTTTGCCGAGTGTTAACCAGCTGACACTCGGCAAAGGGTTCTTTGCCGAGTGTCATCTCTAGACACTCGGCAAAGTACATTTTTATTTTTTTTATTTTTCCAACCAAACTTTTTGTGGTATGTTCCTACACTATGTAGACCTACATGTACTATTTTGGGACAATTATAAAAGTGTTTTCTATAGCTAGTACATTTAGTTCGTTTATTTGAATTTTTTCGAAAAATTCACATTTGAACTGCAAGTCACTCGAAACTTGGAAAACCGTGCATGCCAAAATAATACCCATGCTATTTAGCACAAGTTACGACCGATTTTAGGAGCGGACCGAAAACTTCGAGCTACATGCTCACTAAACATGGCCGTGAACTTGCCATCCACATGTTTAAAAATTGTATAAAACACAAATAAAGTCAGAAAATTATGAAACTTGTCCATGTATCATGATATCATATATAGAGGCTGTTATAAAAAATTTGAGAAAGTTTCGAAAAAGCTGTGACGCACTATGTGTAGAAACCTAAGAGATCCACATTGAAACTGTATGATTTCATGTGCGGATCTCTTAGGTTTCTACATATAGTGTGTCACAGTTTTCTCGAAACTTTCTCAAATTTTTATTACAGACTCTATATATAATATCATGACACGTGGACAAGTTTCATAATTTTCTGACTTTGTTTGTGTTTTATACAATTTTTAAACAATTGGATTAAAAATTCACGGTCATGTTTAGTGAGCATGGTGCTCAAAGGTTCCGGTCTGCTCCTGAAATCGGTCGTAACTTATGTTATCTAACATAGATATCATTTTTGCATGCACGGTTTTCCATGATTCGAGCCACTTGCAGTTCAAATGCGAATTTTCTGAAGAAATTTAAATAAACGAACTAAATGTACTGGCTATAGAAAACACTTATATAATTGTCCCAAAATGGTACATTTAGGTCTATATAGTGTAGGAACATACCACAAAAAGTTTGGTTGCCAAAATTTTAAAAATAAAAATATGCTTTGCCGAGTGTCCAAAAAAGGCACTCGGTAAAGAGGTCTTTGCCGAGTGTCAGCAGGTTGACACTCGGCAAATAATCTTCTTTGCCGAGTGCCGACCCTCGGCAAAGGCTAACGGCCGTCAGCTTTAGACGGCCGCTGACGGTCCTTTGCCGAGCGCCACCTTTGCCGAGTGTTCGCCACTCGGCAAATATGTCTTTGCCGAGTGTGTTTCTGTGCCGAGTGTCCTGCACTCGGTGAACGAGCTCGTTATCGAGAGCAGAATTTTACCGAGTGCAGCTCTTGGTAAAGGCTTCTTTGCTGAGTGCCCGAGAAAAAGCACTCGGCAAAGGCCCGGATTTCGGTAATGTTAGCTTGTTGGTAGGGTAGAGTCCTGGCTGGACTGCTTGCAGCCTTCTTTTGTTGTAGAATCTAGGAGATTGAGGAGGCGGCAGTCTCCGGCGCCAAGGGCTCGTGGCGGTTCTGGTAGTTGGCGACGAGCACCTGCACGAAGCCGACGACGACGCTCCTGTTGGCCGCCGCCCTGATGTAGAAGGGCGAGCCGAGGAGGAACAGCGTCAGCGCGGTGACCATGAATGAGCACGATGGTCACCGCGAACCCGACGACCCAGCCCCTGGCCTGCTGGATGTACACGATGACGTGGCCGCGAACACGATGGTAGAGGCCCAGCACGGCAGCACCGTGTACTACCAGTTGAAGAAGGTCTGCAACGTCCTCACGTTTCTGCCAAACAATTTGCCAAATGGCTTTAACTCTATCTTTTTTTTTTTGAATGGGAGGGGCAAAAGATTTGTCACTCCAATATATTAGAGAGAGGAGAAACATTTACAAGATACTCACACGAAGACAAAAAGGGAGAAAAAAGAGAGCAGAAGGGCAAAAACTCAACCACCTACTGAGGTTAAACACAACACTGAGCCCAACAGGCCCCAACTAACCCAAAAGGGCATCAACTAGTTCTTTCACTAAAGAAGCGACCTGATCTAGATTCTTCTGTTGATTCCTAAAGATCCTGTTGTTTCTTTCTAACCATAAGCTTCACCAAAAAATTGTTTTTAGAAGAAAAAAAACTAGAGCCAGAACTATTTTTGGACGACCCAAACCGATCCTAAATAACACCCGATTGATAAATGACATATGACTATATAATAACCAAAATACCTTTACAATGAAAAAAGGGTAGTCTATAAAAAAATTAGATTTAGGAGCTTGTAAAAAATAGTTGCTTGAAAGCGTTGCTCACGTCCCGGCGGATCGACGCCGGTGGCGAAGTGCCATTACACGGCGGCGATGCTCGCGCGCACACCACACGCAAGTCCTGCGCGCCGGTTTTGTGTTGTACGACCACGACCGGCTGCCCGCCTCGTCTTAACTCTCAAGCACGGAGCAGTGGCTGGCAAACGTTCGCCTTCAATCAATTCAAATGGAGCTTGCTTCCTGCCTGCCTGAAATGCCAAGGCTAAGGCCGAAGCCGTGACGACTGACGAGAGACTACGGCTTTGGGCAACTTCTCGGCCAAAAAGAAAAGAAAAAAAAACTCGAGTGCTCCCAAGTGCAAAACTTCTCCCGGGTTTTTCTAAGAAGCGCTTTATTTCCCCAAAACAACTACAGTACATTCGAAGAACCGAAGCCATTGGATCTCCTTCTTCTGAAACTTGAACAACATAAAGCTTCTCCATCCAATTCATGATGCTTAGATTATAGTACATCACTTACATCTGATGCCTCAAAGCAGAGGGAGGAGGACAACTCTTAGTTACCAGCACATGAGGCAATTTCATCAGTCATAGCAGCTGAATCGCCGTCAGGGATCTTTGCTGTTTCGAGTTCTGCCTTTTCTGAAGATCTTTCAGGTAGGCTAATGGACGCCGGATGCAGCTCTGTACATATATCAAAAATAGATGCAGTTTCTGGTTGGTTTGTGCTTGTCTCGTCTGCAGAATTTAAGGGAAAATGACTATATGAATTTTCTTCCAGCGAGGACCCCTGATCTTGTAGATTATTTCTGCTCATGGGATCGGTTGCTTCATCAACAATAACATTTAGTTCCTTGTCGTCGTCATCGGAAGCTGAAATGCCATCAAGGCACTCTGTCTGCACTGTTTCAACATCTGGTTCCCGAGGAGATCCTTGAGACTCAACTCCGCTACTAGACCCCAGCAGAGTATCCCTCCTTACAACATTAAACAAAATACCATTTTCAATCTTTTCAGGCTGCAACAAGTCACCTTCAGAAACAACGATGCTTGTTGAACGGCCAAATGTCGATCTAGGGGTAGCGGTATCATGGATATCTAAAGCTGAAATGTCCAAGCTCCTATCGGTCGCTTCTCTACTCACTGCATGAGCTGCCAAGGTACCAGCATTTGGTGTCACAAGATCAGTTAGGTTTTCCCTCGATGGAATTGTTCTGAATTCTGTGTCGATCTCAAGATTCTGAACGAAGCTGATGAATTTATTGGCTGAGGCTGTCCTCATAAGAGGGCCACCATTTCTTGTCCAAGAGTGTAAATCAATACTCTCAGATTCACTGTCACTGCTCTCGTGTGCATTTCTCTGAAGATACTGATTTCTGGTAGATGTTCCAGCAACTCCTCCAGGTCCTTGATGATTTGTATGAGGAGATGCGAGCATTTCTTCATCAAGAGAACCAGTTGAATTTTCTCTCGCTATGAGATTCCAGGATGGAATCCTCCTAGATGGGCAGAACCTGATTACTGGACCATATCCTTGCGATGCGGATGCTCTTTCTGCACTCCTCTTTAGCCTACGCAAGTGGTTCAGGAGGGCAACACATTCATCCAGTGCAAGCTCAATAGCACAATTTGCCCTGATGGCTGATAACTTTTCCCAAGTGCATCTCCTACCTTGATTCGCAGCCTTCTGAAGCTCAGCATAAGACGGGTTTTGTATCATCTTGGAATACTGATGATAGTGGGAAAGATATAATGTGTAAGTTTACTGTGTCAATAATTGACCTTATTTAAATAATGTGAAAAGAACAGTTGCATGCAAGGAGAGAGAATAAGAAACATTGCACACCTGCGCAAGAGTGGCTGGCATAACAACTGTAACATCACCTTCCCAATCTTGAGCAAATAGTTTAGCTAATCCTCCTAAAGGAAATCCAAGTTCCAGAACTTGATTACACCTATGTTTAACTTCCATCTCGGCAAGTTCAGCAAGCTAAATACAAGAAATAATAAACACGTATTAGTGCATCATAACATGCCTGCGGATATTTTGGTAAAATGAACTATCTGGCTACCATCTATTATTTGCAGCAAATAATTCTAGCAGTGTAGTGGGAAGTTATGCTACTTAGATATTAACATGCTACCATTACCGGTGTGTTGGAAGGCATGTCATATGATATGACAACTGTAGGCAAAAGAAGAAATATCTTCATGTTTTACATGGACTGAAGCATGTCCAATAAAAAGTGTTTCTGCATTCTAAGAGGAAATAAGCCAAACTCAATAAAAAGAATACAAGGAGAAACTATTTGACATACCTTGGCAGCAAAGCTGCCTCCATAAGCCCTGATGATTTCCTTTAGTCTCAATAGTGGAGCTATGTGAGGATTGGCTTGACTTACTATGAAATGATTCACATTGAATAGTTCCTTCAATTGCTTCATGGGTAAATCGCTTTCTAAGCTCCCATCTCTCCAGCGGCGGGTTGGAGCAACAGTTCGTTCCTCCATGCCTAATAAGAATGGAGCATGGAAAGGAATGGTTTGACCAAATCTATCTTTTGCCATCAATTCTTGGGCCTCAAAAAGTCCAGGAAAAGCGCAGGAAGCTGTTACTGCACTCCAGATAAGAACATGAGGTGATGTTAAATAGTTTAGGCATCGAGGCGGCTCATGCTTCCTTGGAGAACACACCGTGACAACAAGAATCCGACCAGTAATGTCATAGGCTTCTTGAAATGTCAGATTGCTGGTAAGGTTTCTCAAAAGCACCTGCAAGTGCCTTATATCATGAAGAGCGCCATGCGTCAAAATTCTTTTAACCACAGGAAAGATTCCACCCATCTGGTCAAAAAATTTCAGGGAATGCCACTCTTCAAAAAAGCTCTCCAGCTCAGGCCATGATCTTGTTGCTACTATAGAACACATTATTGAGCCTACACTTGATCCTGAAACTATCCTTGGCAGAAGTTTATGTTCTACCAAGGTTTTAACAACACCCACATGAAAGGATCCTAACGAAGCACCTCCACTTAGCAGCAAGGCTGTTCTACCAAAGGCATGTCTTGTCTCATGCATAAATGCGAGTTTCTCTTCGAGAGGCAACTCATCTGAATCAGAATCACAGACCATTTTCAGTTGAGTAGATACTTCCTCAATGTATTCCTTTATGAGTCTAGGCACCTGGTGAGCAAGAACATTGCAAAAAAATAAGTTAATTACCAACATAGTGCTACAATAGTGTTACAAACTCTAACACCTGAACACTGGGTGGAACAAAAGAACAACTACAAAGTGCAAACACAACATCCTGACAAAAAGAAGTGCCAAAGATGCAATAAATTCATAATGCAATTGTCATTGTCACTTGTAGAAATTGTAGGCTAAACTAAAGGTTTTGCAGATCTTAATTGATATAATATGTGATTACTTATTATAACTCAAAAGGATCATGACAAATAACTACTGTTACTTGTTCTAGTTTTCAATCCTATTCCATATTCAGTAATGAAGAGCGGAATCTGCCTAGTCAAGTCCACATATGTGCAGATGGGAGTTGTTCATCCCCCCATTAGAGTCACGAGTTTACTCTGCTATGCTAAAACGAGTGGTCCAACACTGAAAGTATATAATAAAATTAGCTTAGATTGACGCACCCCTTCATCCATCCTAGCAAAACCATAACCATATGGTGTCTCAAAGAGCAGTGCGTCGAAATTTCTTTTGATCCTTGCGATGGCAGAGCAGTACGTACCTGCAGCCTCCCCTTGTGCAGTTCGGGGTTGCACATATTGCCGAGGTTCCTGAGCAGGTCAGCACGCATGCAGAAGACGATGTCCCTGAGCGATCCCTCCTGGCGCCGGTGCCTGAGCTCGCGGAGCTTATTGCGGACGAGCTCCTCGTCGTAGAGGTCGGCGTCGCTGGCGCGGCGCGGCGCGGCCTCGAGCTCCAGCATCCGCGCCGCGTGCGCCCACTCCTCGTAGGTGAGCGCGGCGCGCATCATGTTCCGCCAGAACTTGCAGCGGTATGCGGACTGCACCCTCGCGCGCAGCCCCGCCCTGCCGCGTCGGCCGCGCAGCAGGAGCGCGACGGCGCAGACGGCGAGCAGGATCCCGCGCGTGTTGTCGCGCGGGTGCAGCCACGCCGCCGCGACGGGCAGAGCGGCGCGCAGTGCCGCGGCTAGACGATGACGCAGGCGCGCCGCGGAGCCGCAGAGCAGCACCCGGAGCGCGACGGCGCCGCCCAGCGCCGTGGATGGGCCGATGGCGAACGCCCCCACGGGCGCCTCGCTGGCGATGTCATCCATTTGGGTGGCGACGCAGCGCAGCGCAGAGGGTCACCCGCTCACGGCGGCCGCGGGCGTCTTGGATGTCTGTTTCGGCTCGGATCAGAGCTAGAGCTGGAAGGTCGGAGAAGACGAGTGGTG
This sequence comes from Zea luxurians, assembly GCA_029449295.1. Taxonomy (NCBI): domain Eukaryota; kingdom Viridiplantae; phylum Streptophyta; class Magnoliopsida; order Poales; family Poaceae; genus Zea; species Zea luxurians. The sequence goes on from JAOPSE010000016.1 coordinate 5,975,616, forward strand.
CTTGGGCAGCTTGGCTACAGCTATATCTATGCTATGCATGAGCGCATGGTCGCATGGCGTGTTGGAGTTTGGTAAGTCGGGAGGAGGCGGCAGCGAGATTGGGACCAGATCACAAGAGGACGACGAGGAGTCGTGGGCGCGTCACGCGCAAGGAGATAAGGGAGAGCCGAAGAGGTAGCCGGAGAATCGGGAAAACGTCGGGATGGGCGCGGCCCCGGGGTTGGCCGCCGTAGGTGTCTCTGGTTTGGGTGCGCCCTCTCGCCGTTCTTGCGGAGGTGGAAGGATGGGGAAAACAGCCGCGTGCGTGATGCGCGCAGATCTGGGAAACCAAGCGGACACGTGCACTGCGCCTGGGCTATAAATGGCGAGAAATTTCAGAATTTTGGCCTCAATTTGACTGCTTGTCAATATAAAGTTGTCTCCATCCTTTCCAGTTTTCTGATCCAGTCCTACTAATACGGCGCCTGCTCTTGTGATACTCTCTATCAAGATACGGCGTGAAGATGAGAGTTCCCTTGATCTCGTGAAGTCGACGCTCTTGTCTGCTAACTACAGATTATAGAATGTTTTCCTTGAGGAGCTACTGGTCGCCTTCATTAGCTCCAGCAAGACTAGCTCCAACAAGAAACTCTAAAGGATTCTGTACCTTAAATTTAGAGGATCAGAACGTCCTCTACTCACTCCAACAACGTCCTCTAAACAATCCTCTAAATTTAGAGAACGCTGTTGGATCCTCTATATATAGAGTTTCTCTAAATGTTACTCTATCCATTTAAACACTTTAAACAACCGATTTAGCAAAACTAAAATATGTACAACACATTTAAGAGTATGACAAATATGTATGTACAAAAATTAAAAATTAAAAAATATCTCTAATATATGTATTTGCGTATAGATGACGTGATTTAGAGAACGTTGTTGGAGAGAAATGATATATAGAGGATGGAATCTTTTAGAGTAGACTTTAAAGGACGGATATAGAGGATAGATATAGAGGACGTTGCTGGAGATAGTCTAAGGGACCGAGACCGAGATGTGATGTCCCCGTGTGTGGAAAACTCGTAAGAAAATTGGGAATATTTCCAAATCACAGCCGCAGCTGGTGCTGTTCAGACTAGAGATGGCAATGGGTACCCGAAACCTGATAGATTTTTATCCCATTAGGGTACAGGTTTGGGTCAATTTTCATATCCATGGGTTTGTTAATGGGCATAAATGTATACCCGACGGGTTCATGGATACGGATTTGTTCCTATAGTACCCAAACTCATGAACTCGTGGGTTTTTTTAAACCCGACCAAACCTAGTGCATATTGTCATTTTATTTTATAAACGAACAACAAACTTGTTATCTACCTATTTACTTCCTAATTTTTATCAAATAGTGAATGTATAAGTAGTTGGTGATAGTGTTGCTTGCTTGCTATTATAGTTATTACTAGCGTTATATATGTGGTGGATGTATAACTTAGTGCAAGGTAACTTGATTATACAACTTATTATTTGTATTTAATTCTCTCTACTAATATTTTTTATACCAAATCATCAACTCGTTGTTCATTACATAAATTTTGGACCATGATCTCATTAATCATTACGATACTTATTGATTATAAAAAGAATAAGCATATTGGAGATAAAAACCCGTGGGTACCCGCAAATCCGATGGGTACAGGTTTGGGTAAAATTTCAAACCCGTCATGGGTACGGGTTTTTTAATGGGTGTAAATATTTTTCACGGCTACGGGTTTGGGATAGCAAAACCCGGCGGGTTTGTACCCGTTGCCATCTCTAGTTCAGACTGCTCAGACTGCTGGTGCTCTAATGTATAGAGATAAACTACTATAGACATCTGAAAGATAAATTGGGTTAACCATTTTCTATAACTAATTTTGGTGGTTGATAATCAACACAAACACATGGGCTAACTAGTTTGTTCTAGAATTTAAGAAAAAATCAAGTTAGGGACTCAATTTGAAACGGAGCAAAGAACTTGAGTGGGCTAAGAATTAGCGCAATGGACTGTCCGGTGTGCCACCGGACAATGTCTGGTGCACCAGGACCGTACAAATGTCAACCACCCACTCTCGGGAATTTCAGGGTGCACTCCGCTGTAATTCACCGGACTGTTCGGTGTGCCAGCGGGCAACAGCTATCCAACGCCAACGGTCGACTCTGCAAAGTGCTACAGTGGGCTACAGTGCCACGGCAGAAGTCAGAGCAGCGAAGATAGAGGGCACTGGACTGTCCGGTGTGGACAAAGCTCCAACGGTCGACCGAGCTCCGAACCCTAACGATTGTGTGACGTGACGGCGCACCGGACAAGGAACAGTGCCTGTCCGGTGTGCCCATCGCCAGCAGCCTCCCCAACGGTACCAAGGTGGTTGGGGGCTATAAATACCCCCAACCATCACAACCTTTGGCATCCAAGTTTTTCAGATATCACATTCAATACAAGAGCTAGTGCATTCACTCTAAGACACATTTCCAAAGATCAAACCCTCTCCAAGCCTAGAATTCAACTCAAACATTTAGTGACTTGTGAGAGAGTGTGTTCGTGTTCCTTTGTGCTCTTGTTTCTTGGCTTGCTTTTCTTCTTTCTCATTCTTGCTCTCAAGTGACTTGTAATCAAAGCAAGAGACACTTAAGTGTGTGGTGGTCCTTGCGGGGTCTTAGTGACCCGATTGATTAAGGAGAATGCTCACTCGGTCTAATTGACCGTTTGAGAGAGGGAAAGGGTTGAAATAGACGCAGTCTTTGTGACCTCCTAAATGGGGACTAGGTTCTTTGGAACCGAACCTCGGTAAAACAAATCATCGTGTTCACTCGCTTTGATTCTTGTTTGATTTGTTTTCCTCTCTCTTTCGGACTTGAATTTAACTCTAACGCTAACCTCGGCTTGTAGTGTGTGTTTAAAGTTATAAATTTCAGGTTTCGCCTATTCACCCCCCTCTAGGCAACTTTCAATTGGTATCGGAGCCAATGCTTAATTAAGAGTCTAACCAACTTGAAGTGATGTCTGGTGATCACGCCAAGAGGGAGATCATGACCAGCGACAAGTCTGCAAGCTCGAGGAGGACTCTCTCAAGGGAGTCCGGCAACAAATACAAGGAGGAATCCTCTTCCTCCATCAAGTCGCATCGATGGGGTGACAAGAAGAAGAAGATGAAGAAGGTCGTCTACTACGAGACCGACTCTTCGTCACCCTCCACATCAAGCTCCGAGTCATCCCCCGCTTCTAAGCGCCATGAGCGCAAGAAGTATAGTAAGATGCCCCTACGCTATCCCCGTATTTCAAAGCGCGCTCCATTACATTCCGTACCCCTAGGCAAACCACCATATTTTGATGGTGAGGATTATTGTATGTGGAGTGATAAAATGAGACACCATATAACCTCACTCTACGAAAGCATATGAGACATCGTTGAATTTGGAGCGAAGGTACCTAAGGTGAGGGACAAGGACTATGACTCGAACGAGGCCGCCCAAATTAGGCACTTTAACTCCCAAGCCACGTCTATACTCCTCGCCTCCTTGTGCCGAGAGGAGTATAACAAGGTGCAAGGGTTAAAGATCGCCAAAGAAATTTGGGACGTCCTCAAAACAGCGCGCGAAGGGGACGAGGTGACCAAGATCACCAAGCGGGAAACGATCAAGGGCGAGCTCGGTCGATTCGTCCTCAACAAAGGAGAAGAGCCACAAGCAATGTACAACCAGCTAAAAACCATGGTGAACCAAGTGCGCAACCTCGGGAGCACCAAGTGGGATGACCATGAAATGGTCAAGGTTATTCTAAGATCTCTTGTATTTCGTAATCCCACTCAAGTTCAACTAATACGTGGAGACCCTAGATATAAACTAATGTCTTCCGAGGAGGTTATTAGCAAGTTTGTGAGCTTTGAACTTATGATCAAAGACTCCAAACACATTGTCAACTTGGAGCAAGGCATCACCTCCACACCCGAGGTACAACCCGTTGCATTCAAAGCAATGGAAGAAGAAAATGAGTCTACACCAATTAGGCTTCTAATCGACGCCTTCAAGCTCGACAACGAGGAAATGGCGCTCATCATCAAGAGCTTTCGCCAAATCCTCAAGCAAAGGAGAGGGAAGGACTACAAGTCCTGCTCCAAGAAGGTGTGATACCGGTGTGGTAAGTCCAGTCATTTCATAGCAAAATGTCCATTTTCTAGTGGAAGTGACAGGGACGACGACAAGAAAGGGAAGAAGAAGAAGAAGAAGAAGAGATACTACAAGAGGAAGGGCGGCGATGCCCACATATGCCGGGAGTGGGACTCCGACGAGAGCTCCACCGACTCCTCCACCGACGAGGACGCCGCCAACATCGCCATCAACAAGGGCCTCCTCTTCCTCAACGTCGGCCGCAAGTGTCTCATGGCTAAGGATGGCAAGAAGAAGAAGGTACACTCTAGGGCCACCCCCAAATACACAACATCTAGTGATGAGGGTAGCTCTAGTGAAAGTGAAGATAATTAGGGATGGCAATGGAAACTATCCGCGGATAGTGTCTCTAGATATCCATATCCGTGGCCTATATTCGATATCCGAACCCGTACCCGTTACCCGCTATGGATAACAAACAGTATCCACATCCGTTACCCGCGGGTAACGGATATCCGCGGATATATCCGTTTGCCCACTACATATACAACATATTTAAATCCATTAAATTCAAACATGGTATGATATTTGTCCAGCAAATTTAAATATGATAAAAACATACAACCATACAGAATTTGTCCAGCAAATGAAATCTGATACATGTATTAAGGCATACAACGAGCAATATAAATTTTTCTAGCAAAATCAAATTTGAATTGTTCAAATTGATAAAATTACAAACAACAAGCCATAAGAATCAACACCAAAGACCAGCTGGTTATTCAGAATCAGCAGCCAACACACAAGATTCTTCTTTCATGTCTTCTTCATTATCTTCAAGGCAAGACCAAAAACTATTGAATCTTCCATCACCAACATCTAGAATAAAGTTGCATGCACATTAGTATCTATATACTTCAAATATAACATATTGGAAAAATGAATAAAAGTTCACCTTTAAGAGTGTGACGAAGCCAACTTTGACTGCACACCAAAGCTTTCACCATTTTAGGAGTGAGACGATTGCGATGGTCACTTAAAAGCCTGCCACTTGTGGGACGGGAGTACAAGATATTTTAACGGATATTCGGGTATTTGGGTATGAATATTGATTTTTCGTACCCGTTTTAAAAATATCCATGGATATCAAGTGCTACCCGTATCCGTATCCATGGGTACAAACTTGTACCCAAAACCATGTCCAATGGGTTTTTTATCCGCGGGTACGCGGATAAATCACATCCATTGCCATCCCTAAAGATAATTCATGTATTATAGGTGCATAAGGTTCAACACAAACCAAGAAAGAAATCAAGTTAGGGACTCAATTTGAAACGGAGCAAAGAACTTGAGTGGGCTGAGAATTGGAGAACCGGACTGTCCGGTGTGCCACCAGACAATGTACGGTGCACCAGGACCATACAGATGTCAACCAGCCACTCTCGAGAATTCTAGGGCGCACTCCGCTATAATACACCGGACTGTCCGGTGAGCCAGCGGGCAACGGCTATCCAGCGCCAACGGTCGACTCTGCAAAGTGCTACAGTGGGCTACAGTGCTGTAAGGAAAATGAACCCCGAGCCATTTGGCTAATTGAGTTTTGGTGTTTGATGATTAACACAATCTGTGAACTAACAAGTTTCCTAGTGTTTGTGTTTGTAGTTCATAGGATGCTAGAGTTACTTGGACTAAGGAATTGAGGAAAGCAACACCTCAAAAGAAGACATTAAGAAGATCCAAGAAAGGTCCAAGAATGAAGATGTGTGTTGCCTGCGGACTGTCTGTGCGTGGAGCACCGGACTATTCGGTGCCCACACGCCGGACTGTCCGGTGCACCAGGGAACCTCAACCCAACGGCTAGTTCCAGGTGGCACCCCGGAGAATAGACCACCGGACTATCCGGTGTGAGCACCAAACTGTCCAGTGTGAAAAGCCTGCGGCGCCAACGGTCACCTGCTTTGACAGGACAATGGCTAGGTGCACCGGACAGGCTACAATGCGCTGTCCGATGCACCACCGGACTGTCCGGTGTGCCGCAGAGAACAGCAGCTTTTCTCCAATGGCTAGAATTGTGTTGGGGGCTATAAATACACCCCCAACCAGCCATTTGAAGGTGTGGGAGCCCAAGCAACATACCAAGGCATATAGTGCACATTTCCAAGAGCTCAAACACCCAAGTGCTTAATAGAATCACTCGGTGATTAGCGTAGGTGCTTTGGGAAGTGCTTAGGTTAGTTAGACCGTATTAGCACTTTCTCTAGGTGAACCCTAGTTAGTTGAGTGAGTTTTGTAAAACCACACAACCCCTCGGCTCTTGCGCGAGCCATTGTAATTGTACCGAGTGGGGCGAGAGTCTTGCGAGACCGTGACAACCGCGTTTGTGTCACGGCCGCTACCGTGTACCGGAGGGAACGAGGCCTGCGGCGTTTCGGCCGGAAGCTCGATAGTGGAGACGGCAGGGAGCGTCCGAGAGGAGCCGGAAGCGGAGCACCACTTGCGCATGGAGAAGGCCCGCGGCTCTCTACGGAGTTACTCGACCGAGGTGCTTGGCCCTCGCGTGGGCTTCCCTTTGTGTAGGGGCACCAATGAGGATTAGTCGGGACCTTGCGCGGTTCCGGATACCTCTGTAAAAATACCGGCGTCATCCACGAGAGTTTGCTTCTCTACTTTGCTCTTTAAGTTTCCGCATTTACATTAAGCATTTAAGTTTCAATCTTATATTCATATTTATATAGTGTAGATTAAAACTTAGTCATTGTGGTAGAGATAGCAACACTTAGACAAAACCTAGTTTGCACATTATAGTTTGATTATTTGCATAGGTTTTGCTTGAGGGATTTATCTGTAGCCTAGTTTAGAGAAAGTTTTAGAAGTCCTAATTCACCCCCCCTCTTAGGCGTCACCCGTTTCCTACAAGTGGTATCAAAGGCTGGTTTGGCTCATTTGAAACGCTTTAGCTTCACCGCTAAAAGAGCCGACGTTTTTTAGAGGAAGGGATGGATACCCATAGGCCACCACACTTCGACGTCACTAACTTCCCATATTATAGTGCTAGAATGGCTTGTTACCTTGAGGCCGTTGATCTAGGTGTTTGGAGAGTCACTCGTGACGGGATGAAACCCCCTAAGAATCTCGAGAAACCCACCACGAGTGAGGAGAAAGAAATTCATTTAAATGCTAGAGCCAAAAATTGCTTGTATGAATTGAAAGGGAAATGTGCCCTTGGGCCATTTCTAAGTATTTTGGTGATTTAGTGTCTAACACAAGTGCCTAAGTGTAAAATGGTGGACAAAGTACAAATCAAGGATAAAGGTATGTTTCTCAGACTTAGTACATTGTTTTAGAGACTAATGTATTGTGTCTAAGTGCTGGAAACAGGAAAAGACCAACTAGAAATGTCTTGGCTCGAGCAGCCAAGACTCTGCTCAGTCTGGGTGCACCGGACTGTCCGGTGGCTCACCGGACAGTGTCCGGTGCGCTAGGCTGGCTCGAGCGAACTGGCTGCTCTCGGGAATTCACCGGCGGCGTACGGCTAAAATTCACCGGACTGTCCGGTGAAGCACCGGACTGTCCGGTGAGTCAACCGTCAGCTGGGGCAACGGTCGGCCGAGGATTCCGCGCGTGACGCGTGGCCGAGCCAACGGTCACATTGGTGCACTGGACTGTCCGGTGTGCACCGGACATGTCCGGTGCGCCAACGGCTCTCAGACTATCAACGGTCGACTGCGCCATTTATGGAAGGAAATCGGGCACCGGACAGTGTCCGGTGCGCCAGTCGACAGAAGGCAAGATCAGCCTTCCTAGATTGCTCTCAACGGCTCCTAGCTGTCTTGGGGCTATAAAAGGGACCCCTAGGCGCATGGAGGAAACCACCAAGCATTCCTACAACATTCCTAAGCACCAAGACCTCGATCCCGCGCCTTTGATTCTTTGAAATAGCAATTAGAGCTCTAGTTGAGTGGTGAACTCATTGAGTTGTGTTGTGAGCTCTCGTTGCGACTTGTGTGCGTGGTATTGCTATGATTTTTGTGTCTTGTGTGTGTTGCTAATCCCACCCTTGCTTCGTGCTTTTTGGTGAACTTCAAGTGTAAGGGCGAGAGGCTCCAAGTTGTGGAGATTCCTCGCAAACGGGATTAAGAAAAGCAAGCAAAACACCATGGTATTCAAGTGGGTCTTTGGACCGCTTGAGAGGGGTTGATTGCAACCCTCGTCCGTTGGGACGCCACAACGTGGAGTAGGCAAGCGTTGGTCTTGGCCGAACCACGGGATAACCACCGTGCCATCTCTGTGATTGATCTCTTGTGGTTATTGTGTTTTGACTCCTCTCTAGCCACTTGGCAAATTATTGTGCTAACACTTAACCAAGTTTTTGTGGCTTAAGTTTTAAGTTTTACAGGATCACCTATTCACCCCCCTCTAGGTGCTCTCAATTGGTATCAGAGTCGTTCTCTTCACAAAGGGACTAATCGCCCGAAGAGATGGATCCTAAGGGGAAGGGTATCGTGATCAACGATAAAGAGAAGGAATCTTTCATCAACGAGCCGAAGGATGACAAGCCTACCGACTCGGGCTCGGGCCATAGATGGAAAGATGGGAAGAAGAAGAAGACGAGGCGCATCAAGGAGATCGTCTACTACGACGACAGCGATGAGTCTACTTCTTCCCAAAAGGACGACGACCACAACGACTACGAGAGAAGGAAACCGGTCAAATCAAACTTTTCTTTTGATTACTCTCGTATTCCTCAAAGTACAAATGCTCATTTATTATCTATTCCACTTGGTAAACCTCCTCATTTTGATGGAGAGGACTACGGATTTTGGAGTCACAAAATGCGTAGTCACTTGTTCTCTCTCCATCCTAGTATATGGGAGATTGTAGAGAGTGGAATGCACTTTGATAGTACGGATAGTCCCATATTCATTAATGAGCAAATTCATAAGAATGCACAAGCTACTACTGTGTTGTTAGCCTCCTTGTGCAGGGACGAGTACCATAAAGTGAGCGGCTTGGACAATGCCAAGCAGATCTGGGACACCCTCAAGATTTCTCATGAGGGGAACGACGTCACCTTGCTCACCAAGATGGAGTTGGTGGAGGGCGAGCTTGGACGATTCGTGATGATAAGGGGCGAGGAGCTGACCCAAACATACAACCGGCTCAAGACCCTTATCAACAAAATAAGGAGCTACAGAAGCACGCGATGGACGGACCACGACGTCGTTCGATTGATGCTAAGGTCCTTTACCGTTCTTGATCCTCATTTGGTGAATAATATTCGTGAGAATCCCAGGTACACCAAAATGTCGCCCGAAGAAGTCCTTGGAAAATTCATAAGCGGGCGAATGATGATCAAGGAGGCAAGATACGTGGACGACGCATTGAATGGTCCAATCAACGAGCCTCAACCCCTTGCTCTCAAGGCAACAAGAAGCAAGGAGGCGCTACCTAGCAAGGTGGCACAAATTGAGGCAGCCGGACTTAATGCTGAAGAGATGGCCCTCATCATCAAAAGATTCAAGACGGCGCTAAAGGGTCGCAAGGGGCAGCCAAGCAAGACCAAGACAAAGGGGAAGCGCTCATGCTTCAAATGTGGTAAGTTTGGTCATTTTGTTGCTAACTGTCCCGATAATGATAGTGATCAGGATCAAGGGAACAAGAGGGAGAAGAAAAAGAACTATAAGAAGGCAAAGGGCGAGGCACATCTTGGCAAGGAGTGGGATTCGGATTGCTCCTCGTCCGACTCCGATAATGAAGGACTCGCCGCCACCGCCTTCAACAAGTCATCCCTCTTCCCCAACGAGCGTCACACATGCCTTATGGCAAGGGAGAAGAAGGTATGTACTCGAAACTCTACTTATGCTTCTTCAAGTGAGGATGAATCTAGTGATGAGGATGAAATAGATTATTCATGTTTATTTAAGGGCCTAGATAGAACCAAGGTAGATAAAATTAATGAATTGATTGATGCCTTGAATGATAAGAATAGGCTTTTAGAAAAACAAGAGGACTTGCTGTATGAAGAACATGATAAATTTGTAGAAGCACAAAAATCTCATGCCTTAGAAGTTAAGAGAAATGAAATGCTTTCTTGTGAATTATCTTCTTGCCATGAGACAATTTCTAGCTTAAGGAGCATTAATGATGATTTGAATGCTAAGTTAGAAATAGCTAGTAAATCAACAACTTGTGTAGAAAATGTTGTTATTTGCAATAGATGTAAAGATATTGATATTGATGCTTGTAATGAACACGTAGCTTCTATTGCAAAGTTAAATGATGAAATGGCTAGTCTTAATGACCAACTTAAGGCTAGCAAAAGTGATTTTGATAAACTAAAATTTGCTAGGGATGCCTACACGATTGGTAGACACCCCTCAATTAAGGATGGGCTTGGCTTCAAGAGGGAAACCAAGAACTTAACAAGCCATAAGGCTCCCATCTCCGCCAAGGAGAAAGGGAAGGCCCCTATGGCAAGTAGTACTAAAAAGAACCATGCTTTTATGTACAATGATAGAAGACAGTCTCATAGGAGTTGTAATGCTTTTGATTCGCATGCCTATGATTCTTATGCTATGTCTGCTCCCAGTTCTTCCTATATGCATGGTAGAGATATGCCTAGGAAAAATATTCATCATGTGCCTAGAAAGAATATTGTTCGTGTTCCTAGGAAAGTTACGAACGAACCCTCTACAATTTATCATGCTTTGAATGCTTCCTTTGCTATTTGTAGAAAGGATAGGAAGATAGTTGCTAGGAAATTAGGGGCAAAATGCAAGGGTGATAAAACTTGCATTTGGGTCCCTAAGACAATTGTGACTAACCTGGTAGGACCCAACAAGAGTTGGGTACCTAAGACCCAAGCCTAAATTTGCCTTGCAGGTTTATGCATCCGGGGGTTCAAGCTGGATTATCGACAGCGGATGCACGAACCATATGACGGGGGAAAAGAAGATGTTCACCTCCTACGTCAAGAATAAGGATTCCTAAGATTCAATCATATTCGGTGATGGGAACCAAGGCAAGGTGAAAGGTTTAGGCAAGATTGCAATATCAAATGAGCACTCTATATCTAATGTGTTTTTAGTTGAGTCTCTTGGATATAATTTACTATCTGTCAGTCAATTATGTAATATGGGATATAATTGTCTATTTACGAATATAGATGTGTCTGTCTTTAGAAGATGTGATGGTTCACTAGCTTTTAAGGGTGTACTAGACGGCAAACTTTATTTAGTTGATTTTGCAAAAGAGGAGGCCGGTCTAGATGCATGCTTAATTGCTAAGACTAGCATGGGCTGGCTGTGGCATCGCCGCTTAGCACATGTGGGGATGAAGAACCTTCACAAGCTTCTAAAGGGAGAACACGTGATAGGTTTGACTAACGTGCAATTCGAAAAAGATAGACCTTGTGCAGCTTGTCAAGCAGGTAAACAAGTGGGAGGAGCACATCACAGCAAGAATGTGATGACCACTTCAAGACCTCTGGAGCTGCTGCATATGGACCTCTTTGGACCCGTCGCCTATCTGAGCATAGGAGGAAGTAAGTATGGTCTAGTTATTGTTGATGACTTTTCTCGCTTCACTTGGGTATTCTTTTTGCAGGATAAGTCTGAAACCCAAGGGACCCTCAAGCGCTTCCTAAGGAGAGCTCAAAATGAGTTTGAGCTCAAGGTGAAGAAGATAAGAAGCGACAACGGGTCCGAATTCAAGAATCTTCAAGTGGAGGAGTTCCTTGAGGAGGAGGGGATCAAGCACGAGTTCTCCGCTCCCTACACACCTCAGCAAAATGGTGTGGTAGAGAGGAAGAACAGGACGCTCATTGATATGGCGAGGACTATGCTTGGAGAGTTCAAGACCCCCGAGCGTTTTTGGTCGGAAGCCGTAAACACGGCTTGCCACGCCATCAACAGGGTCTACCTTCACCGCCTCCTCAAAAAGACCTCATATGAGCTGCTAACTGGTAACAAACCCAATGTGTCGTACTTTCGTGTATTTGGGAGTAAATGCTACATTCTAGTGAAGAAGGGTAGGAATTCCAAATTTGCTCCCAAAGCTGTAGAAGGGTTTTTATTAGGTTATGATTCAAATACAAAGGCGTATAGGGTCTTCAACAAATCATCGGGTTTGGTTGAAGTCTCTAGCGACGTTGTATTTGATGAGACTAATGGCTCTCCAAGAGAGCAAGTTGTTAATCTTGATGATGTAGATGAAGAAGACGTTCCAACGGTCGCGATACGCACCATGGCGATTGGAGATGTACGGCCTCAGGAACAATTGGAGCAAGATCAACCGTCTTCCTCAACTATGGTGCATCCCCCAACCCAAGATGACGAACAGGTACCTCAAGTGGAGGCGCATGATCAAGGGGGAGCACAGGATGTTCAAGAGGAAGAAACACCTCAGGCACCTCCAACCCAAGTTCGAGCGACGATTCAAAAGGATCATCCCGTCGACCAAATATTGGGTGATATTAGCAAGGGAGTAACTACTCGTTCAAGATTAGTTAATTTTTGTGAGCATTACTCATTTGTCTCTTCTATTGAGCCTTTCAGGGTAGAAGAGGCCTTGCTAGATCCGGACTGGGTATTGGCCATGCAGGAGGAGCTCAACAACTTCAAGCGTAATGAAGTTTGGACACTGGTGCCTCGTCCCAAGCAAAACGTTGTGGGAACCAAGTGGGTGTTCCGCAACAAACAGGACGAGCACGGGGTGGTGACAAGGAACAAGGCTCGACTTGTGGCAAAAGGTTATGCCCAAGTCGCAGGTTTGGACTTTGAGGAGACATTTGCTCCTGTGGCTAGGCTAGAATCAATTCGTATTTTGCTAGCATATGCCGCTCACCATTCTTTTAGGTTGTACCAAATGGATGTGAAGAGCGCTTTCCTCAACGGGCCGATCAAGGAGGAGGTGTACGTGGAGCAACCCCCTGGCTTCGAAGATGAACGGTACCCCGACCACGTGTGTAAGCTCTCTAAGGCGCTCTATGGACTTAAGCAAGCCCCAAGAGCATGGTATGAATGCCTTAGAGACTTTTTAATTGCTAATGCTTTCAACATTGGGAAAGCCGATCCAATTCTTTTCACTAAGACTTGCGATGGTGATCTTTTTGTATGACAAATTTATGTCGATGACATAATATTTGGCTCTACTAACCAAAAGTCTTGTGAAGAGTTTAGCAGGGTGATGACGCAGAAATTCGAGATGTCGATAATGGGCGAGTTGAACTACTTCCTTGGGTTCCAAGTGAAGCAACTCAAGGACGACACTTTCATCTCCCAAACAAAGTACACGCAAGACGTGCTAAAGCGGTTTGGGATGAAGGACGCCAAGCCCGCCAAGACGCCGATGGGAACCGACGGACACACCGACCTCAACAAAGGTGGTAAGTCCGTTGATCAAAAAGCATACCGGTCCATGATAGGTTCTTTGCTTTACTTATGTGCTAGTAGACCGGATATTATGCTTAGCGTATGCATGTGTGCTAGATTTCAATCCGATCCTAAGGAGTGTCACTTAGTGGCTGTGAAGCGAATTCTTAGATATTTAGTTGCTACGCCTTGCTTTGGGATCTGGTATCCAAAGGGGTCTAACTTTGACTTGATTGGATATTCAGATTCCGACTATGCTGGATGTAAGGTCGATAGGAAGAGTACATCAGGGACGTGCCAATTCTTAGGAAGGTCCCTAGTGTCGTGGAACTCTAAGAAACAAACCTCCGTTGCCCTATCCACCGCTGAGGCCGAGTACGTTGCCGCAGGACAGTGTTGTGCGCAACTACTTTGGATGAGGCAAACCCTCTGGGATTTTGGCTACAATCTGAGCAAAGTCCCACTCCTATGTGAAAATGAGAGTGCTATCCGAATAGCGGAAAATCCTGTTGAGCACAGCCGCACAAAGCACATTGACATCCGGCATCACTTTTTGAGAGACCACCAGCAAAAGGGAGATATCGAAGTGTTTCATGTTAGCACCGAGAACCAGCTAGCCGATATCTTTACCAAGCCTTTAGATGAGAAGACCTTTTGCAAGCTGCGTAGTGAGCTAAATGTCCTAGATTCGCGGAACTTGGATTGATTTATAGCATACATGTATTTATGCCCTTGATCATGTTCCTTATGCATTTTGTTGCTTACTATGGTGCTCAAGTTGTACAATCACTCCCCGGACCTCACAAGTCCTTGTGCAAGTGATGCACATATTTAGGGGGAGTTGTGCTACAACTTGACCCTTTGAGACTAACCGTTTGCTTGAGTTTGCTTGATTTAGTCTCAAAGGCGTGTTGAAAAGGAAAAGGTGGACTTGGACCATGAAAGACTTCCACTGCACTCCGATGAGAGGGTAACTTATTCCAAGTTCATCTCATGTACTCTTATTGCCTTTATGTTCTTATTTGAAGATTTTGGTGAGGCAATGGGGTTTTGGGGCCAAGATTGATCCCGTTTTGGTGCTTGATGCCAAAGGGGGAGAAAATAAAGGCCAAAGCAATAGATGGATCAGCTACCACTTGAGAAATTTTGAAAATTAGTAGATTAGAGCTTTTGGTTTGTCAAAACTCTTTTATTGTCTCTCTTGTCAAAAGTTGGCTTCTTGTGGGGAGAAGTGTTGATTATGGGAAAAAGGGGAGTTTTTTTGAAATCTTGAATCAATTTCTCTTGGAATGACTCTCTTTATGTCTTAACATGTGTGTTTGACTTAGAGATAGAAATTTGAGTTTGATTTGCAAAAACAAACCAAGTGGTGGCAAAGAGTGATCCATATATGTCAAATTTGAATCAAAACAATTTGAGTTCTTATTTGAATTGATTTTGTATTTGTTCTACTTGCTTTATATTGTGTTGGCATAAATCACCAAAAAGGGGGAGATTGAAAGGGAAATGTGCCCTTGGGCCATTTCTAAGTATTTTGGTGATTTAGTGTCTAACACAAGTGCCTAAGTGTAAAATGGTGGACAAAGTACAAATCAAGGATAAAGGTATGTTTCTCAGACTTAGTACATTGTTTTAGAGACTAATGTATTGTGTCTAAGTGCTGGAAACAGGAAAAGACCAACTAGAAATGTCTTGGCTCGAGCAGCCAAGACTCTGCTCAGTCTGGGTGCACCGGACTGTCCGGTGGCTCACCGGACAGTGTCCGGTGGTGCACCGGACAGTGTCCGGTGCGCTAGGCTGGCTCGAGCGAACTGGCCGCTCTCGGGAATTCACCGGCGGCGTACGGCTAAAATTCACCGGACTGTCCGGTGAAGCACCGGACTGTCCGGTGAGTCAACCGTCAGCCGGGGCAACGGTCGGCCGAGGATTCCGCGCGTGACGCGTGGCCGAGCCAACGGTCACATTGGTGCACCGGACTGTTCGGTGTGCACCGGACATGTCCGGTGCGCCAACGGCTCTCAGACTATCAACGGTCGACTGCGCCATTTATGGAAGGAAATCGGGCACCGGACAGTGTCCGGTGTGCACCGGACTGTCCGGTGCGCCAATCGACAGAAGGCAAGATCAGCCTTCCTAGATTGCTCTCAACGGCTCCTAGCTGCCTTGGGGCTATAAAAGGGACCCCTAGGCGCATGGAGGAAACCACCAAGCATTCCTACAACATTCCTAAGCACCAAGACCTCGATCCCACGCCTTTGATTCTTTGAAATAGCAATTAGAGCTCTAGTTGAGTGGTGAACTCATTGAGTTGTGTTGTGAGCTCTCGTTGCGACTTGTGTGCGTGGTATTGCTGTGATTTTTGTGTCTTGTGTGTGTTGCTAATCCCACCCTTGCTCCGTTCTTTTTGGTGAACTTCAAGTGTAAGGGCGAGAGGCTCCAAGTTGTGGAGATTCCTCGCAAACGGGATTAAGAAAAGCAAGCAAAACACCGTGGTATTCAAGTGGGTCTTTGGACCGCTTGAGAGGGGTTGATTGCAACCCTCGTCCGTTGGGACGCCACAACGTGGAGTAGGCAAGCGTTGGTCTTGGCCGAACCACGGGATAACCACCGTGCCATCTCTGTGATTGATCTCTTGTGGTTATTGTGTTTTGACTCCTCTCTAGCCACTTGGCAAATTATTGTGCTAACACTTAACCAAGTTTTTGTGGCTTAAGTTTTAAGTTTTACAGGATCACCTATTCACCCCCCCTCTAGGTGCTCTCATGAATCTCTTAGCATGGATATTTTTAATCAAGTATTTACATTGAAAACTGCTAATGAGATTTGGCTAAAATTGCATGAGCTCCATGACGGCACATCCAATGTCCGTGAGCAAAAACACTGCCTAGTCTTAAATGAGTATAATTCTTTTGCTATGAGAGATGATGAGCTTGTTAGAGACATGTATTCTCATTTAAATCTAATCATCAATGAGCTCAACTCTATTGGCATAAATAAGCTAGGTGATGCGGACATTGTGAGAAAGATTATCTCCATACTACCACAATGAAGATATGGGAGCATCATCACCATTCTCCACAACATGGAGGACTTGAGTGCAATGACCCCGACCATTGTGATTGGAAAAATCGCGGCCTTCGAGATGTCGCGAAAAATGTGTCGGGGAGAGGAGCCAACTTCCTCAAGGCCATATGCTTTTGCATGTGATGAAAGGAAGGGCAAGAAGAAGGCTCCCACTCCAAGTTCCTCAAGTGAAGAAGAGGAAGAAGGAGAAAGTGATGATGATGAAGATAATCAACCATGCAAATCATCCTCCAAGGACGAAGAAACAATCCGACGCGTTAGAAAGGTAATGAGGATGATCCGCAAGATTAATCTAATGGGTGTACCTCTACAGGTAGAGGATCTTGAAAGAGAAATAGGGTCAAACCTTTTCCAATAAGAATTTTGGTGGTTGAATTGCCCAACACAAATTATTGGACTAACTAGTTTGCTCTAGAAAATGTGTCCTACAGGTGTCAAAGGTTCACAATAAACCAATACAAGTCAAAAGAAAGGGTTCAAACAAAGGGAGCAAAGTTAGACCGAAGGCAGCCCTGGTCTGGCGCACTGGACAGTGTCTGGTGCGCCACCGGACAGTGTTCGGTGCACCAGGGAATCCAACTCCAAACTTGCCAGTCTCGGGAATTCTGGGAGCCGCTCCGCTATAATTCACCAGACTGTCCGGTGTGCCAGCGGAGCAACGGCTACTTCGCGCCAACGGTCGTCTGCAAAACGCATTCAATGTGCTACAGTGCGCGCCAGAGTCAGAGCAGCGCTAGAAGGCGCACCGGACAGTGTATAGTGACTGTTCGGTGCACCACCGGACTGTCCGGTGACCCAGAAGACAGAAGCTCCAACGGTCGAACCCTAACGGTCGGGTGACGTGGCTGACGCACCGGACAGTGTCCGGTGCCGCATCGGACTGTCCGGTGCGCCATTCGACAGCAGCCTCCACCAAACGGCTACTTTGGTGGTTGGGGCTATAAATACCCCAACCACCCCACATTCAATTGCATCCAAGTTTTCAGACTTCCTACACCTTACAAGAGCTATAGCATTCAATACAAGACACACCAAAGAGATCAAATCCTCTCTCAAGTCCAAAGATCATTCCAAAACAAATTAGTGACTAGAGAGAGTGACTTGTGTTCATTTGAGCTCTTGCGCTTGGATTGCTTCTTTTCTTCTTCATTCTTTCTTATGATCAACTCAATTGTAACCGAGGCAAGAGACACCAATTGTGTGGTGGTCCTTGAAGGGACTTAGTGTCCCGTTTGATTGAGAAGAGAAGCTCACTCGGTCTAAGTGACCGTTTGAGAGAGGGAAAGGGTTGAAAGAGACCCGGTCTTTGTGACCACCTCAACAGGGAATAGGTTTGCAAGAACCAAACCTCGGTAAAACAAATCACCGTGTCACACTCTTTATTTGCTTGTGATTTGTTTTCACCCTCTCTCCCGGACTCGATTTTAATTCTAACGCTAACCCCGGCTTATAGTTGTGCTTAAACTTTGTAAATTTCAGATTTGCCCTATTCACCCCCCCTCTAGGCGACTTTCAATTGATATTAGAGCCCGGTGCTTCATTAGAGCCTAACCGCTCGAAGGGATGTCGGGAGATCACGCCAAGAAGGAGATGGTGACCGGTGACAAGCCCGTTACAAGCCATGGGAAGGCTCCATCGGGAGAGTCCCGCAACAAGGGGAAGGAGAAGGAATCCCCTTCACACAAGTCGCATTGGAGTGGCAAAAAGAAAAATAAGATGAGGAAGGTGGTCTACTACGATACCGATTCTTCATCGCCATCCACCTCCGGCTCCGACGCGCCGTCCGTAACTTCTAAGCGCCATGAGCGCAAGAAGTTTAGTAAGATTCCCCTACACTACCCTCGCATTTCTAAACGTACTCCATTACTTTCCGTTCCATTAGGCAAACCATCGATTTTTGACGGTGAAGATTATAACATGTGGAGTGACAAAATAAGGCATCACCTAACCTCACTCCACACTAGCATTTGGAACGTTGTTGAGTTTGGTGTACAGGTACCATTTGTAGGGGATGAGGAATATGATTCGGACGAAGTTGCCCAAGTCTGGCACTTCAATTCACAAGCCACCACAATACTCCTCGCCTCTCTAAGTCGAGAGGAGTATAACAAGGTGCAAGGATTGAAGAGTGCCAAGGAGATTTGGGACGTCCTCAAAACAGCGCACGAAGGAGATGAGGTGACCAAGATCACCAAGAGGGAAACGATCGAGGGGGAGCTCGGTCGATTCATGCTTCACCAAGGGGAGGAGCCACAAGCGATGTACAATCGGCTCAAGACCTTGGTGAACCAAGTGCGCAACCTCGGGAGCACCAAATGGGATGACCATGAGATGGTCAAGGTTATTCTAAGATCACTAGTTTTTCTTAATCCTACTCAAGTACAATTAATTCATGGTGATCCTAGATACAAACTAATGTCTCCCAAGGAAGTGATAGGTAAATTTGTGAACTTTGAACTAATGATTAAAGGCTCCAAAAAGATCATCGAGCAAGGCGCATCCTCCTCCGTACCTGAAGCACAACCCGTTGCATTCAAAGCAACGGAGGAGAAGAAAGAAGATTCTACTCCAAGTAGAATCCCCATCGACGCCTCTAAGCTTGACAATGAGGAGATGGCGCTCATCATTAAGAGCTTCCGTCAAATCCTCAAACAAAGGAAGGGGAAAGACTACAAGCCTCGTTCCAAGAAGGTGTGCTACAAGTGTGGTAAGCCCGGTCATTTCATTGCTAAATGCCCATTATCTAGTGATAGTGACAGGGGCGATGACAAGAAGGGAAAGAGGAGAGAAAAGAAGAGGTACTACAAAAAGAAGGGCGACGATGCCCATGTTTGCCGGGAATGGGACTCCAACGAGAGCTCCACCGACCCCTCCTCCGACGAGGACGTCACCAACATCGCCGTCAACAAAGGGCTCCTCTTCCCCAACGTCGGCCACAAATTCCTCATGGCAAAGGACGGCAAAAAGAAGAAGGTTAAATCCAAATCCTCCACTAAATATGCAACCTCTAGTGATGAGAATAATTCTAGTGATGATGAGGACAATTTGCTTACTCTTTTTGCCAATCTTAACATGCAACAAAAAGAGAAATTGAATGAATTAATTAGTGCTATTCATGAGAAGGATGAACTCTTGGATAGCCAAGAGGACTTCCTAATTAAAGAAAACAAGAAGCATGTTAAGGTTAAAAATGCTTATGCTCTAGAAGTAGAAAAATGTGAAAAATTATCTAGTGAGCTAAGCACTTGCCATGATGTTATTACCAACCTTAGAAATGAGAATGCTAGATTAATTGCTAAGGTTGATTCAAATATATGTGATGATTCAATCTCCAATCTTAGAAATGATAATGCTAGTTTGCTTGCTAAGATTGAAAAATTGAATGTTTCTCTTGCTAGCCTTAGGATTGAAAATGAAAAATTGATTGCTAAGGCTAAAGACTTAGATGTTTGCAATGCTTCCATTTCCGGTCTTAGAAGTGAAAATGACATTTTACATGCTAAGATTGTTGAACTAAAAACTTGCAAACCCTCTACATCTACCGTTGAGCATGTTTCTATTTGCACTAGATGTAGAGATGTTAACATTGATGCTATTCATGATCACATGGTTTTAATTAAACAATAAAATGATCATATAGCAAAATTAGATGCTAAAATTGCCGAGCATGAGCTAGATAATGAAAATTTTAAATTTGCTAGAAGCATGCTCTATAGTGGGAGACGCCCTGGCATTATGGATGGCATTGGCTTCCAACAGGGAGACAATGTCAAGCTTAATGCCCCACCTAAAAGATTGTCCAACTTTGTTAAGGACAAGGCTCCCATGGTTCAGAATAACGAGGGTTACATTTTACACCCTGCCGGTTATCCTGAACACAAATTTAGGAGAATTCATTCTAGGAAGTCTCACTCTGGTCCTAATCATGCTTTTATGTATAAGAGTGAGGAATCTAGCTCTAGGCAATCAACCCATGCTAAATTGCCTAAGAAGAAAACTCCTAAAGCATCAAATGATCACAATGTTTCATTCAAAACTTTTGATGCTTCTTATGTGCTAACCAACAAATCAAGCAAGGTCGTTGCCAAGTATGTTGGGGGCAAACACAAGGGATCAAAAACTTGTGTTTGGGTGCCCAAAGTTCTTGTATCTAATGTCAAAGGACCCAAAACTGTTTGGGTACCTAAAATCAAGAACTAAACTTGTTTTGTAGGTTTATGCATCCGGGGGCTCAAGTTGGATGTGACAGCCCTCCCAAGTTATTGGGCCCACATGCACCAATCCTTGCCTTACTGGCCTCAGATGGCTGTGCACATGTACCGGGTAACTTAACAAGGCTATCGAGTTCGCCAACTGGAACTCATCATCCCAAGGATCTCCCACATAACAGGTATATTACAGTAATCACATTTGATACACACACATTAGAGATAGAGCGGAAGACTTTTACAAAGTACACTTTACATTCCAGAACTCAAATTTTACATTGTAGAATGAGATGTATTTATTACAAGTCCTGATAGTACTCGAAGTGCATAACTTATTACAATAATTGGAAGGGTGAAGCCTTTACATAAGATATATACATAAATATTCTAAGCTTCAAGTCATCCACATGAAGTAACTAACCCAAAGATAAGGGAATAAACCTTCTCCTACAAAAACAACAAGGGATAAAACCCTGAGTACACAATTACTCAGCAAGACTTACCCGACTAAAGAAAAGACTCTCAAGGGTATGCTGGCTTTTGGTAATCAAGGTAAAGCTCATCAAAGTTCAAGGACTCATTTTGTAGAAAAGCTTACTAGAAGTGGGTCCTTAAGCCAAGTTTTATTTCACAAGTCACTTGACCTACACTAGGTTCCTTTTAAAATCCAAATTTTTGTTTCTCTTGTTATCTACGATGAAGGGCAGTGATCCAGTCTTCATATCTGTCATACCCGGTTTTAGAAGGCAAACCGAATGCGAACCATGTACGTGCCAGGATCAACAATTCACGTACACAGCAGTTACATAACATGGACATCATCACACAGTGCTCAAATAGTATTAAAAAGGGAAATAATAGTCGATTACATCATATGTCTGGGACATCCACATAGTCTTTACAATAAATCAAAGTGCGAAAACGAAACGTAGATACACGCGGCCTTAACAGGCAGCCGACTAGGGGTTTGCCACTAACCCACGCCTAGAACTCGTCATAGTCTTGGAACTCCTGGAAGTCTCCTTCCACGGCTTCATCCTGGCCTGAGCAGTGGTTGCAACGCGGACAACCTGGGGAAGGGGGGGTTTGGTGTGTAGAGCAAGGGTGAGTACACATCAACATACTCAGCAAGTATCCTGTTTGGCTATAGTGGACTAGCTTTATGTGGGGGGGGGGGGAAGTCAAGCAGTCGCTTTTAGTTGGTCAGATTATTATTACTAGTAGAGAACGCCAAGTTTTAGATTTAGCCCACGTTATTAACCCAAACATACTCCTTTCTAGACAGAAAGAGTACCACTTACCATTACCAGAGTCATTACTGAGAACCATCGGCCTCGTTGCCACCTGTAATCCGAACATCTCTGAACGAGTACCACTAATCACTAGAGCTCCCTTGGCCGCTCATAACCACGAGCACGACTAATATATCAGTTTCATAACACTCTGCAGAGGTTGTACACTTTACCCATGAGCCGTGATTCCCTTTTTGCCTCGGGTTGTACGGACCCTTGAACACTCCCAAGGTGAGTAGGCAGGGTCTCACTACGTAGCCTTTACAAAGATTCCCTGGGGCTGTAGCCGCCCGTTAGGTTTCCTAAATGTATCGCACTCCTCCCCAAGGGGCGAACCAAACTTGGCAGAGCGAGCCGCATACACCGAGCCCCATTGACGGCACGACGACTAAGCGAACTACACCCCGGATCCTCTAGTTATTCAGCTAAGGGCACCCCATTCCACCCTCATGGTTGCACTATTTTCCCGGGCGGTCATCCAACGAACAGGTCCTTACGAAGAGGCACTCGAGAAACAGCTCGAGCCCCCTTTAAGACCACAGGTATAACATCATAATAAACGAAGGGAAAACAACGTATCATTGATAATTCTCATCATGTTCATTGATTAGAGTTGAGCGATAGCGTAAGACTAAGCAATAATAATCCAACCCAAATAGGTAAACAAGGACATGAATAACAAAAGCTAGTCAATCCTTAGGTATAAATGTGTAATGCGGGAGGTGAATTAAAGTATGTATAGAACAGAGATAGGTCAAGGGACACTTGCCTCCACCAACCGACTGCTGCTCAGGGGCTTCTCCTGCGAGTTCTTCGGGCTCCTCAACCGGATCGTTCTCTATGTGAGCGCAAGCATACATACATCCATCCATTCGAATTAGGAAACAAACAATACATCATTACAAGAGAACAAATAGATTAAATATGCATAGAGTATAACATACGATATTGCATTTGCCATGGCTAGAAAGAGAAGAAGGAAGGTCTCGCAGTGGTTAAATCTATAGTCGAAGCGTATTACGGGTAGATACATATCTAGCCATTACGTGCTCCAGTTCCACTTAGTTCCAATAACAAGGATTAGTCACATGCACTAATAGAATCATCACTGCTTTCAGTTGATCAACATCAAATAAGGTAGATGATTAACTACATGAATTAATTAACATAACCGCTATTACGATTGACAGTCATTATACTCGTGCTAAGTGGAAGAATGGACTTAACTGCTCTATATCATGTAGTTATATTAACCGATATTTAATATAGGTGTAAAGATAGTTATTATCTAAGCATAATTAATCCACGCCTAGTTATTGCCGCTTCTTGATACAGTCCCATTAGTACTAGCACTTTTAATTGGTGAAGAGCATCGTCGCGCGACAATTCGCACCTAAAAGATAAATGACTAAGCGTGACGTCTAAACGTTGCATGGACGAGCAAACGAACTAGTGAGTAGCTAGCCGCGCGCTACGCCGGGCAGGGACCGCGAACGCGCCACACCGGGGGCCGCGCCGTGCCGCGGACGCGAGCAGCGAGCGCGCCACGCTAGGGGCCGCACCGCGCTGCGGACGCGAGGAAGCCGCGCGCTAAACCGAGCCAGCACGCCGCGCCGGGCGCTGCCGTGAGCAGCGAGCACGCCGTGGGCGAGTCGCGCGGGCAGGCCGCGCCGGGCAGGGCTGCGCACTGCGCTGGGGGTCGACCGCGAGTGGGAGGGGGTTGCGCGGGACGTTGGGCCGCGCCGGACGCCATGGCCGAGCTCTGGCCGTCGTGGCCAAGCTCTGGCCACGCCGAGCCGAGCTGGGGCCGCAGGCGGGCACGCCGCGTCGGGCGAGACGGGGCCGTTGGCGGGCACGCCACGCCAGGCCGCGCCAGCCAGACGGGCACGAGGGAGGAGGGGGGGTCGGGGCGGGTGTGCCCCGCGCCGAGGCCAGGATGTCGCGCCGCGCGCCATGGCTGAGCGCCAGAGGCCAGACCGAGCCATGCCGCGGGCGAGTCGGGGACGGGACGGGATGCCAAGCCGGAGCAGGCGCGCGCCGAGGGCGAGTCGGGGCCGCCGCGAACCGCACGTGGCAGGCGCCATGGCCACACGCCGGCGTGCCGAGCCGCTCCGCGCCGGGCCATGCCATGGCCGCGACGTGGGCCGCCGAGGTCGCGCGAGCAGGGGAGAGGGGAGAAGGGGCGTGGGAAGGAAGAAGGGAAGCCAGGGCTCACCACGGAAGGGCAGTGACGGCACGGGCGGGCGGCGTCGGGGCGGGTCCAACCGGCGACGAGGCGGAGAGGAAGAAGAATCGTGCGCTAGGGGGTAGAGAGGAGGAGAGAGAAAGGGGAGGCGGTTTTGGGGAGGGCGCGGCTGACGGATGAGGCCCACAGAGGGAGGCGGTGGCGGCTTCTCCAACCGCTGCGCGCTCCACGCGCGGAAGAGCGTGGGGGCCAGCGGGGGCGGCTGGGCCACGGCTGGGCCGCAAGCCGGCTAGGCCGGGAGGTCGGCTGGGCCGGCACGGGGCCCATGGCGGGAAGGGGAGAGGGGACAAGGCCGGCTTGGGCTGGCTGGCCAGCTGGGCCGCGCGCCAAGGGGGGCGGCTGGGCCAAAAGGGGAGGAGAGGGAGGGGAGAGAAAAGAAAAAGATTTTTCTTTTTTCTAATATCTATTTTCTAGATGAATGCTTTCATATTTTTGATCAAACAAAATAAATGCAAGGTCCGGCATGGTGCAGCAACCAAAAGAAAATATTTCTAGGGTTTTGCTTTACACAAGATCTCAAGCCGAGTCACGCTAAAACTTTGGAAAAGGTCAAGGCTTAGCGAGGGGAAAGGAAAAAGGAAAGGGTAACGCCCGAATTTGGCGAACAAAGAAAAGAAAAAAATTCAACTCCAAAATTCGGGGCGTTACAATATCCGAGAAGTAACGGCGATCCGAATCGATTAATACCCAGCTGGGGATCTCCAACCACACGACATATGCCTCCCTTAACTATTTTGCACATGTCTACCATTCCCACGGATCCTCCACCACATGAACAGGTCCGCGCTACCCGAGAGAACACCACCCCTTTTAGGCGGTCCTTTGCCAGGAGGGTACGTGCCACTCACGCCATCTCTCCACTCCCTATGCGCGATTGTCTTTTCATGTATGGAATAGCCGGGTTCAGGCTTGCCCATGATAAGGTATGTGGCTAGATAAAAGGTCCTAGATCAGCAGGCCAACAATTGGTACGATCCTTAATCGACACATACGGGCGACCTTTCCTGCTCAGCGTCTGGTCCCATTTTAAACTATTTCAAAATTTTGGCGCCTGGCAGAGGGGCTATACCTGGATAATGAATTTATCAACGTCTTGATGCCTTCATTATCCCAAGCCCCTTTTCTTTTTGTAAAAACATGAGTCATAGATCAAAAATATTTTTCTTAGTCTATCAGCATGACTAAGCATCTCTAGCTTTTATAAAACAGGTAACAAGGTATGGTAATCAAGCTTTCAAGGATGGTAATGCATCAAGAGTTTAACCAATCAACTCCTATAACCTAATGCAGCATATAAGTGATAAAATTTTGTAAACACAAGGAAGGTGGAAAATGCACCGGGGCTTGCCTTGTTGCAGGAGAAGATCTAAAACCCTTCTACTCTGGTAAGCAGTTAGAGGAAGCTCCACCACTGGATCAGCAGGCACTGAAGTGAACTCCTTCAGACACCACTTCTTCTAGGTGTTCTATAAGTCAATTACATGTAGATGAATGTTTGCTATGGTACGGAAATGCATTTCATAAGGAAGGTAACAAACAACCCATCCTGAGTACACTTTAATACAAAGTGCATAAAACTAGCCAAAACACTAGAGGATTACCAAGGGCACTAGAAGACATCACCAACTAATAATTCACCAGGGGACTAACCCATCTTAAACTTCATCCAGAAGCTCAAACTTTCTGAAGCAACTTCATTTCCTAATTACCCGAGGGTAAAATCCTTTTTCTTTTTGGGCAACAATCTGTTTGCTGATAAAATTTCTTCCAAACAATTTTAAACTTGGACCAAGTGCTCAGCTGGTCAAGACAAGGTTCC
This sequence comes from Zea luxurians, assembly GCA_029449295.1. Classification (NCBI taxonomy): domain Eukaryota; kingdom Viridiplantae; phylum Streptophyta; class Magnoliopsida; order Poales; family Poaceae; genus Zea; species Zea luxurians. The sequence continues at coordinate 6,001,760 of JAOPSE010000016.1, forward strand.
CCAAAAATTTTCATAGTTGTTGGAACAAAACTTTTATTTCTAAAAATCAAATAGACCTTCTAAGAGCATATTTTAATCCCCTAAAATTCGGTATGTGCTGTAAAACTCCTAAATTTATTTTTACTACAAAGTACATGATTTTACACACCTCATAAAACTGGTCTTACAATTTTATCATTTTTGTACAATTTTTGGCCTAATTTACAAGCTCTCAGCTAAATAAATAAGGAAAAACCATTTCTTTCTAGGCTGGAACTGGCCCACTGCGGCCCAGCATCGGGCAGAGTCGGTGTCATGTACGGCCGCACTTACAGGCGCCATCGTGACGCCAGGAGGGCTGCAGATCGCGCAGCCAAGGCAGGCACCACAATCAGTGGCTAAGTTTAGAAAGATAAGGATTAGTTTCCCTCTTGCATGCCTTAATCATAGGAGGGATTGGTTAAGATTAGTTTCCTTTTCATATGCCTTAATAATAGGAGAGATTGGTTAAGATTAGTTTCCTTTTCATATGCCTTAATCATAGGAAAGGTTGGTTGAACCAGAGGCTATATATATGCCGTGTAATAGGCTGGGAAATAATCAAGCAAGATCAATTATCCAAAACTGCTCTTCTCCCTTGCCTCTCTCAAGCCACCGGTGAGGAATCCCTCACGGTGAAGGTCTGGAGCGCGACTACGAACTGCGTAGCCGCGGTCCAGCGACGTTGGGCGTCGAGGTGCTTGACAACCTGGTATCAGCGTCACGTCGATCCTCACCCACCCGCTCTTGCCCTCCACCATCCCCTTCCACGCCCACTGCCTCCACTGACCACTCCATCACCATGGCTGAGCCCACCATCAAGGACCTCATGGAGTTGATGCAGTCTTTCCAAACCGAGTTGGCTGCCGTGAAAGCCACCATGAAGGACAAGTCGTCCACCAACGGCGGCGGCGAGCGCGAGGATCCCCCTCGTGTGGATCGGCCCCCCAGGTTCCAGAAGCTCGACTTTCCCCGGTTTGATGGCACCACCGACCCGATGCTCTTCATCAACAAATGCGAATCCTATTTTCGCCAACAGCGCACCATGGCGGAGGAACGCGTGTGGATGGCCTCTTATAATCTGGAGGACGTCGCGCAGCTGTGGTTCATCCAGCTGCAGGACGACGAGGGCACACCATCCTGGGGCGGTTCAAGGACCTCCTCAATCTTCGCTTCGGGCCACCACTCCGCTCAGCGCCCCTGTTCGAGTTGGCGGAGTGTTGCCGCACTGGGACCATGGAGGAATACTCCAACCGGTTCCAGGCCCTGCTGCCGCGCGCGGGTCGCCTCACGGAGGGCCAGCGCGTCCAACTCTACACAAGCGGTCTCCTTCCACTGTTGAGCCACGTCGTTCGCATCCACAACCCGGAGACACTTGTTGGGGCCATGAGTCTCGCCCGTCAGGCCGAGCAGCTGGAGTTGGCACGGGGACCGCCACCGGCCGCCAGGGGAGCCCCTCGCGCTCTTCCCCCAGCGCCGGCGCCCAAGCAGCCGCTGCTCGCCCTCCCTGCACCAACCACGGGCGCGCCCCAGCCACGACCAGAGGGTCCACCCTTGAAGCGGCTGTCACCGGAGGAACAGGCGGAACGGCGCCGCCTCGGCCTCTGCTTCAACTGCAATGAGCCGTACACCCGCGGCCACAACCGTGTCTGCCGCCGCATCTTCTACCTCCATGGCGTCAAGCTCACGGCTGCCGCCGAGGAACTCGCAGGGGACGACCCGCAGGACGGTGCCCCTGTCTTCTCCCTCAGGGCAGTCACTGGCATGCCCATCTGCAATTCCATGCAGGTGCGGGCCACCCTAGGCGCCACCACCCTCCTCGCACTCCTGGACACCGGCTCCACACATAACTTCATTGGGGAGGATGCCGCCCGCCGCACCGGCCTGCCGATCCAACCGCGGCCGCACCTCACGGCCACTGTGGCCAACGATGAACGCGTCACCTGCCCAGGAGTCATTCGCCGCGCCCAGGTCATCATCGAGGGCGAGCCATTCTTCATCGACCTCTTCGTCATGCCGCTCGCAGGGTACGACCTCGTCCTGGGGACTCAATGGATGGTCACCCTTGGTCGCATGGTGTGGGACTTTGTCGACCGCTCCGTCTCCTTCCTGCACCAAGGCCGCCAGGTCTCCTGGTCGGATGTCACCGACCATCAGCATCCCCTGCTCGTCGCTACCACGACACCGAGTGCCCTCCTTGAGGAGCTCTTGCACTCCTTCGACGGGGTGTTTGCTGAGCCGGCGGGTCTGCCCCCACAGCGAGCTCGGGACCACGCTATCGTCCTCAAGCCAGGCTCTACACCTGTGGCGGTCCGGTCGTACCGCTACCCGGTGGCGCACAAGGATGAGTTGGAGCGGCAATGCGCCGCCATGTTGGCCCAAGGCATCGTACGCCGCAGCGACTCGGCGTTCTCCTCACCGGTTCTGCTGGTCAAGAAGCACGACGGGGCTTGGCGGTTTTGCGTGGACTACCGCGCCCTTAATGCCCTCACCATCAAAGATGCCTTCCCCATCCCCATCGTCGACGAGCTCCTTGACGAGCTGCATGGTGTGCAGTTCTTCACGAAGCTGGACCTTCGCTCCGGTTATCACCAAGTCCGGATGCGGCCGACTGACGTGCACAAGACGGTGTTCCGCACCCACGACGGCTTCTACGAGTTCCTGGTGATGCCATTCGGATTATGCAACGCACCGGCAACCTTCCAGGCGCTCATGAACGACGTGCTCCGGCCATTCCTCCGTCGGTTCGTTCTTGTCTTTTTTGATGACATTTTGATTTATAGCAAGACCTAGGCGGATCACTTGCGCCACATCCGCGCCGTCCTCGACGAACTTCTCCGCCATGTCCTCTTCGTCAAGCGATCCAAGTGCATTTTTGGGTCCCCATCGGTGGCGTACCTAGGCCACGTCATCTCCACCCATGGTGTGGCCATGGACCCGGCCAAGGTGCAGGCCATTCACGACTGGCCGACACCTCGGTCGGTGCGCGCGGTGCGTGGGTTTTTGGGCCTCGCTGGGTACTACCGCAAGTTCGTCCATGACTACGGCAAGATTGCAGCACCCCTCACCGCGCTGATGAAGAAGGAGGGCTTCTCCTGGAGCGACGAGGCCCAGGCAGCCTTCCAGGACCTCAAGATGGCCGTGACCTCGACTCCGGTTTTGGCGCTGCCGGATTTCACCAAGGTCTTCATCGTCGAGTGTGACGCATCCACACACGGCTTCGGGGCGGTCTTACTGCAAGAACATCATCCGATCGCCTACTTCAGCAGGCCAGTCGCCCTGCGTCACCGCGCGCTGGCAGCTTATGAGCGGGAGCTCATTGGGCTGGTACAAGCCGTGCGACACTGCCGGTCGTACCTGTGGGGGCGCGCGTTCCTCGTCCGCACCGACCACTACAGCCTCAAGTTCCGCCTCGACCAGCGCCTTTCGACAATCCCGCAGCACCATTGGGTGGGCAAGCTCCTCGGCTTCGACTTCTCGGTGGAGTACAAGCCGGGCGCCATGAACACTGTTGCCGACGCGCTGTCTCGGCGCGACACCAACGCGGAAGGCTCGGTCTTGGTGCTGTCCGCGCCCTGCTTCGACTTCGTCGACCGTCTCCGTCAGGCTCAACTTCAGGATCCGGCCCTGGTCGCTATCCGGGATGAACTCGCGGCCGGCACAAGGGGCGCACCATGGTCGCTGCTCGACGGCATGGTGGCATACGCAGACCGGCTGTACATCCCGCCGGACTCCTCGCTGCTGCTAGAAGTGGTGGCCGCTACGCACGACGACGGTCATGAAGGGGTGCAGCGCACTCTCCATTGCCTCCGCCGCGATTTCTTCTTCCCCGCCATGCGCCGTGTGGTCCAAGACTTCGTCCACGCCTGCACTACGTGCCAGCGCAACAAGTCTGAGCACCTACACCCGGCGGGCCTGCTGCTGCCTCTGCCCGTTCCCCAGGCTGTGTGGTCCGACATCGGCTTGGATTTCATTGAGGCGCTACCCCGTGTTGGGGGCAAATCAGTGATCCTCACCATGGTCGATAGGTTCAGCAAATATTGTCATTTTCTTCCTCTGGCTCACCCCTAAAGTGCTGAGTCTGTGGCCCAGGCATTCTTCAGCGAGATCATTCGCCTCCATGGGATTCCTCAGTCCATGGTGTCGGACCGGGACTCCGTGTTCACCTCGACGTTCTGGAAGGAATTAATGCGCCTCACAGGCACCAAGCTGCACATGACGTCCGCCTTCCACCCGCAGTCCGATGGCCAGACGGAGGCAGCCAACAAAGTCATCGTCATGTACCTCCGGTGCTTCACTGGGGACTGGCCCCGTCAGTGGCTACGTTGGCTACCGTGGGCGGAGTACGTCTACAACACGGCGTACCAATCATCACTCAGGGACACTCCTTTCAAGGTGGTTTATGGCAGGGATCCTCCCTCCATCCGCTCTTATGAGCCTGGCGATACCCGGGTGGCAGCGGTGGCCAAGACAATGGCTGAACGCGAGGAGCTCCTAGCGGATGTTCACTACCGCCTGGAACAAGCCCAGGCCGTCTAGAAGAAGTTCTACGACCGCCTGCACCGACCGGTCTCCTATACCATGGGCGACTGGGTGCTGCTGCGCCTGTGTCATCAGGCAGCCTCCTCCCTTCCCCACGCGGCCAAGGGCAAGCTAAAGCCGCGCTTCGTCGGGCCGTATCAAGTCACAGAGCTCATCAATCCGGTGGCAGTTCGCCTAGCGCTACCTCCGCATGCCAAGTTGCACGATGTCTTCCACGTCGGCCTTCTCAAGAAGTTCGTCGGCGCCCCACCAGCTACACCACCTGTTCTTCCACCCACTCACAATGGGGCGATGATCCCAGAACCGGAGCAGGCTGTTCGGTACAGGTTGGCCAGGGGTATTCAGCAAGTGCTCAACCGCTAGAAAGGGCAGGCCACTACTGATGCTACATGGGAAGATGTCGCCGACTTCCGTGAAAAATTTCCCCATTTTCAGCTCGAGGACGAGCTGATCGTCGAGGGGGGGGGAGAGATGTCATGTACGGCTGCACTTACAGGCGCCGTCGTGACGCCAGGAGGGCTGCAGATCGCGCAGCCAAGGCAGGCACCACAATCAATGGCTAAGTTTAGAAAGATAAGGATTAGTTTCCCTCTTGCATGCCTTAATCACAGGAGGGATTGGTTAAGATTAGTTTCCTTTTCATATGCCTTAATAATAGGAGAGATTGGTTAAGATTAGTTTCCTTTTCATATGCCTTAATCATAGGAAAGGTTGGTTGAACCAGAGGCTATATATATGCCGTGTAATAGGCTGGGAAATAATCAAGCAAGATCAATTATCCAAAACTGCTCTTCTCCCTTGCCTCTCTCAAGCCACCGGCAGTGGCGGATCCAGGATTGCTCCAAGAGGGGGGCTACTAAGCTAAGTCTATAAAATTTTTTAAACCAAATAAAAAATATATAATTGATGTTTAATATGACACAAGAAACAAAATATAATTTAAATATTTAAAATATTTTAATCTTAATATCTACAAACATATTACGCTCAATATAGCATAGCATGTTGTTATTCATCTATTCATCACAAACAAATATGAGGTTACTATCAAATAAATAATCAAATCAAAACTTCAAATCACAAACCCCTCCTTGGCTCACGGGCTCACGGTCACAGGCTCACGGCTGCTCAGTGCACGCCTCGCGTGCTCCCATGCCCCGGACTCCGGTCACCGCGTGGTTGGCGGCTGGACAACGACAAGTCGGCGGCCGGCGACTGGACAACCTGCGAGTCGGCGTCTGGACTTCGGGCGCCGGCGGGGCGAGCGGCCTGCGACCTGCGGCAGTGCTCCGGCGGTCCGGCCTCCGTGCTCCGGGCGAGCGGCGCTGCGGGCTCCAGCGGTGCTCCGAGGTCCAGGCGTGGGCGGCTCCACCTCCAAGGCTGGCGGCGGCTGGAGCTGGAGGGTATAGGATAGAGGAAGGATGTTCACGGGGCTGGACGCGGCTGGAGCTGGGCTGTCGCACGACGATGGACCTATTCGTTTTAGAGGGCCGCGACCGGGGCTGCAGCCCAGGCAGCCCCGGTCGGAGATCCGCCACTGGCCACCGGTGAGGAATCCCTCACGGTGAAGGTCTGGAGCGCGACTACGAAGCCGCGGTCCAGCGACGTTGGGCGTCGAGGCGCTTGACAGTCGGTCTGCAGCCGGGATCCCATGTCTGCGCTGGCGCTTTTGTGCAAAGGACCCCCGTGCTTTGAACAATCCAACCCGAGTCCATGTAACTGTCGCGTTGTTTCACTGACATACTCATTTAAACGCTTCGATTTCTTTCCATTCCCACTCCCAGATCCCCGACTCTACCGTGCCCAATTTCGATGAGCCGGCGACTAAACGGCCGCCATGGTGCAACTCCGCTGATGGCAAGGACCTTTACAAAATCCACGAACAATGGCGACCACGGCTAGGGGCTAAATCGGCCTATGGAGATCCTAAAACCGAGCTATCGATGGCGGCGGCAAACACAGCTCGACAAGTCTGATCCCACGAACACCGCACGGTAGAGCTCCAACCAAGCATCCGGAGAGCAATAAGGACTCACCAACACTTCGGTGCTCGCGTGAAGACAGCCGGGGAAAGCGCCAGTTGACGGTCAATAGAGAGGTGGTTCACGGCGCCGCACCGTGATGTCACAAGCACATTCTAGACAATAGACCATGGTAGCGTTAGAGCGGCCAACACAGCAAGCTTCACCGATCGAAGGAGAGCTTGGAACAAGCATCACACAGGCATACAAACCTTTGAAGCGTTCTAGCCACGATAGGGGGGGAACGGTTGTGATGGTCACCAAGCCGAGTAGATGGCACACAACATAAGAGCAAATCGGGTTTGGGGTTTTGGGAGGGAGGTTACTCAGGCTGAACACTACCACTTCACTCATACGATGACCACGAGTTAGAGCTCAAGGGCAGGGGAAAGACTTCACACAACCAAGCCCTAGTGCAACTGATCAAGGCAGACAGCTCTGAGTTCAGCCCATATGTAGTGGAGAGTATTTTCTATGGTACCAGCACTACATGGCCTCCACACGTGGCACTCATGCCCAGGCAACAACCAGCCACAAGCACAGCTAAACCGTGAACCTGAGCTAGTTCATGTGGACAAGGCAAGTAGATAAACTTGCATTTGTTAATAGGTACACAACAGTCCAAAATTGATATTTCTGAAGGGAGAAACCCCAAGATCTTTAGCCATTCACTCCAGCCTTACCCCATCTCGAGTACAATAGTAGAGTACAGCAAAGATAAAAAGATCTCCTTCAGTTTACAATGGCTAACTCTGAATTTCCTTCACCCATTACTGTAGACAGTAAACAAATTGGATAAGGATTCTGCTGCCCACTGCCAACAAAACAGCTAGTATTGATATTTTTCCATAGAAAGTGGGGCCTCTAGCACTTGAGCTATGCACCAGATCCTTATCTCCATCAAAATTCACAAGCGACACCAGCAGGGACACAAGGATCTTCTTCAGTTTTGTCAACTCGGCACTGCACTAACTGAACTAGCCACTGCTATCCCTATTGCAGACCTCCCTGTTGAGACCCTATCATTTCACAAATCCCTATGGCAACAACCCAATCCTCCTTAACAAGATTTACTCTCCAACTCTAGCACTACTAACTTGGTATAGCAACCCAAAACTTAAAACACACAGAACCAAAGACGTGATGTGCCAAAGTAGAACAAAAGCACTAAAATTCTCAGTTTTAGGTACCTGAACAGCACAAAACCAGTCTGACAGAGGAAGTTTGGGTGCATTTTACTCCCAAGTTTTTACAGTATCAAAACCATCTCACTCTAGTAAACTTGTTCATCTTACTTTGCTCTCAAACTTTCCTACACAAGGTAGGACTCAGAACCTCATAGAGCAATTTCTATAAGACGTCAAAGTTGGGCCAATAAATCTGAAATTCACACTTGATGGCTGAACAAATTTCAGACACAGCCATTGACAGTTCAATTTTTGGGTAGCCTTTCCTCCCTTTTATATGTGGGATCAAACCCCACTCACTTAAATAAAGTTGTTCTCTAACATATGGTCTTCAAGCTTGCTGCAGGAATTTCAGTCCAAAACCATATAGATTAATCACAACAGAGCTCCAAACTAAGCACTAAAATACTGAATTCAGACTTAGACACTGTTCCAAATCTGAAAATTCAGAATTCAGCCAACACCACTTTGAACCACCTTTTCTCCAAGTTCCAAGTAGCTTTAGGGGTATGACCTTTAACTAAACTTGTGCACCAACATATAGCCTTCAAACTTGCTACAGCAACCTTAGTCCAAAACCACATGGATCAGGCACCACAAAGCTCCAAAGTTGAGCCAGACACACTGAAATTCAGACTTGGGCAATTATACCAAGTCTGAAATCCAAACCTGTCAGCCCCTCTTTTGACCACTTTTACTCCTAATTCCATATGACTTTAGGGTTAGGTAACTTAAACAAGTTTGTACACCTAAGGTATCCCCACAACTTTGCTACAGTGACCAGCACAAAAATGTCTAGAAGCTAAAAGTTATAACAGCCCAAAGTTAGCTAATTGACATTATTTTCAGCAAATCCCAAATTGTACCAAAACTGAATTTCAGCAGTTTACTCCAATTTTTCCTATAAAACTTGGACATCTCCACTCATGGAAGTTATTCAACTTTCCAAGATCTACCACTTTGATATATGGACTCCTAGAAAATCCTCTCTAGATTTAAAATTCCACTTTTAGGCTACTTTAGTGTTTCATTTGAGATTGCTTTTCTCCAGTCAAGTCTCTCATCTTTTGTCCATCACTTAAAAGTAAAGTTGCCCTTTAACTCAAGGCCCAACTTTGATACATAATTCCCATGGCCAAAGCATTTTTAGCTTAGGAGCGGTTTACTTTCACTCGACCACTCACTAACTCTTCAAACTCTTTAGCTCATATCAACCCAACACACCATCTTTGTTTCGAAATTTTTAGACCTAGTAGATGTGGCGGAACCACCCGGATTATTCCAGCTTAAGTGCCCGAGTCACGCCTTTAAGGGCAACGACGCACTTAAATCGGAATAACCCGTCAGTCCCTCGGATCTAGTCCGATAAAGCCACTCATCCAGGATCGAATACCACTAGCTCACTCGAAGGTGAGGCACAGAGAAATACAATAAAGCATAATACCACAAATTTGATAAGTATCAATAGTGATTACATTATCGGAGTTTCAGAAATAATAACCATAAATTTTTAATGCAGCGGAAATAACTAATAGAGAAAACCAAGTAACATGGCGAAGCCTGGCCACGCTACTCCCCTGGTCCTCTCCTGCCGAAGCAGTAACCCACTCGACCGTCTATCCCGGTGGCAGGGATGAAGGCCAAGTCACACCATCAACCAAATCAAGGAGGTACCTGCAAAAATTATGCCACAAGCAAGGCTGAGTATACTAATACTCAGCTAGACTTACCCGGTGTGAGGAGTCTACTCCTCTACCTCTAGACATGCAGCTGTTTGGCTGAGGGGTTTGGTTTGCCAAAAGCACTAGCTGAGTCTAAAAACAAGTTTTAGCTTTTCCATTTAGAATATTAATTTTAGACTAGATGAGCACCTATCTATCCATTCATGGTATCAAACATTATATCAATCAACATCTTTTGCCAGTATCTCATTTCCACTTATTACTCAATGCAGTACAATGGATCAAGCAGTCTCATTAGCTGCGAGAAGCAGACGATTCGAATCGAGTTTTAACCTTGCAAGGTAAACCTAAACACACGACATGTCAGGGCACTCCGTCCCCACACATATCAACCGTCCCCATCGATCCCCCGTTCGCGGCCAGGCCTCACCGCCTTGGCATACAATGCTCCACTGACCCCGGCTGCCGCCGTGCAGTGACCGCACTTGTACCCACCATATCTAGAATGGGAGACCCAGTCTCAGGACAAGTGAGGGATAAAGTCCGCGCCCGGCTTCACTCAGGTACTAGGTTTACCGGTTACCATATTTCCCGACATGTGTTTAGTACATTCAAACGCTTGACACAGGTATCCACACGTTAATCCTTATTCCAATTTCGTCTTGTAGACAACGAATCCCCATGGATCCGTGTCCACAGACCATCATCATTCTGTTATCAAAATGGATACAACCAATTCCTAACCTTGCGCGAGTGCTAGAAAAATCACTCGACTTCTACCGAGATCCTGATTTAGCATAGCAGCTACTCGACCTAGCATACTAGTATCCATCTCAAAAGGAATCCCGAGTTCATGCAGCTAGGGTTTCAAGCAACTCCTACACTTAAGTGCACGGTACAAGCCTACAAACATTAAGTGTAGTAAAGTAGCATATATAAACGGTTATGCATAAGACCGGGGCTTGCCTTTAATTTAACACTTAGATAGTGTTTGCTGGGGGAGGTACTCGTTTGGCGAGCATCCACTGGTTAAGTCCATCCTTCCTTGGGTCGTCCACCAACTCCATCCTGTGGGTGGCACCACATCACTTGTACGATCATTCTCTCTCGGTCCTAAATGAGATGCAAGATGCATATGTATGAATATAATGAAATTGCACAAGGTACTCCAAGTACATGATAGCGAATTAAACACTAAGTAGCGAGACATCATACGCAACCACACACTAGCGTTAGCTACTACATATCATTAAGCGCACAACATTAACACCACTAAATGACGACAACATTTTGTATATTCACGCAACACAAATACGACGCCATAAGTACACGTATTTTATTTATTTGGATACGGCTTTTTATTAGTTCTCCTATTGATCATGCAAAGCATCACCGACCACACAAGTCCAACCAAGACAACGTAAGCTTGAATACGACATAGGCATCAATAACTACGGAACTCCTATATCGCAATCAACTACAGCAAGAAACATACAAAACATGACACACGTGCATTATTAAGCTTAGTCATGGCAAGTCTATATTAATTTAGTGCTAACGAACTATTTTAACCAAAAGGGTGAATTAACAATCAAATAAGCATAAGCAGAATTTTTGGACAGCACTACAGCAATCTATTGTTTTGATCATAACTTTTCAATTATTAGTCCAAAAATATTAAACTAGGACTTTCTGGAAAGCTTAAAAGGTGCTCTACAATTTTGGTATTATCATCTCAACAAGATTCAACACCTAGCAAGGTTAAAACAGCTAATCCATCAGCATTGTCCAGATTTGGACAGATTCAGACTTGCAACTTCAAAAATTCACAACTGAAGATTCAGACATCCAAACAAAGTGATCTTAGATTTTCTGGAAAGGTAATAAAATTTTCTACATATCATTTATAAACATCTCAAGGTGATTCAATATTTTACTAAGGATAAAAGACACTAGAAGACTTTGCTGTCTAAAACTGGGCAGATTCAGTCTTCACACTTCAAACGCATGTAACTAAATCTTCAGACCACCAAAAAGAGTGATCTAAGACTTTTTGGAAAGCTTAGCAAAAGGACTACATAACTTTTATAATCATCAAGAAGTGATTCAATGTTTAACTACATCAAACAATACAGTTTTCGAAATCTGTTCTGACAGTGGACAGAACACAGCAACCAGTTTGTAAAATTCATAACTCTTAAACTATCAGGCTTGTGGCTATGAAATTTTAACACAAGCAAGATAAGAAAAGCATCTACAACTTTCTTATAACGATAATGAACAGATTGTAACATTAAATTAGGCAAACAATGCAGTTTCTGAAATCTGTACAGAATTTGGACAGATTCAGTTCCTGAATTTGTAAAAAGCATAGCTTCTAAACGATTAGACTTATGGCTGTCAAATTTTAACACAAGTAAGATAATAAAGTTATCTATAACTTTTCTATATGGCTTTTCTACAGAAAACATAATTTAGTCCATCAAACATACAGCACGACAAAAACAACACGTGCAGCCCAAAACAGCAACTAATAAAATTCAGCTCCTATTTACTCCAAAATTGCCGCGTTCTAGAGACTTGAACCATTCTAACATTTTATCATCTGTTAGGATTAAAACAATCAAATTATGACCAATAAGTAGACTTACTAATTTTATACAAGTTATTTCGTGCGCTAGAACTATCACACACAATTAACAAACACATCCACCACAATAATCGGACCCGGTACATATACGTGTATATCGACGCGCTATTCACTCAATAATTTGCATTTTAAATTAGACATCACATGAGCACTACTAATTTTACCCACTACCATAACCATGCACGTTTAGACTACAACAAGCAAATCATCGTGATTACGAGCTTAACCAACCCATCTAACACTTCGGCTAACTAGAGCAACGGTATAGCCCGCTAAATAACATACACGTCGGCTTGCCTATTATTATCACTATCCAAGGCAAAACATACACCACAACATTTTTATAAACATACATATTCACATGTATATTCACACATCAACCAAATCATACGAACCATAAACCACTAATCCCTAACTCGAAACCATCATGCGCTTACTTCTCAATTCATGAACACATAACGCGTATTGACCCGACTCAAGATACAGAGGAAGCGATGACTACTTTGGCATGTCACCACCTCTCTATATAAGCCAAAACAATTTCTACCATTGACTAAGAGTTCTAAGTATTAAACACATTATTACTTTCCACGCGCAAATAAATCTCAACTTAACACTAGTGACACCGATGGATTTTTACTAAACTCATCATGCGCAAAATCCTGTCTCGCATACAGCCATATTGTGACGTGCACTCGAGACACTTAAGCATTTCAAGGAACAACACGCTTTTGTTTACTTCTAATTCTTCACTAATTCTTCTTATAATTATGAAATGTGTGTCATTTTAGCACCATATAAAACTATCTAATTTAGGGCTGAAATTTTTATGAAGCATAGGTAATAACAAATCATGACCAATGTATAAATTTCACATGTCCAGGTTTTATATTTTATTTAATACAAAAATAACAAATTGTTAATGCAATAAAGCATGCGAGAGCAAGTTAAATCTAAAATTAATTATTTTCTTTGGATGCATGACCATATTAAGTTTCCTTAGGCTACTATAATATCATTCAAGGACAGTGGAACACCATTTTACATTTTTGCATCTATACATCATTTTTAAATCATTTAAAACTACTTAAGGTGCATTAAACAAGTTAAATCACTAACTTAATCATACATGCACAACAATTCGTGAAATTTTTACCAGTCACCAAACATCACACCAAGAGTCTACTGTAAAAATTTCAACCTATTTGGAGCACCAGAGCTACAGATCTAAAAATAACAAGCAAATAAATCTTCTTTTCTCTATTTTACTTGTTTTAATTAACACACCAAGAAAACAGTGAACAACATATAAGTTTTATATTTTTCTTAGCTAGAGTATGACAACATCTAACTAACAAAATAGGTTTCATCCTTTTTGGATTTTTATAAATAAAATTATGGAGAGATGCAAGTTCATTTATTCTCTAAACCAGTTTTAAATACGAATTTCTACCGCCGAATATTTCTACTAAAATATTCCAACTTATGTATCCATGGCATAGAGAATTTCACAAGGATTCCAAAAAGTCCTCATTTAACTTTTTACGATTTTTCTACGGTTTTCTATGAATTTTCAAACATCAGCACAAAATCTGAGATATAAAACCGAAAATGGGAACAACAAACTTTCACCCAGGTCCCTGAAACAAACGTGCCTACACGTCCTCACATATGCCCTTTCAGCACTGTTCACAAGAGTGACAAACCCTTCACTTACCCCCCTGCTGTTATGGAATTTACAGATTGGTCCATCGTCTTCTTCCTTGGAACGTACAGGGAAGGGGATCGACCTTTCCTGGCCGGGGCTCGCCGGTGTCGGCCCAGCGCGGCGGGGCCAGCCGAGCCGTCCCTAGTGGAGGGCGCGCACAGCCAAGGAGTTGGCTGGGCCGGCGGCAGCCCCAGGTGGCCTGGCCACGCGAGCCTGTGATGGCAGCCTGCTGCGGCAATGGCGCGGGCATCGCCGCTCATGGCTGCGCTCGGGGACGGGTTCGAACGGATCGACGTGGCGAGGGGGAGGTGATGGCAACTCAATTTAAGCAATCGGCTACTGAGGACAGGGATTTGGAGGTAGCACGGAGCTTCCGTCGTCCATCCATGGCGTTAGTGTGCTGCAGTAGAGGAATGAGGGAGCGAGGGGAGCAGAATGCAGAGGCGAGTCCAGGGAAGCTCGGGGGGGGGGGGGGGGGTGCGCGGCGTGCTTTTAAAAGCGAGGCACGAGCGGGCGTTGGCCGGGGATTGGCTGCCCATGGCGGTGGCCACTGCCACACGCCTGACTGCCTGCTGCTCATGCTCTCTCTCTGCAGCAACCGTTGAACACGCATTGGATGGCTGTTTTTGGCGTTTTCTGCTTGGATTCGGACCCGGATCACTGCAGAAGATTTGTTCCTTGATGTATACTCTACAAATCGTGTACAGGACTTGAGGTGATTCGAGCACTGGTTAGAGAGTTATAGACCACGAAAACTGGTTTGTCAGTGGGTTAGAAAACAGTGGAAACTCGCAAAAACTGAATGTCAAAGCATGTCAAACGAAATCGGATGAATGCCATCTTTTAGTATGTTGTGCCCCTATTAGTTATTAACAACTTTTATATTTTGGAAAACTTGAGTTGTTCAACAAAAAATTGGGAACGCGAGACGTCGAGCCGAACGACGCTGATTTCAGACTTAGAAGAATTTTGATTCCTGAAATCAGATTTTTATTCTGTCTTGATGGCATTGTTTGAGATACTTAGATATTGAATCAAGGCTTGGTTTAAATATAAAATTTGTTGTATAACACAGGTTCTACAACTTTTATTAAAGGTCAAACCTCATATCTTGAATATAATTAAAGTTTCACTTTGGTCAAAGTAGTATCATTATAAAGCTCTCAATTATATTTTTAAGGCAATCGAACTATTTTCTTGACATTTTCTTGGCATGGACCCTCAATAACTTTTGTTGTAGAGTTCACATAGAGTTGTTTGAGTAAGATGACAAGACTTGGTTGAATTTCAAAATTTATTCATTTGTTCAAACGAGAAGATTCAAGCAAGTATAGGAGTTATCTTTTTATGTGACCATTTGTTTAAAACTTTGAGAAATCTTTAGAAGACACTTGATACATAGAGATGGATGATGATATAGATATAGCAAGTCGATTCGCATGAGAATTAATTAGAGGTTCACACAAAAAGATCCTGCGGGAGAATGTGAATTCGGATTAAGTATTTGGACGTAGACCGACTATCAAGACAGCACATTCGGACATAGATCGGATAACATCACAACTGTCAAGAGTCCGAATAAATGAGTCCGGATAGGAGTAGCAAGACGATATTGACTTTCGAGCTTGCATTTGCCTCGAGAAATAGAAGTTTTAACAGGCTCCAAATTTGGCTATTCTTGAGATCGAATAATTCCAAATTTGGTGAAACATTCATGAGTAACTTGATAAATGGAGATAAATGTGATAAAGAGATAGAAATTTTCACTGAGCATCCGAGATTAGGATAAATCTCCCGATATAATGCAAAATAGACACCTGGGGTGTCACAGTAGATGCACTCTAGGTGTATCAAGCAAGATGATGCTAATGCATATGATGACATGCCAAAGTTTCAGTTCTTGTAACCCCAGGGGTGTTACATCCTTCCCCCCTAATAAGGAATCTCGTCCCGAGATTAAAACTCCAGCTAATTAATGGAAAAGGAAATTCGTCGTGGTCTTATTCTACCTTTGTTCTTACAAGGCAGGGGTGTGCCCCTGTGGGTTTACATCAAAGACAAAATACACAAGGCTTAATATTTACAGGAATCTAAAAACTGAGGAAAACGCTCCATAAGATAGTCTTCTGATTCCCATGTAGCCTCATCTTCGGAATGTTGCTTCCATTGTACTTTATAAAACTTGATGATTTTTCTTTGTGTGACTCTGTCTTTCTGGTCCAGCACCCTAATAGGATACTCAGAGTAAGTCAGATCAGGCTCGAGGTTGACATCTAAAACATCTACTACTTGTTCGGGGACTCGAAGACATTTCTTCAGTTGAGATACGTGAAACACGTTGTGCACAGCTGAAAGACTTTCTGGCAGTTGCACCTTGTAAGCCACAAGTCCACACCATTCAAGCACTGGAAATGGACCAACATAGCGAGGTGCTAGTTTTCCCTTGACACCAAATCGAGTCACGCCCTTCATCGGAGACACTTTTAAATATACATGATCACCAACATGGAAAATTAAGGATCGACGTCTCCTATCAGCATAACTCTTTTGACGAGATTGTGCCACTTGCAAATTTCGTTGGATCACTCGAACTTTTTCTTCCGCTTCTTTTACAAGATCAGGCCAAAGAAGTATTTCTCTCCGAGTTCTGACCAGTTTAACGGTGTCCTACACCTTCGACCATAAAGAGCTTCAAAAGGTGCCATCTTTATGCTTTCCTGATAACTATTATTATATGAAAACTCAGCCAAAGGCAAACATTCATCCCATTTAACTGAATCTGCAAGCACACAAGCTCTTAACATATCTTCCAAGATTTGATTCACCCTCTCAGTTTGACCACTAGTCTGCGGATGATAAGCTGAACTGTGGATTAGCTTGGTACCCAATGATTTGTGCAACTCTGTCCAAAACTTGGCAACAAACTGTGGACCTCGGTCTGATATGATGGTCTTGGGTACACTATGTAGACTTAAAATGCGAGCAATATACAACTTAGCATATGCAAGCACCGAGTTGCTTTTGTTCACAGGTAGGAAATGGGCTAACTTGGTGAGACGATCCACAATCACCCAGATAGAATCGTACCCTCGCGAGGTTTTGGGTAAACCAATAATGAAGTCCATACTGATATCTTCCCACTTCCAGGTCAGAATGGGTAAAGGTTGCAATGGCCCGGCAGGTTTCAAATGGACGGCTTTCACTCGTTGACAAATGTCACACTTAGCCACATACCGAGCAATTTCTATTTTCATCTTAGTCCACCAAAACCTTTGCTTCAGATCTTGATACATCTTATTGCTTCCTGGGTGAATGGAATACCGAGACAAATGAGCTTTGTCCAGTATTTGTTGACGCAATTCAGGTACCTTTGGAACTACCAAACGGTTTTGGAACCAAAGAACACCATCTTCATCAATTCTAAAACATGTAGCTTTTCCTGCTTCAACTCGTTCCTTGATATGAGCTATACCCTTATTCACCTTTTGAGCCTCAATGATTTGGCTTTGGATAGTTGATTCAAGAACAAGATTGGTTATGGTTCCATGCTGAATTATCCCCAAATTCAACCTTTCCATTTCCTGACATAGGGTGACAGTTAAAGGCCTCACAGAAAGACAATTACATTGAGGCTTTCGGCTTAGTGCATCTGCCACAACATTAGCTTTGCCTGGATGGTAATGGACTTCTAAATCATAGTCCTTGATCAACTCAAGCCATCTTCTTTGCCTCATATTCAGTTCAGACTGTGTAAAAATGTACTTTAGACTTTTATGGTCAGTATATATGTGACACGTATTACCTAGCAAATAATGGCGCCAGATCTTGAGTGCATGAACAACAGCAGCCAGTTCAAGATCATGGGTTGTGTAATGCTCTTCATGACGCTTGAGTTGTCGTGCACTACAGGAAATCAATTAATTCCCGTCGGCCGACAACCGATGGGAATAAGCCTTAAACCGACGGGAATAAGTAATTCCCGTCGGTTTAAGGCTTATTCCCGTCGGTTATTAGCCGACGGGCGTTAGATGTCGGGGATACGGTTATTCCCGTCGGCGGCTGACGGGAATAATTAATCCCCGTCGGCTAATTAATGGCCGACGGGAGTTATCAATTAATTCCCGTCGGCCAGGACAACCGACGGGAGTTATCAATTAATTCCCGTCGGCCAGGACAACCGACGAGAGTAATCAATTAATTCCCGTCGGCCAGGACAACCGACGGGAGTTATCAATTAATTCCCGTCGACCAGGACAACCGACGAGAGTAATCAATTAATTCCCGTCGGCCAGGACAACCGACGGGAGTTATCAATTAATTCCCGTCGGCCCTACCAGCCGACGGGAATTATCAATTAACTCCCATCGGCCCAGTCAGCCGACGGGGATTAACTGGGCCGACGGGAATTAATAGTTAATTCCCGTCGGCTATGGTCAAACCGACGGGGATTAACTGGGCCGACGGGAATTAATCTATAATTCTGCAACAACAACACCAAATTAGACATTTCTCCACAGACAAACATATGACAAAATATATATATCATCCACATGAACATACACATCACAAAACATACACATCACAAACATATATATCATCCACATGAGCGTACACATCACAAACACATTATAGGTTAAATCCGTCACATAACATACACAAACATTTCTGATACGAGTTAAGATCAAGTGTTTACACAAACATAACATCCAGGAGTTAAAAACATAACGAGCACGAGTTCAATTGTTTAGAGATAACCACCACTTGGGTGGTTAGAGCTTTGACCGCTGCCGCCACCACCACCAGGAGGAGGGAATGCGAAGAGCGAGTCAACAAATCCAGTCCCTGCTGGATCAGACCCACTACCACCCGCTTCAGGCGTAACCTATGCAAGTTAGCAAATATCAACACGTTAAATACAAATATCAAAAAGTATACAAGTGTATAAATTAATCGAGAGTTATGAAACGTACCCTATCTCCAGGTGCAGGTATATGTGGCGGAGGGGTGTTGAACTGTGGTGGTGGAACTGGTGTGTTTGCAAATTGGCTCCATTGTGGTGGCGGTGGAAAATTTGTTGCCATGCCCTGTTGCTGCATTAACTGTTAAACATATGTGTTACTACTGAAGATGTTGTATTGAAATATAATAATTTAGAGTTCGGATTATGTGTACTCACTTGATACATCGCTTGGTTATGGGCATTGCAAGCCTCCATAAATTCGCGCTGTTGTCTCATCTCTTCACGCATCCTCATAATCTCTAACTCCTGCTCGTTCGGTCGACGAGAGCATGAGCTACGGGAAGACGAACCCGTCCTCTGAGATCTCACCGACGACGAGTCAATGAATCCGTCGAAGAGTGCGTATCTATAAGTGAAAGTTCCCTTTGCCCGGGAACAGGATCTGGATGTCGCCTAGAGGGGGGGGTGAATAGGCGAATAAAAATTATCACTTTATAACTTGAAATTCTTACTCTACTCGAAGGCTGGATCGCAGTGGAATGAAGGACCCTTCGAGTAGGTTGCAGCGGAATTGAAGTCCCTGTCTTAAAATACCCTGCACTTCGAAGACAGCTTATAGCACATATAAATATTGAAGTGCAAGTATAAACAACAAATAAGATAGAGAAACAGCACACAGCATAGAGCAGAGCACACAGACACAGGGATTTATCCCGAGGTTCGGCCAAGCCTGAAATGCTTGCCTAGTCCTCGTTGGAGTTAGCCACACCTTGGCTTGGAGTCTATTTCAACTCCTTCCTCCGTTTGCTCAGATCTGTCGGGCGACAGATAGAGCCTTCCACTATGTTGATATCAGTTACAACGATGTCGTGGCTGCTTACAATCTTCTCAACAGCACTCCGACAGAGTAACAATGCGCTCAAGATTTTGCTCTAGCTCTCAGCAGCACTTCCCCTCTCTCTAAAGGCTTATAACTTCGCCTCTACACAAACTAGAGAGATACACAAGAGAGGGAGAGAAAGAATTGATCCAAATGGTGTATGGACTTGTTGGCTGCACTTGTGTGTCTCCTCCATGCGCCTAGGGGCTCCTTTTATAGCCCCAAGGCAGCTAGGAGCCGTTGAGAGCAAATCCGGAAGGCCATCCTTGCCTTCTGTCGTCGGGGGCACCGGACAGTCCGGTGCACACCGGACACTGTCCGGTGCCCGATTTGTTTCCTTAAACAGCAAAGCCGACCGTTGCAGACCGTTGGCAGATCTGGAGCCGTTGGCGCACCGGACATGTCCGGTGTACACCGGACAGTCCGGTGCCGTCTTCCGACCGTTGGCTCGGCCACGTGTCCCGCGCAGATTGCGCGGCCGACCGTTGGCCTGGCCGACCGTTGGCTCACCGGACAGTCCGGTGCACACCGGACAGTCCGGTGAATTTTAGCCGTACGCCGTCGGCCAATTTCCCGAGAGCGGCCACTTCGCGCGGAGTCAGTCTGGCGCACCGGACACTGTCCGGTGCACACCGGACAGTCCGGTGCTCCAGCCAGAGCTGAGTCTTGGCTGTTCACAGCCAAGTCTTTTTCTCCTCTTTTCTTTTCTTCTTCTTTCTGTTTCTAACACTTAGACAAGTATATTAGTACACAAAACTAATGTACTAAGGCCTAGAAACATACCTTCTCTTAATCATTAGATCTATAGCATTTCACATGCTTGAGCTTTGATGTTGGACTCATAAATCATCAAGTCGGCTTGACTTGATCTAGATTGACATTTCTTAGTTCCAACATCCTGCAAAGGTCACATAGAACATCTCCAAACATAGAAACAACCCAAACTAAAGATTAAGGTGAACTTAGCTCTTTTGGGCTGCTTCCAGTTCTGGTTTTGGCACTTGTTCTCCTTCTAGTGACCTTGATCTCTTTCTTAGAGCTTGGTCTTGAGCCTTATGACTTACACCACATAACTGTACCTGTTACCTCATTGGTTGTAAGTCACGTCCTTATGTAGTGATCCTTGATGTGCTATAGCTCTTCTCAACTCGATCACCCTTGACTTGTCAAGCCTTCTTCTTCACCCTTGGCTTTGGGTTCCTCAGCTTCCTTGACCTTCTCCCGTGCACTTGGTACCTCGAAGCTTCTCTTGCCTCCGTCCTTGGCATGATCAGTTGTCTCCGAGCTTCGCACCCGAGTCTCACTTTATGCAATGTCCATCTTACTTGTGATGTCCATTATGTATCCATAATCCAGTTCTTGGACAATCACATTTGTTCACTTGTGTTGAACCCTGTAAGCTTTTACCTTAAGCACCTGTTCAACACTTAGTACACTTGTTAGTCCTTTAATTGAGTTGTCATCCAAACACCAAAACTCACAAGAGAGCTTTCAATCTCCCCCTTTTTGGTGATTGATGGCAACACAATTAAAGCTTACATGAGAATAAGATTTGAAGCACAAATTTTGAATTCTAAGTTTATAGAATGCTCCCCCTAAATATGTGCTTACTTCAAAAACATAATTTTGGCCTCAGACGCCAATTTGCACATACTTAGGCAATTCGAAACATTTCTATATCTTAGCAATTTTGGAATGCATTGTATCTAGAATCAAACCATGATGCTATAACACACAAATGCACATAATCAGAGTTAAACACCATTCAAATTAGTGGATATATCACAGGAATATCAACCTACCACTATTCACCATTAAGATGCCAATTCAAACTAATACCAATTTAAACTAAGACACTAAATTTAAGACAATCTTAAAGCACCATGACAATCTTAAAGCACCATTAACCACATGACTATCTATTACACTCTAGAGGCCAAACAATTCATAGCAACGGAAGCACTAGTCCATATGATGCAACACATATAATACTGCAGGAAGCATATGAATGACACACTAGCAAAGCTTAAACTAACACACCCCTTAGGATAAGCTTTCCTCTCAAGTTGAGATAAGCTTTAATGCACAAATTCTCCCCCTTTGACATCAAACACCAAAAACCATACTCGAGCAAGAACATAGGATGATGTCAAGGGACAGCAGGGTGTCAAGGGGAAAAATGACTATCTAAAACTCCCCCTTACTTATTGAACATATGCACTATCAACATTTAGGTAAGATACATATATGCAAAAAGATTTACTCCCTTTGTACCTTTACCATGTTGTTGTGTACTTCCCATCTTGAAAGTAGTTAATCTCTCGAGAGCATTTCCACACTTGTGCCTGATTCTTTATCCTAACTTTCCTTGTTGCTAAGACACCAAACTTAGAACAAGTTATAGTATTGGGCACAAGAAGAAACTTCTATTCTAATGATTATCAAGAGATGTCAAATGAAGCAAACTATCACAGCTACCAATTGAAAGATACCAATTGCAAGTTCATCATGGCTCCATGATTTTTAAGAAAAAACATCTATTATCACCAGATATTATAGAGCATGAGCAATCTAAAGATATACAATTACTCATGACTTAAGATACCAATTACTTGACTTACAGAGGTACCCAAGTCCTGATTGCTTCATTTCATGCTCATCTTCTCTTTTCCACCTTGAGACTGTACAAGATTGCTCAAGAAACAGTTAGTCTCAAAAAACACAAGTTATGTGTGCTCCCCCTCAAGTTGTGCATCAAGTATTTGAATGACTTGCACTTTGCACATTCTAGCTTCCTCAGAACTAGAGGGGATCACAACATACCTTGGTCAAGGCATACTCTATCACTGTCATCACACAAGGATGCCAATTTGAATATCAATTGTAAAACCACTTAACACAAATTTAAGGCTAAATGAAAGGTTGACTAAATTCAACAATGCATGCCTTAGGAGCACCTAAGCCATTTGAATACTAACAGAAAGTCTAACATTTCCGCAATTTGGACATGCTTCATACTCAACTATCATTGCATATACCAATTGAAGATCAACACAATCATGTATATAAAGCGTAATGTCTAAGCATGCCATAATTAAGAAGGTTTCTTAGGTGCACAAAAGAAACAACATTTTAAAGGCATAAATTACCTAAGCCAAGATATTACTAATTGAAAGACAAGAACATAGCTATGATCACAATGAATGGAATTTCAAGAATCTTAAATGAAATTGCATAGCTCCATTTTCCATACCGTTGCCTTTATGAGAGCCCTTGTTATCACCAATTCAGGACTCCTTTTGCTTACGCACCTCATAGCTCAAAAGGGCACGACATGGATTTGATATTCACACAGTACCAGACTAGGGTATTTATGTGAGCATGGACTAAACGAAATGTTATAATTGCACATAGCATGACTTACAAAAGTTGCAGGTTTATCCATATACACCAAGAGAGTTAATCATGTGGATATAACAAATGAAAGAGCTACCCATGAATGATTCAAAAGATATATCCTATATAACACCAGTCATGATTAAGCAAACATCATTATGATTCATTTAACACAGGCAATCATAAAGCATAACTACTCCAAAGACAGGTAGCACAACAAGCCAACTTAAGAACAATACTAAATCATGTACTTAAAATACACGGGTACCATCCTTTGGAGAGCAAGTTGTAGATTCTCATCAAAGTCCTTTACTTGATTCACCAATAATGATTCAGGACCTATACACCTTGTTTCACTTGAGATGAACATGGGATTAGTGTTTCACAATAATTCAACCTTGGGTCAATAAACACCAAAACAATTAACAGCTTAAGCATAGAGTTTTAGATAACCGTCTTAAGCTCTCCCATGGTCTCCAGTCCATCTCAAGGCACCTGCATGGTCTAGTTAGCACAGTTTGGTACCCATCTCGGGATCGGTCCATAATGATCATCTAAATGTGCCTTTGGTACCCAAATTGCCTTTGTGCTAGTTCCAGGTGATCTCGTTATAGATCTAGCACAAGTGTATGATTTGGGTCTCCTACCCGAATAAGATTGACACAAATTCACTTGCTTAGGAATCTTACCTTTATAACATACCTTGGATAGATGACCCTGCTCACCACACTTGTAGCAGAAGCGTCGCTCAATCTGACATGACGCTTGCTGTTTGTCATTTTCCTTGGTGAGGGCCACCTTGGAGGATGCGCATCCTTGATTCTTCATGACCGGACATGAAGTGATCGTGTGGTCCTGATTGTAGCATCCAAAACAACTCCTTGTCCCTTCATTCTTGTCTTTGTACGGACAAGACGCGATGAGGTGGCCTAACTTCTTGCACTTGAAACACCTCCTTTTTCCTCTTCCCTTTTTGTGCTTGAAGGACATGGAGAGATGATTAGTACAAACAACATGACTAATTGAATTCTTACCTTTTTCCTCGTTCATATTGATTTCTTCATTTATAGCTTTGGGAACATTCTTCTTATTGAGCTTAACACTTGCTGCAGTTTTTCCTTTCTCAAGCTTCTTCACCACGCGCCCGTGGATATCTTGAGAGAGTTGAGCTAAGCGTCTTCTCCTCAATTGTCGTTGCTTCTTATTCCCACAGAATTTCTTTTGTGGCCCTAAAACTTGTTGCTCAATCAATGATTGGCTTTCTTTTGAGCAACAGGGGTTAGCACATGATGATATACAATTCAAATGCGCACACGTGCGAGAATGAGGTTCACATGAATTTAAGTTTAAAATTACAACCTCATGAGCAACATTAAGCATGATATGGTTATCAACTAATTCATTATGAGAATAAGATAGCATATCATATTTTTCACTTAGAGCAAGTTTTTCTAAATTTATCATTTCCACTTGACTCTTAAGCATAGAATTCTCAGTTTTAAGTTGAGCAACATCAGATAATACATCATGATTATTTCTTTGCTCAAATAAAATAGATTCATACCGTTGGACCAAATTATCATGAGAGCACTTTAGCTCCTCATGTTCTTTGGTCATCTTCTCTAGGCTGTCGTTGGTTTTGATGAGCGACTCCTCTAGCCTGAGAAGCGTTTCGCCTTGTTCCTTGTTCCTTTTCAACAGCTTAACCAAGAGTGTCTTGTCCTCTTTGTTGAGATGGATGTAGAAACAGCGAATCTCCTCTTCTTCCACATCATCGGTCTCATTTTCCCTGTCATTAATGTCAGTGGAAGCCAAATAGGAAAATGTACCTTGAGGTGATGAAGATTCATCCTCGCTATCATCCTCATATTCCTCCTCATCATGGCTTTTGTCTCCACCATCATTGTTAGCAATAAAACATTTATCACTAGTGGAGAGCAAACCTGTTGATGAGGTGGATTCATCGTTTGGGTGCCATCGTTCTTGTTCCTCTCCCTCTGAATGGTTAGTAACACAAGTAATATAGGGAGTAGGAGCAACACAATTTGCCACAGAATATTTTTCTTTAATTCTACTCCATAAATCATGAGCATCAACAAATAAATCACTATCACTACTCATGATGGAAAAATAAGCACTTCTAGAAAGAGAGTCAACTAAGATGTTGCAAGCATGGTGAATGAGAGATAAACATCTTAGTTCTTCATTGGAAGGATTTTTACTAAAATCAGAGGGAAAAATACTTCTACTAAAGATCTGTCTCAAATCAGAATCAACATTCATGAAAGCTTTGTAAATAGAGACAGACCAAGATTTGTAATTAGAACCATCGCCTAAAAGAAGTTCTACAGTTACCTCTTGTGACGACATCGTTATCTCCGGACGGCTAAGCCCACACTGGAGAGGCCTAGCTCTGATACCAATTGAAAGTTCCCTTTGCCCGGGAACAGGATCTGGATGTCGCCTAGAGGGGGGGGGGGTGAATAGGCGAATAAAAATTATCACTTTATAACTTGAAATTCTTACTCTACTCGAAGGCTGGATCGCAGTGGAATGAAGGACCCTTCGAGTAGGTTGCAGCGGAATTGAAGTCCCTGTCTTAAAATACCCTGCACTTCGAAGACAGCTTATAGCACATATAAATATTGAAGTGCAAGTATAAACAACAAATAAGACAGAGAAACAGCACACAGCATAGAGCAGAGCACACAGACACAGGGATTTATCCCGAGGTTCGGCCAAGCCTGAAATGCTTGCCTAGTCCTCGTTGGAGTTAGCCACACCTTGGCTTGGAGTCTATTTCAACTCCTTCCTCCGTTTGCTCAGATCTGTCGGGCGACAGATAGAGCCTTCCACTATGTTGATATCAGTTACAACGATGTCGTGGCTGCTTACAATCTTCTCAACAGCACTCCGACAGAGTAACAATGCGCTCAAGATTTTGCTCTAGCTCTCAGCAGCACTTCCCCTCTCTCTAAAGGCTTATAACTTCGCCTCTACACAAACTAGAGAGATACACAAGAGAGGGAGAGAAAGAATTGATCCAAATGGTGTATGGACTTGTTGGCTGCACTTGTGTGTCTCCTCCATGCGCCTAGGGGCTCCTTTTATAGCCCCAAGGCAGCTAGGAGCCGTTGAGAGCAAATCCGGAAGGCCATCCTTGCCTTCTGTCGTCGGGGGCACCGGACAGTCCGGTGCACACCGGACACTGTCCGGTGCCCGATTTGTTTCCTTAAACAGCAAAGCCGACCGTTGCAGACCGTTGGCAGATCTGGAGCCGTTGGCGCACCGGACATGTCCGGTGTACACCGGACAGTCCGGTGCCGTCTTCCGACCGTTGGCTCGGCCACGTGTCCCGCGCAGATTGCGCGGCCGACCGTTGGCCTGGCCGACCGTTGGCTCACCGGACAGTCCGGTGCACACCGGACAGTCCGGTGAATTTTAGCCGTACGCCGTCGGCCAATTTCCCGAGAGCGGCCACTTCGCGCGGAGTCAGTCTGGCGCACCGGACACTGTCCGGTGCACACCGGACAGTCCGGTGCTCCAGCCAGAGCTGAGTCTTGGCTGTTCACAGCCAAGTCTTTTTCTCCTCTTTTCTTTTCTTCTTCTTTCTGTTTCTAACACTTAGACAAGTATATTAGTACACAAAACTAATGTACTAAGGCCTAGAAACATACCTTCTCTTAATCATTAGATCTATAGCATTTCACATGCTTGAGCTTTGATGTTGGACTCATAAATCATCAAGTCGGCTTGACTTGATCTAGATTGACATTTCTTAGTTCCAACATCCTGCAAAGGTCACATAGAACATCTCCAAACATAGAAACAACCCAAACTAAAGATTAAGGTGAACTTAGCTCTTTTGGGCTGCTTCCAGTTCTGGTTTTGGCACTTGTTCTCCTTCTAGTGACCTTGATCTCTTTCTTAGAGCTTGGTCTTGAGCCTTATGACTTACACCACATAACTGTACCTGTTACCTCATTGGTTGTAAGTCACGTCCTTATGTAGTGATCCTTGATGTGCTATAGCTCTTCTCAACTCGATCACCCTTGACTTGTCAAGCCTTCTTCTTCACCCTTGGCTTTGGGTTCCTCAGCTTCCTTGACCTTCTCCCGTGCACTTGGTACCTCGAAGCTTCTCTTGCCTCCGTCCTTGGCATGATCAGTTGTCTCCGAGCTTCGCACCCGAGTCTCACTTTATGCAATGTCCATCTTACTTGTGATGTCCATTATGTATCCATAATCCAGTTCTTGGACAATCACATTTGTTCACTTGTGTTGAACCCTGTAAGCTTTTACCTTAAGCACCTGTTCAACACTTAGTACACTTGTTAGTCCTTTAATTGAGTTGTCATCCAAACACCAAAACTCACAAGAGAGCTTTCAATAAGTGATTCAAAAAATGTTATTACTGCATAATCAATTTAGTGTCAACCATATAATTTCATAAGTTAGAGCTTACCGTCCATGCGCTTTGCCACCACCACTTGCGTACACCACCGAGGGATCCACCGGTTCATGACGCCAGTCGAAGTCAGGGCCATGGCGACGAACCATCTCCTCCCCATATGCCGCCTATACATCATTCACAACCTTACAAATGCAGGAATTTCTATACTTTGAACGTTTGTACTTTTGGGCCAAAACTCACCAAGCGATCCGTGGCTGTCTGGCTGCAGAGCTGGTCAGGGTTGTTTGGGTCTGGTCCTTTATGGCCCTCCTGGTAGACCTCAATGTCACTAGGCTTTTGGCCACTCGTAGCTTCCTGTATAAACAAAAAACATTCATAAGAAATCGTACTATTTGCTCATCGACATAGCTAGATCAAACTTACCATTCTTTTAGCTTTTCGTATCATGTCATCACCGCCAAACTTGTGGTTAGGATTGGTTCCTCGACATTGTCTGTGATGCGCTGACGCTTTCTGGAAGCCTTCGGAAGCCCAATATCGACACCAAGCATAGTACGCATCAGGCACGGGCGCCATCCATGGAACCATCACCTGCACACACAATGTTACATATTATATCAATCACAACAATCAATATAAAGGGTAAAACAAATTGAATACTAACCTCACGATATTGATCCTCAGTCAAATATATCTTTGAGGACCCTTCCTTTTTACTCAAGGGGCCTGCTTCTTCTGGATGCTTTTGAAAATACAGGTTTGTAGCCTGAATTCTCGCATAGTATATGGCATCCTTCACCAGCTTCTTTGCATTGTTTTGGAAGACACGTTCAGCGTGCCCCATGTAATCCTCTCCGTCAGGCAACCGATATCGAAGCTACAACATAAAGAATACAAATACAATGGTATAAGTCATAGATTTACAATATTAAGAAACATAACAAAAATAATAAAGAATTCATACCCAAAAGTCATTACGCACAAGTCCCTGTCTGTCGGTGTGGTTTCGTTCCTTTTTAAACTTGTACTCGTCCCAGGTACTGACGAGCACCTCATCCTCGGTATCACCGTTTGACACCTTCACTATACCAGGGTAGTGAAGGCGGCAAAGAGAACCCAACGTAAGGTTAACCTGAGTGTGGTGTCCCTTGCCGTCGAAGGACAGGTCCTCCCAATTCCTGCATTACACAAAAAACATTAATAATACACATAATAGTTATATGAGATAAGTTATTATATTACACTCACCGATCTCCATGTGGCATGATTAAAGTCCTATCAGCCTCTCGCTCTATCGCGTGACGAGGCTTTACTGAATGGCTTTTTCTTGAGCGACGTGTGCGTGTCGCTGAAGAGCCTCCCGAGCCATCATCCATCGGGTTGTCAGCCGGTTCGCCCTGTTGGCCCCACTGGTCCCACGCCTGTTGCTGCTCTCTCTGGTGGTCCCACTGGTCCCATGGCTGGTGATGCTGTGCGGCCTGGTCCCATGTCACGTGCTCCACCTCCTCATTGTGCTCCACCTCCTCAATGTGCTGCTCAGCCTCATTGTGCTGCTCCTCAGTGTGCTGCTCATCCTGGTATATACAACTCAAGATTTATTTGTAAATATGTAAACAAATTTATTTGTACAAGATATGTTACCTCATCTCCATGTACCGCGCTCAACAGCTCTCGACGTCTGCTGCTGCTAGAAGAACTGCCCTGAAAAAGGCTCATGCCCTTGAACAGCCCCTTCACTGACTTCTTTGATTTTGGCGGCATCCTGCATAAAAAATAAGAAATTATTCATTAGTGCATCAAAAATGACATAATAGTTAAAATAGAAACAAATGAAATAACAAAACAACTTTACTTGTTAAATATCATCAAAATCAGGATCTATTTGTTCTCTTCTATGCAGTGGTCGCCATTTTACTTTTCTCCTAACAGGTTGTCTTCTCCTTCTCTCGGGAAAAGTTAAGTCGTTAACGTCTGCAACTAGTGAATCTAATGCCGGTGCAGGATCAATATGAAAACTAGTTGGCAACTCTTCTTCTTGAAACACCTCATCAACCTGCTCAAGGTGACCAATTTGATATTCGTCCTCACCAGGAGTGTATAGGCGTTCGCGGGGATTTACATTGTACACAACCCTCCATTTAGACAACTTTTTGCATGGATATGTCGAGAAATAAACTTGGTCTGCTTGATGGGCAAGGATATACGTGTCGTGTCCTTGAAGCAATTTCTCAGGTTGGATCTGTGTCATCCCAAATTCGGTCCTATAATACTTCGGGTCATACCATTTACACTCAAAGAAAACTAGCGCTAAAGGCTTATTTCCAGCAAATGTAATCTCGATTATATTTTTGATTTTTCCGTAATAGCAGGCTTCGTGTCCTTCCATGTCGGTTGCCCTAGTAACGACTCCACTATTTTGAGTGGCGGCCATAGGAAGACTTGATTCGAAAATGCTTGAACGAAAGCGATATCCATTGACGTCGTAACGTCCATAGCTTTTGGCAGTTACGCTTCCAATAGATAACTGACGTAAGTCATCATTCAAATTCATTTCCTCCCCAAACTGTCAATCATGCCACAAAGCATTAGCAAATTCTGTAATATTAGTTAAATGAAATTAGCTCTCGGAGCCACATAATTAAGACTTACACGGTCCCGAAGCCACATAATGAAATTGGGTCGCCCATGCATACCATCGCGTCGCAATTTGTCTATGTCTCTCGCTGTTGGCCTACCGAGACACCTCATGTTTTGTTCATCAAACTCGCTGTCAAATATTATTGTATGACATGAGATATTTGATAACATAAACTAATTCACATATGAACAGTTTAAGAAAACAAGTCTTACACAAAGTATTTCTCCACCTCAGGCATATTCGTGAACATGTACAGTAAAGCAGACTTCCGTTCTTCCATACTGAGGTGATATGCCTTGGGTGGACCAACGGCTTTACCGTTTGTCTGAAAAATCGAAAGATCACTACACGGAGGCATCTCTCGTTCATCATCATGGTACCTTTTCTTTCGAGCAAATACATTATGTTCTTCTGCAAAGTAACAACTTGTGAAGTGTGCTACCTCCTTTAGTTTAAATTGTTCCGCAATACATCCTTCAACTCTTGCCTTATTGCCCACCATTGCTCTAAGCATCTTTAATGCTCTTTCTATATGAAACATCCACCTATACTGAACAGGACCACCGACCTTAGCCTCATATGGAAGATGTACAAAGAGATGCTGCATAGGATTGAAGAAACCCGGTGGAAATATTTTTTCCAATTTGCACAAAAGCACCGGTGCCTCTTTCTCCAGCTGTTCCATCACATCTCTTCTGATTTCTTTAGCACACAACTGTCTGTAGAAATAGCTAACTTCAGCTAACGTTTTCCACACAGCTTCGGAAATGTACCCACGAAACATTACAGGCATGAGCCTCTCCATAATTATGTGGAAGTCATGGCTCTTCAGTCCATTCATCTTCATTGTCTTCAAGTTCACAGATCTTCTAAAACCAGCGGCATAACCATCGGGGAATTTAATATCCTTCATCCACTTCATCACTTCTTTCCGTTGCTTAGATTTCAGATAATAGTCAGCTTTTGGTTTGCCTCCGTTTTCTCTAAGCACTTGGGTTGGACGATCACATATCACTGCTAAGTCCATGCGTGCCTTGTCATTGTCTTTCGTTTTATCAGGGAAATCCATGCATGTATTTATGAGGGCTTGGCAAAAGTTACTCTCTTGATGCATGACATCGATGTTGTGCATCAAAATCAATGACTTAGCATAAGGAAGCTCCCACAAGCCACATATGTGAGTCCAGTTATGCTCCTCACCAAAACCTTGATACCTTTTCCCACTCTCGTCTAGGACAAGTTTCATATGCTCTTCTGTAATTTCTATCCCACTACGTCGCTTGGGAGGTCCCTTCGTGACAATGGTGCCCTTCCTAAATTCCTTTCTCTGCCTTCTGAAGGGGTGATTGAAGGGTAGAAAACATCTATGGCAATCAAAGTAACATATCTTGCCACCAGCACTAAGACGAAAACAATCTGTATCTTTAGCACAATAAGGACACGTCAATCTACCATGCACGCTCCATCCAGAGAAAATACCATACGCCATAAAATCATGAACCGAGAACAGATATGCAACACGAAGATTGAATTTCTGCTTCTTGAAGCAGTCATAGGCTTCCACACCTTGCCATAGCTTCTTTAACTCTTCAATCAGTGGTTGAAGCATCACATTGAGGCGTACGCCAGGATGCTCAGGCCAGGTATAACAAGACATAGGAACATAAACTCATATTTCATGCAAAGAGCAGGTGGAAGGTTGTACGGTATGGCAATGACAGGCCAACATGAATACGACGCAGCGGTCATATTGAACGGCGTGAAACCATCAGTTGCCAAGCCGATACGAACGTTTCTTGCATCGCTGGCAAAATCTGGATCAAATTTGTCAAGAGCCTTCCATGCATCACCATCTGACGGGTGCACCATTAACCCATCTTGTCTGTCCGTACAATCTTTATGCCACCTCATGTGCATAGCGGTCTTCCTCGAGAGAAACAAACGTTTCACTCTAGGAGTGAGAGGCATGTACTGAAGCTGTTTATGTGCAACCTTTGTCACCACCTTCTCCCCATCTTCATTTACAAGCTCCACGTACCTCTACTTCCCACATTTTAAGCATTTCTGTTCTCTGTCATGTTCCTTCCAAAAAAGCATACAGTTGTCTTGGCAAACATCAATCTTCTCATACTCCATACCAAGACCTTCAAGCAATTTTTTGGACTGGTACATGTCTTTGGGCATCTTGTGACCCGTAGGAAGAACCTCGCTAATCAAATCCACAAGCTCCTTGTAACAATTAATTGAAAATGCAAACTTGGACTTGATTGACATCAGTCGGGTCACGAATTCGAGCACGGTCACGTTAGTGTGCCCGTGAAGAGGCTCTTCTGACGCTTTAAGTAGGTCGAAGAATTTCTGAACCTCCGGTGTAGGTGAATCATGATGATCTGGTGCCAGTTCAGGCTGCAGATCCTCAAGCATCTGGTCCATCCTATCAACATCATCTTCACCGTCATCAACTTCTACTTCTGCTGCTCGTTCAGTATCTTCACCATGGAGATACCAGACCTTATAGCCTGGCACGAAACCATGCGAGCACAGGTGTAGTGTGACCTGCCTCTTGGTGTGGCTCGTCATATTTCTACATTTATTGCATGGACACCTAATATTATCTATTTGTGACAAAGCAGCTGCATGGTCCAGAAACATCTGCGTCTTGGCAAACCATTCACTTGTGTGACACCCACCCTTCTTGAAACCTTCATACATCCAATCACGTCTATCACCCATATTGCGGCTGTGTGTACGAGTAAGAATTGCGTGTGTGAGACATTCATGTTTATAAACGTCACACATACATCTATAGATAAATAGTTAAACTATATATATACATAACATAACTATATATATACATAACATAAACATCACACATACATCTATATATATACATAACATAACTATATATATACATAACACATAAACGTCACACATACATATATATATATATACATAACATATCATCCAATTCATTAACTAATAACATTAAACAACACATTTTATATTTGCAACATAAAATTAAAAATATGAAGATTAATAAAACTGTTAATTAACAAATTTAAACAAAACTTAATCACATAACAGTTAACTCCCGTCGGCCATAAAAAACCGACGAAAATAAAACATTACAATATATATAATATACCTTGAATGCTTTGCGCGGACGACGGTGGTGGACGACGTTGGTGGACGACGTCGATGTGGGGAAGCCGCGGCTACCGTGGACGGCGGCGGGTAACGGCGTTGGGCGGGCGACGGCGTTCGGCGGCGGTCGTCGGGCGCCCGGGCGGAGGCGGGGGCGGTGGCCGTGGGCGCGGGGCGGCGCGGCGTGGGACCGGCAGCCGTGGGCGGGGGCGGCGGCCGTGGGCTCGGTGCGGCGGTCGGGCGAGCGGCGTGACGGCGGCGGGGCGGCGGCGGGACGGCGGCGGGGCGGCAGCCGTGGGCGGGGGCGGCGGCCGTGGGCTCGGTGCAGCGGTCGGGCGAGCGGCATGACGGCGGCGGGGCGGCGGGCGAGCGTGGCGGCGGCGGGCCGGCGGCGGGGCGGTGGCCGGCGGCGTGCGGGCGGTGGTGGGCAGAACGGCGGCGCGGGCGAGGGCGTAGAGAGATCGAGCGTGCGGTGAAAGAAACAGAAAGGAAGAAGAAAGGCACGGCGGTGGTTATTTCGAATAACTCCCGTCGGCCTGGCGGCGCGGCCGACGGGAGTTAGTTAATCGCCGTCGGCTGTACGCGGGCCGACGGGAGTTAGTTAATCCCCGTCGGCTACGTGGACCGGCCGACAGGAATTAAATAATCTTCGTCGGCCAGACTCTGGCCGACGGGGATTAATTAATTCCCGTCGGCCCGCACGCAGGCCGACGGGAATTAATGTAGCCGACGGGAATGCTTTGAATTGCTGTAGTGGTGATGCATAAGCAATCACACGGACTTCTTGCATAAGTACACACCCTATGCCAATGCCCGAAGCATCACAATAAACATCAAAAGATTTCTCAATATCAGGCTGCGCTAATACCGGTGCGGTAGTCAACAACCTTTTTAGTTCTTCAAAAGCTTTGTTGCACTCGGATGACCACACAAATTTGACATGATTCTTGAGCAACTCAGTAATAGGCTTAGCTATCTTGGAGAAATCTGGAATAAAACAACGGTAATACCCCGCCATTCCAAGGAAACTTCGGACTTGGTGTACTGTAGTGGGTGGTTTCCATTCCAAATACTTGGGTCGACTGCGACACCTTCGGCAGACAAGATATGACCTAAGAACGGAATTGTGTCCAACCAAAATTCACATTTGCTAAACTTGGCATATAGTTGATGTTCTCTTAACCTTGTCAGAACAATACGCAAGTGCTCTGCGTGATCTTCTTTGGTCTTGGAGTATATCAAGATGTCATCAATAAAGACCACCACAAACTTGTCAAGCTCGGGCATGAACACCGAGTTCATCAAGTACACGAAATGCGCTGGAGCATTGGTTAGACCAAAAGACATAACCAAATATTCATACAGACCATATCGGGTAGTAAAAGCAGTCTTAGGAACATCTTCAGGACAGATTCTTATCTGGTGATAACCCGATCTAAGGTCAATCTTAGAAAATACTTTAGCTCCAGAAAGTTGATCAAACAACAAATCAATACGAGGGAGAGGATATTTGTTCTTAATGGTCACCTCATTAAGTGGCCGGTAATCAACACATAACCGGAGTGTTTGATCTTTCTTCTTCACAAAAATGGCAGGACAGCCCCAAGGTGATGAACTTGGGCGAATGAACCCTTTGTTGAGCAAGTCTTGCAATTGAGTCTTTAGTTCTGCTAACTCCTTAGCTGCCATTCTGTATGACCTTCTAGATACAGGTGCAGTACCTGGCTGCAATTCGATCACGAAGTCAATGCCCCTTTCTGGAGGCAAACCAGGTAAATCTTCAGGAAATACATCAGGAAATTCCCTGACAAAAGGTATATCTTTCACCTCTTTAACAGTAGCAGCACATACTCTTTCTACTGCTCTCCTTGGCGTTGATACCTAGATCAACAACTTATACTTACCATTAGGTGAGTCCAACTGTATTGTCCGTTGCAACGCGTTGATCACCGCCCCATGCTGACGAAGCCAATTCATACCCAGAATCGCATCTATATCTTGATTTTGAAGAACTAGCATGTTGGTAGGGAACATGTGACCAACCAACTTTATGGGTATCTGATATACCATTGCTTTAGTATGCAAGAGTTCTCCAGGAGATTGTATACAATACCCAGTATCCACCACTTCCATAGGTAACTAGTGCTTCAACACAAATGTCCGGTTTATGAAGGTGTGTGAGGCACCATAATCAAATAAAATACTTGCCAAATGATTGGCAACCAGAAAAGCACCCATCATAACCGGTTCACCCTCAGGGATAGCTTTGATTTTGGTATAATGGACCTGACCAAGTTTAAGAACAATCTCATTCTTCCTTGCTTTTTGTTTGCTACTTTGAGGGAGATTCACAAGTGATTGCCGCTCATCCACTATCTTAGAGAAGCGACAATCCTGAGTAGAGTGTCCTGACTTACCACACTACTCACATGGTTTGGCATTGGATGGAATATTTTTAGAGCGAATGTCTGGGATATCCGGCCGATGTGGGATGAAAGGAACAATAGCCTTCCCTACAGATAACTGTTGGGAGCTAGGTAACTAGGGTAGAAAAGGATGAGGATGATAAACAGGTTGATAAAAAATCCTCCGACACTGCTTGACACTATTAGAGGATTCTTCCGCAAGTTTCTTTCTTTTAGATTCCTGATGACGACGAATCTTGTTATCACCCAAAACAGCCTGACTGACCACCTCACTATATCTTTCAGCCAAACTAGTTGCCATCAAGCACTGAAGTTTCTTGTTGAGGCCACGCAGGAAGTAGAACTTTTTCTTCTCATTAGTATTTACAAAATCCAAGACGTACTGGGATAGGTGAGTGAACCTCTCAAAATATTCCATTACACTCTCTTCTTCGCGTTGCTTCAAATCTAAGAACTC
The DNA here is from genome assembly GCA_029449295.1 of Zea luxurians. Lineage (NCBI taxonomy): Eukaryota > Viridiplantae > Streptophyta > Magnoliopsida > Poales > Poaceae > Zea > Zea luxurians. The sequence continues at coordinate 6,037,882 of JAOPSE010000016.1, forward strand.
ATGGAATTTGATTTCCATCAGGGCTTTTGGAATATAATGCGCTCGAAATACCTCACAGAACTCAGCCCAAGAAATTTGATGTTCCTCTGGCTGCAGCGCAAGGTATTCTGCCCACCAGGCTCCAGCTTGACCCTGAAGTTGTTGTGCTGCGCACTGAGTTTTTTGAACATCATCACAATGGATGAGTCCCAATTTCTGTTCACTGGTTCGAAGCCAATCTTCTGCCTCCAATGGATCTTCCGCTTGGGAGAATACTGGTGGTTGCGTGCTGAGAAACTTTTATAGAGGATAGCAGCATCAGAATCATGACGACCATATTGAGCTGATGATGTAGGCTGGGCTATTTGCTGAAGAACAGCGCTCACATTCACAAGTTGAGCCATAATATCATCCAAAGTTGATGTCGGAGATGGATTAGGTGCACCGATATCCCTCTGGGAAGTCCCAGCACCAAGATCCCTTCCAGAACGAGTCCTCATTCTGCCAATTAGAAAGGCAACTTAGCTTCCAATCTTCATGAATAGGAAAGGTAGCATGGAAAAGTAAAGGCAGGTAGCATGAATAGGGTGGATGAAACATGTACTAAGCTACTACATAGGGGGTTTAACTTAAAATTGTATGTCATGATGCATGCTCGGCCTATTCGTCCTCACAATTCTTGCCAACTCAATGGTTATCATGTTCTATGGCGGTGGCAATCCTACTTACTCCGTTATTTATCACTAGTCGCACTTTCCTAGGGTTTAGTTAGTGTACCTGTAGAAAATTGCATTATAGTTGTGGGTTTGTGGTTAGCATCCTAAATTAGGCCACCTTATAGTTCTTAGTTTTAACCACATACTATTTGCACTTCTACTATCAGGCTTTGCTTATCCATTATTAAGTTTTTCCAAAGTAATTTCGACTCAAAATCGTTTTGAAGTTTATCAAAGGATTACTTTAATATCCTTGCTAATGGGGGATCGCTCCGATACCACGCTGTGACAGCCCTCCCAAGTTATTAGGCCCACATGCACCAATCCTTGCCTTACTGGCCTCAGATGGCTGTGCACATGTACCGGGTAACTTAACAAGGCTATCGAGTTCGCTAACTGGAACTCATCATCCCAAGGATCTCCTACATAATAGGTATATTACAATAATCACATTTGATACACACACATTAGAGATAGAGCGGAAGACTTTTACAAAGTACACTTTACATTCCAGAACTCAAGTTTTACATTGTAGAATGAGATGTATTTATTACAAGTCCTGATAGTACTCAAAGTGCATAACTTATTACAATAATTGGAAGGGTGAAGCCTTTCCATAAGATATATACATAAATATTCTAAGCTTCAAGTCATCCACATGAAGTAACTAACCCAAAGATAAGGGAATAAACCTTCTCCTACAAAAACAACAAGGGATAAAACCCTGAGTACACAATTACTCAGCAAGACTTAGCCGACTAAAGAAAAGACTCTCAAGGGTATGCTGGCTTTTGGTAATCAAGGTAAAGCTCATCAAAGTTCAAGGACTCATTTTGCAGAAAAGCTTACTAGAAGTGGGTCCTTAAGCCAAGTTTTATTTCACAAGTTAGTTTATTACCTGAATCTTCTAGCCTGAATCTAGCATTTTCCTAATCTAGATCATTCACTTGACCTACACTAGGTTCCTTTTAAAATCCAAATTTTTGTTTTGCTTGTTATCTACGATGAAGGGCTGCGATCCAGTCTTCATATCCGAGAAGTAACGGCGATCCGAATCGATTAATACCCAGCTGGGGATCTCCAACCACACGACATATGCCTCCCTTAACTGTTTTGCACATGTCTACCATTCCTATGGATCCTCCACCACATGAACAGGTCCGCGCCACCCGAGAGCACACCACCCCTTTTAGGCGGTCCTTTGCTAGGAGGGTACGTGCCACTCTCGCCATCTCTCCACTCCTAGTGCGTGATTGTCTTTTCATGTATGGAATAGCTGGGTTCAGGCTTGCCCATGATGAGGTATGTGGCTAGATAAAAGTTCCTAGATCAGCAGGCCAACAATCGGTACGGTCCTTAATCGACACAGACAGGCGACCTTTCCTGCTCAGCGTCTGGTCCCATTTTAAACTATTTCAAAATTTTGGCGCCTGGCAGAGGGGCCATGCCTGGATAATGAATTTATCAACGTCTTGATGGCTTCATTATCCCAAGCCCATTTTCTTTTTGTAAAAACATGAGTCATAGATCAAAAATATTTTTCTTAGTCTATCAGCATGACTAAGCATCTCTAGCTTTTATAAAACAGGTGACAAGGTATGGTAATCAAGCTTTCAAGGATGGTAATGCATCAAGAGTTTAACCAATCAACTCCTATAACCTAATACAGCATATAAGTGATAAAATTTTATAAACACAAGGAAGGTGGCAAATGCACCGAGGCTTGCCTTGTTGCAGGAGAAGATCTAAAACCCTTCTACTCTGGTAAGCAGTTAGAGGAAGCTCCACCACTGGATCAGCAGGCACTAAAGTGAACTCCTTTAGACACCACTTCTTCTAGGTGTTCTACAAGTCAATTACATGTAGATGAATGTTTGCTATGGTACGGAAATGCATTTCATAAGGAAGGTAACAAACAACCCATCCTGAGTACACTTCAATACAAGGTGCATAAAACTAGCCAAAACACTAGAGGATTACCAAGGGCACTAGAAGACATCACCAACTAATAATTCACCAGGGGACTAACCCATCTTAAACTTCATCCAAAAGCTCAAACTTTCTGAAGCAACTTCATTTCCTAATTACCCAAGGGTAAAATCCTTTTCTTTTTGGGCAACAATCTGTTTGCTGATAAAATTTCTTCCAAACAATTTTAAACTTGGACCAGGTGCTTAGATGGTCAAGACAAGGTTCCCCAAAAATTTTCATAGTTGTTGGAACAAAACTTTTATTTCTAAAAATCAAATAGACCTTCTAAGAGCACATTTTAATCCCCTAAAATTCGGTATCTGCTGTAAAACTCCTAAATTTATTTTTACTACAAAGTACATGATTTTACACACCTCATAAAACTGGCCTTACAATTTTATCATTTTTGTACAATTTTTGGCCTAATTTACAAGCTCTCAGCTAAATAAATAAGGAAAAACCATTTCTTTCTGGGCTGGAACTGGCCCACTGCGGCCCAGCATCGGGCAGACTCGGTCTGCAGCCGGGAGCCCGTGTCTGCGCTGGCGCTTTTGTGCAAAGGACCCCGTGCTTTGAACAATCCGACCCGAGTCCATGTCACTATCGCGTTGTTTCACTGACATACTCATTTAAACCCTTCGATTTCTTTCCATTCACACTCCCAGATCCCCGACTCTACCGTGCCCAATTTCGGTGAGCCGGCGACTGAACGGCCGCCATGGTGCAACTCCGCTGATGGCGAGGACCTTTACAAAATCCACGAACAATGGCGACCACGGCTAGGGGCTAAATCAGCCTATGGAGATCCTAAAACCGAGCTATCGATGGTGGCGGCAAACACAGCTCGACAAGTCTAATCCCACGAACACTGCACGATAGAGCTCCAACCAAGCATCCGGAGAGCAATAAGGACTCACCAACACTTCGGTGCTCGTGTGAAGACAGTCCGGGAAAGCGCCAGTTGACGGTCAATAGAGAGGTGGTTCACGGCGCCGCACCGTGATGTCATAAGCACATTCTAGACAATAGACCATGGTAGCGTTAGAGCGGCCAACACAGTGAGCTTCACCGACCGAAGGAGAGCTTGGAACAAGCATCACGCAGGCATACAAACCTTTGAAGCGTTCTAGCCACGACGGGGGGAAATCGGTTGTGATGGTCACCAAGCCGAGTAGATGGCACACAACATAAGAGCAAATCAGGTTTGGGGTTTTGGGAGGGAGGTTACTCAGGCTGAACACTACTACTTCACTCATACGATGACCACGAGTTAGAGCTCAAGGGCAGGGGAAAGACTTCACACAACCAAGCCCTAGTGCAACTGATCAAGACAGACAGCTCTGAGTTCAGCCCATATGTAGTGGAGAGTATTTTCTATGGTACCAGCACTACATGGCCTCCACACGTGGCACTCATGCCCAGGCAACAACCAGCCACAAGCACAGCTAAACCGTGAACCTGAGCTAGTTCATGTGGACAAGGCAAGTAGATAAACTTGCATTTGTTAATAGGTACACAATAGTCCAAAAATTGATATTTCTAAAGGGAGAAACCCCAAGATCTTTAGCCATTCACTCCAGCCTTACCCCATCTCGAGTACAATAGTGGAGTACAGCAAAGATAAAAAGATCTTCTTTAGTTTACAATGGCTAACTCTAAATTTCCTTCACCCATTACTGCAGACAGTAAACAAATTGGATAAGGATTCTGCTGCCCACTGCCAACAAAACAACTAGTATTGATATTTTTCCATAGAAAGTGGGGCCTCTAGCACTTGAGCTATGCACCAGATCCTTATCTCCATCAAAATTCACAAGCGACACCAGCAGGGACACAAGGATCTTCTTCAGTTTTGTCAACTCGGCACTGCACTAACTGAACTAGCCACTGCTATCCCTATTGCAGACCTCCCTGTTGAGACCCTATCATTTCACAAATCCCTATGGCAACAACCCAATCCTCCTTAACAAGATTTACTCTCCAACTCTAGCACTACTAACTTGGTATAGCAACCCAAAACTTAAAACACACAGAACAAAAGACGTGATGTGCCAAAGTAGAACAAAAGCACTAAAATTCTCAGTTTCAGCTACCTGAACAGCACAAAACCAGTTTGACAGAGGAAGTTTGGGTGCATTTTACTTCCAAGTTTTTACAGTATCAAAACCATCTCACTCTAGTAAACTTGTTCATCTTACTTTGCTCTCAAACTTTCCTACACAAGGTATGACTCAGAACCTCATAGAGCAATTTCTATAAGACGTCAAAGTTGGGCCAATAAATCTGAAATTCACACTTGATGGCTGAACAAATTTCAGACACAGCCATTGACAGTTCAATTTTTGGGTAGCCTTTCCTCCCTTTTATATGTGGGATCAAACCCCACTCACTTAAATAAAGTTGTTCTCTAACATATGGTCTTCAAGCTTGCTGCAGGAATTTCAGTCCAAAACCATATAGATTAATCACAACAGAGCTCCAAACTAAGCACTAAAATACTGAATTCAGACTTAGACACTGTTCCAAATCTGAAAATTCAGAATTCAGCCAACACCACTTTGAACCACCTTTTCTCCAAGTTCCAAGTAGCTTTAGGGGTATGACCTTTAACTAAACTTGTGCACCAACATATGGCCTTCAAACTTGCTACAGCAACCTTAGTCCAAAACCACATGGATCAGGCACCACAAAGCTCCAAAGTTGAGCCAGACACACTGAAATTAAGACTTGGGCGATTATACCAAGTCTGAAATCCAAACCTGTCAGTCCCTCTTTTGACCACTTTTACTCCTAATTCCATATGACTTTAGGGTTAGGTAACTTAAACAAGTTTGTACACCTAAGGTATCCCCACAACTTTGCTACAGTGACCAGCACAAAAATGTCTAGAAGCTAAAAGTTATAACAGCCCAAAGTTAGCTAATTGACATTATTTTCAGCAAATCCCAAATTGTACCAAAACTGAATTTCAGCAGTTTACTCCAATTTTTCCTATAAAACTTGGACATCTCCACTCATGGAAGTTATTCAACTTTCCAAGATCTACCACTTTGGTATATGGACTCCTAGCAAATCCTCTCTAGATTTAAAATTCCACTTTTAGGCTACTTTAGTGTTTCATTTGAGATTGCTTTTCTCCAGTCAAGTCTCTCATCTTTTGTCCATCACTTAAAAGTAAAGTTGCCCTTTAACTCAAGGCGCAACTTTGATACATAATTCCCATGTCCAAAGCATTTTTTAGCTTAGGAGCGGTTTACTTTCACTCGACCACTCACTAACTCTTCAAACTCTTTAGCTCATATCAACCCAACACACTATCTTTGTTTCAAAAATTTTAGACCTAGTAGATGCACTCTAGGTGTATCAAGCAAGATGATGCTAATGCATATGATGACATGCCAAAGTTTCAGTTCTCGTAACACCAGGGGTGTTACATTGGATCATAGACAGCGGGTGCACAAACCATATGACTGGAGAAAAGAATGTTCTCCTCCTACGAGAAAAACCAAGATCCCCAACGAGCTATCACATTCAGGGATGGAAATCAAGGTTTGGTCAAAGGATTGGGTAAAATTGCTATATCACCTCACCATTCTATTTCCAATGTTTTTCTTATAGATTCTTTAGATTACAACTTGCTTTCCGTATCTCAATTATGTAAAATGGGCTACAATTGTCTTTTTACGGATACATGTGTTACTGTCTTTAGAAGAAGTGATGATTCAGTAGCTTTTAAGGGAGTATTAGAGGGTCAACTATACTTAGTTGATTTCAATAGAGCTGACCTCGATACTTGCTTAATCGCTAAGACTAACATGGGTTGGCTCTGGCATCGTCGACTAGCCCATGTTGGGATGAAGAATCTTCACAAGCTTCTAAAGGGAGAGCACATTTTGGGACTAACAAATGTGCACTTTGAGAAAGACAGGATTTGTAGCGCATGCCAAGCAGGGAAGCAAGTTGGTGTTCATCATCCACATAAGAACATCATGACGGAAGCTACTGGAGTTACTCCACATGGATTTATTCGGTCCGATAGCTTACATAAGCATCGGCGGGAGTAAGTACTGTCTAGTTATTGTGGATGACTATTCTCGCTTCACTTGGGTATTCTTTTTACAGGACAAATCTCATACCCAAGATACTTTGAAAGGATTCTTGAGACGGGCTCAAAATGAGTTCGGCTTAAGGATCAAGAAAATTAGAAGCGACAATGGGACGGAGTTCAAGAATTCACAAATAGAAGGCTTTCTTGAGGAGGAGGGCATCAAGCATGAGTTCTCTTCTCCCTACATGCCACAACAAAATGATGTAGTGGAGAGGAAGAATAGAACTCTATTGGACATGGCAAGGACCATGCTTGATGAGTACAAGACTTCGGATCGGTTTTGGGCCGAGGCGGTCAACACCGCTTGCTATGCCATCAACCGGTTATATCTACACCAAATCCTCAAAAAGACATCATACGAACTCCTCACTGGTAAAAAGCCAAATGTTTCATATTTTAGAGTCTTTGGTAGCAAATGCTTTATTCTTGTTAAAAGAGGTAGAAAATCTAAATTTGCTCCTAAGGCTGTAGAAGGCTTTTTACTAGGGTATGATTCAAACACAAGGGCATATAGAGTCTGTAACAAGTCCACTGGACTAGTTGAAGTTTCTTGTGACATTGTGTTTGATGAGACTAACGACTCTCAAGTAGAGAAAGTTGATCTTGATGAACTAGATGATGAAGAGGCTCCATGCGTCGCGCTAAGGAACATGTCCATTGGGGATGTGTGTCCTAAGGAATCCGAAGAGCCCATTCAAGCACAAGATCAACCATCCTCCTCCATGCAAGCATCTCCACCAACTCAAGATGAGGATGAGGCTCAAGAAGATGAAGAAGAAGATCAAGAAGATGAGCCACCTCAAGAAGACGTCAATGATCAAGGGGGAGATGCAATTGATCAAGACAAGTAGGATGAGCAAGTTCCAAGGCCGCCACACCCAAGAGTCCACCAAGCAATCCAACGAGATCACCCCGTGAACACCATCCTCGGCGACATTCATAAGGGGGTAACTACTCGATCTCGTGTTGCTCATTTTTGTGAACATTACTCTTTTGTTTCCTCTATTGAGCCACATAGGGTAGAGGAAGCACTTCAAGATTTAGATTGGGTGTTGGCGATGCAAGAGGAGCTCAACAATTTCAAGAGGAATGAGGTATGGCACTTAGTTCCATGTCCTAACCAAAATGTTGTAGGAACCAAGTGGGTATTCCGCAACAAACAAGATGAGCATGGTGTGGTGACAAGGAACAAGGCATGACTTGTGGCCAAAGCGTATTCACAAGTCGAAGGTTTGGATTTTGGTGAAACCTATGCACCCGTAGCTAGGCTTGAGTCAATTCGAATATTACTTGCCTATGCTACTCACCATGACTTTAAGCTCTACCAAATGGACGTGAAGAGTGCCTTCCTCAACGGACCTATCAAGGAAGAGGTCTATGTTGAGCAACCTCCCAGCTTTGAATATAGTGAGTATCCTAACCATGTTTACAAACTCTCTAAGGCGCTTTATGAGCTTAAGCAAGCCCCAAGAGCATGGTATGAATGCCTAAGAGATTTTCTTATCACTAATGGCTTCAAAGTCGGAAAGGCCGATCCTACTTTATTCACTAAAACTATTGAGAATGATTTGTTTGTATGCCAAATTTATGTTGATGATATCATATTTGGGTCTACTAACAAATCTATCTGTGAAGAGTTTAGTAGGATCATGATTCAAAAATTCGAGATGTCTATGATGGGGGGTTGAAGTATTTCTTAGGATTTCAAGTCAAGCAACTCCAAGAGGGCACCTTTATTAGCCAAACGAAGTATATTCAAGATATTCTCACCAAGTTTGGAATGAAGGATGCCAAGCCCATCAAGACACCCATGGGAACCAATGGGCATCTCGACCTCGACACGGGAGGTAAATCCGTAGATCAAAAGGTATACCGGTCGATGATAGGTTCTTTACTCTATTTATGTGCTTCTCGACCGGACATTATGCTTTCCGTATGCATGTGTGCAAGGTTCCAAGCCGACCCTAAGGAAGTTCACCTTAGGGCCGTGAAGCGAATCTTAAGATATTTAGTTCATACACCTAAGTTTGGTCTTTGGTACCCCAAGGGATCCTCATTTGATTTATTAGGATATTCCAATGCTGATTGGGCAGGGTGTAAGATTAATAGGAAGAGCACATCAGGGACTTGTCAGTTTCTGGGAAGATCCCTGGTATCTTGGGCTTCAAAGAAGCAAAATTCTGTGGCTCTTTCTACCGCCGAAGCCGAGTACATTGCCGCAGGCCATTGTTGCGCGCAATTGCTTTGGATGAGGTAAACCCTTAGGGACTATGGCTACAAGTTTAGCAAAGTCCCTCTCCTATGTGACAATGAGAGTGCAATCCGCATGGCGGATAATCCCGTTGAACACAGCCGCACTAAGCACATAGCTATTCGGTATCACTTTCTGAGAGATCACCAACAAAAGGGGGATATCGAGATAGCCTATATAAATACCAAAGATCAATTGGCCGATATCTTTACCAAGCCTTTAGATGAGAAATCTTTTACCAAACTTAGGAATGAGCTAAATATTCTTGATTCTAGGAGTTTTGATTGAATTCTTGCACACATAGCTCATTTATATACCTTTGATCATATCTCTTTTATGTCTATGACTAATGTGTTTTCAAGTGTCATCTTATGCTTAGTCATAGATATTGAAAGGGAAATGGAGTTCTCGGCAAAGAAGGTGCTTCCACTCAACTCCAATTGTATTTGCCGTTACTCCGCTTTGTTCTCCACCTTGGTATAATCTTCACACATATCTTTTGTGTATGCCAAAGGGGGAGAAAGTTTAAACAAGGGCTTATATTCCACTCACAAGTATCCGTTTTTGGCGATTCATGCCAAAGGGGGAGAAAGTATGAGCCCAAAGCAAAAGGACCGCACCACCACCAAATTTAAAAATGAAGTTTTCAATTTGATATCTTATTGTGTTCAAAAAGGGGGAGAAAGTAGTATCTTCAAAAATTACAAAACCCTCTTGAACACTAAAAGGAGAATTTTATTTAGGGGGAGTTTTGTTTTAGTTAAAGGAAAAGCATTTGAGACAGGGGGAGAGAATTTCAAATCTTGAAAATGCTTTCTTCAATTTTTACTCATGTACCTTTGACTATTTGCAAAAAAGTTTTTTGAAATGATTTTTACAAAGAATTTGCAAAACAAAACCTGTGGTGCAAATGTGGTCCAAAATTTTAATAAAGAAGAAAACCATCCAAGCACAGCTATTGAGATAAGTATATTGGTTTCAACTCTAAGCAACCTTTGCACTTACATTATGCAAACTAGTTCAATTCTGCACTCTTATATTCACTTTGGTTTGTGTTGGCATCAATCACCAAAAAGGGGGAGATTGAAAGGGAAATAGGGTCAAACCTTTTCCAATAAGAATTTTGGTGGTTGAATTGCCCAACACAAATTATTAGACTAACTAGTTTGCTCTAGAAAATGTGTCCTACAGGTGCCAGAGGTTCACAATAAACCAATACAAGTCAAAAGAAAGGGTTCAAACAAAGGGAGCAAAGTTAGACTGAAGGCAGCCCTGGTCTGGCGCACTGGACTGTCCGGTGTGCCACCGGACAGTGTCCGGTGCACCAGGGAATCCAACTCCAAACTTGCCAGTCTAGGGAATTCTGGGAGCCGCTCTGCTATAATTCACCGGACTGTCTGGTGCACCATCGGACTGTCCGGTGTGCCAGTGGAGCAACGGCTACTTCACGCCAACGGTCATCTGCAAAACGCATTCAATGCGCTACAGTGCGCGCCAGAGTCAGAGCAGCGCCAGAAGGCGCACCGGACAGTGTACAGTGACTGTCCGGTGCACCATCGGACTGTCCGGTGACCCAGAAGACAGAAGCTCCAACGGTCGAACCCTAACGGTCGGGTGACGTGGCTGGCGCACCGGACAGTGTCTCGTGCCGCACCGGACTGTCCGGTGCCGCACCAGACTGTCCGGTGCGCCATTCGACAACAGCCTCCACCAAACGGCTAGTTTGGTGGTTGGGGCTATAAATACCCCAACCACCCCATATTCAATTGCATCCAAGTTTTCAGACTTCCTACACCTTACAAGAGCTATAGCATTCAATACAAGACACACCAAAGAGATCAAATCCTCTCCCAAGTCCAAAGATCATTCCAAAACAAATTAGTGACTAGAGAGAGTGACTTGTGTTCATTTGAGCTCTTGCGCTTGGATTGCTTCTTTTCTTCTTCATTGTTTCTTGTGATCAACTCAATTGTAACCGAGGCAAGAGACACCAATTATGTGGTGGTCCTTGCGGGGACTTAGTGTCCCGTTTGATTGAGAAGAGAAGCTCACTCGGTCTAAGTGACCATTTGAGAGAGGGAAAGGGTTGAAAGAGACCCGGTCTTTGTGACCACCTCAATGGGGAGTAGGTTTGCAAGAACCGAACCTCGGTAAAACAAATCACCGTGTCACACTCTTTATTTGCTTGTGATTTGTTTTTGCCCTCTCTCTCGGACTCGATTTTAATTCTAACGCTAACCCCGGCTTGTAGTTGTGCTTAAACTTTGTAAATTTTAGATTCGCCCTATTCACCCCCCCCCCCTCTAGGCGACTTTCAGATCTTCTCTTTAACATTGACAGGAAAAAGCAAAGAAAGAGAGGATTCTTCGCATGCGGGGAGAAGGGCCACTTTAGGGACAGCTGTCCAACTATGGTCGAACCCAAAAAGGGGAGGAGCAAGGGTAAGGCGCTAACAAGTGTCAAAACTTGGGATGATTCTTCAAGCGAAGATGAACCTCCAAGGTCGCGTAGCCACCGGTCCTCATCACGGTCATCACACAAATGCCTTATGGCAAGAGGTAACAAAAGCATTCCATCCTTTAGTGATGAAAGTAGTAGTGATGATGAAGGTGAGGGAAAGCCCTCTGTAGATGAGCTTGCGGAAGCCGTAGATTTTTTCCAGGATGTTTGCACTAAGCAAAAAGCTCAACTTAAAACTTTGAAAAATAAGTTGATTAGCTCCCAAAATGATTATAAAGGTTTGCTAGAAAAATTTGAAACTTTTGCAAACTTAAATAGTGAGCTGTCAATTAAAATTGAGCTATTAGAATCTAGTGCTCCATCCACTGCTACTGATGATGGTCTCATTAAAAAGAATGAAAAACTTAAGGCTAAGTTAGCTAGATCCCAAGAAGCTATTGAAAATTTGCTAGAGAAAATGGAGATTCTTAGCATACACAATATTGAGCTAATTACTAAGCTAGAAAACATTGGTAGCACCCCCAGCGGCCTCTTTAATTGAAATTCCTGAAATTATTAAGAAATATGCCTCTACTTCTTGCTTTGATTTAATTGATGATTCTAACCCCTGCAACCAAGTTTTTGTCAAGAATATTGTTGTAGAAACATGTTCGGATGAGGTTGCAAAGGAAAATGAGCAATCAAAGCAAGAAGTGGCTCGCCTTGGCAAGGCTTTGTATGACTGAGAGCACCTAGAGGGGGGTGAATAGGTGATCCAGTAAAAATCAACACTAAATAGCCACAAAACTTGGTTAAGTGTTAGTACGGCTAAGTAGCGAGCTCTTGCGAACACACAAGTAAATCACAGAAAAGCAATCACAAGAGACACAATGTTTATCCCGTGGTTCAGCCAAGTATAACACTTGCCTACTTCCACGTTGTGGCGTCCCAATGGACGAGGGTTGCACTCAACCCCTTTCAAGTGATCCAATGATCAACTTGAATACCACGGCTTTTCTTTGCTTATCTCTTTTCCCGTTTGCGAGGAATCTCCACAAGTTGGAGTCTCTCGCCCTTACAACAAAGATCACGGTGAAAGCAAAAGAGTAAGGGTGGGAAGCAACACACACAAATCCGTAGCAATACACACGCACACAGGCCAAGACTTGAGCTCAAAATGAAGCACAACGAGTTCACCACTAGAACGAAACTCAAATCACTAACAAAGTCAATCAAGTGCGCGGAGACGGAGTGTGGAAGACTTAGAATGCTTAGAGTATGCTTGGGTGACTCCTCCATGCGCCTAGGGGTCCCTTTTATAGCCCCAAGGCAGCTAGGAGCCGTTGGAGGCATTCTTGGAAGGCTAATCTTGCCTTCTGTCGGGTGGCGCACCGGACAGTCTGGTGCACCACCGGACAGCCTCTGTAGCTATCCAGTGCGCGATCTCCTTCCTTTTCTGGCGCATCCTACCGTTGCAAATTCGTGGCAGTTGGCACACCGGACACTGTCCGGTGCACACCGGACAGTCCGGTGCCCCCTGCCGGCCGTTGGCGCGCCCACGCGTCGCGCGCGGATTGCGTGGCCGACCGTTGGCACAGTCGACCGTTGGCTCACCGGACAGTCCGGTGCACCACCGAACAGTCCGGTGAATTTTAGTCGTACGCCGTTGAACTTCTCCCGAGAGCGACGACTTCGCCGCGGATGACTCACCGGACAGTCCGGTGCACCACCGGACAGTCCGGTGATTTATAGCCGTACGCCGCCGTCGAGTCCCGAGAGTGGCCTGTTCACCGAGACTGGTCTGGCACACCGGACACTGTTCGGTGCACCCAGACCGAGCAGCAGTTGGCTGTACATAGCCAACTCTTTTCCAATCTCTTTTCTCCTGTTTCTAGCACTTAGACACAATACATTAGTACCCAAATCAATACACTAAGTCTAGAAACGTACCTTATTACATGATTTGCACTTCTTCAATCTTTGGGACAAATTAAGACTTAGAGGATATGTGTTGGACACTTAATCACCAAAACACTTTAGAAATGGCCCAAGGGCACATTTCCCTTTCAATGACAAGAAAGGCAAAGTCAAACAAATCCGACCTCCACAGGATAACACCACTACGGGAGTGAACAGGCCTATGGAGGGAGAAACTGTGATTTATAGGCTATGCCACAAGAAAGGCCATAAGTCTTTCCAATGCAAGGCGATGACCGGGGATAAGCAAAGGCAAAAGCTCAAGCAAAAGCCATCAAGCAAAATTTCCAACACCTACATCAAAAAGGTGGACAAAAGGCTGCTACACCATATTTAATCAAGAAGAAAAAGAGTGGAAAGGTGATAGCAATCAAGGCCAACAAGCAAGCCAACAAAGAAAAGGGGACCAAACGCATCTAGGTGCCAAAGGAAATAATTTCAACCATGAAAAGCACCAAGAAGGTTTGGATCCCAAAAGGGAAGTGAGTGGACCGAAGGTCGTCGGGAAATTTGGAGACTTGGCAAAGTTGGGATGTATATCATGGGATACATCATATTGGATCAAAGTTAACTGCCAAGTGGGTTAGTGAAAATTTTGGACCCAAATTTCCCACCCATAACTGAGGTAACTAGATTTATTGTATTCCTTATTTCTAGATATGTGTATCTATTTTCTTGTATCTAGTTTTACCTTTCATGCCTAGTATTTCATTTGGTACTTGCTTTAGATTAACAATGCATGCATACTAGGTAAATCACATGGAAGGATTGCTCGTTTTCAATTCATATACTTGAGCAAACCTACATGGCTTAAAACGTTTACTTAAGCACGACACATAGCTTCTCTATCACTCCATAGTAAATGATACATCAATTAAAAACTTTGAATTCTACAAGTTGTATCATTTAACCTATATGTGCCAAAGTTCGGATTATAGATAATTTGCCCCTCTTGATATCAAATCAAAGTGCATGTCTCCTACAAGTATTCAAAACTTGTATGCACACCTTCAGGGGGAGGTTACTCTATAATCTAATAATATGAGACTAACACCTTTTCAAGTCTATTTCATGTGATAGTCTCATTGTAAGGAAAATGAGGTCCCCGGAGAAAGACAACAATCTTCCACTGCAAAATCTCCAAGAACTCTCATGTCTCTCAAGCTCGCCATTGAATTTCAATCAGTATCTTTTGAGACTACATCTAGTATCATTTACATGTCTTCTCCAATATTTGATTAGAGTATATTTCATATCATATACTTCCATGTTGCTAAAAATGCATAAGTGGCTAACTCATATTCTGTTACCTATGCATAAGGGAAGTTAGTCTATTCAAATTTTGTCTTTCACCTCTAATTATCCACATACTTTTTTCTAAAAGTAGAAGATCTCTGTCAGGGGGAGTATTTCTTCACCTCTAAAAAGGGGAGAAATTTTCTTTCTAAAAGAGAACACTCATTTAGGGGGAGTAATCTTTTGAGGACAAGCTTTTATTTACTTCCAACATGCTTTTAAATGTCTTCCTTTTCGGTGGTTGATGCCAAAGGGGGAGAAGTTTAGGGACCAAAGCAATGAAAATCATATCAAACATCAAACACCACAAATTTGAAATTTTAAATCTTCAAATAGTTTTTTCAAGTGGTTTTGGTTATTTGGTCCAAAAATAGGAAGTAAGTGAAATATGGAGTTAGGGGGAGGCTTAAGTCCATAATCTCACATTGTGGGGACAAACATGCATCCTAGCAAGAAGATTGCATATTGTCATTTAAATACTTGTATTATTTGCTTGCTTTGGTTGTGTTGTCATCAATCACCAAAAAGAGGGAGATTGTAAGGAAAATGGACCCCAGGCCATTTGGCTAATTGAGTTTTGGTGTTTGATGATTAACACAATCTGTGAACTAACAAGTTTCCTAGTGTTTGTGTTTGTAGTTCACAGGATGCTAGCGTTACTTGGACTAAGGAATTGAGGAAAGCAATACCTTAAAAGAAGACATTAAGAAGATCCAAGAAAGGTCCAAGAATGAAGATGTGTGTTGCCTGCGGACTGTCTCTGCGTGGAGCACCGGACTATCCGGTGCCCACACGCCGGACTATCCGGTGCACCAGGGAACCCCAGCCCAACGGCTAGTTCCAGGTGGCACCCCGGAGAAAAGACCATCGGACTGTCCGGTGTGAGCACCGAACTGTCCGGTGTGAAAAGCCTGCGGCGCCAACGGTCACCTGCTCTGACAGGGCAACGGCTAGGCGCACCGGACAGGCTACAGTGCGCTGTCCGGCGCACCACCGGACTGTCTGGTGCACCACCGGACTGTCTGGTGTGCCGCAGAGAACAGCAGCTTTTCTCCAACGGCTAGAATTGTGTTGGAGGCTATAAATACACCCCCAACCGGCCATTTGAAGGTGTGGGAGCCCAAGCAACATACCAAGGCATATAGTGCACATTTCCAAGAGCTCAAACACCCAAGTGCTTAATAGAATCACTCGGTGATTAGCGTAGGTGCTTTGCGAAGTGCTTAGGTTAGTTAGACCGCATTAGCGCTTGCTCTAGGTGAACCCTAGTTAGTTGAGTGAGTTTTGTAAAACCACACAACCCCTCGGCTCTTACGCGAGGCGTTGTAATTGTACCGAGTGGGGCTAGAGTCTTGCGAGACCATGACAACCGTGTTTGTGTCACGGCCGCCAACGTGTACCAGAGGGAACGAGGCCCGCGGCGTTTCGACCGGAAGCTCAATAGTGGAGACAACGGGGAGCGTCCGAGAGGAGCCGGAAGCGGAGCACCACTTGCGCGTGGAGAAGGCCCGCGGCTCTCTACGGAGTTACTCGACCGAGGTGCTTGGCCCTCGAGTGGGCTTCCCTTTGCGTAGGGGCACCAATGAGGATTAGTCGGGACCTTGTGCGGTTCCGGATACCTCGGTAAAAATATCAGCGTCGTCCACGAGAGTTTGCTTCTCTACTTTGCTCTTTAAGTTTCCGCATTTACATTAAGCATTTAAGTTTCAATCTTGTATTCATACTTATATAGTGTAGATTGAAACTTAGCCATTGCGGTAGAGATAGCAACACTTAGACAAAACCTAGTTTGCACATTATAGTTTGATTATTTGTATAGGTTTTGCTCGAGGGATTTATTTGTGGCCTAGTTTAGAGAAAGTTTTAGAAGTCCTAATTCACCCCCCCCTCTTAGGCGTCACCCGTTTCCTACAAGTGCCACGACAGAAGTCAGAGTAGCGAAGTCAGAAGGCACTGGACTGTCCGGTGTGCCACCGGACTGTCCGGTGCCGTAAGAGGACAAAGCTCTAACGGTCGATCGAGCTTCGAACCCTAATGGTTGGGTGACGTGGCGGCGCATCAGACAAAGATCAATGCCTGTCCGGTGGCGTACCGGACTGTCCGGTGCGCCCATCGCAAGCAGCCTCCCCAACGTCTACCAAGATGGTTGGGGGCTATAAATACCCCCAACCACCACAATCTTTGGCATCCAAGTTTTCAGAGATCACAATCAATACAAGAGTTAGTGCATTCACTCGAAGACACATTTCCAAAGATCAAACCCTCTTCAAGCCTAGAATTCAACTCAAACATTTAGTGACTTGTGAGAGAGTGTGTTCGTGTTCTTTTGCGCTCTTGTTTCTTGGATTGACTTTCTTCTTTCTCATTCTTGCTCTCAAGTGACTTGTAATCGAAGCAAGAGACACCTAAGTGTGTGGTAGTCCTTGCAGGGTCTTAGTGACCCGATTGATTAAGGAGAAGGCTCACTAGGTCTAAGTGACCGTTTGAGAGAGGGAAATAGTTGAAATAGACCCGATCCTTGTGACCTCCTCAACGGGAACTAGATTCTTTGGAATCGGACCTCGATAAAACAAATCACCGTGTTCACTCGTTTGATTTGTTTTACTCTCTATTTCGGACTTAAATTTAACTCTAACGCTAACCTCGGCTTGTAGTGTGTGTTTAAAGTTATAAATTTCATGTTTCGTCTATTCACCCCCTCTAGGCGACTTTCAACGTCACAGCCGGATTAAAGCCACGGCAAGAACTAGCCCACAACCCAACAAACAAGGAAATATCTTCTCATTCAGCTTTTGCAGCAAAAGTTCAGTTTGCTGTATTTGTAGCAACTATAAGTCTGCCTGGTTTCATTAACCGCATTATACCAAACTTCAGACACATCACCTGTATCACTGGATGTTACACAAGGGGCAAAATATAGTTTATGTAGAATGCCTTTTGCAAATACTCATTTTTCCTGTGAGACAACATGCACGAGTAATTCTACATGCCTACGGCATATTGCTTCATTTATGGTCTAGTGAGGAGGCGTTTAAAGCACGGTGATGTCCATCTATTGTATCTTTAGTTACAGCGCTAGTTGAGTGCTGAAGATCACTGATCAAGAGGGACCACATTCACCCGGTGAAGAATCTTCGCCAAGACTGCCATGGAAGAAAACCACCTGCGGAAGAAACATGGAGAGCAAACCATTGTCACATTTGATTCTCCACAAGTATGCTGTATGCCATCGTGGGGCTCTTCTTACCACACTCTTGGCATCGAACGTAATAGTCGTTCTTCGTTACAAGACCAGAGCCTCCGCAGACTTGGCATTTCTTCTGTGCGATCTGAACAATCAGGAAAGAAACGACGACCATGAATAAATGCAGGGGCGAAGCCGGGATCCAAAATTAAGAGAGCCAAATTAGATTAAGGAGTTGTTAGAAGCATTTTTTACACTATGAGAATTAGCATAAAAAACTAAGATCTCCTATAGAATTAGGGGAGCACTAGGGAGACATTACCCCCTGTGCCCCCTGCCGTCGCCCCTGAATAAAAGGGTAGTACCATACCGTGCGTGATCAATGCATAACGGCATTATTTATGGAACTGACAGAAATTCAGAGCTACTGTAGTAAATTTCGGCTAACAATGGTTACGCAACTTTTGCAAAAGGGTAAGAATTAGAGTTGAAATGAATAGTGTACTTTAAAAAAACATTTTCTGCCACTTGGTTGGTCCCAACTTCCGAAGGACAACGATTTATTCAGCTATAGGGAAAACTTAGTTGAAAAAAGAAAACAGTACGCTAAAGAGCGAGAAGAAACAGGCCCAGCTCTGGCCTCTAGCACTCACGATTCTTTTGCCGAACTCGACTCCTGCAACGACGAAAGGCGTCACCCCAGCTGCACGAACAATAAGCAAGAGCCAACCGATGCTGTCAGTGTCAGACAATTGAACAAGTGGAACTGACAGCAGGCAATTCACTCGAGCGAGGTAATAGGTTACAGGAACACGGACCGACCTACAGCACCGACGGCAATCTGCCAGGTGACCTGCACGGGCGGGAGCGGGGAATCGGCGGCCGCGGAGGCGGCGGCCGCAACGGAAGCCCCGTCGACGGCGCGAACGCTGGTGGCGCCGCGTCGGCCAGCGGGAGTTCGCCTGCCGAGGCTGCCGCACGGGAGGAAGCCGCCGCCGCGCCCGGTGCCGGTAAGGCCCGGCAGTGCGCCGCTCCCCTGCATCGCTGCGGTCTGAGCTGCTCCCGCCCGCTGAGCGCTGATGTGCTGCACGGCCGGCCGCGAGCGCTGCTCGAGTTCTCCGATATATGGTTGCGTGAACGTCCACTCGTACGCGATTATGTGGTGGAAACTTGTGCTGAAACCGGCCGCCGCACGTCCACCATAAGGGCATGTACAGGGGAGAGACGCCAAAACGGTTCTCCAACCACAGGAGATAACTAAGAGACTCTATTGTACAATAGAGTATCTATAAACATAGTCTATTAATAAATACAGAATTAAATGTATTTGTATAGCATCAGATCGATAGAACAGACGACAAATTCGTACAGTGGGAAGTGAGGCGTCTATTGCTACTTGGTTTACGAGCCAGATGCGTCTCTTCACGGAGAGACGGCTTTAAGATTTTTTTGCAAATAACCCCCTTAAACCCCTTAAGAGCCTCCACATTAAACACCACTGTACGTGCCCTAATAAACCATGGAACCATAGAAGCATCTATTATTATCGGAAGAGAATGAGGAGGGAAAAAAAAGAAAGCGCGATGGCTGGCTCCCTGTTCATCTTCGGCCCGCGTCGCTGCGCCCGTGGTCCATGGACCGCTACCTTCGCTCCCCCCCGCACAGATCGGTCTTCTCTGTTCATCTTCGGCCCGCGTCGCTGCGCCCGTAGTCCATGGGCCGCTTCCTTCGCTCTCCTCCTGCACAGATCGGTCTTCTGGGAGGTCGCCTTCGAACACGGCCCAGTGCGACGCGCTCGTCGAGTCGGCGCGTGGTGGAGGGTCTTCTCCTTGTAAGTGTCTAGGGTTTCCACCCGATTTCATTGGTTCTCATTCTTTCCCCATTTCGTGTGGCGTCTCTCTCGTCTCTGGTCTCTCCCGTTCTCGACGCGTTCTAGCTCAGCGGTGGTTGGTTTTCTTCTCCGTTTCGTCCGCCTAAAGTTGACGAGGAGTGGCCCCTCCCGGGTCGCTCTTCTGCATCGCGTCGGATGGAGCCGAAGAATCGTAACCCTAATTGGGACCGATGGGGTCCAAAAGACGCTCCTCATGGTTTGCAATCTTGGGGAAAGAATCAGAGTCTTAGCTGGCGCCTGAAGCCGGGTACTGGAAAACCCGAGAACAAGGATGACATCCTTACCTCTTCTTCCGGAGATGGCGGCCAGTCAGGTATCCTCAAAACCCCCCTCCCCCTATTCTGAAAAAAGAGAATGAACCGGTGTGTCGTTTTTTCTGCCAAAAATGTGGTACGGATGGGCATCATGCTAGGGACTGTTTCAAATCTTTATGGTGTGAGATCTGTCGCAAAGAAACTCACAACACAACGAGGTGCGTTCTCCCCAAACAAAACAAGCCCTGTATGCCTATTGTTGGGATGGCAGTGGATGGGTTAGGGTTTTACTCGTCTCACTTTTCCAAACCTCTGTCAAAAAAACCTAAGCGCAGCTTCATTGGTTTGGTTAAAGTGGTTGAGGGCTTGATTTCGGCTGAGGATCTTGAGAAGGATTTTGGATTTCATTTCCCCTGGGGCCGTACTTGGAAAGCCACCAAGTGTCACTCTGGTTTCCTGATACAATTTCCTTCTCAAGAGAGGCTTGATGAAATGATCAATTTTCCTGAATTGAAAATGAAACTGTCTGGGCAAAAAATTTTGTTTCTTCTTGGAGTTCACATGCTAAGTCAAAATCCAAACTCCACTCTGTATGGATTGTTGCTGAAAATGTGCCTGAAGAACTTCAAAACTACTAGGCTATCTATGAGTTGGGCTCCACAATTGGGGCTGTAGAAGAAGTGGACATTTTGTCCTTAGATTCTAAAGATATTGTGAGATTCAAAGTTCATGTCAAAAGTGTTGCCATGATTCCTCCAATCATTGAAGTAGGTGTCAAACTTTTTCTGTATGACATCTACTTTAAAATTGACAATATAACTGATGAAGGGTGGAATGATGACTCCATAAATCTGGGCAAGAGGGCTTCGGTTGATAGACAGGGTTTTGGTGACCCTGCTCTGGAGAAATCTGTTAAAAAGGCCAAAAGTGGTGGTGAAAAACCTGACATAGATGATAAGGGAAAAACTCCCTTGGATGATCCCTCAGCACATGGTAATGAAGTTGGTTTTCAGATTGAACATTCAGAAGGTATGAAGCCTGGGAAAATTTCTGAAGGTGACAAAGGATATCTAGACAGTCAGGGCAATGAGGAAGATGATTACAATGAAAGTGAGGATGATTTGTTGGACTCCCAAGATCCGGAGGAATTCATCAAGGATAAAGAACTTATTCCTTCCCCTTCTCAAGAGAAAGGAAAAATGAGTATAAATGCTACTCATTCTGAAGATGCTGGCAAAGAAGCTAGAGTTAAGAAAGGAGGGTCCATGGTAGGGGAGCTTGCAGAAGGCGTTCGAAGAAGTAGCAGGTTGGAGTCCAATGATGAAATGAAGATTGCGGATAAGGCTACAGCAAGAGCAATGGCTAAAGACGCGTTCATTAACAAAGGTACGTCTTACAATCCATTTTCTGTTCTTAATTCTGATAATGCTGTTCTTATGGATGTTGCACACAAACTAGGGGTTGAATTAGGATCTTCTGTTAATGAAGCTGTGGAAAATTTAAACATGATAAAATCATTAGAGCTTTCTAGGAAGAATCTTGTTGTGCAATCTGTTAAATGTAATTTTGATCCTATCAAGGCAGCTATTCATGATTCTGATATGGATAATAGTGTCCATAATGAAGGAGAGGATAATGTTTTGACTAATCTTGAAGATGCGATGGTGCTCAGAAAAGGTCGTAAAATTCGCCACAGAAAAAATCTGTGAGGAAAAAAAGACAACAAATCTCCTAAACATAGGAATATTCCTATTAGGAGGAGAGGTCTAAATGAGGGGCTCACCCAAAGTTGTTCAGAATGATAGCTTAATTTGGAATTGTCAGGGCCTGGGTAAAGGTGTGAAAAGTGATTTCCTAAGAGATATTATTAGGAAAGAGAGAATTGATTTTATTGGTCTGCAAGAAACTAACAAGAAAAACTTTGATGACTCTTGGTTGAACTCCATTAGTGGCAATAGAAATTTTGCTTGGGTTTGGTCCCCCCTAATGGGAGATCTGGTGGCTTACTCATAGGGTTTGATGCTGACATCTTTGATGTGAGAGAAAAAGACTTGGGGGAATTTATGATTCGTATTCTGGTGATTCACAAGGAATCAGGCTTTATTTGGAATTTCATAAACGTTTATGGGGCTGCTCAAAATGACCAAAAGCATAAATTTCTGAGTGAGTTGTCCGCTTTCTGTTCCAAGTGCTCTCACCCCATGTTGATTGATGGTGACTTTAACATACTTAGAAATGAATCGGATAAAAACAAACCTAGTGGCACTAATAGGTGGAGTTCTTTATTCAACTCTATTATTGATGTGCATGATCTGATTGAACTGGAGCTTAGCGGTAGGCTTTATACCTGGTCTAATAACAGAAATCCCCCTACATATGAAAAATTGGATAGATTTCTTGTTAGCCCGGAGTGGGATTTGCATTACAATAATGTGAATGTTTCTGGTCTCAGTAGATCTTTTTCTGATCATGTACCTTTATGTCTCAAAACTGATTTCGCTCCCCCTTTAGTGAGAGATTTTAGATATGAATTGTGTTGGATGCTTAGACCTGATTTTATAAATCTTGTTGAAAAGAATTGGTCTTTGCCTGTTAGAGGTAAAAAAAGTATTGAGATTTGGAAAGAAAAAACAAAACGTCTCAAGAAAATGTTGAAAGGTTGGAACATAAATGTTGAAGGTAGGTATTTAAAACTGAAAAAAGAATTGATGAGTAAAATTGACATTTTAGATAAAAAAATGTGAAGTTTTGGGCATTTTAGATGCTGAAAGAATTGAAAAGCTTGAGTTGGAGTGGAATTTGAAAAAAATTATGGAAGAAGAAGGGTGCAAAAAAAGCAAACTGCGAGGGAGAAATTCATTAATGAGGGGGATGAGAATACCAAATTCTTTCATCTTATTGCAAAACGTCGGAACGACGTGTTAAAATTCCTTTTTTATCCATGATGGTGTATCTGTGAGTGATTAAGAAAGTATTAATAAGATTGTGTCTTCTTATTATAAAGATCTTTTTGGCCCTTCTGTCCATTCTAGTATTAATGTTTCTAATCTAAATATGAATCAGTTGTCTGACACAGACAGATCACTTTTAACTGCTCCTTTTACCATTAATGAAATTAAAAAAGTGGTGTTTGAGATGAAACATAATAGTGCTCCTGGTCTGGATGGTTTTCCTGCTGAATTTTTTCAAAATTTTTGGGAGCTTATTCACATGGATATTTGGAACTTATTCAAAGACTTCTATGATGGAAATCTTGATATTGAAAGATTGAATTATGGGATGGTTACTCTCTTACCAAAAGTGGACAATGCGGTTAACATGAAGAACTTTAGACCTATCTGTCTTTTGAATGTCTGTTATAAAATTATCACCAAAGTTTTGAATAACAGGCTGGCTAGTTGCATCACAAAGGTGATTAGTGACTCTCAGTATGGTTTTATTAAGGGCAGATACAAAATGGACGGGGTCGTCTCACTAAATGAAATTCTTTATGAGGTTAAGAGGAAAAAACAAAGTGATGTGGTCCTTAAAATTGACTTTGAAAAAGCTTATGACAAAGTGAATTGGCATTTTCTTTATGTCATGATGGAGAAAAAAGGTTTTGGGAGTACTTGGTGTGATTGGGTGATGAGAACTGTGCGAGGTGGCAAAGTTGCCATAAAAACTAATGATATGTTGGGTCCATACTTCACTACGCATAAAGGGGTAAGACAAGGGGATCTGTTCTCTCCCATTTTGTTTAATTTGGTTGCTGATGGCTTCGCGTGTATGATTCATAAAGCCCAAGATGAGGGTTTGATTGAGGGTCTTATTCCTCATATCATCCAAAACGGATGCAGTTGTCTCCAATATGCTGATGATACTATTTTCCTTATCCAAGATTGTTTAGAAGGAGCCAGAAATCTCAAATTCATTTTGTGTTTATTTGAAAGTATGTCGGGGTTGAAAATAAATTTCCACAAAAGTGAAATTTTTTGCTTTGGAAAAGCTAAGGAAATTGATTATTTGTATGCTGATATCTTCACTTGTCCTATTGGTAGTCTCCCTATGAAATATCTTGGTGTGCCAATTGATAATAAGAAGATAAATAAAAGCCTTTGGGTTCCCATGATAGAAAAATTGGAAAAAAGGCTTGCTGGGTGGCAGGGTAGATTTTTGAGTCTGGGTGGTAGGCTGACTCTTATAAATAGCTGCCTATCCAAAGTTCTGTTGTATATGCTTTCGATTTACCCTATTCCTAAATCGGTTATCAGAAAAATGGATATTCTAAGGAGACGTCTTTTATGGCAAGGGGGGCATCAGCCCAAAAAATTTCATTTGGTTGATTGGGTGTCTGTGTGTTCTCCCAAAAATCAGGGAGGTTTAGAAGTTTTGAACCTTGAATTTATGAATGATTCCTTACTAACTAAATGGCTTTAGAATATTGAAAATTCAAATGGTTTATGGCAAAAAATCATTGCAAGTAAGTATATTAAGGGAAAACCCCTTATTTCGGTCAAGCAAAAACAAGGAGATTCTCACTTTTGGAAGAAGATTCTAAGTTTGCGTGACATCTTGTACAAATACTGTAAAACCTTGGTGGGAAATGGCTTGAATACTAGCTTTTGAAAGAGCAACTGGATAGGAAATCTGCCCCTGGCTGTTTAGTTCCCTGCCTTATTTGACTTGGCTTATGACAAAGACATTTCTGTTAATAAGGTCTTGGTATCCAATTTTGAGGCTCTCTCGTTTAGAAGAAGGATTATTGGTAATCTGAGGGTGTTTTTGGATGATTTGTTGTAATCATGTTTCCTTGTCTGATCAAAATGACAGAATTGTTTGGGGTCTTGGAAAGAAAGGTTTTTCTGTGAACTCTCTATACAATAAGAAAGTGATGGATCAAGTTTCTGTTCCTTACAAGTTCTTGTGGAAATCCAAGTTACCACAGAAAATCAAGATTTTTATCTGGTTGGTGGTGAGAAATAAAATTCTTACTAAAGATAATTTGAAGAAAAGGAACTGGAAAGGTTCTCAAGGGTGTTGTTTCTGTGGTGTTGATGAGTCTATTGATCATTTATTTTTTCACTGTCCCATTGCGAGATATATGTGGAGAGTGATTCAAGTGGCTTTGAATTTGGTGGAGATTCCAAAAATTATTAGCAACCTCTGTGAGAATTGGTTAAGTAAACCAAAAGACAAGATTGCTAATCTGATTTTGTTTGACTGTGGAGCGGTGTTCTGGGTAATTTGGCGCACTAGAAATGATTGGTGCTTTGGTAATAAAATTATGCTTGATCCTTCTAACATCATTTTTCTTTACTGCTTCTGGCTGGATTCCTGGGCTATTCGACAGACAAAAAGGGAACAAAAAATGGTGGTCCCACTACAATAGCTACAGGCATTTTCGGCGGCCAGAAGCCGCCGAAAATAAGCCATTTGCCGCCGAAAATAAGCTATTTTCGGCGGCAAAAGGTTTATTTTCGGCGGCTTCTGGCCGCCAAAAAACCCGGCCGAAAATAAGGCTTTATTTTCAGCGGCCAGGCCCTCGCCGCCGAAAATAGCTTATTTTCGGCGGTCGGTTCCTTGGCCGCCGAAAATAACAGATAATTTTCGGCGGCTAGGGAGCAGGCCGCCGAAAATTAAACCGTCGAAAATAATATTCCTATTTTCGGCGGCCAGGGAGTAGGCCGTCGAAAATTAATAATTTCAGAGCAAAAAAATTGAAAAAATGCGAAAATAACAGAAAATTTATACAAAATTCATACAATAACAGAAATTTCATACAATAACAGAAAATTCATACTTGAGTCCACAAATAGTCCATACAAACATAAAATCCACAAATAGTCCATTACAACGCACAGTACGGCACAAAGCTAACAATTAATCACATATTCGGGTCGTTGGAGTTGTGTCCACTACCTCAAGAAGCGAAGAACTGGTCGACGAAGTCGTGTAACGGGTTTGGATCCTAAAGAAAAAAGAAGATATTAATAACGGCATTGGTTACATGTATAACGACTATTCAAACAAATTGTTTCTCAAACTAACCTCTCCTGCATCAGCTCCCTCCCCTGCATAAGCTCCTCCTGGTGCTGGTATGACCGGTGGTGGCGTGTTGTGGCCCATGACCCCAGATTCCTACAAAATCAAGTTTAGTAAAGATTTCAAATTATGTTGATACAAACGACAAGTCTTAACTAAATTGAAGCACCTGAGGTGGAGGTGGAGGTGGTGGAGCATGTAATCCCCACTGAGGCATCGGCGGCTGAAACTGAGGGAAAACAAATGGTTGCTGCTGTGCCTGCTGTGGAAACCAAGACTGTTGCAAATATAATATATTAGTTATAGAACCAATATCGAGCATGTTGAGAATAAATAAGACACTCACGTTCATTGCTTGTTGCGCCTGTGCGTTGTAAGCAGCCATGTACTCTGATTGCTGTTGGAGAAGTGCCATTTGTTGTTGCCGCAGCTCTTCACGAAACTTTTCTTGCTGCTCCCTCATAGCTTCCTCCATGCTAGATACAGAGCGGCGACTACGGCTGCTACTACCACAGCCCGCCTGCGACGAAGAGCCGCCACGAGAACGCAACTCCGTCGAATCGATAACACCGATAAACATAGAATATCTTGAAAAACAAGAAAATTAGCTATTCGGTCATAGTTCCAATATTATTGAAAAGAGTCACAAGTTCATACCGTCCATGCGCCTTGCCTCCAAGTGAATGCACAACTTCAGCGTCGATGGTAGGTGCTCCTCGCCAATCGTAGTCTTCTCCATACTTCCTAACCATCTCCTGCCTGTATGTCTCCTGCAATATAATAAGAAGGTTCAGCACACATGTAATTTATAGCTATATGGCAAGAAAACATTAATCCTAACAACAACTAACCATACGCTCAACGGCCGCTTGACTACACAGCTCGTCGAAGATTTCACTGTTTTTCGCTCGATGCCCTCTCCTATAAACATCGATTGGGCTCAGGACAACTCCAGTTTGAGCCTCCTGTAAATATATGAGTTCAATCCGGTTTCATTTATGAGTAAAACAGAATACTACATACTCACCATTCGCTTAGCCAACCGAATGTGTCCATCAGCCCTATAGGTATGGTTGGCTACGACCTCATCATCGTCCTCGTCCTGCTGATGGCGCTGCCTATGTCGATTTCTGTTTGACTTCTCAATCCACTCGGGCGAAGCCCATATCTCACACAAAGCCTTGTAAGCCTGCGGCCGGTGTTCCATCCATGGAAGAGTTACCTGCATATAAAGCGTTAGCTCAAAATTACATTCACATCTGAATGAGCTGTTAAATTAGATTTTTACCTCCATGTACTGGTCTACAGTCAAGTAGACATCTGAATATTGTCGAAAGTTGTTGATAGAATGACCTCGGCGCTTCATGTACGCGTTCACAACCTGTAGACGAGCATTGGAAAATGCATCCCTGCACACCTTCTTTGCATTGTTCTCTAATACTCGGTCTGCATGCTCTTGAGCCTCAGATTCCACACGATAGCGTCTCTGTCCAACATCGAAAATAAAATTAGTTCAAAAACAACTAATAAATGTTAGGTTGAAACAACTAATAAATGTTAGTTTGAAAAAATTACCCAAAAGTCGTGCTTGACGGCGCCTTGAGCTGTTCCATATGTAGCATGTGGAGCTAGTGCGAAGTGCGACCAGCTAGTGCAAGGAACCACCACACCTTTCGGGTTGGTGAAAATTCCTGGGTTATATAGACGACAGAGGTTACCTAAGACTTGATTAACCTGTCTATGGTGACCTCGACCGTCAAATGATGTGTCTTCCCATTGGCTGCATGACAAAAAAACAAGAAAGTCATGTCATATATATAGTGTAAAATAAACAAATAAGTAAGAACAAAGTGGCCAAACGTGAGTACCTATCACTGAAAGGGAATTAGGCTTACACCTAGTTCCTAAATAATTTTGGTGGTTGAATTGCTCAACACAAATATTGGACTAACTAGTTTGCTCTAGTGTGTAAGTTATACAGGTGCAAAAGGTTCACACATAGCCAATAAAAAGACCAAGTATTGGGTTCAAATAAAGGAGCAAGGGTCAACCGAAGGCACCTCTGGTCTGGCGCACCGGACTGTCCGGTGTGCCACCGGACATGTCCGGTGCACCAGGGGACTCCGACTTCAAACTCTTCACTCTCGGGAATTTCCGAAGGCCACTCCGCTATAATTCACCGGACTGTCCGGTGTACACCGGACATGTCCGGTGCTCCAAGGAAGAGCGGCCTCAGGAACTCGCCAGCCTCGGGTTTTTCACTTCGGCTGCTCCGCTAAAATTCACCGGATTGTCCGATGTACATCGGACTGTCCGGTGTAACAGCGGGGCAACGGCTATTTCGGCGCCAACGGCTACCTGCGACGCATTTAATGCGCGCCAGAAGCGCGCAGTCGTCAGGCACGCAGGAGCAGGCGCACCGGACAATCTATAGTTCATGTCCGGTGTGCACCGGACATCCAGGCGGGCCCAGAAGACAGAGCTCCAATGGTCGACCCAACGGCTTTTTGGTGACGTGGCTGTCGCACCGGACATGTCCGGTGTGCACCGGACTGTCCGGTGCGCCATCGAACAGACAGCCCCACCAAACGGCTAGTTTGGTGGTTGGGGCTATAAATACCCCCAACCACCCACCATTCATAGCATCCAAGTTTTCCACTTCTCAACTACTTACAAGAGCTCTAGCATTCAATTCTAGACACACCCAAGAGATCAAATCCTCTCCAAATTCCACACAACGCCATAGTGATTAGAGAGAGTGATTTGCTTGTGTTCTTTCGAGCTCTTGCGCTTGGATTGCTTTCTTCTTTCTTGATTCTTTTTTTGTGATCAAACACTCACTTGTAATTGAGGCAAGAGACACCAATCGTGTGGTGGTCCTTGCGGGAACTTTGTGTTCCAAGTGATTGAGAAGAGAAAGCTCACTCGGTCCGAGGGACCGTTTGAGAGAGGGAAGGGTTGAAAGAGACCCGACCTTTGTGGCCTCCTCAACGGGGAGTAGGTTTGAGAGAACCGAACCTCGGTAAAACAAATCCGCGTGTCTCACTTCGTTATTCGCTTGCGATTTGTTTTGCGCCCACTCTCGTGGACTCTATTACATTTCTAACGCTAACCCGACTTGTAGTTGTGATTATTTTTGAGAATTTCAGTTCGCCCTATTCACCCCCCTCTAGGCGACTTTCAATTGGTATCAGAGCCCGGTGCTTCATTAGAGCCTAACCGCTCGAAGTGATGTCGGGAGATCACACCAAGAGGGAGATGGAGACCTGCGACAAGCCCACTACAAGCCAAGGGAGCACTTCATCGGAAGAGTCCCGCACCAAGAGAAAGGAGAAGAAGAAGGACTCCTCCAAACGGAAGGAGAAAAGATCTTCTTCCTCACACCACAAAGAGAAGAAGAAAAAATCTTCTTCCCACAAGTCGCATCGGAAAGGCGACAAGCACAAAAGGATGAGGAAGGTGGTCTACTACGAGACCGACACTTCATCAACATCAACCTCCGACTCCGATGCGCCGTCCGTAACTTCTAAGCGCCAAGAGCGCAAGAAGTTTAGTAAGATCCCCTTACACTATCCTCGTACACCTAGACATACTCCATTACTTTCCGTTCCATTAGGCAAACCGCCAACTTTTGATGGCGAAGATTATGCTAGGTGGAGTGATTTAATGAAATTTCATCTAACCTCACTCCACAAAAGTATATGGAATGTTGTTGAGTTTGGAGCACAGGTACCATCCATAGGGGATGAGGATTATGATACGGACGAGGTGGCCCAAATCGAGCACTTCAACTCTCAAGCCACAACCATACTCCTCGCCTCTCTAAGCAAGGAGGAATACAACAAGGTGCAAGGGTTGAAGAATGCAAAAGAGATTTGGGACCTACTCAAGACCGCGCACGAGGGTGATGAACTCACCAAGATCACAAAGCGGGAAACGATCGAGGGGGAGCTCGGTCGCTTCCGTCTTCGCCAAGGGGAGGAGCCACAAGATATGTACAACCGGCTCAAAACCTTGGTAAATCAAGTGCGCAACCTCGGGAGCAAAAAGTGGGACGACCACGAGGTGGTTAAGGTTATCCTAAGAGCTCTCATTTTCCTTAACCCCACTCAAGTTCAATTAATTCGTGGTAATCCTAGATACCCACTAATGACTCCCGAGGAAGTTATCGGGAATTTTGTGAGCTTTGAATGTATGATTAAAGGTTCAAAGAAGATCAACGAGCTTGATGAACCCTCCACGTCCGAGGCGCAACCGGTGGCGTTTAAGGCAACGGAGGAGAAAAAGGAGGAGTCTACACCAAGTAGACAACCAATTGACGCCTCCAAGCTCGACAATGAGGAGATGGCCTTAATCATCAAAAGCTTTCGGCAAATCCTCAAGCAACGGAAGGGGAAGGATTACAAATCCCGTTCCAAGAAGGTTTGCTACAAGTGTGGTAAGCCCGGTCACTTTATTGCTAAATGTCCATTATCAAGTGACAGTGACAGGGATAACGACAAGAAGGGCAAGAGGAGAGAAAAGAAGAGGTACCACAAGAAGAAGGGCAGCGATGCCCACGTGTGCCGCGAGTGGAACTCCGACGAGAGCTCCACCGACTCCTCCTCTGATGACGAGGACGCCGCCAACATCGCCGTCACCAAGGGACTCCTCTTCCCCAACATCGGCCACAAGTGCCTCATGGCAAAAGACGGCAAAAGGAAGAAGGTTAAATCTAAATCCTCCATAAAATATGAATCCTCTAGTGACGATAATGCTAGTGATGAGGAGGATAACTTGCTTACCCTTTTTGCCAATCTTAACATGGAACAAAAGGAAAAATTAAATGAATTGATTAGTGCTATTCATGAAAAGGATGACCTTTTAGATTCCCAAGAGGATTTTCTAATTAAAGAAAACAAGAAACATGTTAAGGTTAAAAATGCTTATGCTCTAGAAGTAGAAAAATGTCAAAAACTATCTAGTGAGCTAAGCACTTGCCATGACACTATTGCCAACCTTAGAAATGAAAATGCTAATTTAATTGCTAAGGTTGATTCTCATGTTTGTGATGTTTCGATTCCCAATCCTAGAAATAATGATGATTTGCTTGCTAGGATTGAAGAATTAAACATTTCTGTTGCTAGCCTTAAGATTGAGAATGAAAAATTGCTTGCTAAGGCTAAGGATTTTGATGTTTGCAAAGCTACTGTTTCCGACCTTAGAACTAAAAATGATTTGTTACATGCTAAGGTTGTAGAATTGAAATCTTGCAAACCCTCTACATCTATTGTTGAGCACACTTCTATTTGCACTAGATGTAGAGATATTGATGTTAATGCTATTCATGATCACATGTCTTTAATTAAACAACAAAATGATCATATAGCAAAACTAGATGCTAAAATTGCCGAGCATAACTTGGAAAATGAAAAGTTTAAATTTGCTAGAAGTATGCTCTATAATGGGAGACGCCCGGGCATCAAGGATGGCATTGGCTTCCAAAGAGGAGACAATGTCAAACTTAATGCCCCTCCTAAAAATTTGTCTGACTTTGTTAAGGGCAAGGCTCCCATGCCTCAGGATAACGAGGGTTACATTTTGTACCCTGCCGGTTATCCCGAGAGCAAAATTAGGAGAATTCACTCTAGGAAGTCTCACTCTGGCCCTAATCATGCTTTTATGTATAAGGGTGAGACATCTAGCTCTAGGCAACCAACCCGTGCTAAGTTGCCTAAGAAGAAAACTCCTAATGCATCAAATGATCGTGCTATTTCATTCAAAACTTTTGAAGCATCATATGTGCTTACTAACAAATCCGGCAAGATAGTTGCCAAGTTTGTTGGGGGCAAACACAAGGGCTCCAAGACTTGTGTTTGGGTACCCAAAGTTCTTGTTTCTAATGCCAAAGGACCCAAAACCGTTTGGGTACCTAAAGTCAAGAACTAAAATTGTTTTGTAGGGTTATGCATCTGGGGGCTCAAGCTGGATACTCGACAGCGGGTGCACAAACCACATGACAGGGGAGAAGAAGATGTTCTCCTCCTACGAGAAAAACCAAGATCCCCAACGAGCTATCACATTCGGGGATGGAAATCAAGGTTTGGTCAAAGGATTGGGTAAAATTGCTGTATCACCTGACCATACTATTTCCAATGTTTTTCTTGTAGATTCTTTAGATTACAATTTGCTTTCCGTATCTCAATTGTGTCAAATGGGCTACAACTGTCTATTTACTGATGTAGGTGTTACTGTCTTTAGAAGAAGTGATGATTCAATAGCATTTAAGGGAGTGCTAGAGGGTCAGCTATACTTGGTAGATTTTGATAGAGCTAAACTCGACACTTGCTTGGTTGCTAAGACTAACTTGGGTTGGCTCTGGCACCGCCGACTAGCCCATGTTGGAATGAAGAATCTTCATAAGCTTTTAAAGGGAGAGCACATTTTAGGACTAACAAATGTTCATTTTGAGAAAGACAGGATTTGTAGCGCATGCCAAGCCGGGAAGCAAGTTGGCACTCATCATCCACACAAGAACATCATGACTAGTGACAGGCCACTGGAGCTCCTACACATGGACCTATTCGGCCCGATCGCTTACATAAGCATCGGCGGGAGTAAGTACTGTCTAGTTATCGTGGATGATTATTCTCGCTTCACTTGTGTGTTCTTTTTGCAGGAAAAATCTCATACCCAAGAGACCTTAAAGGGATTCTTGAGACGGGCTCAAAATGAGTTCGGCTTAAGGATCAAGAAAATTAGAAGCGACAACGGGACGGAGTTCAAAAACTCACAAATAGAAGGCTTCCTTGAGGAGGAGGGCATCAAGCATGAGTTCTCTTCTCCCTACACTCCACAACAAAATGGTGTAGTGGAGAGGAAGAATCGAACTCTATTGGACATGGCAAGAACCATGCTTGATGAGTACAAGACACCGGATCGGTTTTGGGCCGAGGCGGTCAACACCGCATGCTACGCCATCAACTGGTTATATCTACACCGAATCCTCAAGAAGACATCCTATGAACTCCTAACCGGTAAAAAGCCAAATATTTCATATTTTAGAGTTTTTGGTAGCAAATGTTTTATTCTTGTCAAAAGAGGTAGAAAATCTAAATTTGCTCCTAAAACTGTAGAAGGCTTTTTACTAGGATATGACTCAAACACAAGGGCATATAGAGTCTTTAACAAGTCCTCAGGACTTGTTGAAGTTTCTTGTGATGTTGTGTTTGATGAGACTAACGGCTCTCAAGTAGAGCAAGTTGATCTTGATGAGATAGGTGAAGAACAGGCTCCATGCATAGCGCTAAGGAACATGTCCATTGGGGATGTGTGTCTTAAGGAATCCGAAGAGCCTCCACATGCACAAGATCAACCATCCTCCTCAACGCAAGCATCTCCACCAACCCAAAATGAGGACGAGGCTCAAGTTGATGAAGGTAAAGATCAAAGAGATGAGCCACCTCAAGATGACGGCAATGATCAAGGGGGAGATGCAAATGATGAAGACAAGGAGGATGAACAACCAAGGCCGCCACACCCAAGAGTCCACCAAGCAATCCAACGAGATCACCCCGTCGACACCATCCTCGGCGACATTCATAAGGGGGCAACCACTCGATCTCGTATTGCACATTTTTGTGAGCATTACTCTTTTGTTTCCTCTATTGAGCCACACAGGGTAGAGGAAGCACTACAAGATTCGGATTGGGTGATGGCGATGCAAGAGGAGCTCAACAACTTCACGAGGAACGAGGTATGGCATTTAGTTCCACGTCCTAATCAAAATGTTGTAGGAACCAAGTGGGTCTTCCGCAACAAGCAAGACGAGCATGGTGTGGTGACAAGGAACAAAGCTCGACTCGTGGCCAAGGGGTATTCACAAGTCGAAGGTTTGGATTTTGGTGAAACCTATGCACCCGTAGCTAGGCTTGAGTCCATTCGCATATTATTAGCCTATGCTACTTACCATGGCTTCAAGCTTTATCAAATGGACGTGAAGAGTGCCTTCCTCAACGGACCAATCAAGGAGGAGGTCTATGTTGAGCAACCTCCCGGCTTTGAAGACAGTGAGTACCCTAACCATGTTTATAGGCTCTCTAAGGCGCTTTATGGGCTCAAGCAAGCCCCAAGAGCGTGGTATGAATGCCTTAGAGATTTCCTTATTGCAAATGGCTTCAAAGTCGGCAAGGCCGATCCTACTTTGTTCACTAAAACTCTTGACAATGATTTGTTTGTATGCCAAATTTATGTTGATGATATCATATTTGGGTCTACTAACGAATCTACTTGTGAAGAATTTAGTAGGATCATGACACAAAAATTCGAGATGTCTATGATGGGGGAGTTGAAATATTTTCTAGGATTCCAAGTCAAGCAACTCCAAGAGGGCACCTTCATTAGCCAAACGAAGTATACTCAAGACATTCTAAGCAAGTTTGGAATGAAGGATGCCAAGCCCATCAAGACTCCCATGGGAACAAATGGGCATCTCGACCTCGACACGGGAGGTAAGTCCGTGGATCAAAAGGTATACCGGTCGATGATTGGTTCATTGCTTTATTTATGTGCATCTCGACCAGACATTATGCTTTCCGTTTGCATGTGTGCAAGATTCCAATCCGACCCTAAGGAATCCCACCTTACGGCCGTAAAACGAATCTTGAGATATTTGGCTTATACTCCTAAGTTTGGGCTTTGGTACCCTCGGGGATCCACGTTTGATTTGGTTGGTTATTCGGATGCTGATTGGGCGGGGTGTAAGATTAATAGGAAGAGCACATCGGGGACTTGCCAGTTCTTGGGAAGATCCTTGGTGTCTTAGGCTTCAAAGAAGCAAAATTCGGTCGCTCTTTCTACTGCCGAAGCCGAGTACATTGCCGCAGGCCATTGTTGCGCGCAATTGCTTTGGATGAGGCAAACCCTGCGGGACTACGGTTACAAACTAACCAAAGTTCCCCTTCTATGTGATAATGAGAGTGCAATCCGCATGGCGGATAATCCCGTTGAGCATAGCCGCACTAAACACATAGCCATTCGGTATCATTTTCTTAGGGATCACCAACAAAAGGGGGATATCGAGATTTCATACATTAACACTAAAGATCAATTAGCCGATATCTTTACCAAGCCTCTTGATGAACAAACTTTTACCAAACTTAGGCATGAGCTCAATATTCTTGATTCTAGGAACTTCTTTTTGCACACATAGCTCATAAATATACCTTTGATCATGTCTCTTTTATATATGCTATGACTAATGTGTTTTCAAGTGTATTTCAAACCAAGTCATAGGTATATTGAAAGGGAATTGGAGTCTTCGGCGAAGACAAAGGCTTCCACTCCACTCTACTACTCATCCTTCGCCGTCACTCCGAGCATCTCTCCAACTTTGGTATAATCTTCACTCGTTTATTTTATGACCAAAGGAGGAGAAAGTACTTCGTTGGGCTCTAATAATTCCGTTTTTGGCGATTCATGCCAAAGGGGGAGAAAATATGAGCCCAAAGCAAAAGGACCGCACCACCACCTAACTTTAAAATTTTTTGGAGATTTTCAATTGGTCAATTTCAAATTAATATCTTACTATGTTCAAAAGGGGGAGGAAGTAGTATTTCAAAAATGGTATATCAAAACCCTCTTGAACACTAAGAGGAGGATCTCATTTAGGGGGAGTTTTGTTTAGTCAAAGGAAAAGCATTTCAAACAAAAGGAGAAAATTTCAAGTCTTGAAAATGCTTCTCAAAATTCTTATTCATTTACCTTTGACTATCTTGCAAAAGGACTTTGAAAAGAATTTACAAAAGGATTTGCAAAAACAAAACATGTGGTGCAAATGTGGTCCAATATGTTAAAAATAAAGAAACAATCCATGCACATCATGTAAGTATTTATATTGGCTCAATTCCAAGCAACCTTTGCACTTACATTATGCAAACTAGTTCAAATCATGCACTTTTACATTTGCTTTGGTTGTGTTGGCATCAATCACCAAAAAGGGGGAGATTGAAAGGGAATTAGGCTTACACCTAGTTCCTAAATAATTTTGGTGGTTGAATTGCTCAACACAAATATTGGACTAACTAGTTTGCTCTAGTGTGTAAGTTATACAGGTGCAAAAGGTTCACACATAGCCAATAAAAAGGCCAAGTATTGGGTTCAAATAAAGGAGCAAGGGTCAACCGAAGGCACCTCTGGTCTGGCGCACCGGACTGTCCGGTGTGCCACCGGACATGTCCGGTGCACCAGGGGACTCCGACTTCAAACTCTTCACTCTCGGGAATTTCCGAAGGCCACTCCGCTATAATTCACCGGACTGTCCGGTGTACACCGGACATGTCCGGTGCTCCAAGGAAGAGCGGCCTCAGGAACTCGCCAGCCTCGGGTTTTTCACTTCGGCTGCTCCGCTAAAATTCACCGGACTGTCCGATGTACATCGGACTGTCCGGTGTAACAGCGGGGCAACGGCTATTTCGGCGCCAACGGCTACCTGCGACGCATTTAATGCGCGCCAGAAGCGCGCAGTCGTCAGGCACGCAGGAGCAGGCGCACCGGACAATCTACAGTTCATGTCCGGTGTGCACCGGACATCCAGGCGGGCCCAGAAGACAGAGCTCCAACGGTCGACCCAACGGCTTTTTGGTGACGTGGCTGTCGCACCGGACATGTCCGGTGTGCACCGGACTGTCCGGTGCGCCATCGAACAGACAGCCCCACCAAACGGCTAGTTTGGTGGTTGGGGCTATAAATACCCCCAACCACCCACCATTCATAGCATCCAAGTTTTCCACTTCTCAACTACTTACAAGAGCTCTAGCATTCAATTCTAGACACACCCAAGAGATCAAATCCTCTCCAAATTCCACACAACGCCATAGTGATTAGAGAGAGTGATTTGCTTGTGTTCTTTCGAGCTCTTGCGCTTGGATTGCTTTCTTCTTTCTTGATTCTTTTTTTGTGATCAAACACTCACTTGTAATTGAGGCAAGAGACACCAATCGTGTGGTGGTCCTTGCGGGAACTTTGTGTTCCAAGTGATTGAGAAGAGAAAGCTCACTCGGTCCGAGGGACCGTTTGAGAGAGGGAAGGGTTGAAAGAGACCCGGCCTTTGTGGCCTCCTCAACGGGGAGTAGGTTTGAGAGAACCGAACCTCGGTAAAACAAATCCGCGTGTCTCACTTCGTTATTCGCTTGCGATTTGTTTTGCGCCCTCTCTCGCGGACTCTATTACATTTCTAACGCTAACCCGGCTTGTAGTTGTGATTATTTTTGAGAATTTCAGTTCGCCCTATTCACCCCCCCCCCCCCTCTAGGCGACTTTCAATCACCAACCGGGATGATCAGTACTCGAGCTTCAGATTGTGAGATTGTGCAGGTGCTGACGGAGGTAGGACAAAGTGGCCCTTCCGAGTGCCCCTTCGTCGAACGACAGGAGCCTCGGTGGCATCGTCATCCGCCTCAGCATCTATGCCCACCTCGTCCTCCTCCTCATGGGCCTGCACCTCCTCCTCCTCATGGGCCTGCTCATCCTCCTCCTCATGGTGTTGCACCTCCTCCTCCTCGTCCTCCTCTTCCTATGGACATGAAATAGAGACATGTAAAAATTTACATAAACATTTTGAAAGCTCTCTTGTGAGTTTTGGTGTTTGGATGACAACTCAATTAAAGGACTAACAAGTGTACTAAGTGTTGAACAGGTGCTTAAGGTAAAGCCTACAGGGTTCAACACAAGTGAACAATTGTGATGGTCCAAGAACTGGATTATGGATACATGATGGACATCACAAGTAGGATGGACATTGCATAAAGTGAGACTCGGGTGCGTAGCTCGGAGACAACTGATCAAGCCAAGGACGGAGGCAAGAAGAGCTTCGAGGTACCAAGTGCACGGGAGAAGGTCAAGGAGGCTGAGGAACCCAAAGCCAAGGGTGAAGAAGAAAGCTTGCAAAGTCAAGGGTGATCGAGTTGAGAACAGCTATGGCACATCAAGGATCACTACATAAGGACGTGACTTACAACCAATGAGGTAACAGCTACAGTTATGTGGTGTAAGTCATAAGGCTCAAGATCAAGCTCTAAGAAGGGGATCGAGGTCACTAGAAGGAGAACAAGTGTCAAAACCAGAACTGGAAGCAGCCCAAAAGAGCTAAGTTCACCTTAAATATTTAGTTTGGGTAGTTCCTATGTTTGGAGATGTTCTATGTGACCTTTGCAGGATGTTGGAGCTAAGAAATGTCAATCTAGATCAAGTCAAGCCGACTTGATGATTTATGAGTCCAACATCAAAGCTCAAGCATGTGAAATGCTATGGATATAATAATTAAGAGAAGGTATGTTTCTAGTCTTAGTACATTGGTTTTGTGTACTAATATATTTGTCTAAGTGTTAGAAACAGAAAGAAGAAGAAGAGAGAAGAGGAGAGAAGACTTGGCTGTGTGCTGCCAAGACCCAGCTCGGTCTGGAGCACCGGACTGTCCGGTGTGCACCGGACAGTGTCCGGTGCGCCAGGCTGGCTCGGAGCGAACTGGCCGCTCTCGGGAAACTGGCCGACGGCGTACGGCTATAATTCACCGGACTGTCCGGTGTGCACCGGACTGTCCGGTGAGCCAACGGTCGGCCGGGCCAACGGTCGGCCGCGCAATCTGCGCGGGACACGTGGCGGAGCCAACGGTCGGAAGACGGCACCGGACTGTCCGGTGTGCACCGGACATGTCCGGTGCGCCAACGGCTCCAGATCTGCCAACGGTCGGCAACGGTCGGAAGCGCCAGATATGGAAACAAATCGGGCACCGGACACTGTCCGGTGTGCACCGGACTGTCCGGTGCCCCCGACGACAGAAGGCAAGATTGGCCTTCCAGAATTGCCTCCAACGGCTCCTAGGCCCCTTGTGCCTATAAAAGGGACCCCTAGGCGCCTCCAGCAATAAATAAGGGCAGCCAACAAGTGTAGACATCACTCGGATCAATTCTCGCTCTCCCTCTTGTGTGTAACTCTATAGTTTGTGTAGAAGGCACAACTATAAGCCTTTAGAGAGAGAAGTAGTGCTGCTAAGAGCTAGAGCAAGGTCTTGAGCATATCGTTACTCTGCCGGGGTGCTGTCAAGAAGTTTGTAAGCAGCCGCGGTCCTGTTGTAACCCCACTCAATAGTGAAAGGCTCTATCTGTCATACTGACAGATCTGAGCAAACGGAGGAAGGAGTTGAAATAGACTCCAAGCCCAGGTGTGGCTAACTCCAACGAGGACTAGGCAAGCATTTCAGGCTTGGCCGAACCTCGGGATAAATCCTTGCGTCTGTGTGCTCTGTTCTGTATTGTATCCTGACTCTCTGCCTTACTCTCCTTTATATCTGCACTTCAATACTTATCTGTGGTATAAGCTTGATTTGAAGTGCAGGACATTTTGAGACAGGATCTTCCATTCCGCTGCAACCTACTCGAAGAGTCTTCTCACTCCACTGCATAATAAGTCTTCGAGTAGAGTAAGATTTAAGTTTTAAAGTGATAATTTTTATTCGCCTATTCACCCCCCCCCTCTAGGCGACATCCAGATCCTGTTCCCGGGTCAAAGGGAACTTTCAATTGGTATCAGAGCAAGGCCTCTCCAGTGTGGGCTTAGCCGTCCGGAGATGACGATGTCGCCACAAGAGGTAACTGTAGAACTTCTTTTAGGCGATGGCTCTAATTACAAATCTTGGTCTGTCTCTATTTATAATACTTTCTTAAGTGTTGATCCTGATTTGAGACAGATCTTTAGTAGAAGTATTTTTCCATCTGATATTAGTAAAAATCCCTCTAATGATGAACTAAGATGTTTTTCTCTCAATCACCGTGCTTGCAGCATCTTAGTTGATTCTCTTTCTAGAGGTGCCTATTTTGCCATCATGAGTAGTGATAGTGATCTATTTGTTGATGCTCATGATTTATGGAATAGGATTAAAGAAAAATTTTTTGTGGCAAACTGTGATGCTCCTACTCCCTATATTACTTGTGTTACTAACCATTCAAAGGGAGAAGAACAAGAACGATGGCGCCCAAACGATGAATCCACCTCGTCGACAGGTTTGTCTTCCACTAGTTATAAATGTCTTATTGCTAACAATGATAGTGGAGACGAAAGCGATGATGAGGAGGAATATGAGGATGATAGCGAGGATGAGTCTTCATCACCACAAGGTACATTTTTCTGTATTGCTTCCACTAATAATAATGACAGGGAAAATGAGACCGGTGATGTGGAAGAAGAGGAGATTCGCCGGTTCTACACCAATCTCAACAAAGAAGACAAAGTGCTCTTGGTTAAGTTGTTGAGTAGGAACAAGGAACAAGGCGAGACGCTTCTCAGGCTAGAGGAGACTCTCATCAAAACCAACGATAGCCTGGAGAAGATGACCAAAGAACATGAGGAGCTAAAGTGCTCTCATGATAATTTGGTCCAACGGTATGAATCTATTTTATTTGAGCAAAGAAATAATCATGATGTATTATCTGATGTTGCTCAACTTAAAACTGAGAATTCTATGCTTAAGAGTCAAGTAGAAATGATAAATTTAGAAAAACTTGCTCTAAGTGAAAAATATGATATGCTATCTTATTCTCATAATGAATTAGTTGATGACCATATCATGCTTAATGTTGCTCATGAGGTTGTAATTTCAAACTTAAATTCATGTGAACCTCATTCTTGCACATGTGCACATTTAGATAATATATCACCATGTGCTAACCCCTGTTGCTCAAAAGAAAGCAAATTTTTGAATGAGCATCAAGCTGCAGGATCAAAAGAAAGGAACAAGAAAGCAAAGCAACTAAGGAGAAGACGCATTGCTCAACCTCCTCAAGATATCCACGGACGCGTGGTGAAGAAGCTTGAGACAGGAGAAACCGCAGCAAGTGTTAAACTCCATAAGAAGGATGTTCCTAAAGCAATAAATGAAGAAATCAACATAAACAAGGAAAAAGGTAAAAATTCAATTAGTCATGTTGTTTGCACTGATCATCTCTCTATGTCATCCAAGAGCAAAAAGGGAAGAGGAAAAAGGAGGTGCTTCAAGTGCAAGGAATTAGGTCACTTCATTGCGTCTTGTCCACACAAAGACAAGGATGAAGGAATGAGGAGATGCTTTGGATGCAACGATAAGGACCATATGATCACTTCATGTCCGCTCATGAAGAATCAAAGACGTGCACCCTCCAAGATGACCCTCACTAAGCAAAAAGACAAACAACAAGTGTCAAGTCAGGTTGAGCGACGCTTCTGCTACATGTGTGGTGAGCATGGTCATCTACCTAAGGTATGTAAGAAGGGTAAGGTTCCTAAACAAGTAAATTTATCTCAATCTTATTCGCTTAGAAGACCCCAATCATACACTTGTGCTAGATCAGTAATGAGATCACCTAGAACTAGCACAACTGCTATTTGGGTACCAAAGGCCCTTTTAGATGAACGTTATGGACCCATCTCGAGATGGGTACCAAACCGTGCTAACTAGACCATGCAGGTGCCTTGAGATGGACTGGAGACCATGGGAAAGCTTAATACGGTTAACTCAAACTCTGTGCTTAAGCTATTAATTGTTATGATGTTTATTCATTGACCCAAGGTTGAATTATTGTGAGACACTAATCCCATGTTCATCTCAAGTGAAATAAGGTGTATAGGTCCTTAATCATTATTGGTGAATCAAACAAAGGACCTTGATGAGATTCTTCAACTTGCTCTCCATAGGATGGTACCCTTGTATCATAAGTACTTTGTTTATAATCAGTATTGCTCGGTGTGTTACCTGTCCTTGGAGTAGTTATGTCTCTTGATTGCCTGTGTTGAGTATCTTTCAATCAATGATTAGTGATTTCCAAGATCGTAATCATGCATGCTTAATCATGATTAGGTGCTCTCAATTGGTATCTTATCATTGCTTAATCATTCTTTGGGTAGCTTATCATTTGAGATATCCTCCATGATTAACTCTTGTTGTGTTCGTGAATAAACCTGCATCCCGTTGTGAGTTATGCTATATGGTTTTATGATTAGCCTGTGTGAAAATATGACATATTGCTTAGTTTATATGATGACCCTATTCTGGCACTATGTGTTATGCCTCTAATGCCTCTAATGCATTATCTCGAGCTATGAAGTGCATAAATAATAGGGAACTTTCAGTTGGCTTGTGGTAATAACTGGTGCTCTCATGGCCATACTGGTAAAAGGCAAAGGTATGGAAAATGGAACTGTGCAAATTTTATTGAATATCTTAAAGTTCCATTGATTGTGATCATAGCTGTGTTCTTGCATTTCACTGGTAGTACCATGGCTTAGGAGACTTGCCTTAAAA
Organism: Zea luxurians; assembly: GCA_029449295.1. Taxonomy (NCBI): domain Eukaryota; kingdom Viridiplantae; phylum Streptophyta; class Magnoliopsida; order Poales; family Poaceae; genus Zea; species Zea luxurians. The sequence continues at coordinate 6,080,281 of JAOPSE010000016.1, forward strand.
TGTTTTTTTCTTCTGGTGTACCTAAAGAACCTTCTTAACTATGATGTGCTTAAGACATGATCGTGTTGTTTTTCAATTGGTATATGTGTTACAATGATAGTTAAGTATGAAGCATGTCTAAGTTGCGTGTAAATGTTAGACTTCATGTGAGTATTCAATTGGCTTAGGTGCTCCTGAGGCATGCATTGTTGTATTTAGTCAACCTTTCATTTAGCCTTCAATTTGTATTAAGTGGCTTTCAATTTGGTATTTAATTGATATCTCTTTGGGATGAAAGTGATAGAGTATGCCTTGACCAAGGTATGTTGTGATCCCCTCTAGTTCTAAGGAAGCTAGAATGTGCAAAGTGCAAGTCATTCAAATACTTGATGCACAACTTGAGGGGGAGCACACATAACTTGTGTCTTTTGAGACTAACTGTTTCTTGAGCAATCTTGTATAGTCTCTAGGTGGAAAAGAGAAGATAAGCAAGAAATGGAGCAATCAGGACTTGGGTACCTCTGTAAGTCAAGAAATTGGTATCTCAAGTCGTGAGTAAGTACATATTTTTAGATTGCTCATGCTCTATAATATCTAGTGATAATAGATGCTTATTCTCAAATATCATGGAGCTATGATAATAAATGAACTTTGCAATTGGTATCTTTCAATTGGTAGCCGTGATAGTTTGCTTCAATTGACATCTTTTGATAATCATTAGAATAGAAGTTTCTTCTTGTGCCCAATACTATAACTTGTTCTAAGTTTGGTGTCTTAGCAACAAAGAAAAGTTAGGATAAAGAATCAGGCACAAGTGTGGAGAAGCTCTCGAGAGATTAAATACTTTCAAGATGGGAAGTACACTACAACATGGTAAAGGTACAAAAGGAAGTATTAATCTTTTTGCATATATGTATCTTACCTAAATGTTGATAGTGCATATGTTCAATAAGTAAGGGGGAGTTTTGATAGTTATTTTTCCTCCTTAACACCCTGCTGTCCCTTGACATCATCCTATGTTCTTGCTTAAGTATGGTTTTTTGGTGTTTGATGTCAAAGGGGGAGAATTTGTGTATTAAAGCTTATCTCAACCTGAGAGGAAAGCTTATCCTAAGGGGTGATGTGTTAGTTTAAGCTTTGCTAGTGTGTTATTCATATGCTTCTTCTTGCAGTATTATATGTGTTGCATCATATGGACTAGTGCTTGTGCTGCTATGAATTAATTGGCATCTATTGTGTTCTTTCTGAAATAGATAGTCATGTGGTTAATGGTGCTTTAAGATTGTTTTAAATTAGTATCTTAGTTTAAATTGGTATTAGTTTGAATTGGTATCTTAATGGTGAATAGTGGTAGGTTTATATTCCTGTGAAATATCCACTATTTTGAATGGTGTTTAACTCTGATTACATGCATTTGTGTGTTATAGCATCATGGTTTGATTCTTGACACAAAGCATCCCAAAAAGTGCTAAGGTGTAGAAATGTTTCGAATTGCCTAAGTATGTGCAAATTGGCGTCTGAGGCCAAAATTATGTTTTTGAAGTAAGCACATATTTAGGGGGAGCATTCTATAAACTTAGAATTCAAAATTTGTGCTTCAAATCTTATTCTTATGTAAGCTTTAATTGTGTTGCCATCAATCACCAAAAAGGGGGAGATTGAAAGCTCTCTTGTGAGTTTTGGTGTTTGGATGACAACTCAATTAAAGGACTAACAAGTGTACTAAGTGTTGAACAGGTGCTTAAGGTAAAGCCTACAGGGTTCAACACAAGTGAACAATTGTGATGGTCCAAGAACTGGATTATGGATACATGATGGACATCACAAGTAGGATGGACATTGCATAAAGTGAGACTCGGGTGCGTAGCTCGGAGACAACTGATCAAGCCAAGGACGGAGGCAAGAAGAGCTTCGAGGTACCAAGTGCACGGGAGAAGGTCAAGGAGGCTGAGGAACCCAAAGCCAAGGGTGAAGAAGAAAGCTTGCAAAGTCAAGGGTGATCGAGTTGAGAACAGCTATGGCACATCAAGGATCACTACATAAGGACGTGACTTACAACCAATGAGGTAACAGCTACAGTTATGTGGTGTAAGTCATAAGGCTCAAGATCAAGCTCTAAGAAGGGGATCGAGGTCACTAGAAGGAGAACAAGTGTCAAAACCAGAACTGGAAGCAGCCCAAAAGAGCTAAGTTCACCTTAAATATTTAGTTTGGGTAGTTCCTATGTTTGGAGATGTTCTATGTGACCTTTGCAGGATGTTGGAGCTAAGAAATGTCAATCTAGATCAAGTCAAGCCGACTTGATGATTTATGAGTCCAACATCAAAGCTCAAGCATGTGAAATGCTATGGATATAATAATTAAGAGAAGGTATGTTTCTAGTCTTAGTACATTGGTTTTGTGTACTAATATATTTGTCTAAGTGTTAGAAACAGAAAGAAGAAGAAGAGAGAAGAGGAGAGAAGACTTGGCTGTGTGCTGCCAAGACCCAGCTCGGTCTGGAGCACCGGACTGTCCGGTGTGCACCGGACAGTGTCCGGTGCGCCAGGCTGGCTCGGAGCGAACTGGCCGCTCTCGGGAAACTGGCCGACGGCGTACGTCTATAATTCACCGGACTGTCCGGTGTGCACCGGACTGTCCGGTGAGCCAACGGTCGGCCGGGCCAACGGTCGGCCGCGCAATCTGCGCGGGACACGTGGCGGAGCCAACGGTCGGAAGACGGCACCAGACTGTCCGGTGTGCACCGGACATGTCCGGTGCGCCAACGGCTCCAGATCTGCCAACGGTCGGCAACGGTCGGAAGCGCCAGATATGGAAACAAATCGGGCACCGGACACTGTCCGGTGTGCACCGGACTGTCCGGTGCCCCCGACGACAGAAGGCAAGATTGGCCTTCCAGAATTGCCTCCAACGGCTCCTAGGCCCCTTGTGCCTATAAAAGGGACCCCTAGGCGCCTCCAGCAATAAATAAGGGCAGCCAACAAGTGTAGACATCACTCGGATCAATTCTCGCTCTCCCTCTTGTGTGTAACTCTATAGTTTGTGTAGAAGGCACAACTATAAGCCTTTAGAGAGAGAAGTAGTGCTGCTAAGAGCTAGAGCAAGGTCTTGAGCATATCGTTACTCTGCCGGGGTGCTGTCAAGAAGTTTGTAAGCAGCCGCGGTCCTGTTGTAACCCCACTCAATAGTGAAAGGCTCTATCTGTCATACTGACAGATCTGAGCAAACGGAGGAAGGAGTTGAAATAGACTCCAAGCCCAGGTGTGGCTAACTCCAACGAGGACTAGGCAAGCATTTCAGGCTTGGCCGAACCTCGGGATAAATCCTTGCGTCTGTGTGCTCTGTTCTGTATTGTATCCTGACTCTCTGCCTTACTCTCCTTTATATCTGCACTTCAATACTTATCTGTGGTATAAGCTTGATTTGAAGTGCAGGACATTTTGAGACAGGATCTTCCATTCCGCTGCAACCTACTCGAAGAGTCTTCTCACTCCACTGCATAATAAGTCTTCGAGTAGAGTAAGATTTAAGTTTTAAAGTGATAATTTTTATTCGCCTATTCACCCCCCCCCCTCTAGGCGACATCCAGATCCTGTTCCCGGGTCAAAGGGAACTTTCACATTTACATAAGATCAATTACATAAGTGACTGACAAATAAGATCAATTACATAAACATTTACATCGGTACTCCGTTGTAGAGCGATTGGTGTATCACGTAGTTCTGGCCGAGCGTGTCTCAGCAACGCCTCCTGTCTGCTTTGGCTAGAAGAACTCCCTTGGAAAAGGGAACGTGCACCAGAGAGTATCCTGCTAGCCGCATTAAGAAACCCCCTAGCAGTGCGCTTTGGTTTCCTACCACTCATCCTGTTCAATAGAAAAACATTAAATGTATTAGCTCCATTAAATTAAGTGAACTAATAAAAAATCAAATAATACATCACATACTATGAAATTTTGCATTACACATCAAAATTCATCAAAATCACGATCAAGGACTCTTCTTCGATCCAAAGCTCGCAATGTGGCTTTTTTGTTCCTTGGATTTCGTTTTCGTTTCGGTGCAACACACTCATCAGTAGTGACATCGTTACGGTCTCCGACTAGTGAGTTCAGTGCAACACCCTCATCGATAGTAAAAGTAGTTGGCAATTCTTCTTCTTGATAAACTTCATCGGCCTGTTCGTCTTCGAATTGATAACCAGCAGTGCAAGGAGTATGTAAATGTTCCCTAGGGTTCACCTTATGAACTACCCACCATGCTTCAAACTTCGGATTTGGGTACGACATATAGTAGACCTGCTCGCACTGGTGTGCAAGGATAAAATTATCATGGCCTCGAAGTCGTTCCTTGTGCTTTACTTCAGTTATACCATATTGACTTTGTCTAATCCCATTAGTGCTGTCAAACCAATCATATAGAAAGAATACTAATTTCAAAGGTTTGTTCCCTGCAAAATTAAACTCTAGGATGTTTTGAATGATGCCATAATAATTAGTTTCTCTGCCGAGTGCATCGAGTGCCCTAGTCAGAACTCCAGTGTTACGTGTGGCTGCACGAGGACGAGACTTTTCAAATTGGTCTGAACGAAAACGAAAGCCATTCACATCGTATCGACCAAATGTTCTGCAAGTGACCGTCCCATAAGATAGCTGTCTCAAGTCCTCGTGTATGTTAGGAGTCTTTGTGCACTGCAAATAATATACAGTTAAAATGACTACCTCGCGTAAAAGGCTAAATGACATGAAAGTAAGGAATATAAAGAGTTTACATGCTCGCGAAACCAGTCAACAAAATTAGGTCTTCCTTGCCTCCCATGTCGTCGCATAGTATCTAGTTGTTTGCTTGTAGGCTGATGGGAATAAGTCCAATTTTCCTCGTCGAACTTACTGTACGACAAATAAGTAATTAAATATGGCTACTTTGGTAAAGAAATTAAGGGGTAAAATAAAGACTTACATGAAATATGGCTCCATCTCTTCCATATTAGAGTACATGTATAGCAATGCGGACATTCTTTCATCCATGCTAAGGTGGTAGAACGTGCCCTTACTAGTACTTGTGCCTCTCCATTGGAAAATGTTGAGATCACTGACAGGAGGTTCCTCATCGACATTGTATCGCATGGTAGCAGCATAGACATTATGTTCCTCTGCGAAATACACACTCGTGAAGTATGAAACCTCCTTTAGCAAAAAAGCTTCAGCGATGCATCCTTCTACTCTAGCCTTATTTCGAACCATGCCTCGCAGGTTTTTGAGTGCACGTTCAATGTGATACATCCACCTATATTGTACAGGTCCACCAACCTTTGCCTCATATGGAATGTGAATAAGTAGATGCTCCATCAGATTGAAGAATCCAGGTGGGAATATTTTTTCTAGCTTGCATAACAACAGTGGTATTTGTTTCTCCAACTTCTCCATCATATTTTTACTTATTTCTTTGGCACAGATCTGCCTGTAGAAATAACTTAGCTCAGCTATTGCTTGCCACATGGCGTCGGGCATATAACCACGAAACATGACAGGGATAATCCTCTCCATTAATATATGGAAGTCATGGCTCTTTAACCCAGTTAGTTTTCCTGTTTTCAAATTCACAGCTCTTTTCAAGCCCGCAGCATAACCATCGGGAAATTTAATTTTTTTCATACATCTCATTACCTCGATCTTGTCTTTAGAGGTAAGACAGAACAAGGCACGTGGCGGCTTACCGTTGTCATTGAGCACTTGGGTTGATCGGTCACAAAGCATTGCTAGATCTCTTCGAGCTTTCAGATTGTCCTTTGTTTTGTCAAAATGCATGCAGGTGTGTATGAGGGCTTCAGCAACATTACTTTCTTGGTGCATGACATCAATGTTGTGCACAAGAATCAATGACGACATATAAGGGAGCTCCCAGAGACCACATATATGTGTCCAGTTGTGGTCCACTCTGAATCCTTCGTACTTGTCCCCCTTTTCATTTAGGACAAGGTTGTTCAGCTGAGCATATATTTCTCCCGCGTTAAGACGTTTAGGCGGACCTTTGGTGACCACAGTGTTCTTTATAAAGTTTTTCTTATCGCTCCTAAAGGGGTGTTTCCTAGGCAACCAGCGTCGATGACAATCGAAGTAAGTGATCTTTCCACCATGAGCAAGACGAAAGCAATCTGTATCTGAACCGCAATATGGACATGTCAATCTACCATGTGTACTCCAACCAGTAAAAATAGCATACGCCATGAAGTCATGCACCAACCACAAATACGCAACTCGAAGTTTGAATATCTGTTTTGTAAAAACATCGTATGCTTCAACACCTTTTCAAAGCTCCTTCAACTCTTCAATCAAGGGTTTTAACATGACATTGAGGTTCTTTCCAGGATAGTCTGGGCCAGGAATGATTAAGCAAAGAAATATAAATTCATATTTCATACAAAGAGAAGGTGAAAGGTTGTATGGAATAACAAAGATGGGCCAACATGAGTATGATGATGCCATTTGACCAAAAGGTGTGAAGCCATCGGTCGCGAGGCCGATTCGAACATTCCTCGGATCAGCTGCAAACTCGAGATCAAACGTGTCGAGAGCCTTCCATGCATCCCCATCTGAAGGGTGCACGATTAGGTCATCGTTATCACGGACACCTTCTTTGTGCCATCGCATGTGCATAGCGGTTTTTTTAGATAGAAACATCCGTTTCACTCGAGGAGTTAGTGGCAAGTAGCGGAGCTGCTTATGTGCAACATCTTTCATCACCTTCTCACCCTCATCATTAACAACTTCCACAAATCTAGATTGTCCATATTTCAGACATTTTTTCTCTTCCGCATGCTCCTTCATGAAAAGCATACAATCTTCTCATAATCCATACCGAGATCTTTGATAATTGTCTTTGATTGGTACATGTCTTTAGGCAACTTATTGAGCTTTGGGAGCACATCTCCTAATAACTTTAAAATCTCATTGTAACAATTGTTCGAGAAAAAGTACTTGGACTTAATGGCCATGAGCCGAGTCACAAAAGCGAGTATACTCACATCTGTGTGTTCATGCAACGGCTCTTCAGAGTCTTTTAGTAGTTTAAAAAATCTGGAAACCTCTGGTGTGGCAGGATCCTCGGAGCTTAGGTTGAATTCTGGACGTAGCGAATCTAGCATCTCATGCATCGCATCATCGCCAGCCCATTCATTGTTCTCCTCCTCTTCTACATTCCAGTTGGGTACTACCTCACCATGATGTTCCCACACCTCATATCCGGGCATAAATCCAAACTGACAAAGATCTAGGCTAACTCTTTCCTTATTAAGAAATATACTGTTTTTGTGCCGCCTACAAGGGCATCTGACAGTGCCGGTTAAGGACAAGGCGAATACGTGGTCCACAAAATCTTTGGTCTTGGCTACCCACTCATCAGAATGACGTCCATTCCTACTCCAGCCATTGTACATCCATGCACGATCGTCAGCCATGCCTGAAACTGTTAAACCGAACCATATCGTGAAAACATTATTCAACTTTGTTAAGGGTTTCGGTCCTATATGTATAGGCAAGGATAGATTCTAAACCCACCGCAAGCTAGCAGGACCAAATAAATTTCGGCAGCATAACCTCGCTGCCACTAAACAACATATTACGTATATATAAAACACAGAATGATATACTACTAATCAAATCAAATCAAACCAAACTAACCACCACATACACTAATAATGCAACAATTAACAATATAATGTTCTTGTAAAACTAACAATATAATATTAATATAAAATTAATGCCACAAATTCAATATGCCACTAATACCTAAACCACATATACCACTAATATATTAATGAAATCAAATTAAACAGTAACACTAATCAAACACACAAATCAAACAAACATAATTACAAATATATACTAATCATACACAGAAATTAAACAAACATAATTACAAATATGTACTAATCACACACATAAATCAAACAAATATATATACAAATATGCACTAATTTCGGCGGCAATTAAATAAAGACCGCCGAAAATATGAAATAAAATACGAAAAAAATAACCTATGGATGGTGACGCGACGGTGGAGTGGTAGGAGGAGTAGAGCTTCGCGCCGGTGGACGACGGTGGCGACGGCGAGCGGCGCTGGCGGCGTCGGACGGCCGGGACGACGAGCGGCGCTGGCGGCTGCCGCGCGGGCAGGGGCAAGGGCGAGCGCGGCTGGGCGACGGCTGGGTGCGTTGGGGCTCGTCGGGGCAGCGGCAGCGCGCAGGGAAAGCCGGTCGGGGGCGGTAGGGCGCGGCTGGCGGCGGGACGCGTCGGGGAGGCCACCGGGCGGTGGCCGGGGCAGCGCTCGCTGGCGGCGAGCGGGCGGGCTGGCAGGGAAGGCCGACGGCGGCTGAGCGGGGCGCGCTGGCGGCTGGCGACGCGGAGACAGAGCGGCTGCGTGAGGAGAGAAAGAGAGAGAAGAGAGAAAGAGTCGTAGCCGTTATTATAGCCGTATTTTCGGCGGCCAGGGCTCGGGCCGCCGAAAATAGCCTTATTTTCGGCGGCGACTGACACGGCCGCCGAAAATAAGGCCCGAGCCCTGGCCGCCGAAAATACGGCTATTTTCGGCGGCTTCGTAATGCCGCCGGAAATACGAGTTTATTTTCGGCGGTCGGGTATAGGCCGCCGAAAATAACCGTGGCCGCCGAAAGTGCCTGTAGCTGTTGTTGTGTCCAAGGAAGCAAGCTAATCCGAAAGATAGCAAGTAAAGCGTTTGGCCGAGCATTTGGGTGGTGTCCGAGAGACAGGCGAATTTCTGGGTGATCAAAACTGGAATGTGGTTTCTGGCGTTGGTGTTAGCCTTTACTTTTGGTTGTTGGTTTGATTCAGTGCCTTTTGTTGCGCCTGTCTGTCGTAAATTGATTGTAAATAAGAAAGTCTTATGTTACTAGTCGCATGTCGAACTTTATCTTCTATTCTAGGCCCTTTACTTATCTAGGGTGATAGTGTAAGGTGTCTAGATAGAGATCTGACCTAGTTGCTGTTCTGTCGAATCTTTTGATCGCGATGGATGTCGTTATACTGAACTTTCCTATTTCCTAATGAAATAGGGGGCTTCGCCCCTTCGTTAAAAAAAAATCTATTAAAAAAAATCTATTGTTATCGGAAAGGTACTTCGATTTTGATTTTCACCTCACAAATTGTTTCGTTGCAAATAGCAACACATCTATGTTGCACAATAAACCACCCCCATTGCTAATTTCTTCATCCAATTCTAAGGTTTTTCCTTAACATAGTGCTAATAAGACTTCATTGAGATAATCGTAGTGTAAAATATAGTTAGCTGCTAAACTTTAGATCGTTTTATTAGTGCACTTATGTGGTCTAACAAATCAACTCTTTTTATAAACTTGCCTGAACTTTAGAATACATTTCTTTCAAAGCTCTAAGAATAATACTAGGCAAACGAAATTAACCTAACTCATGTTTGATGGGTCATGACCTGATGGGTGGGTTTTCAACGGAACTAGAGGGGTGAGTCCACGCAGCAGAATGCTATATATGTAAGCTCGAAATGAAACGGCATTGACCTATGTCCAAGGATCATTAAATGCTAATTCCTCCGTTCTGAATAATAGTTCATTTAAATTTTGTTTCTAAGTCAGACTTCTCGATACTTAAGTAAAATATAACAATATATAGAACATTTCAAATAAATACGCTATTGAGATATATTAATGAAACTAATTCGACATTGTAAATGTTGATATATTTCTTACTTAGCCATGTTTGATTTAGAACAGGCTATAGTATTTTGAAAGAGATGGTGATGGAGTACCATCATAAAACCCATAAAAAACACAAGCACCACATTAATACTATCGCGACTCTTAAAACAAAGCAGCAACCGCCACATTAATACTTTCATTACCCTTAAAAATACAAACAGCAAGCGCTATACTTCAGCCGGTATGGCGTCTTCTGAATGATTATAAATAACGTTTGGTATGTTTATTAACCGCCAAGGCAAAAGATGACAAAATTGTAATCCTTGATGGATCCATTCACTTCATTCGGATTGAAGCGTCAAAATCATTGGTATGTTTTCCTTCCAACTTTTAGTCCTCAGTCCTCACCGCCTCCATATGCGTCCTGGTTTCTTTTGTTCTTGCATGCGCCTGCAAAAAGGTGATATTGGTGGTGCTAAAAAGCTTTAATGAAGTTCTAAATCGACAAGTGATCACCATGTGAATAAGCGTTAAGCAGAATTGATAATCCATAATCCTGGTACACTAGAGCATTTCTATACTACCACCTAGGTTACACATGTTAGTATGTTACTACCTCCTGTCAAAAATAAGACCATTTGACTTTTTTCCTACGCATATAGTGGCAAGGAAGCATATAGTCGTACAGCTATTGCAAGCAGAAGTACTTAAAGAAATCAACACAGCCCACACAAAAGGCAAAAAAAAATGTCTTGCTCTAACATCAATCAAATTGTTTAAGAGCAGCTTAGTAGCAAGCAATGAATGGTTGAACCGGAAAAAATGGCTATAAAATATAACCAGAAATAGGCCCCCATCATGTTTGCAGGTGACAGAAAGGTTGCCATCAAACATAATAACTGGCAACTAAAATGAGCTAGATTATGAAGTTTATGCTACAAGATCCCAGAGGTACGGAAATTGGTAGATCAAGCACAGTTTGAGGAGTGAGACAACAGTTTTTAGCCCCACTCAACACAAAACAGATTGCTGAATAGAATAATCAAGATACTTAAATGAATGAGATTGTTCTACACGCCAACGTAGAAAAATTTGCACAAAAGAAAGCATCAGGAGAGACTGGATGAAGTGGCATAGTTTCCACAAATTACTTTATTTGAGGGGCAGCTTTGTTAATTCGGAGTATTTAATGGCCAAATGGAAAACCCCTATCTTAATGTGCACCAATTATACTGTGTACGCTAACAAGGAAAGAAGATACAAAGTTACAACTGTATATCCCCATCATATCGAGATCAAAGTTTATTCTCCTATTAGATTATAGAAATAGCAATGGCTTTTACCCAGTTAAATCTATTACTGTCTTTGACACGAGAGCAATATGAATCAGGAAACCCTACTTTTTGTTATAGCAAAAAAGGGAGAAACAAAGGATAAATCAGCAGACATGGAGCAAGATTGTTCGTGTTTTTTGTTCCAAGTAATCAATTATTGTCTTGTAATACAGTGGGATTCACTAATACATCAGTATATTATATAAACTATATCCAGTTTAGTTCGACGACCAATACACTATTTCTCTCAGCTGAGACTTAATTTCCCAAGGCATGCCAAATCACCAACTGTCCATTATAAAGATGAACAGAAACATTATTGATTATTGTAGACACTGATGAACTCATGGTGTTCATAATCATGATTGATGATAACTTATAATTTCACAGAAGTGGAGTTGGGTACATCAACATTCAGATTGCCATCAATTAAGTATAAAAAGGTGATAGAACATAGGAAAATATCCACAGACCTCTGGTGCTCCTTAGAGCGCTCAATAAATTCGGCAGCAATATCACCACTTTGATAGGATGCAAGAACAGCCCTGATGTCAGAAGGTCTTGCCATAGCAACATCTACAGAAAGTTTATGTTTATAAACATTGGGGGGGGGGGGATTAGCAAATTAGATTATTAGAAAATTGGAAAAGCCTGGCTTAATGGGATGAAATAGATGATGTCCAATACTTACATTCTAGAAATGGAATAAGATCAAGCAGTTGAGTGTCATCATTTTCAAGCTTCCAAGGTTTAATTTCCACAGAATTTTCAGGCTGCAGACTTGACTCTTTAGCATGAGCGCTGATATAAAGAACTTGAGCAGGATTTCTGTTCAGCTTCGACAAATCCTAGTAATGACATCAAGGGTCAGTCTTGAAAAATCAATGCAGAGTACATGCCTCTTAAAATGTTATTTAGATCTTACAATTACTACCAGTAAAAACATTTACCACTCAGACTTAGAACAATACTAATCACTGGAAAGAGCAGTCAATGGGGGGGGGGGGGGGGTGATGACTGATGAGATTATCAACAATAAGTAATTAGTGAACACATGAATGTTGATTGTATCGTTGTGAATAAAGTTCCCTAGTTACTTTCAATATACTACAACAGTATAGAATTTCAGAATCGGATAGGGCATTATCTGAGGATTGGTTTTGGAAGGTGTCATGCGAATTGCAGATTGGTGTGCATGATGAAAAGTTACAACAAAGCAAAAGAAACAACAGGCAACTCATCTTAGGAAGTCACTTAATACATCTTTGGGACATGGGAAACGATCTGGAACACCAAGCAAGTGCCACTTTTTTTATATAGCTTGTGACACACAGCAAGTGCTAGACTAACGATCTCTAAGCACGACGAGGTCTGCCGTCTGCCTCATCCCACCAAATGCTGCCTTTGTGATCAGGAGGAAAAAACAATTCAGCAATAGTTGATTTTGTTATTTACCAAGCAATTCTGCTTCAGCCTACTGCAAAAGGTTTGTTTACAATCTCTGTCTCCACAGCCTGGAGACATTTCTGTAGGAACCGGTGGTGAAATAAAAAAGGGACTCAATTCCCTTGTCATCTTAGAATCTTGGACAATTTGGAAGCACCGGAATCGCTGTGTGCTTGATGGATCCTCTCCATGTCTTCCTGAAAATCTGAAGCTCGCCAGAGGAGATGCAGCTTAGGTTTATGGCTGGCACTCAGGGTCTGTCTCTCATGGATATTGGTAAAGAATGTGTTTGTAACGGTTACTAATACAATGATACACAGCTCTCCTATGTCTTGGAGAAAATATTGCTTAATACATGGACAAGAAACATTATGTAAAACCACTTCACTCTACAAACTTGACCAGTTATTACAAGAAATGAACTTCTATCATATTTCAATCCATGTTATGCCATTATTAGCCTACCCCGCTGTAAATTATTGGATAGAGTATTGAAGAGAAGTATACCACATATAAATAGGAATGACCAGGCAGAATCAGTATTCAAAGCATCCATACATTTTAAGGACCCATTTATAAAGTATGTCAGCACAGCAAAACGATTACACAAAATTCCATTACTAACACAATATCATGTAAGATCCCACATACCCGATAATGTTTTCCATTTTCATACTTAGTTGCAACTCTTGATAGCCTATGTCGAATATTGCCCTTTGGATCCAGCCTATCAACAACCGGATCAACATACTGCACATGCAACAAAGTTTCATGCAGGTTACACAGTTGCAAATAAAAGTGAATTGTAAGTTCTGAAAAACTTACCATACTAAGCTGATCAGAATACACAACAATTTCATAAAACCTCCCGAGATGTTCAAGAAAAGCATCCACTCCTGGCCTCTTAAAGGTCCTCCATCCTCTCTCACGCTATACACATGTTTATTTAAGAAAAAAAACATTAGACTGGAATTCTCGATAAATCAGTCAGCCAGATGGGCAAGCAAAAAATATGAAATGTGTATGGTAGAAAAAATAGGAATATTTAATTGTATGTCCTAAAAATATATAGCTCTATATAAACCTGGTCTACAATTTTGTGTTACATTACAGTTTAGTTCATGTCGCAATAATGCAGTATAAAGAGATCCATACTCCGTAGTAGACAAAAAAACTGAAAGTTTGTATGGAAAATAAAAGTTCACCTTCCAATCTGAGTATACAAGAGTCTCGTTCAGATCCAGAACTAGAGTCAATACATGCTGCTCTTGAGGAGCAAGATCTGGAAGAAGTTTGTCTGATACTGGTTCGCTAAATCCCTAAGGTAAACATGTACTAGTATGATTATGGGCATTTCATCATAATATCCAACATGGATCCATGATGGAAAAAAAAGTTTTACCATTTGTACTGACCCGAATTTGATCTTCAATTTGGCTCCTCACATCCAGGTATACCTCAATAGCGGCAACAGGAACTACAGAACAGATCATACAATCCTGAGTACTAACGGGCAGCAAAAAAGAATTGATGTATCTAGCACACAACCTGAGCAGTCAATTAAATCGAAACTCGAGCCAGTGGCATGTATGACTTTATTTTTTTTCTAACACGGTGAGTAGATGAAGATGTTAACCAAAAGAACCAGTATCCAGGATGAGTAGATTAATAGTAAGCTCATATCATGCTCCTTCCCTGTGACATGTTTAGATACAGTCATCGTCGTTCACTACTTTACAGTCAATATGGCTCAAATTATCCACAACCAGAAGTCACTACAGTCCAACTACGCATGCCCTTCTCAGCAAGTGGCTGCGGCATATCTAATGCACATAACTTCAAACAGTCTATTATTAGGGTGCTACCTACAATAACCAAACCCAATCTAGTAAATCATGATATGTGATGTAAGTTTCTGATAATGTTACCTAGCTATTTTACATATGCATATAATCCTACATAGTGTGGTATTCTCAAATGTGAAGTCTGGTACTGTATTTGAAATTTACTGCAAAGGGATTTTAAATTCAAAGTTACAGCATGCACACATCAGGGACTCTAGTGTTAGGGGTATAGACTGTTGTATTTAAGGGTGGCAGTTATATACAGTGAAGTTGACAGAAATCGCCTCAAGGCTCCAGTTTAAGCAATAATAACAGGAAGGTGAATTGCTTGTTAGCTAGTCAAACAAAAGATCTGCATTACACATAGAAAATCCAAATGGCATAGATAGTAATGAGAAACATAACGAAAGAGTAGGTTGTAGAGCTACCTTTCATAGCTGCTGAATAGGCCATAGCCTGAAACCTCTGTACACAAGAAAAATAGTTACTTTATTGCATGGTTGAGATATAGTAAACACTATTAGTCCTGTAAAACCACTTCAGGTCTTCTATTAGACTCCTAGAATGCAAGCCTTGGAGAGAGGGGGGGATGACATCTGCTATCTCAAGGTTGAAGCAAGAAATGCACTAAAACCAAAGTTCCCGATATGCAGTTTTAGCACATGCAAATTTCTAGCTCAAGAGCTAAAGTTCGGCAGCTAAATAGCCACCTCACCAGCTTCACGATAGTTCAGCATCAGTGTTTCGAACGACTAATTAGATCTCTCATCATCAAAGTTCAAAGGTCACGTTTCATAATTCCCTCTACAATAACTTTAAGGCACTGCAGTTCATGACTACGTAGCTAACAAGAGGAGCTTAACCTTGACATATTGCAGCATTACCTCAAAGCCAGAAGCATCCTCAGGAATGGGCTGCTTCGACTTCTTCCGGAGCTCCAGCGTCATCTGATCCACTTCCTCTAGAGAATAAGCTAAACACAGGAGAAGAAAACGAATGACCACACAGGACATTGAACCAAAAGCCAGACCCTCGCTGAATCTCGAGAAATTTGGAACTTTGGCACTCCCGTCCGCCGCATACGCCAGTATGGCATTCCTCAAAACGTAACTGCTACCAGTGGCACCTCCGTTCTCACATTTTCCCCAGAGAAACATTGTCCTTTCTTAAGCTCACTTGATGGTCACTAGCGTATTTGTTTGGACGACGTATGCGGCGGATGGGAGTGTCAAAGTTCCAAATTTCTCCTGAATCTCCAAGGGGAGTGAAACCGCGAAGCTATGCTTCGGGACCGCATGGCCCCGCGCGGGACAGGGATTGAGAGCCGTACCGTAGCTGACGTAGCCCGTGCCGCCAACCGCGGCGGACACGGCGGCGAAGGCGGCGAACTTGAGCGCGCCCCACGGCTTGCGGGCAGTCTGGGGCGGCTGGGAGGATGGGTCTCCGGCGGTGGAGGAAGCCTCGGAGGCGGTGGCGGCTGCCGCTGCCACCGCCGCTGTGGATGAGGAGGAGGAAGCGGCGGCGGTTGCCGGGGAGGCGGTGCAGAAGGAGAGCGCAGAGATCCTAGGGAGGAGGCGCGAGCCCGCGACACGAGACATGGTGCGGCTTGCGTTTTGGATCTGTTCTTGGTTGGGTTCCGGTTCGAGCGGAGGGTTTAAGCAGGCGGCCGAGAGCGATGAGGACTGAGGTGAGGGCGTGAGCGCGTGAGGGCGAGGGAGAAGGGGGAGAGCCGGACGGGCGCGTGATTGCGATGTAGAAGAAGGCGTAGCAGCGGAGTTGGGAGGGATGAGATGACTATGGTCTATGGAGTCCGGAACTCAAGCCCTGTTTGGTCTATGGAGTCTGGAACTCACGCACTGTTCAGAATTGTGGTAATTTTACAGTTTTAATACAATACTACTGGTCACTTGCGCGCATGTTGCGCGTGGAAGCACATTTTTACAATATATTCGATAAAAATATTATATATTGTTACCACTGTACTGTTTCTTACTATTTCTTTTTAGCAGTGTTTCAAGTGTTAGACAAAAACTCCTGAATGAAATTAATTTCAGATTACACATTGAAATGCAAAATGACATTTGAGTACTAAATCTAAAATATTTCAATCCAAAGGTCACATTTTATTCATATGGGAAACACATCATAGTGAAGATAGTGACACTGATAGTAAATCATAAGATAAGGCCCCGTTTGGTTACCCCAAACTAAAGTTTAGCCCCTGTCCAATCGAATGTTTGAACCTCCGTTTCGGGTATTAAATGTAGTCGGATTATAAAACAAATTTGTCAGCCGAAGATTAAAAGACGAGACGAATCTAGTCCAGTTGGTTGGGTCTATATTTCATACTCCTATTTGAAAGTCAAACGCTTGATGTGACCCGGGCTAAACTTTAGCAGGGGCAACCAAACACCCCCTAATACTATAATATGTACTTGAGAGATGAATCTTGGGAAATGAAATAGGGCGAAGTTCATTGTTGTCAGAAAGAAAATTGCAGTTAGCATGTATCCAAGGATATATGGTCCATTCATTAGCCTCTTGGGTGCCGGTAAAAATAGTGATATCAGTAGCAATACGAAGAATAAATAGCTTGGTCTGTAGCTTATATTTAAATGATTGACATACTGGTTTAGGATGAAATTTGAACATATCAGCATGTAATATGTGAATTCATTCCCTTCGCTTACAAAACTTGCTCAGGGTTTAGTAAAATAAAAAAACATAGCACGACGAAATAAATGGTATTAGCTATGAAATTCGAGAAACATTTGTATCAATAATGCAAGAGGAATAATGAATACCATTGTAGCTTTTATATTATATCCTACATTGATATGCTTGCAATAATATAATTGACAGCTAGCGGCAAGTTTAGGAATAAGTGATATGCTACTTGATGTGTATGATGGTATAATAAAAAATGCGAGAAGAGGTTTCCTCCAAAAACATTATTAGAACATAGATTAAGTAATAAATTTGATGACACAAACTGAAATACGTCGAAGTTCAAAACAATTTTATGGTCTGTCCCTACACATTTATATTTTTTGGCTCCGATGGCAGATCAATATCCACATTACAGATTCTAAAAAGGTGAGAGAATCAGCCAGTCAACAATGTTACCTGCATATAGTGAAGTATTAGTCAATCCTTCATTCTTCGTGGGAAAATATTAAGCCTTTCGGCAAAGGCTGTCACCCTGTCATCATATCTCGTTTTTCCATTTTGTAGTTTTTCAGATAGCAAGCGTCTTGAGATTCTAGGAATCACACAAAACCATTATCAGATCTATACATCCTATATCTTCTGAGTGTACAATGCTCTCAATCCTTTTAACTGTGTAGCTTTGATGCCAAATACTTGCCATAGTAACTTTCCTATGTTATCCTGGCGCAAAAAATCCTGCAGAAAGAGATATGCATGGTTATACATGATGAAGGATGAAAGATAAGATAGTACTGCATAACTCTATATGGACAGACGTTTGGGTGCATATATAGCTGGAATGCCACCCTCTTACAAAGATTGCACATGAAAGGGAATTAGGGTCAAACTTTTTCCTAAATAATTTTGGTGGTTGAATTGCCCAACACAAATAATTGGACTAACTAGTTTGCTCTAGATTATATGTTCTACAGGTGTCATAAGTTCAACACAAACCAATAAAAAGATCAAGTTAGATTTCAAAGAGAAAGGAGCTAGTCTGCACCAGGGAGATCAACTCTGAACTCCTCACCTTCGGGTTTTCTCCAGAGCCACTCCGCTAAAATTCACCGGACTGTCCGGTATGCCAAGCGTAGCAACGACTACTGAGCCAACGTCGACTGCAAAAGTGAATAGTGGTGTGAACAGTGCGCAGACAGTTCGCGTAGAGTCAGAGCAGCGCCAGAAGGCGCACCGGACAGTGAATAGTACCTATTCGGTGCGGCACCGGACTGTCTGGTGCCCCATGAAGTCAGGGCTCCAACGGTCGAAACCGTCAGAACCCTAACGGTTGGGTGACGTGGCTGGTGCACTGGACAGCGTCCGGTGGCGCACCGGACTGTCCGGTGCGCCCATCGACAGTAGCCCTCCCCAATGGCTGTTTTGGTGGTTGGGCTATAAATACCCCCAACCACCACCATTCAAGGAATCCAAGTTTCCAGCAATTTGCATTCAATACAAGAGCTCTAGACTTCACTCCAAGACACAAAACAAAAGATCAAATCCTCTCCAAGTCCCAAACTCATTCCAAAGACTTAGTGGATGTGAGAGACATTTGTGTTCATTTGAGTTCTTGTTGCTTGGATCGCTTTTCTTCTTCCTCTATTCTTGTTCTCAAGCAACTTGTAATCAAAGCAAGAGACACCAATTGTGTGGTGGTCCTTGTAGGGGTCTAAGTGACCCGTTTGATTAAGGAGAAAAGCTCACTCGGTCTAGGTGACCGTTTGAGAGAGGAAAAGGGTTGAAAGAGACCCGGTCTTTGTGACCACCTCAACGGGGAGTAGGTTTACAAGAACCGAACCTCGGTAAAACAAATCACCATGTCATTTTGTAAGGAAAATGGACCCCGGGCCATTTGGCTAATTGAGTTTTGGTGTTTGATGAACAACACAATCCGTGAACTAATAAGTTTTCTAGTGTTTGTGTTTGTAGTTCACAGGATGCGAAGACAATTGGACCAAGGCAATGAGGATGCAACACCTCAAAAGAAGACATAAAAAGATGCATAGAAATCCAATACTCAAGAACAAAGAAGCCCGAAGAAATCAGCGAAGAAATCCAAGATGAGGGCTGTCAGCCAGCGCCTGGTGGCGCACCGGACATTGGTGTCCGGTGTGCACCGGACTGTCCGGTGGTGCACCGGACAGTCTGCGCAGAGAGGCCACAAACAGGCGCTCTCTAGCTGTAGCACCGGACTGTCCTGTGTGCATCGGACTGTCCGGTGTGCCAACGGGCAGACGGCAACGGTCGGATCCAACGGTCGACTGCTACAGGCGCTAACGGTCGGCAGACGTGGCGTGCACCGGACATCTAATGTGCAGTGTCCGGTGGTGCACCGGACTGTCTGGTGCACCCGACGACAGAAAGCTGTTGCTTTCTGTCCAACGGCTAGTTGGGGGTGTGGAGGCTATAAATACCACCCCATCCGGCCATTCTCAAGTGTGAGAGCCCAAGCAACATACCAATACACATAGTGCATATTTCCAAGAGCTCAAACACCCAAGTGCTTAATAGAATCACTCGGTGATTAGCGTAGGTGCTTTGCGAAGTGCTTAGGTTAGTTAGACCGCTTTAGCGCTTGCTCTAGGTGAACCCTAGTTAGTTGAGTGAGTTTTGTAAAACCACACAACCCCTCGGCTCTTGCGTGAGTCGTTGTAATTGTACCGAGTGGGGCGAGAGTCTTGCGAGACCGTGACAACCGCGTTTGTGTCACGGCCGCCACCGTGTACCGGAGGGAACGAGGCCCGCGGCGTTTCGGTCGGAAGCTCGATAGTGGAGACGGCGGGGAGCGTCCGAGAGGAGCCGGAAGCGGAGCACCACTTGCGCGTGGAGAAGGCCCGTGGCTCTCTACGGAGTTACTCGACCGTGGTGCTTGGCCCTCGCGTGGGCTTCCCTTTGCATAGGGGCACCAACGAGGATTAGTCGGGACCTTGCGTGGTTCCGGATACCTCGGTAAAAATACCGGCGTCATCCACGAGAGTTTGCTTCTCTACTTAGCTCTTTACATTCCGCATTTATATTAAGCATTTAAGTTTCAATCTTGTAGTCATACTTATTTAGTGTAGATTGAAACTTAGCCTTTGCGGTAGAGATAGCAACACTTAGACAAAACCTAGTTTGCACATTCTAGTTTTGATTATTCGCATAGGTTTTGCTCTAGGGATTTAATTGTGACCTAGTTTAGTAAAAGTTTTAGAAGTCCTAATTCACCCCCCCTCTTAGGCGTCATCCGTTTCCTACAAGTGGTATCAGAGCCCGGTTTGGCTCATTTGAAACGCTTTAGCTTCACCGCTAAAAAGAGCCGACACTTTTTAGAGGAAGGATGGATACCCATAGGCCACCACACTTCGACGGCACTAACTTCCCATATTATAGTGCTAGAATGGCTTGTTACCTAGAGGTCGTTGATCTAGGTGTTTGGAGAGTCACTCGTGACGGGATGAAACCCCTCAAGAATCCCGAGAAACCCACCACGAATGAGGAAAAAGAAATTCATTTAAATGCTAGAGCCAAAAATTGCTTGTATGAATCTCTTAGCATGGATATTTTTAATCAAGTATTTACCTTGAAAACTGCTAATGAGATTTGGCTAAAATTGCATGAGCTCCATGACGGCACATCCAATGTCCGTGAGCAAAAACATTGCCTAGTCTTAAATGAGTATAATTCTTTTGCTATGAAAGATGATGAGCTTGTTACAGACATGTATTCTCGTTTGAATCTAATAATCAATGAGCTCAATTCTATTGGCATTAATAAGCTAGGTGATGCGGACATTGTGAGGAAGATTATCTCCCTGCTACCACAACAAAGATATGGGAGCATCATCACCATCCTTCACAACATGGAGGACTTGAGCATCATGACCCCGACCATTGTGATTGGGAAAATCGCGGCCTTTGAGATGTCGCGAAAAATGAGTCGGGGAGAGGAGCCAACTTCCTCAAGACCATATGCCCTTGCATGTGATGAAAGGAAGGGCAAAAAGAAGGCTCCCACTCCAAGTTCCTCAAGTGAAGAAGAGGAAGAAGAAGAAAGTGACGATGATGAAGATAATCAACCATGCACATCATCCTCCGAGGACGAAGAGACAATCCGACGCATCGGAAAGGTAATGGGGATGATCCGCAAGATTAATCTAATGGGTGTGCCCCTGCAGGTCGAGGATCTTCTCTTTAACATTGACAGGAAAAAGCAAAGGAAGAGAGGTTGCTTCGCATGTGGGGAGAAGGGCCACTTCAGGGACAACTGTCCAAATATGGCCAAACCCAAAAAGGAGAGGAGCAAAGGCAAGGCGCTAACAAGTGTTAGAACGTGGGATGATTCTTCAAGTGAAGATGAACCTCCAAGGACGCGCAGCCACCGGTCCTCGTCACGATCATCACGGTCATCACACAAATGCCTTATGGCAAGAGGTAACAAAAGCACTCCATCCTCTAGTGATGAAAGTAGTAGTGATGATGAAGGTGAGGGAAAAGCCTCTCTAGATGAGCTTGCGGAAGCCGTAGAATTTTTTCAGGATGTTTGCACTAAGCAAAAAGCTCAACTTAAAACTTTGAAAAATAAGTTGGTTAGCTCTCAAAATGATTACAAAGGTTTGCTAGAAAAATTTGAAACTTTTGCAAACTTAAACAGTGAGCTATCAACTAAAATTGAGCTATTAGAATCTAGTGCTCCATCCACTGCTACCGATGACAGCCTTATTAAAAAGAATGAAAAACTTAAGGCTAAGTTAGCTAGCTCCCAAGAAGCCATTGAAAATTTGCTAGAGAAATTGGAAATTCTTAGCATACACAATAATGAGCTAACTACTAAGCTAGAAAACATTGGTAGCACCCCAGCAGCATCTTTAATTGAAATACCTGAAATAATTAAGAAAGATGCTTCTACTTCCTGCTTTGATTTAATTGATGATTCTAACCCCTGCAACCAAGTCGTTGTTGAGAATATTGGTGTAGAGACATGTTCGGATGAGGTTGCAAAGGAAAATGAACAATTAAAGCAAGAAGTGGCTCGCCTTGGCAAGGCTTTGTATGACAAGAAAGGCAAAGCCAAACAAATCCGACCTCCACAGGATAACACCACTGCGGGAGTGAACAACCCTGTAGAGGGAGAAACTGTGATTTGTAGGCTATGCCACAAGGAAGGCCACAAGTCTTTCCAATGCAAGGCGATGACCGGGGATAAACAAAGGCAAAAGCTCAAGCAAAAGCCATCAAGCAAAATCTCCAACACCTACATTAAAAGGGCGAACAAAAAGGATGCTACACCATATTTGATCAAGAAGAAAAAGAATGGAAAGGTGATAGCAATCAAGGCCAACAAGCAAGCCAACAAAGGAAAAGGGGTCAAACACATCTGGGTGCCAAAGGAGATAATTTCAACCATGAAAAGCACCAAGAAGGTTTGGATCCCGAAAGGGAAGTGAGTGGACCAAAGGTCTACGGGAAATTTGGAGACTTGGCAAAGTTGGGATGTATATCATGGGATACATCATATTGGATCAAGTTTATTGCCAAGTGGGTTAGTGAAAATTTTGGACCCAAATTTCCCACCCATGACTAAGGTAACTAGTTTTATTGTATTTCTCGTTTTTAGATATGTGTATCTATTTACCTTTTATCTAGTTTACCTTTCTTGCCTAGTATTACATTTGCTATGTACTTTTGTTTAAAATCATGCATACTAGGTAAATCATATGGTAGGATTGCTTGTTCTTAATTCATACACTTAAGCAAACCTACATGGCTTAAAATGTTTATTTAAGCACGGCACATAGCTTTTATATCACTCCATAGTAAATGATGCATCAATTGAAAATTTTTTGATTTCTACAAAGTGTATCATTTAACTTATATGTGCCAAAGTTTGGATTGTAGATAATTTGCCCCTCTTGATATCAAATCAAAGTGCATGTCTCCTACAAGTATTCAAAACTTGTATGCACACCGTTAGGGGGAGGTTACTCTATAATCTAACACTTTGAGACTAACACCTTTTCAAGTCTATTTCATGTGATAGTCTCATTGTAAGGAAAATGAAGTCCCCGGAGAAAGACAACAATCTTCCACTGCAAAATCTCCAAGAACTCTCATGTCTCTCAAGCTCACCATTGACTTTCAATTGGTATCTTTTGAGACTACTTTCAGTATCATTTACATGTCTTCTCCAAAATTTGATTAGACTATATTTCATATCATATGCTTCCATGTTGCTAAAAATGCATAAGTAGTTAACTCATATTCTGTTACCTATGCATAAGGGAAGTTAGTATTTTCAAATCATGTCTTGCACCTCTAATTTTCACATGTTTTTTCCTAAGTAGAGGATCTCTGTCAGGGGGAGTATTTCTTCATCTCTAAAAAGGGGGAGAAACTTCTTTCTAAAGAGAACACTTATTTAGGGGGAGTAATCCTTTCACCTGATATCATTCATATGGTTTATTTTAATATCCTTCTAGTGATGTCATTTGATTCAATTCTTGTTGAGGGCAAGCTTTTATTTACTTCCTACATGCTTTTAATGTCTTCCTTTTCGGTGGTTGATGCCAAAGGGGGAGAAGTTTAGGGACCAAAGCAATGAAAACTATATCAAACACCAAACACCACCAATTCAAAATTTTATATCTACAAATGATTTTTCAAGTGGTTTTGGTTATTTGGTCCAAAAATAGGAAGTAAGTGAATTATGGAGTTAGGGGGAGGCTTAAGTCCATAATATCACATTGTGGGGACAATCATGCATCTTAGCAAGTAAAATGCATATTTTCATTCAAATACTTGTATTATTTGCTTGCTTTGGTTGTGTTGTCATCAATCACCAAAAAGGGGGAGATTGTAAGGAAAATGGACCCCGGGCCATTTGGCTAATTGAGTTTTGGTGTTTGATGAACAACACAATCCGTGAACTAATAAGTTTTCTAGTGTTTGTGTTTGTAGTTCACAGGATGCGAAGAGAATTGGACCAAGGCAATGAGGATGCAACACCTCAAAAGAAGACATAAAAAGATGCATAGGAATCCAATACTCAAGAACAAAGAAGCCCGAAGAAATCAGCGAAGAAATCCAAGATGAGGGCTGTCAGCCAGCGCCTGGTGGCGCACCGGACATTGGTGTCCGGTGTACACCGGACTGTCCGGTGGTGCACCGGACAGTCTACGCAGAGAGGCCACAAACAGGCGCTCTCTGGCTGTAGCACCGGACTGTCCGGTGTGCACCGGACTATCCGGTGTGCCAACGGGCAGACGACAACGGTCGGTTGCACATGAAAGGTTGCTGGAATGCCACCCTCTTACAAAGATTGCACATGAAAGGGAATTAGGGTCAAACTTTTTCCTAAATAATTTTGGTGGTTGAATTGCCCAACACAAATAATTGGACTAACTAGTTTGCTCTAGATTATATGTTCTACAGGTGTCATAAGTTCAACACAAACCAATAAAAAGATCAAGTTAGATTTCAAAGAGAAAGGAGCTAGTCTGCGCCAGGGAGATCAACTCTGAACTCCTCACCTTCGGGTTTTCTCCAGAGCCACTCCGCTAAAATTCACCGGACTGTCCGGTATGCCAAGCGTAGCAACGACTACTGAGCCAACGTCGACTGCAAAAGTGAATAGTGGTGTGAACAGTGCGCAGACAGTTCGCGTAGAGTCAGAGCAGCGCCAGAAGGCGCACCGGACAGTGAACAGTACCTATTCGGTGCGGCACCAGACTGTCCAGTGCCCCATGAAGTCAGGGCTCCAACGGTCGAAACCGTCAGAACCCTAACGGTTGGGTGACGTGGCTGGCGCACTGGACAGTGTCCGGTGGCGCACCGGACTGTCCGGTGCGCCCATCGACAGCAGCCCTCCCCAATGGCTGTTTTGGTGGTTGGGCTATAAATACCCCCAACCACCACCATTCAAGGAATCCAAGTTTCCAGCAATTTGCATTCAATACAAGAGCTCTAGACTTCACTCCAAGACACAAAACAAAAGATCAAATCCTCTCCAAGTCCCAAACTCATTCCAAAGACTTAGTGGATGTGAGAGACATTTGTGTTCATTTGAGTTCTTGTTGCTTGGATCGCTTTTCTTCTTCCTCTATTCTTGTTCTCAAGCAACTTGTAATCAAAGCAAGAGACACCAATTGTGTGGTGGTCCTTGTAGGGGTCTAAGTGACCCGTTTGATTAAGGAGAAAAGCTCACTCGGTCTAGGTGACCGTTTGAGAGAGGAAAAGGGTTGAAAGAGACCCAGTCTTTGTGACCACCTCAACGGGGAGTAGGTTTACAAGAACCGAACCTCGGTAAAACAAATCACCATGTCATTTTGTAAGGAAAATGGACCCCGTGCCATTTGGCTAATTGAGTTTTGGTGTTTGATGAACAACACAATCCGTGAACTAATAAGTTTTCTAGTGTTTGTGTTTGTAGTTCACAGGATGCGAAGACAATTGGACCAAGGCAATGAGGATGCAACACCTCAAAAGAAGACATAAAAAGATGCATAGGAATCCAATACTCAAGAACAAAGAAGCCCGAAGAAATCAGCGAAGAAATCCAAGATGAGGGCTGTCAGCCAGCGCCTGGTGGCGCACCGGACATTGGTGTCCGGTGTGCACCGGACTGTCCGGTGGTGCACCGGACAGTCTGCGCAGAGAGGCCACAAACAGGCGCTCTCTGGCTGTAGCACCGGACTGTCCTGTGTGCACCGGACTGTCCGGTGTGCCAACGGGCAGACGGCAACGGTCGGATCCAACGGTCGACTGCTACAGGCGCTAACGGTCGGCTGACGTGGCGTGCACCGGACATCTACTGTGCAGTGTCCGGTGGTGCACCGGACTGTCCGGTGCACCCGACGACAGAAAGCTGTTGCTTTCTGTCCAACGGCTAGTTGGGGGTGTGGAGGCTATAAATACCACCCCAACCGGCCATTCTCAAGTGTGAGAGCCCAAGCAACATACCAATACACATAGTGCATATTTCCAAGAGCTCAAACACCCAAGTGCTTAATAGAATCACTCGGTGATTAGCGTAGGTGCTTTGCGAAGTGCTTAGGTTAGTTAGACCGCTTTAGCGCTTGCTCTAGGTGAACCCTAGTTAGTTGAGTGAGTTTTGTAAAACCACACAACCCCTCGGCTCTTGCGTGAGTCGTTGTAATTGTACCGAGTGGGGCGAGAGTCTTGCGAGACCGTGACAACCGCGTTTGTGTCACGGCCGCCACCGTGTAACGGAGGGAACGAGGCCCGCGGCATTTCGGTCGGAAGCTCGATAGTGGAGACGGCGGGGAGCGTCCGAGAGGAGCCGGAAGTGGAGCACCACTTGCGCGTGGAGAAGGCCCGTGGCTCTCTACGGAGTTACTCGACCGTGGTGCTTGGCCCTCGCGTGGGCTTCCCTTTGCATAGGGGCACCAACGAGGATTAGTCGGGACCTTGCGTGGTTCCGGATACCTCGGTAAAAATACCGGCGTCATCCACGAGAGTTTGCTTCTCTACTTAGCTCTTTACATTCCGCATTTATATTAAGCATTTAAGTTTCAATCTTGTAGTCATACTTATTTAGTGTAGATTGAAACTTAGCCTTTGCGGTAGAGATAGCAACACTTAGACAAAACCTAGTTTGCACATTCTAGTTTTGATTATTCGCATAGGTTTTGCTCTAGGGATTTAATTGTGACCTAGTTTAGTAAAAGTTTTAGAAGTCCTAATTCACCCCCCCCCTCTTAGGCGTCATCCGTTTCCTACAAGTGGTATCAGAGCCCGGTTTGGCTCATTTGAAACGCTTTAGCTTCACCGCTAAAAAGAGCCGACACTTTTTAGAGGAAGGGATGGATACCCATAGGCCACCACACTTCGACGGCACTAACTTCCCATATTATAGTGCTAGAATGGCTTGTTGCCTAGAGATCGTTGATCTAGGTGTTTGGAGAGTCACTCGTGACGGGATGAAACCCCTCAAGAATCCCGAGAAACCCACCACGAGTGAGGAAAAAGAAATTCATTTAAATGCTAGAGCCAAAAATTGCTTGTATGAATCTCTTAGCATGGATATTTTTAATCAAGTATTTACCTTGAAAACTGCTAATGAGATTTGGCTAAAATTGCATGAGCTCCATGACGGCACATCCAATGTCCGTGAGCAAAAACATTGCCTAGTCTTAAATGAGTATAATTCTTTTGCTATGAAAGATGATGAGCTTGTTAGAGACATGTATTCTCGTTTGAATCTAATAATCAATGAGCTCAATTCTATTGGCATTAATAAGCTAGGTGATGCGGACATTGTGAGGAAGATTATCTCCCTGCTACCACAACAAAGATATGGGAGCATCATCACCATCCTTCACAACATGGAGGACTTGAGCATCATGACCCCGACCATTGTGATTGGGAAAATCGCGGCCTTTGAGATGTCGCGAAAAATGAGTCAGGGAGAGGAGCCAACTTCCTCAAGACCATATGCCCTTGCATGTGATGAAAGGAAGGGCAAAAAGAAGGCTCCCACTCCAAGTTCCTCAAGTGAAGAAGAGGAAGAAGAAGAAAGTGACGATGATGAAGATAATCAACCATGCACATCATCCTCCGAGGACGAAGAGACAATCCGACGCATCGGAAAGGTAATGGGGATGATCCGCAAGATTAATCTAATGGGTGTGCCCCTGCAGGTCGAGGATCTTCTCTTTAACATTGACATGAAAAAGCAAAGGAAGAGAGGATGCTTCGCATGTGGGGAGAAGGGCCACTTCAGGGACAACTATCCAAATATGGCCAAACCCAAAAAGGAGAGGAGCAAAGGCAAGGCGCTAACAAGTGTTAGAACGTGGGATGATTCTTCAAGTGAAGATGAACCTCCAAGGACGCGCAGCCACCGGTCCTCGTCACGATCATCACGGTCATCACACAAATGCCTTATGGCAAGAGGTAACAAAAGCACTCCATCCTCTAGTGATGAAAGTAGTAGTGATGATGAAGGTGAGGGAAAAGCCTCTCTAGATGAGCTTGCGGAAGCCGTAGAATTTTTTCAGGATGTTTGCACTAAGCAAAAAGCTCAACTTAAAACTTTGAAAAATAAGTTGGTTAGCTCTCAAAATGATTACAAAGGTTTGCTAGAAAAATTTGAAACTTTTGCAAACTTAAACAGTGAGCTATCAACTAAAATTGAGCTATTAGAATCTAGTGCTCCATCCACTGCTACCGATGACAGCCTTATTAAAAAGAATGAAAAACTTAAGGCTAAGTTAGCTAGCTCCCAAGAAGCCATTGAAAATTTGCTAGAGAAAATGGAAATTCTTAGCATACACAATAATGAGCTAACTACTAAGCTAGAAAACATTGGTAGCACCCCAGCAGTATCTTTAATTGAAATACCTGAAATAATTAAGAAAGATGCTTCTACTTCCTGCTTTGATTTAATTGATGATTCTAACCCCTGCAACCAAGTCGTTGTTGAGAATATTGGTGTAGAGACATGTTCGGATGAGGTTGCAAAGGAAAATGAACAATTAAAGCAAGAAGTGGCTCGCCTTGGCAAGGCTTTGTATGACAAGAAAGGCAAAGCCAAACAAATCCGACCTCCACAGGATAACACCACTGCGGGAGTGAACAACCCTGTAGAGGGAGAAACTGTGATTTGTAGGCTATGCCACAAGGAAGGCCACAAGTCTTTCCAATGCAAGGCGATGACCGGGGATAAACAAAGGCAAAAGCTCAAGCAAAAGCCATCAAGCAAAATCTCCAACACCTACATTAAAAAGGCGAACAAAAAGGATGCTACACCATATTTGATCAAGAAGAAAAAGAATGGAAAGGTGATAGCAATCAAGGCCAACAAGCAAGCCAACAAAGGAAAAGGGGTCAAACGCATCTGGGTGCCAAAGGAGATAATTTCAACCATGAAAAGCAGCAAGAAGGTTTGGATCCCGAAAGGGAAGTGAGTGGACCAAAGGTCTACGGGAAATTTGGAGACTTGGCAAAGTTGGGATGTATATCATGGGATACATCATATTGGATCAAGTTTATTGCCAAGTGGGTTAGTGAAAATTTTGGACCCAAATTTCCCACCCATGACTAAGGTAACTAGTTTTATTGTATTTCTCGTTTTTAGATATGTGTATCTATTTACCTTTTATCTAGTTTACCTTTCTTGCCTAATATTACATTTGCTATGTACTTTTGTTTAAAATCATGCATACTAGGTAAATAATATGGTAGGATTGCTTGTTCTTAATTCATACACTTAAGCAAACCTACATGGCTTAAAATGTTTATTTAAGCACGGCACATAGCTTTTATATCACTCCATAGTAAATGATGCATCAATTGAAAATTTTTTGATTTCTACAAAGTGTATCATTTAACTTATATGTGCCAAAGTTTGGATTGTAGATAATTTGCCCCTCTTGATATCAAATCAAAGTGCATGTCTCCTACAAGTATTCAAAACTTGTATGCACACCATTAGGGGGAGGTTACTCTATAATCTAACACTTTGAGACTAACACCTTTTCAAGTCTATTTCATGTGATAGTCTCATTGTAAGGAAAATGAAGTCCCCGGAGAAAGACAACAATCTTCCACTGCAAAATCTCCAAGAACTCTCATGTCTCTCAAGCTCACCATTGACTTTCAATTGGTATCTTTTGAGACTACTTTCAGTATCATTTACATGTCTTCTCCAAAATTTGATTAGACTATATTTCATATCATATGCTTCCATGTTGCTAAAAATGCATAAGTAGTTAACTCATATTCTGTTACCTATGCATAAGGGAAGTTAGTATTTTCAAATCATGTCTTGCACCTCTAATTTTCACATGCTTTTTCCTAAGTAGAGGATCTCTGTCAGGGGGAGTATTTCTTCATCTCTAAAAAGGGGGAGAAACTTCTTTCTAAAGAGAACACTTATTTAGGGGGAGTAATCCTTTCACCTGATATCATTCATATGGTTTATTTTAATATCCTTCTAGTGATGTCATTTGATTCAATTCTTGTTGAGGGCAAGCTTTTATTTACTTCCTACATGCTTTTAATGTCTTCCTTTTCGGTGGTTGATGCCAAAGGGGGAGAAGTTTAGGGACCAAAGCAATGAAAACTATATCAAACACCAAACACCACCAATTCAAAATTTTATATCTACAAATGATTTTTCAAGTGGTTTTGGTTATTTGGTCCAAAAATAGGAAGTAAGTGAATTATGGAGTTAGGGGGAGGCTTAAGTCCATAATATCACATTGTGGGGACAATCATGCATCTTAGCAAGTAAAATGCATATTTTCATTCAAATACTTGTATTATTTGCTTGCTTTGGTTGTGTTGTCATCAATCACCAAAAAGGGGGAGATTGTAAGGAAAATGGACCCCGGGCCATTTGGCTAATTGAGTTTTGGTGTTTGATGAACAACACAATCCGTGAACTAATAAGTTTTCTAGTGTTTGTGTTTGTAGTTCACAGGATGCGAAGAGAATTGGACCAAGGCAATGAGGATGCAACACCTCAAAAGAAGACATAAAAAGATGCATAGGAATCCAATACTCAAGAACAAAGAAGCCCGAAGAAATCAGCGAAGAAATCCAAGATGAGGGCTGTCAGCCAGCGCCTGGTGGCGCACCGGACATTGGTGTCCGGTGTGCACCGGACTGTCCGGTGGTGCACCGGACAGTCTACGCAGAGAGGCCACAAACAGGCGCTCTCTGGCTGTAGCACCGGACTGTCCGGTGTGCACCGGACTGTCCGGTGTGCCAACGGGCAGACGACAACGGTCGGTTGCACATGAAAGGTTGCTGGAATGCCACCCTCTTACAAAGATTGCACATGAAAGGGAATTAGGGTCAAACTTTTTCCTAAATAATTTTGGTGGTTGAATTGCCCAACACAAATAATTGGACTAACTAGTTTGCTCTAGATTATATGTTCTACAGGTGTCATAAGTTCAACACAAACCAATAAAAAGATCAAGTTAGATTTCAAAGAGAAAGGAGCTAGTCTGCGCCAGGGAGATCAACTCTGAACTCCTCACCTTCGGGTTTTCTCCAGAGCCACTCCGCTAAAATTCACCGGACTGTCCGGTATGCCAAGCGTAGCAACGACTACTGAGCCAACGTCGACTGCAAAAGTGAATAGTGGTGTGAACAATGCGCGGACAGTTCGCGTAGAGTCAGAGCAGCGCCAGAAGGCGCACCGGACAGTGAACAGTACCTATTCGGTGCGGCACCAGACTGTCCAGTGCCCCATGAAGTCAGGGCTCCAACGGTCGAAACCGTCAGAACCCTAACGGTTGGGTGACGTGGCTGGTGCACTGGACAGTGTCCGGTGGCGCACCGGACTGTCCGGTGCGCCCATCGGCAGCAGCCCTCCCCAATGGCTGTTTTGGTGGTTGGGCTATAAATACCCCCAACCACCACCATTCAAGGAATCCAAGTTTCCAGCAATTTGCATTCAATACAAGAGCTCTAGACTTCAATCCAAGACACAAAACAAAAGATCAAATCCTCTCCAAGTCCCAAACTCATTCCAAAGACTTAGTGGATGTGAGAGACATTTGTGTTCATTTGAGTTCTTGTTGCTTGGATTGCTTTTCTTCTTCCTCTATTCTTGTTCTCAAGCAACTTGTAATCAAAGCAAGAGACACCAATTGTGTGGTGGTCCTTGTAGGGGTCTAAGTGACCCGTTTGATTAAGGAGAAAAGCTCACTCGGTCTAGGTGACCGTTTGAGAGAGGAAAAGGGTTGAAAGAGACCCGGTCTTTGTGACCACCTCAACGGGGAGTAGGTTTACAAGAACCGAACCTCGGTAAAACAAATCACCATGTCATTTTGTAAGGAAAATGGACCCCGAGCCATTTGGCTAATTGAGTTTTGGTGTTTGATGAACAACACAATCCGTGAACTAATAAGTTTTCTAGTGTTTGTGTTTGTAGTTCACAGGATGCGAAGACAATTGGACCAAGGCAATGAGGATGCAACACCTCAAAAGAAGACATAAAAAGATGCATAGGAATCCAATACTCAAAAACAAAGAAGCCCGAAGAAATCAGCGAAGAAATCCAAGATGAGGGCTGTCAGCCAGCGCCTGGTGGCGCACCGGACATTGGTGTCCGGTGTGCACCGGACTGTCCGGTGGTGCACCGGACAGTCTGCGCTGAGAGGCCACAAACAGGCACTCTCTGGCTGTAGCACCGGACTGTCCTGTGTGCACCGGACTGTCCGGTGTGCCAACGGGCAGACGACAACGGTCGGATCCAACGGTCGACTGCTACAGGCGCTAACGGTCGGCTGACTTGGAGTGCACCAGACATCTACTGTGCAGTGTCCGGTGGTGCACCGGACTGTCCGGTGCACCCGACGACAGAAAGCTGCTGCTTTCTGTCCAACGGCTAGTTGGGGGTGTGGAGGCTATAAATACCACCCCAACCGGCCATTCTCAAGTGTGAGAGCCCAAGCAACATACCAATACACATAGTGCATATTTCCAAGAGCTCAAACACCCAAGTGCTTAATAGAATCACTCGGTGATTAGCGTAGGTGCTTTGCGAAGTGCTTAGGTTAGTTAGACCGCTTTAGCGCTTGCTCTAGGTGAACCCTAGTTAGTTGAGTGAGTTTTGTAAAACCACACAACCCCTCGGCTCTTGCGTGAGTCGTTGTAGTTGTACCGAGTGGGGTGAGAGTCTTGCGAGACCGTGACAACCGCGTTTGTGTCACGGCCGCCACCGTGTACCGGAGGGAACGAGGCCCGCGGCGTTTCGGCCGGAAGCTCGATAGTGGAGACGGTGGGGAGCGTCCGAGAGGAGCCGGAAGCGGAGCACCACTTGCGCGTGGAGAAGGCCCGTGGCTCTCTACGGAGTTACTCGACCGTGGTGCTTGGCCCTCGCGTGAGCTTCCCTTTGCATAGGGGCACCAACGAGGATTAGTCGGGACCTTGCGTGGTTCCGGATACCTCGGTAAAAATACCAGCGTCATCCACGAGAGTTTGCTTCTCTACTTAGCTCTTTACATTCCGCATTTATATTAAGCATTTAAGTTTCAATCTTGTAGTCATACTTATTTAGTGTAGATTGAAACTTAGCCTTTGCGGTAGAGATAGCAACACTTAGACAAAACCTAGTTTGCACATTCTAGTTTTGATTATTCGCATAGGTTTTGCTCTAGGGATTTAATTGTGACCTAGTTTAGTAAAAGTTTTAGAAGTCCTAATTCACCCCCCCTCTTAGGCGTCATCCGTTTCCTACACATTTGCTTCATTTGCTTTTGATTTTTTTTTGCTCTCTCTCTCTCTCGGACTCGTTTTATTTCTAACGCTAACTCCGGCTTGTAGTTGTGCTTAAAGTTTGTAAATTTCAGATTCCGCCTATTCATCCCCCCTCTAGGTGACTTTCAATTGGTATCAAAGCCCGGTACTTCATTAGAGCCTAACCGCTCGAAGTGATGTCGGGAGATCATGCCAAGAAGCAGATCATGACCGGCAAGAAGCCCGCCATAAGCCATGGGAAGGCTCCATCGGGAGAGTCCGGCAACAAGGTGAAAGGATCCCCTTCACACGTCAAGTCGCATCGAAGCGGCGACAAGAAAAAGAAAATGAAGAAGGTGGTCTACTACGAGACCGATTCTTCATCGCTTTCTACATCCAGCTCTGACGCGCCGTCCGTCACTTCTAAGCGCCATGAGCGCAAGAAGTTTAGTAAGATCCCCTTACGCTATCCACGCATTTCCAAACGCGCTCCTTTACTTTCGGTCCCATTAGGCAAACCACCGGTTTTTTACGGTGAAGATTATTGTATGTGGAGTGATAAAATGAGGCACCACCTAACCTCACTCCACACTAGCATTTGGGACATTGTTGAGTTTGGAGCGTAGGTACCATCCGTGGGGGATGAAGGCAATGATTCGGACGAGGTTGCCCAAATCAAGCACTTTAATTCCCAAGCAACTACTATACTCCTCGCCTCTCTATGTCGAGAGGAGTATAATAAGGTGCAAGGGTTGAAAAGTGCTAAGGAGATTTGGGACATACTAAAGACCGCGCACGAAGGAGATGAGGTGACAAAGATCACCAAGTGGGAGACGATCGAGGGGGAGCTCGGTCGATTCGTCCTCAACCAAGGAGAGGAGCCACAAGCAATGTACAACCGGCTCAAAACCTTGGTGAACCAAGTGCGCAACCTCGGGAGCACCAAGTGGGATGACCATGAAATGGTCAAGGTTATTCTTAGATCACTTGTTTTTCGTAATCTCATTCAAGTTCAATTAATTCATGGTGATCCTCGATATAAGTTAATGTCTCCCGAGGAAGTTATAGGAAAGTTTGTGAGCTTTGAGTTAATGATCAAAGGCTCCAAACAAATCATCGAGCAAGGCGGCACCTCCACACCCGAGGTGCAACCCGTCTCATTCAAAGCGACGGAAGAAAAGAAAGAAGAGTCTACATCAAGTAGGCTTCCTATCAACGCCTCCAAGCTCGACAACGAGGAAATGACGCTCATCATCAAGAGCTTCCGCCAAATCCTCAAGCAAAGGAGGGGGAGGAGTACAAACCCCGCACCAAGAAAGTGTGCTACAAATGTGGTAAGCATGGTCATTTTATCGCTAAATGCCCTATGTCTAGTGATAGTGACAGGGACAACGACAAGAAGGGAAAGAGGAAGGAAAAGAAGAAATACTACAAGAATAAGGGCGGTGATGCCCATATGTGTCAGGAATGGGACTCCGACGAGAGCTCCACCGACTCCTCCACCAATGAGGACGCCGCCAACATCGTCGTCAACAAGGGCCTCCTCTTCCCCAATGTCGGCCACAATTGCCTCATGGCAAAGGACGACAAAAAGAAGGTAAAATCTAGAGCCTCCACTAAATATATAACATCTAGTGATGAGGGTAGCTCTAGTGAAGATGAGGATGATTTGCTTGCTCTTTTTGCCAACTTAAACATGCAACAAAAAGAAAAATTAAATGAATTGATAGGTGCCATTCATGAGAAGGATGAACTCTTGGATAGACAAGAGGAATTCCTTATTAAGGAAAACAAAAAGCATGTTAAGGTTAAAAATGCTTATGCTCAGGAGATAGAAAAATGTGAAAATTTGACTAGAGAGCTTAGCACTTGCCATGACACTATCTCCAACCTTAGAAATGAAAATGCTTAAAGTAATTGCTAAGGTTGAGAAATCAAATGTATGTGATGATTCAATTGCCAATATTAAGAGTGATAATGCTAGTTTAATTGCTAAGATTGATAAGTTGAATGAATCAATTGCTAGCCTTAAGATTGATAATGATAAATTAATTGCTAAGGCTAAGGATTTAAATGTTTGCAATGATGTTATTTCCAATCTTAGAAATGAAAATGCCATGTTACATGCTAAGATTGATGAATTAAATGTTTGCAAACCCTCTACTTCTGCTGTTGAGCATATTTCTATTTGCACTAGATGTAGAGACATTAATGTTGATGCTATTCAGGATCACATTGCTATGATTAAACAACAAAATGATCATATAGCTAAACTAGATGCTAAAATTGCCGAGCATGAACTAGAGAATGAAAAAATTAAATTTGCTCGTAGCTTTATAATGGGAGACGCCCTGGCATTAATGATGGCTTTGGCTTCCGACAGGGAGACAATGTCAAGCTTAATGCCCCCCAAGAAATTGTCTAATTTTGTTAAGGGTAAGGCTCCATGGTTCAGGATAACGAGAGTTACATTTTATATCCTGCTGGTTATCCCAAACATAAGATTAGGG
Source organism: Zea luxurians (assembly GCA_029449295.1). NCBI lineage: Eukaryota > Viridiplantae > Streptophyta > Magnoliopsida > Poales > Poaceae > Zea > Zea luxurians. The sequence goes on from JAOPSE010000016.1 coordinate 6,115,983, forward strand.
GAATTCATGCTAGGAAACCTTATAATGTTTCACACCATGCTTTTATGTATAAGAATGAGGCTTCTAGCTCTAGGCAATCAACCCATGTTAAATTTCCTAAAAGGAAATCTCCTACTGCATCAAATGACCATAACATTTCATTTAAGACTTTTGATGCTTCATATGTTTTAACTAACAAATCAGGCAAAGTAGTTGCCAAATATGTTGGGGCCAAGCACAAGGGCTCAAAGACTTGTGTTGGGGTACCCAAGGTGCTTGTTTCTAACATCAAAGGACCCAAGACTATTTGGGTACCTAAGAACAAGGCCTAAATTGTTTTGCAGGTGTCGGTGTTTCCGACCCGGGGGACCCTCAACCGGACCGACTAGTGAATTTTGTGCCGCGTGCCCCTGTCCAGATGGGTTGACTCAAGATGGAACACAAGTGGGGGAATGAGGCTTATGTTATCTTGCACCGGGGGTGCTTGCAGTAGGGGTTACAAGCTGAGCGAGAGAGGGAACGGGCCCTAGGCCTCCTGGGGAGTCTAGTGTTGCGGAGTGGAGCTTGACGTTTGGGTGAGTCCGTCTCCGTTGCTCTTGCCGTCCGTGTTTTTTCCTTTCTCCCCCCTCTCTCCTCTCTCTCCCCTTAGGAAGGCCCTGGACATCCCCTTTTATAGATACAAGGAGATGGTCCAGCTGTACAATGGGGGTGTAGCTATGTGCTAACGTGGCTGGCGGAGAAGTTCTTGAGTCCTATAGAAGCACAGCTGGTGGTGCGGCATGGATCCTGCTGACGTTTCCTTGCTTCCGTAAGGAGCTAAGAACCATCGACGTCATGGACGCACGCGGGGAACCATCATTACCTGTGGCTAGAGTAATCTAGATGTGACTCCGGTCTTGTTCCTTCGTAGCCTGAGGTGGCTAGCTAGAGGTAGGGTAATGATGTATCCCCTATAGCACAGTCGGTCCGAGGCCGGGGTCGGGCGAGGCGGAGTCCTTCTCCCGAGGCCGAGGTCGGGTGAGGTGGAGTCCTTCTCTTGAGGCCAGGGTCGAGGCCGAGGTCAGGGTCGGGCGAGGCAGAGGCCTTCTCCCGAGGTCGAAGCTGAGGCCGAGGCCTGGGATCGGGCGAGGCGGAGCTCCCTGTTGCGCTCGAGGCCGAACTCGGGAAAGGCCGTGACTATTGTTAGTATTTCCCTGGCGACTGACACAGTTGCCGGAGCAGGGCGAACAGTGTTGTTTTCCCGTTAGAACGGTCAGTGAAAGGGCAAAGTGACTGCGGTCACTTCGACCTTGCCGACTGAGGTGCGCGTGTCAGGATAAGGTGTCAGGCGATCCCCGCATTAAATGCGCATGCGATACGGTCGGTTGGTAAGGCGATTTGGCCGAGGTCGCTGCACGACAAAGTTTGCCCGAGCTTGGCTTCGGGCGAGCCGAGGGTGCGCCCACTGCCTGTGGAGGCCCTTGGGCGAGGCGTGAATCCGCCCGGGACTACTGTTCCTGCCCGAGGCCGGGCTTGGGCGAGGTGAGATCACGTCCCTTGGCAGACGCGGCCTTGGCTTGAACCGTGCTTATCAGTCTTTACGATTTGTTCTGAAGACGTTTTCCAGTCGTGTTTAGGAGTGTTGGGGGTACCCCTAATTACGGTACCTGACAATAGCCCCCGAGCCTCGAAGGGAGTGTAGGCACTCGCTTGGAGGTTCTGCCGGATTTTTTGTAAGGGGACCAGCCTTTCTTGGTTATATTTTGCTCTGATGGGTGCGCGCGAGCGCACCCGTCGGGTGTAGCCCCCGAGGCCTCGGAGGAGTGGTTTGACTCCTCTGAGGTCTTAATTCTTTTTGTGATGCCTCGGTCGGCCTTGTTGTTTCCTCATGCGGCCTGGCCGCAGCCCGGGTGCACGATCAGGCTCCGAGTTTTCAAGCTGTTTTGTCGACGTGGTCGACAATTTGGCCGTAGCCTAGTGCGAGAGCAGCCCCCGAGCCTCTGCATGGAGCGAGAGGACGATCAAGGACCGTGTCGACTTTTATTGTACGCCCCTTCGTCGCCTTTCCGCAAGGAGGAAGGGGGGGGGGAAGTGCCATGTTACCCTCGGAGGGCACCGAACACGGTGTTTCCAGTGAGTTGCTAACGGGTAATCCGAGTGGACGCCCGAGCCCCGTTCGATAAGGGTCGACTAGTGGCCCAGAGGCGCGCTCCAAAAGTACCTGCAGGTGATTTGCTGGACCCGGGTCCATTTGATAGGGCCCGAGGGCTCGGTGCCTCCCTCCGGTGGGATTCCATTACAAAATCGTTTCCGTTGGTCTCGGAAATGTCCTAGGGTACCTCGGGAGCGCAGCCCGGGCCTCGGCCATGTAACGGATGTACCCAGGGTCATCCCTAACTCTGCGTGCTCTGGGGCGGCTGTCGAACCCTTCCGAGGGGCCAGCCTTCGAACCCCTGATCAGTAAAGGGCTCGGAGCCCGAGTGATCTGGGGCGGTTGCCGAACCCCGCAGGGCGCAACCTTCGAACCCCTGATCAGTAGGAGGGCTCGGGGCCCGTTTCCTTTGCTGAGAAGGATCCTTTTCTGAAATATCCCTTTCCCAATCCCTGTGGCAAGAGAGAGAGAGGAAAAGGATATGAATTTAAATAATGCGGCACACCTTTTTTGACGCGGTCATCATGACAGAGGTGAAACGGCGTCCGCTTCGCCTGCTAGAGGTGTCGCTTGCCCTGCCAGGGAGTTAATGCGACGGGACGGGCGATTCGCGGGGCATCTATTGCGCGTGCGCAAGTCGTTCGAGGAACAGAACACGGGTGCGTCGTCTTTATGCCGTGGGAGAGGACTCCCCTGCCGCTTAAGGAGAGGATGCGAGCTTGTAGGTGATTGGACCGTTGCTTCCGCATGTCTGTTGCTGCAATTACTGCCGGTCCGTGTTTGGTCATATCAACTGTCGCGCCTATCCCCGCGGCTGACTGACCCGTGATCGTCGCACTTAATTGGCACTGTTGGGTCACGCGCGGGGCTGCCTCAAGTCACTGCACGGGTTCTGTAGTCCCGAGAAGACGCGGCATTGGCGTGAATGGCGGCACGATTTCTTTGCACGCGGTAACCGGCGCGTCGGTTACATGACGTGTGGGCCCGGACCTCCATGCTGGACCGCCAGTTGCGACAAAGCTGAAAGGGCGTACAACCGTGGTGCGGTTGCACGCTTCTGGCGTGGCGACCCACCCTTTCAACCGCTGGATTCGGCGAAAATGAGGGAGCGCTTACCCGCGGGGCGGTTGCATGCTTCGTTTGCAGCGGTTCACCATCTTTGCGTTGCGGGTCAGTTTGTATGACATGTGGGACCTAGCCCCCGTGTCGCAGGGCGAGAATCCTAGAGCACGTCGGGGGAGACTTTGCCCGCGACGTTTCAGGGCGTAAGTGAGGAGATCTGCCTATAAAAAGGGACCGATCTCCCGGGCACTAACCATGCTTTGCTCCTCTCATCCTCATCGCGCCCCTCCGCCTTCTGAGCCCCCAGATGGGGTGTGGCGGCGTTTTCTGGCGACCTCACCGCCAGAGAGCTCGCGCCTGTGGCAATGCCGATGGTCTTGCCTCCTTCTTGCTGTTGTTGGAGGAGCACGACCTCGTGGGGGTTGGCGCTCGTTAGTCATCGCTCGGCTTCAAGGATTTTCATCATGCAGCCCGGCTGCATTCCCCCACCAATGGTCATCCATAAGGATGACCACCAGTCTCGTGGTGGGGAAGGGCGAGCCGGGCTGTGGCCTCCCTACCGCCCTCAGCTTCAAGGATGTTCATCATCCGTGCTGGGGGCAAGGGCAAGCCGAGTTGGGGCCCTGCCTTCCGCACGGGCTGGCGACCCGCTTCTTCCTTCAGCATTCAGGGGAGAAGGGTGTTCACCAGCCTAGCGGAGGAGGCGAACTGCCGCCTGCTGCCTGGTCAGGGTGTGACAATCCGTCCACCGCACGGGCGACGGTCGCGCCGTGTGTAGGTCGGCCGTGTCCTCAGCCCATCTCGCGCCGCCGACCACACCGGGGGGTCGTACAAGACATCGTACGCCGCGGGGGCGATGTCCGCGTCCCTGGATGGCCTTGTCCTCACTCCCGTAGCGACGACGGGAGCGAGGACCTCCTTGTGCGCATTGGGGCGGCCGCCATTCGCCGATACGACGTTGGGGCACAAGTGGCCGCTATCGTCAGTGCTAAGGTGGTGGCTGCCATAGGTGAGGCTTCCCACCGCCGAGGTGGTTGCCTCTGCCGACGAGACCATCAGTGCCACCTGGACCCGGACCTCCGGCCTTTTGGCTTTAATGGCTTGTCCTCGCCCCTCGTGTGGGGGACGAGGACGAGGGCCTTTTCACTGTAGCGTTTGCCCTGAGACAATCGCTGTTGCTGTCTAGCCGCCCGAGGCGGAGGTCGTTGTCGCTGCTGGTGCAATGGTCGTCGGCGAGCCGCTTGGAGCTCGTTATCTTGTAGCCCCTCCGGTGTGGAGGTAGTTCATTCCTGCGGGAATGGAGCTGGGTCCCGTTTGTAAGGGGATGTAAGAGCAAAATGTAATTGCTCCTAGTACTGAGATATCTGCTGCAGGTCGCGAAAGCCGCCGAGGGTGCTGCCGACATCTACGTAGCACAGTTATCCCGAGTACGTGTGTTTGTTTTCTGTGGCTGCCGAGGCCTGAACGTTTGGGTATTTGTGTGTAAAGCCATGTTTCTTTCCTCTTATTTCGAGCATTAAGACTTGTTCGTCGGTAGCAGAATCACTTATCTGAGCGTGAGTTACCTTTCGCGGAAGGTGACAAGTAAGGTATCCGTATCCCGGAGGTGTAGGAGTCCCTTGGCTCGGTCGGCCTTGCCGTTCTAGGTCTCTCTTGTCATTTTTAGGATTCCGCCATCGATGTAGTTGAAAGGCACGAAAGTCATTTTGGTAGAAAAACCTTTCTGAGGAAAGTTTTGGCGCAGAGGGGGTTCCCCCTTTCTAGACCCCGAGGCGACCGCTCGGGCCGGGACCCTTGCGGAGGGCCAGGCCATGGCCGTCGGGTCTGCTTGGTCCGCCCAAGCTCAGGCCTCGCAGCAGCGTGTCCGGGCCGAAGGTACGTTTCGCCTGCTTTGCGACTTTGGTTTAGCTTCGTCCTTCTCCTCATGTTTGAAGAATGTTGTCCGGCTGTCTGCAGGGTTCAAGACGGCTCTTAACGAGTTCGTTAAGAACTGCAAGGCGCTTGCCCAGACGGCTGAGCAGAAGGAGGTCGACCGCGTGGCCATGTTCGAGGCTATCTCGGCCTTTTGTCGGGCCTTTGGCCTCGACGACGTCCCCTCGGGTAGCTCCCCCTAGAGTCACCTACGGGCCTTGGGCGGTTATGTGCGCAGCAGACTCCGCGGGGCGCTGCACCATGGCGTTAGGCGGGCCTTCGCAGTTCTCGCCTCCCACTACGACGTGGATCTGGAGCGGGTCAGCGAGGGGTACTGCTTACCCGACGAAGAGGAGGCTGCCTTAGCCGAGGTCTAGAGGCTTGACGTGGCTGTCGAGGGCCCAAGCGCGATGTTGGCTTCCTCCTTCGAGGTGGAGGTCCTTCCGCCCGTGTCGCTGTCTGAGGCCGGGCCAGATTCTGCCGAGGGTGGAAACGACGCCGAGGGTGCTGCTCCTCCCCCTGCCGATGTCTGAGCCTGCAGGAACAGTTTGTTTTAAGTATGCGTATGTTTCTCGCGGCCGCTGGGGCCTAAACATTTTCAATGTCGGATTATAAAGCTGCGTTTTCTTTCCTCTTGTTTCGAGCATTAGGACTTGTTCGGTAGCAGAGTCACTTATCCGAGCATGAGCTACCCTTCGTGGAAGGTGACGAGTGAGGTATCCGTATCTTGGAGGCGTAGGAGTCCCTTGGCTCGGTCGGCCTTGCCATTCAAGGTCTCTCTCACTCGTTTTTAGGATTCTGTTATCGATATAGTTGAAATGGTACGAAAGTCGTTTTCTACCCGAGCATTAGGACTTGTTCGGTAGCAGAATCACTTATCCGAGCGTGAGCTGCCTTTCGTGGAAGGTGATGAGTGAGGTATCCGTATCCCGGAGGCGTAGGAGTCCCTCGGCTCGGTCGGCCTTGCCGTTCAAGGTCTCAGTCGCTCGTTTTTGGGACTCCGCTATCGACATAGTCGAAAGGCACGAAAGACGTTTTGGTAGAAAACTTTTCCGAGGAAAATTTTGACGCAGAGGGGTTCCCCCCTTCTAGCCCCCGAGGGAGGGTCGGTTTTTGCTGAGGCAAGGCCGATCCTCCCTTTACAGCTAGACTTTTTATTTGCACATGCAAAGGGACCGAGGTACATAAACAACTTGAAACATTTTAATGGTAAAAGCGACGTAGCTGTTCGATGTTCCAAGCGTTGCTGTAGACCTCGCCTTGATCGTTGGCCAGCTTATATGTCCTGGGCTTCAAAATTTTGGCGATGATGAATGGCCCTTACCAGGGAGGAGTAAGCTTGTGGCGCCCTCGGTCGTCTTGTCGTAGCCGAAGCACCAGATCTCCCGCCTGGAAGCCTCGGGGCCGAATCCTTCGGGCGTGGTAGCGTCGCAGGGACTGCTGATATCACGCTGAGTGTAGCAAGGCTACGTCCCGAGCCTCTTCTAGCTGGTCCAATGAATCTTCTCGGCTGGCCTAGTTGCTTCGGTCGTCGTAAGCCTTTGTCCTCGGGGAACCATATTCCAAGTCCGTGGGTAAGATGGGCTCGACCCCATAGACTAGGAAAAACGGCGAGAAGCCCGTGGCCCGGCTCGGCGTCGTCCTCAGACTCCAAACCACCGAGGGCAGTTCTTTTATCCACCGCTTGCCGAACTTGTTGAGGTCGTTATAGATCCTCGGCTTCAGTCCCTGCAAAATCATGCCATTGGCGCGCTCCACCTGCCCGTTTGTCATTAGGTGAGCTATGGCGGCCCAGTCCACACGGATGTGGTGGTCTTCGCAGAAGTCTAGGAACTTTTTCCCAGTGAACTGCGTGCCATTGTCGGTGATGATAGAGTTTGGGATCCCAAAGCGGTGGATGATATTTGTAAAGAATGCCACCGCCTGCTCGGACCTGATGTTGGCTAAGGGTCGGACTTCGATCCACTTGGAGAATTTGTCGATGGTGACCAGCAGGTGCGTGAAGCCCCTGGGTGCCTTCTGCAAGGGACCGACGAGGTCTAGACCCCACACGGCGAACGGCCAAGTGATAGGTATCGTCTGGAGGGCTTGAGCGGGTAGGTGCATCTGTCTTGCGTAGAATTGACACCCTCGGCAGGAGCGTACAATCCTAGTGGCGTCGGGCACTGCGGTTGGCCAGTAGAAACCTTGTCGGAACGCGTTTCCCACAAGGGTCCGAGGCGCCGCATGGTGACCGCAAGCCCCCGAGTGTATTTCTTGTAACAGCTCCTGTCCTTGGGCGACGGATATGCATCGTTGGAGAATGCCCGAGGGGCTGTGGTGATACAGCTCCTTTTCATCACCCAGTAAAACGAACGACTTGGCGCGCCGAGCTAGTCACCGAGCTTCGGCCTTGTTGAGGGGCAGCTCTCCGCGGAGGAGATATTCCAAGTATGGGGTCTGTCAATTTGGGACCGGTGTGAACCCATTCCGCTCCACCTCGATATGCAGGGCCTCACCCTCGGTGGCCGAGGGTACCTCGGGCTGGGCCGAGGTCTCCTCGGGTTCAGGCGCATCATCGATTTTGACGGATGGCTGATATATATCCTAGGAGAAGACATTCGGGGGAACCGTCGTTCACCCCGAGACTATTTTCGCCAGCTCATCCGCGGTCTCATTGTACCGTCGAGCAACATGGTTGAGCTCCAGCCCATAGAACTTATCTTCCAAGCGCCGAACTTCGTCGCAGTAGGCCTCCATTTTCCGATCGCGGCAGTGAGAGTTCTTCATGACTTGGTCAATAACGAGCTACGAGTTGCCACGAGCGTCGAGGCACCGAACCCCTAGCTCGACGGCGATGCGCAGTCCATTAACCAAGGCCTCGTACTCGGCCACGTTGTTTGACGCCGGAAAATGGAGGCGCAGTACGTAATGCACATGTTCTTCGAGGGGTGAGATGAAGAGCAAGCCCGCGCCTGCTCCGGTTTTCATCAACGACCCGTCGAAGTACATGGTCCAAAGTTCGGCCTGGATTGGGGCCGTTGGCAACTGGGTGTCTGTCCATTCAGCCAGGAAGTCGACCAAGATTTGGGATTTTATGGCCTTTCGAGGGGCAAATAAAAGTGTTTCGCCCTTGAGTTCCACTGCCCTATTTGCTATCCTACTCGAGGCCTCTTGGCACTGGATGATCTCTCCCAGGGGAAAGATGACACCACAGTAACCAGATGAGACTCAAAGTAGTGTCGCAGCTTCCGCCGTGTCAGAATCACTGCGTACAGCAGCTTCTGGATTTGCGGGTAGCGGATTTTGGTCTCGGATAGCACCTCGCTGATGAAGTAGACTGGCCTCTGGATGAGCAGTGCATGCCCTTCTTCTCGTCTCTCGACTACGACCACAACGCTGACCACCTGAGTGGTTGCGGCGACGTAAATCAAGAGAGCTTCTCCTGCAGTGGGGGGCACCAAGATGGGCACATTAGTAAGAAGCGCCTTTAAGTTTCTGAGGGCTTCCTCGGCCTCGGGAGTCCAAGTGAAACGCTCGGCCTTCCTTAAGAGGCGGTACAAGGGCAATCCTTTCTCGCCGAGGCGCGAGATGAAGCGGCTCAGAGCCGCGAGGCATCCCATGACCCTTTGTACTCCTTTTAAATCTTTGATGGGTCCCATGTTGGTGATGGCTGCGATTTTCTCCGGGTTGGCCTCGATGCCTCGTTCAGAGACGATGAACCCTAGGAGCATGCCTCGGGGGACTCCGAAGACACACTTCTCAGGATTGAGTTTTACGCTCTTCGCTTTTAGGCACCTCTTTGATGAACCCTACAACCATTAACTTGTGGACCTCCTCACCTATGGCTTTGCGCTTTTCTTCATCAAAACGGCGCAGGTGCTGCTTCACGGGTCGGGCTCCGGCTCGGATGTCCAGTGAGTGTTCGGCGACATCCCTCAGTATGCCCGACATGTCCGAGGGACTCCACGCAAAAACTTCGGCGTTTACGCGGAGAAAGTCGACGAGAACTGCTTCCTATTTGGGGTCGAGCTCGGAGCCGTCCCTGACTTTCTTGCCAGCGCCATTGCTGGGGTCGAGAGAGACAGACTTGACTGCCTCGGCCGGCTCGAAGTTGCCGGCGTGGCGCTTCGCGTCGGGCGCCTCTTTGGAAAGGCAATCCAGGTCGGCGATGAGGGCTTCAGACTCAGCGAGGGCTTCGGCGTACTCCACGCATTCCACGTCGCACTCATAAGCATGGCGGTACGTGGGCCCGACGGTGATGACTCCCTAGGGGCCAGGCATCTTGAGCTTGAGGTAAGTGTAGTTGGGGATGGCCATGAACATGGCGTAGCACGGTCTTCCCAGCACCGCGTGATAGGTCCCTCGGAACCCAACTACCTCGAAGGTGAGGGTTTCCTTTCGAAAGTTAGAGGGAGTTCCGAAGCAGACGGGCAAGTCAATCTGTCCGAGGGGCAGGATACGCTTTCCGGGTGCAATCCCGTGGAAGGGTGCTGCACCAGCCTAGATCTGGGACCGATCAACCCCCAAGAGCTCTAGGGTCTCGGCATAGATGATGTTGAGGCTGCTGCCTCCGTCCATGAGGACCTTGGAGAGCCTAACGTTGCCGATAATTGGGTTGATGATGAGCGGGTACCTTCCTAGGCTCGGCACATAGTAAGGGTGGCCGCCTTGGAAAAAGGTGATGGGCTTGTCGGACCAGTCTAGGTAGACTGGTGTTGCTACCTTCACCGAGTAGACCTCCCGGCGCTCCTGCTTGCGGTGTAGAGCTGAGGCATTCGCCACCTGTCCGCCGTAGATCATGAAGCAGTTGTGGACCTCCGGGAACTCCTCTTCCTTGTCGCCTCCCTTCTTGTTGTTGCCTTGGTCCTTGTCGTCCTCCGCCGAGGGTCCTGCCTTGTTGAAGTAGCGCCGGAGCATGTCGCACTCTTCAAGGGTGTGCTAGACGGGACCCCTGTGATAGGGGCACGACTCCTTGAGCATCTTGTCGAACACGTTGGCCCCTCCGGGAGGCTTCCGAGGATTCCTGTGCTCGGCAGCAGCGACAAGATCCGCGTCAATGGCGTCGCGTTTTGCTTGCGCCTTCTTCCTGGTTTTCTTCTTCGTGCCACGCTGGGCGGATGCCTCGGGGTCGTCTTCCTTCTGCCTTCCCTGAGGCTGCTTGTCCTTCCGGAAGATGGCTTCGACCGCCTCCTAGCCAGAGGCGAACTTGGTGGCTATGTCCATCAATTCGCTCGCTTTGGTGGGAGTCTTGCGCCCCCGTTTGCTCACTAGGTCCCGGCAAGTGGTGCCGGCGAGGAAAGCCCCGATGATGTCTGAGTCGGTGATGTTGGGCAACTCAGTGCGCTGCTTTGAAAACTACCGGATGTACTCTCGCAGGGACTCCCCTGGCTGCTGGCGGCAGCTACGGAGATCCCATGAGTTCCCAGGGCACACGTACGTACCTTGGAAATTTCCAGCGAAGGCCTTGACTAGGTCGTCCCAGCCAAAGATCTGCGCAGGGGGCAGATGCTCCAGCCAGGCCCGGGCAGCGTCGGAGAGAAAGAGGGGAAGGTTGCGGATGATGAGGTTGTCATCGTCTGTCCCTCCCAACTGGCACACCAGCCGGTAATCTGTGAGCCACAACTCTGGCCTCGTTTCCCCCGAGTACTTGGTGATGGTAGTCGGGGCCCAGAACCGGCCCGGGAACGGCGCACGTCGTATGGCTCGGCTGAAGACCCATGGGCCTGGTGGTTCGGGTGAGGGGCTCTGATCCTCCTCACTGTCATAGTGTCCCCCGCGTCTGGGGTGGTAGCCTCGGCGCACCTTTTCCTCGAGGCGGGCTCGACGGTCGCAGCGGCGCTGATCGTCGCCGAGGCGATCCCTGGCTGTAGGTGTCTCGTCTCTTGTAGGCTCGGTGTGGACCAAGGCCTCACGCGTGTGTCGGGAGGACTCTACGTGATGTACCGAGGGGCACCCTCACCTTCGGGAGGCGGAGCTCTCGGCTCGTCGGGCTGCGGCGTTTTCTAGGAGGTCCTTGAGTTCGCTCTGGATACGCCGCCCCTCGGTGGTGAATGGCTCCGGCATCGTTTGAAGCAACATTGCTGCTGCAGCTAGGTTCTGGCCGGCCCTGTTGAAGGCCGGGGGTGGCATCGCCCTGGTATCATTAATAATGCGGCGCTGGACGTCCTGGGCCTGATGACGCGCTCCTTCGGCGAGTGCTCGGCCTGCCCACTCTTGCTCGAGGTTTTGCTAGAGCTGCACAAGTCGCCTCGCTTCCTCGTCGAGCTTGGCCTGCATCTCGCAGAGTTGCTCGAGCCGTGAGCACTGGTCCCCCGTGGGGACCTGGGCCACAGCTAGCTCCTGCGGGATCTCAACGCGAGATGCAGGTGGAAGGGCGCCGTCGCCTCCTGGCATGTTGGGGTGGTGGTCTCCGTCGTGATCTTCCTGATCGATGTGGAAGCACTCACGAGTCGGGTCATAACCCTCGTCGTCAAGGTTGTGACCATCATCAGAGCAGCCGGAGAGGCAGTGGTCACATGCGGACATGAAGTCACGCATGGCACTGGGATCACGGAGTCCGGAGAAATCCCAACTGACGTCTGGGTCGTCCTCTTTCTCGGAACCCACGGGTCTGGAGGTCGAGACGACCATCAGTCGGTCCCAAGTTGACCACATATGGTACCCTGGAAGGTCAGGATATGCCCTCACGAAAGCGCTCACTGAAGCAGGGTCGCTTGGTGGGCGAAGCTGAATCTAAAGGGAACGGGATGGAAAACTGAAGGTACCTGTTGGTTGGTAGACAGCGGTGAAGTTGCATCGAAGGTGGAATGTGCCGTTATCTCAGGTGCGAGACTAATGCCTGACATGTCCCTCGTAAGGGTGTCGGCGTCATCAGTCCGCCTGGGGCTGGCGTTTTGCTGGAAATCGACACCCGCCGTTGTCTCAGGTGCGAGGATAACACCCGACATGTCCCCCGCAGGGGTGTCGACGTCGTCGACTCGCTCTGGTCCGACAGCCGTCAAGGTGCTGCCTCCCGCCTGGCCATGGTTGCCCCGTCTCCGTCTCCTCTAGCGAGGAGGGCGGCGGGGTTGACTCGGGTGTTCCTCTTCCGCCACGTGGAGATGTTGTCGTCGAGTTCGTCTCCACCGGGCGAGCCGACGACCGTCGTTGTTGTCGTGCTGCGGAGGGAGCAGTACCATGTCGTAGCCGCCGTCGGGGGACATGAACTCGAGACTTCCGAAGCAGAGCACCGTCCCGAGCTGAAGAGGCTACTGAAGATTGTCCATCTAGAACTCAACGGGAAAGTATTGTTAACACGCAGCGAGCCCCTACCTAGCGCGCCAACTGTCGGTGTTTCGGACCCGGGGGACCCTCAACCGGACCGACTAGTGAATTTTGTGTCGTGTGCCCCTGTCCAGATGGGTTGACATAAGATGGAACACAAGTGGGGGAATGAGGCTTATGTTATCTTGCACCGGGGGTGCTTGCAGTAGGGGTTACAAGCTGAGCGAGAGAGGGAACGGGCCCTAGGCCTCCTGGGGAGTCTAGTGTTGCGGAGTGGAGCTCGACGTTTGGGTGAGTCCGTCTCCGTTGCTCTTGCCGCCCGTGTTTTTTCCTTTCTCCCCCCTCTCTCCTCTCTCTCCCCTTAGGAAGGCCCTGGACATCCCCTTTTATAGATACAAGGAGATGGTCCAACTGTACAATGGGGGTGTAGCTATGTGCTAACGTGGCCGGCGGAGAAGTGCTTGAGTCCTGTAGAAGCGCAGCTGGCGGTGCGGCATGGATCCTGCTGACGTTTCCTTGCTTCCGTAAGGAGCTGAGAACCATCGACGTCACGGACGCACGCGAGGAACCATCATTACCTGTGGCCGGAGTAATCTAGATGTGACTCCGGTCTTGTTCCTTCGTAGCCTGAGGCAGCTAGGTAGAGGTAGGGTAATGATGTATCCCCTGTAGCGCAGTCGGTCCGAGGCCGAGGTCGGGCGAGGCGGAGTCCTTCTCCCGAGGCCAGGGTCAAGGCCGAGGTTGGGGTCAGGCGAGGCGGAGGCCTTCTCCCGAGGCCAAAGCTGAGGTCGAGGCCTGGGGTCGGGTGAGGCGGAGCTCCCTGTTGTGCCCGAGGCCGAACTCGGGAAAGGCCGTGACTGTTGTTAGTCTTTCCCTGGCGACTGGCACAGTTGCCGAAGCAGGGCGAACAGTGCTGTTTTCCCGTCAGAACGGTCAGTGAAAGGGCGAAGTGACTGCGGTCACTTCGACCTTGCCGACTGAGGCGCGTGTGTTAGGATAAGGTGTTAGGCGATCCCCGCATTAAATGCGCATGCGATACGGTCGGTTGGTAAGGCGATTTGGCCGAGGTCGCTGCACGACAAAGTTTGCCCGAGCTTGGCTTTGGGCGAGCCGAGGGTGCGCCCACTGCCTGTGGAGACCCTCGGGCGAGGCGTGAATTCGCCCGGGACTACTGTTCCTGCCCGAGGCCGGGCTCGGGCGAGGTGAGATCGCGTCCCTTGGCAGACGTGGCCTTAGCTTGAACCGTGCTTATCAATCTTTACGATTTGTTCTGAAGACATTTTCCAGCCGTGTTTAGGAGTGTTGGGGTACCCCTAATTACGGTACCCGACAGCAGGTTTATGCATCCGGGGGCTCAAGTTGGATAATTGATAGCGGGTGCACAAACCATATGACTGGGGAGAAAAGGATGTTCTCCTCCTATGAGAAAAACCAGGATCCCCAAAAAGCTATCACATTCGGGGATGGAAATCAAGGTTTGGTCAAAGGACTTGGTAAAATTGCTATATCACCTAACCATTCAATTTCCAATGTTTTTCTTGTAGATTCTTTTGATTACAATTTGGTTTTTGTTTCTCAATTATGCAATATGGGCTACAATTGTCTATTTACTGATGTAGGTGTTACTGTCTTTAGAAGAAGTGATGATTCAGTAGCATTTAAGGGAGTGTTAGAGGGTCAACTATACTTAGTTGATTTCAATAGAGCTGAACTCAACACTTGCTTAATTGCTAAGACTAATATGGGTTGGCTCTAGCATCGCCGACTAGCCCATGTTGGAATGAAGAATCTTCACAAGCTTCTAAAGGGAGAACACATTTTAGGACTAACGAATGTTCATTTTGAGAAAGACAGGGTTTGTAGCGCATGCCAGGCAGGAAAGCAAGTTGGTGCTCATCATCCACACAAGAACATCATGACGACCAATAGGCCACTTGAGCTACTCCACATGGATTTATTTGTCCTGATAGCTTACATAAGTATTGGCGGGAGTAAGTATTGTCTTGTAATTGTGGATGATTATTCTCGCTTCACTTGGGTATTCTTTTTGCAGGAAAAATCTCAAACCCAAGAGACCTTAAAGGGATTCTTGAGATGGGCTCAAAATGAGTTTGGCTTAAGGATCAAAAAGATTAGAAGCGACAATGGGATGGAGTTCAAGAATTCACAAATTGAAGGTTTCCTTGAGGAGGAGGGCATCAAGCATGAGTTCTCTTCTCCCTACACACCTCAGCAAAATGGTGTAGTGGAAAAGAAGAATAGAACTCTACTTGACATGGCGAGGACCATGCTTGATGAGTACAAGACACCGGACCAGTTTTGGGCCGAGGCGATTAACACAGCCTGCTACTCCATCAACCGGCTCTACCTTCACCGAATCCTCAAGAAGACATCATATGAACTCCTCACCGGTAAAAAGCTAATGTTTCATATTTTAGAGTCTTTGGTAGCAAATGCTTTATTCTTGTTAAAATAGGTAGAAAATCTAAATTTGCTCCTAAGGCTTTAGAAGGTTTTTTACTTGGTTATGATTCAAACACAAGGGCATATAGAGTCTTTAACAAGTCCACTGGACTAGTTGAAGTTTCTTGTGACATTGTGTTTGATGAAACTAATGGCTCCCAAGTGGAGCAAGTTGATCTTGATGAGCTAGATGATGAAGAGGCTCCATGTATCGCGCTAAGGAACATGTCCATTGAGGATGTGTGTCTTAAGAAATCCGAAGAGCCAACCCAAGCACAAGATCAACCATCATCTTCCATACAAGCATCTCCACCAACTCAAGATGAGGAACAAGCTCAAGATGATGAAGAAGAAGAACAAGAAGATGAGCCACCTCAAGAAGAGGGCAATGATCAAGGGGGAGATGAAGAAAATCAAGACAAGTAAGATGAACAAGAAGTACAGGGTCAAAGATCGCCACACCCAAGAGTCCACCAAGTGATTCAAAGAGATCACCCCGTGAACACCATCCTCGGCGATATTCAAAAGGGGGTAACAACTCGATCTCAAGTCGCTCATTTTTGTGAACATTACTCTTTTGTGTCTTCTATTGAGCCATACAGGGTTGAAGATGCTTTAAGAGATTTGGATTGGGTGTTGGCAATGCAAGAGGAGCTCAACAACTTCACGAGGAATGAGGTATGGCATTTAGTTCCACGTCCTAATCAAAATGTTGTAGGAACCAAGTGGGTATTCCGCAACAAGTAAGATGAGCATGGTGTGGTGACAAGGAACAAAGCCCGACTTGTCGCCAAGGGATATTCACAAGTCGAAGGTTTGGATTTCGGTGAAACCTATGCACCCGTAGCTAGGCTTGAGTCAATTTGTATATTACTTGCCTATGATACTTACCATGGCTTTAAGCTTTATCAAATGGATGTGAAAAGTGCCTTCCTCAATGGACCAAACAAGGAAGAGGTCTATGTTGAGCAACTTCCTGACTTTGAAGATAGTGAGTACCCTAACCATGTGTATAAACTCTCTAAGGCGCTTTATGGGCTCAAGCAAGCCCCAAGAGCATGGTATGAATGCCTAAGAGATTTCCTTATCACTAATGGCTTCAAAGTCGGAAAAGCCGATCCTACTCTCTTTACTAAAACTATTGCAAAAGATTTGTTTGTATGCCAAATTTATGTTGATGATATCATATTTGGGTCTACTAACAAATCTACTTGTGAAGAGTTTAGTAGGATCATGGTTCAAAAATTCGAGATGTCTATGATGGGGGAGTTGAAGTATTTTCTAGGATTTCAAGTCAAGCAACTCCAAGAGGGCACCTCCATCAGCCAAACAAAGTACATTCAAGACATACTTACCAAGTTTGGAATGAAGGATGCCAAACCCATCAAGACACCCATGGGAACCAATGGGCATCTCGACCTCGACGCGGGAGGTAAATCCGTAGATCAAAAGGTATATCGGTCGATGATAGGATCTTTACTCTATTTATGTGCATCTCGACCAGATATTATGCTTTCCGTATGCATGTGTGCAAGATTCCAAGCCGATCCTAAGGAAGTTCACCTTAGGACCGTAAAAAGAATCTTGAGATATTTAGTTCAAACTCCTAAGTTTGGTCTTTAGTACCCCAAGGGATCCTCTTTTGATCTATTAGGATATTGAGACGCTGATTGGGCAGGATGCAAAATTGATAGGAAGAGCACATTAGGGACTTGTCAGTTTCTGGGGAGATCCCTGGTGTCTTAGGCTTCGAAGAAACAAAACTCAGTAGCTCTTTCTACCGCCGAAGCCGAGTATATTGACACAGGCCATTGTTGCGCGCAATTACTTTGGATGAGGCAAACCCTCAGGGATTATGGCTATAAATTTAGCAAAGTCCACCTCCTATGTGATAATGAGAGTGCAATCCGCATGGCGGATAATCCCGTTGAACACAGCCGCACTAAGCACATAGCCATTCGGTATCACTTTTTGAGAGATCACCAACAAAGGGGGATATCGAGATAGCCTATATTAACACCAAAGATCAATTAGCCGATATCTTTACCAAGCCTTTAGATGAGAAAACCTTTACCAAGCTTAGGAATGAGCTAAATATTCTTGATTCTAGGAATTTTGATTGATACTTTGCACACATAGCTCATTTATAAACCTTTGATCATATCTCTTTTATGTCTATCACTAATGTGTTTTCAAGTGTATTCTTATTCTTAGTCATAGAATTGAAAGGGAAATGGAGTATTCGGCAAAGACGACGCTTCCACTCAACTCCATCGGTATTATTTACTCTTTGCCGGTATTCCGCCAACTCTCCACATTGGTATAATCTTTCACTCATGTATTGTATGCCAAAGGGGGAGAGAATTTAATAGGGCTCACAAAGTCTCCGTTTTTGGCGATTAATGCCAAAGGGGGAGAGAGTATTAGCCCAAAGCAAAAGGACCGCACCACCACCTAATCTTTAATTGTGTTTTGAAAATTTTTATTGGTACATTTCAAATTTTGAAAATTTTTATTGGTATATTTCAAATTAGTATCTTTCAAATTGGTATTCCTCTAATGAAAGTATCTCAATTGGTATATCCCAAAGCCCTCTTGAAAGCTAAGAGGAGAATTTCATTTAGGGGGAGTTTTGTTTAAGTCAAAGGAAAAGCATTTGAAACAGGGGAGAAAATTCCAAATCTTGAAAATGCTTCTCGAAATCTTAGTCATGTACCTTTGACTATTTGCAAAAGAATTTTAAAAATAATTTTCCAAAGAATTTGCAAAAACAAAACTAGTGGTGCAAGCGTGGTCCAAAATGTTAAATAAAAAGAAAGCAATCCATGCATATCTATTGAAATGATAATATTGGTTTAATTCCAAGCAACCTATGCACTTACCATATGAAAACTAGTTCAATTCTGCACTTATATATTTGTTTTGGTTTGTGTTGGCATCAATCACCAAAAAGGAGGAGATTAAAAGGGAATTAGGGTCAAACCTTTTCCTAAATAATTTTGGTGGTTAAATTGCCCAACACAAATAATTGGACTAACTAGTTTGCCCTAGATTATATGTTCTACAGGTGCCATAGGTTCAACACAAACCAATAAAAAGATCAAGTTAGGTTTCAAAGAGAAAGGAGCAAAAGAAACCGAAGGCTGCCCTGGTCTGGCGCACCAGACTATCCGGTGCACCACCGGACAGTGTCCGGTGCACCAGGGAGATCAACTCTGAACTTCTTAGCTTCGGGTTTTCTCCAGAGCCACTCGGCTAAAATTCACCGGACTATCCGGTGTGCCAAGCGGAGCAACGTCTACTGAGCCAACGGTCGACTGCAAAAGTGAACAATGGCGTGAACAGTGCGCGGATAGTTCGCGCAGAGTCAGAGCAGCGCCAGAAGGCACACCAGATAGTGAACAGTGCCTGTCCGGTGCGACACCGAACTGTCCGATGCCCCATGAAGTCAGGGCTCCAATGGTCGAAATCGTTAGAACCCTAATGGTTGGGTGACGTGGCTGGCGCACCGGACTGTCCGGTGCGCCCATCGACAGCAGCCCTCCCCAACGGCTGTTTTGGTGGTTGGGGCTATAAATACCCCCAGCCACCACCATTCAAGGAATCTAAGTTTCCAGCAATTTGCATTCAATACAAGAGCTCTAGACTTCACTCTAAGACACAAAACAAAAGATCAAATCCTCTCCAAGTCTCAAGCTTCTGGTCGGAATCGGAGCTCCCCGTAGACACCTCTATGCTTCTTGTCCTCCATGTCCGTGATATTGGCCTATAGAATCCATAAGAAAGGAAAACCAAGGCGCAGGGAGGAGCGGAGCATGCTGGCAGGCAGACGGGGCACGGACACACCAGCCTCTTGGCGATGGCGCAGCTCCCCACGGCGGCGACATCCGCGCCTCCACGGTCTAGGAGATGGTCGCCACTGCCGTGGGCCAGGTCCCAGTGTTGAGCGCTTCCTGCAAGGCCCTGCTCATGTCAGGCTGTTGGAGTCCGGTAGTGTTGTGGGACGTGAGAAGGCCCAGGGGAAGAGTGAAGGGGTGGAGATCTTGGCGGCGTGCAACTCGACAAGAAAATACATTTGAGGGGTTGAGGCTCTTGGCGACGTGTAGCTCTTCGAGAAGAAGCAGCTTCGTGGCCGGACGGCACGCTGACGCGCGAATGTTGAGGAAAAAGATGGGGTTTCTGGCGGCGTATATCACGGCGAGAAGAGGCTTTTGATGGGATGGGGTTCCCGGCGCGGCGATGTACATCTGGGTGTGAAGAAGCGATGTTGTGACCAGACGATCGTGCCACCATCATAGGGGAGGGAGAGGGAGGGGGTGCTCATAGCTGTGGCCTGCGCAGACGTCGCGATGACGTCTAAGGAGACAAAGGGGGCGCAGGCTATCCTGGCGGCGCAACAATGTTTGGGAAGGGGAGTGAGGTTTCTGGTGGTGTGGAGCAGAGTCCTTGTCCTTCCGGTATTTTCTGGAAGAGTGTGTAGAGGCGGTTTGGGCAAACTGAGAGGCAACTTCGTCCGTTGATGGAACATCTTGCGTACGATATTTTTTTGCCAACGTGGACTAATGCTTGCGCGCATTTGCGTCCCGCTTTGTAGAGTAGTAATATATTGAAAATTAAAAGTTATTTGGTTTATACAGACAAACGCAGTTTTAAATATTATAGTTTACCTAAAACCGTGATATTTTTAGAGTTTTCAAAATTCTACTTGGGACCTCAATTTTCTTCTCTTCTCACTACATATACTTTGTTTTTCAAATGGAACCAAACAAATCTTGGTTTTGAACAATACTGTGATTAGTATGGTAAAGTAATACCTAGTATTTGTTTCATATACAATTGTAAATTATGGTATCTCAAAACTATAGTATTTCAAAACTGCATTTTCAAACAGGCCCTGAGACTCTATCATCGACGAAGCCAAGATTAGAATTCGAACGTGACAAATCAGATGGATGGGATATTAGAAGGTATTTTATATTATTTATATGGTAATTATCCAAGAAAATTAGTAAATCCTATGAAATTTGGAGACAATTAGGGCTTGTTCGGTTATTTTCAATCCATATGGATTGGAGGGGATTGATACGGATTGGAAGAAATTTTGACTTACTAGGGATTGAAACACCTTCAATCCCCCTCAATCCGTATGGGTTGAGGTAGAACCGAACAAGCCCTTAGGGGGCATTGCCCCAGAACCGCCCTGCCCTCTACGGCAGATTACTTAGACTGTCTTCAATGGATAGAGTAAAATAATGGATGAGGAACTGCATATGACACTGTTTGACACGGTTTAAAGAGTGAAGATTGAAATAAGGATGAGATGGAGGATGAAATATGATGGCTACTAGAGACAGCGTAAGATAGGGGATCTGTTAAAGACATGTTGAAAGTCACCTAGAGGGGGGGTGAATAGGCGGAATCTGAAAATTACAAACTTAAGCACAACTACAAGCCGGGGTTAGCGTTAGAAATATAAACGAGTCCCAAAGAGAGGGCAAAAACAAATCACAAGCAAATAAGAATGGATGGCACGGTGATTTGTTTTACCGAGGTTCGGTTCTTGCGAACCTACTCCCCGTTGAGGTGGTCACAAAGACCGGGTCTCTTTCAACCCTTTCCCTCTCTCAAACGGTCACTTAGACCGAGTGAGCTTCTCTTCTCAATCAAATGGGACACTAAGTCCACTACAAGGACCACCACACAATTGTTGTCTCTTGTTTTGATTACAAGTGTTATGGAAACAAGAATGAGGAAGAAGAAAAGCAATCCAAGCGCAAGAGCTCAAAAGAACACAAAAGTCTCTCTCTCTAGTCACTAATTTGTTTGGAGTGATTCCGGACTTGGGAGAGGATTTGATCTCTTTGTTTGTGTCTTGTATTGAATGCTATAGCTCTTGTATGAGGTTTGAAGGCTGAAAACTTGGATGCATTGAAATGTGGTGGTTGGGGGTATTTATAGCCCCAACCACCAAAAGAACCGTTGGTGAGGGCTTCTGTCGAATGGCGTACCGGACAGTCCGATGCGCCAGCCACGTCACCAGGCCGTTGGGTTCCTACCGTTGGAGCTCTGACAATTGGGGCCACCGGACAGTCCGATGGTGCACCGGACATGTCCTGTAGACTATCTGGTGCGCCTTCTGGCGCCTGCTCTAACTTCTGCGTGCAGGCGCGCATTGTAGCGCATTAAATGTCTTCTACAGACGACCGTTGGCGTGAAGTAGCCGTTGCTCTGCTGGCACACCGGACAGTCCGAAATTATAGCGGAGCGGCCTCCCAAATTCCTGAAGCTGGCAAGTTTAGAGTCGTTCCTCCCTGGTGCACCGGACACTGTCCGGTGGCCCACCGGACAGTCCGGTGCGCCACACCAGGGCTGCCTTCGGTTAAACTTTGCTCCTTAGTTTTGAACCCTTTCTTTTATCTTTGTATTGTTTTGTTGTTGAACCTTTGGCACCTGTAGAACATGTTTTCTAGAGCAAACTAGTTAGTCCAATAATTTGTGTTGGGCAATTCAACCACCAAAATTCATATTGGAAAAGGTTTGACCCTATTTCCCTTTCAATCTCCCCCTTTTTGGTGATTGATGCCAACGCAAACCATAGCAAATATAAAAGTGCTGAATTGAACTAGTTTGCATAACGTAAGTGCAAAGGTTGCTTGGAATTGAAACCAATATACTTATTTCAATAGATGTGCATGGATGGTTTTCTTCTTATTTAAAATTTTGGACCTCATTTGCACCACGGGTTTTGTTTTTGCAAATCCTTTGTAAAATTCTTTTCAAAAATCCTTTTGCAAATAGTCAAAGGTACATGAATAAGATTGAAAGAAGCATTTTCAAGATTTGAAATTTTCTCCCCCTGTTTCAAATGCTTTTCCTTTGACTTAAACAAAACTCCCCCTAAATAAAATTCTCCTCTTAGTGTTTAAGAGGGTTTTGCAAGTTTTGAAGATACTACTTTACCCCCCTTTTGAACACAATAAGATATCAATTTGAAAAAACTTCATTTTTAAAATTCGGTGGTGGTGCGGTCCTTTTGCTTTGGGCTCATACTTTCTCCCCCTTTGGCATGAATCGCCAAAAACGGATACTTGTGAGTGAAATATAAGCCCTTTTGCTTTCTCCCCAATGGCAAATAAATAGAGATGAGTGAAGATTATACCAAAGTGGAGAGCGATGCGGAGTACCGGCAAATGTTGATGGAGTTGAGTGGAAGCATCGTTTTTGCCGAGTACTTCATTTCCCTTTCAATTCTATGACTAAGCATAATAATATACTTGAAAACACATTAGTCACAGACATAAAAGAGATATGATCAAAGGTATATAAATGAGCTATGTGTGCAAAGAATCAATCAAAATTCCTAGAATCAAGAATATTTAGCTCATTCCTAAGTTTGGTAAAGGTTTTCTCGTCTAGTGGCTTGGTAAAGATATCGGCCACTTGATCTTTGGTATTTATATAGGCTATCTCGATATCCCCCTTTTGTTGGTGATCTCTCAGAAAGTGATATCGAATGGCTATGTGCTTAGTGCGGCTGTGTTCAACGGGATTATCCGCCATGCGGATGGCACTCTCATTATCACATAGGAGAGGGACTTTGCTAAACTTGTAGCCACAGTCCCTAAGGGTTTGCCTCATCCAAAGCAATTGCGCGCAACAATGGCCTGTGGCAATGTACTCAGCTTCAGCGGTAGAAAGAGCTACTGAGTTTTGTTTCTTTGAAGCCCAAGACACCAGGGATCTCCCCAGAAACTGACAAGTCCCTGATGTGCTCTTCCTATCAATCTTACACCCTGCCCAATCAGCATCAGAATATCCTAATAAATCAAAAGAGGATCCCTTGGGGTACCAAAGGCCGAACTTAGGTGTTTGAACTAAATATCTCAAGATTCGCTTCACGGCCCTAAGGTGAACTTCCTTAGGGTCGGCTTGGAACCTTGCACACATGCATATGGAAAGCATAATGTCCGGTCGAGATGCACATAAATATAGTAAAGATCCTATCATCGACCGGTATACCTTTTGATCTACGGATTTACCTCCCGTGTCGAGGTCGAGATGCCCATTGGTTCCCATGGGTGTCTTGATGGGCTTGGCATCCTTCATTCCAAACTTAGTGAGAATATCTTGAATGTACTTCGTTTGGCTAATGAAGGTGCCCTCTTGGAGTTGCTTTACTTGAAATCCTAGAAAATACTTCAACTCCCCCATCATAGACATCTCGAATTTTTGAATCATGATCCTACTAAACTCTTCACAAATAAATTTGTTAGTAAACCCAAATATGATATCATCAACATAAATTTGGCATACAAACAAATCATTTTCAATTGTTTTAGTAAAGAGAGTAGGATCGGCTGTAACATCCCAAATTCTAACCCAGGTTTGAAACCCTAACCTAAACCCCCCCTTTTTTCCTTATTACCTATTCCAAAACTCTCTTAGATTTCCCCCATCATATGCATACACTTTGTTTGAGTATGAGCACCTCACTTAGTTTTTATTTTCCAGCACCTAGATTACCTACTAAATAAATTATTCAAAAGGAAAAAGAAACAAAAATGGAAATGGGACTTTGAAAATAAAAAGAAAAAGAGAAAACTCTCCCTCCCCCCTGCTGGGTTGAATCCGGCCCACGCCGCGGCCCCCCCCTCGCGCCCGCGCTTCCCCCCCTTGTGGCCCAATTGCCAGCCCGCTCCAGCGCGTGCGCAGCCGCCCCACTCCCCTCCCACTCTCTCGCTGATGAGCCAGCCCCACCTGGCAGCCGCTCCCTCTCGCGCGCTCCCTCTCGCTGGCAGACCGGCCCCACCGGTCAGCCGCTGCGTCGTCTTCCTCGCGTACGACGCACCGCCGTCCCCTCCATCGTCGTCCCCTCCATCGCCCATCCCCTCGCCGCACAGGGGAGTTTGGCACCGCCCCATCCTCGCCCGGTACCACCCCCCCCCCCCCCCGCCGTGAGGTCTCATCGTTGCCGCTATGCGGCATTAACGCCGGCGCTGTGCACCTCACTTGCGCCCGCCGAGCTCCGCCGCTCCCCTTCCCTCGGGCGCCTATAAAAAGGTCGCCTCGGGGCACCTCCTTCCCCGCACCGGCCTCGGCCACCCCTCTCCCCCCTCGCCCGAGCTCAATTCGCGAAGCGCCACCGTCTCCCCCCTCTCCGGTGAGCCCTTCCCTCTCTTCCCCCTCCCCCTCTGGATTGCGTAGCAAGAAATTAGCTAGGCCTATCAGCTTCGCCACACCGCCATGAGTTTGGAATGCCACTCCCCTACCCCAATCCCCGCCCGAAACTCACCGGCGGCGACTCCCGCCACGGAGCTCCGCCACCTCCCCGCGGACAGCCCCCTCCCGGCCCTCTCTAGCCAAATTGAGCCCACCCCCTAGGTTTGCTAGCCCATCCTCGTGCTAAGGCACCCATCCGTTGCCCGAGAACCGGGTCACCGGTGGCGAATCACCGCCGAGCCCACCGGCGGCCGGGTCCTCCCTCGCGGACGGTCGGTTCATCCCGCCGTCAACCGCTGACGTCGTTCTCTCCCCCTTTTGCTCTCTCTAGCGTGTGGGCCCCGCGGCGACGCCGTTGCCCTCGCGCGCCCGCGCCGTCCCCTGCCTTGGGTCGCAACTAGGCTGGCGCACTCGCGCCCGCGCGCGCTCTACGCTCGGCTGGGCCAGTCTCCCCCCCACGGGCCACCAGAGGCTTAATTCCTTTTTCTTTTTCTTTTTCAGCCTTTTCCCCTTTAATTAGTACTTCTCAATATTTTATGCACCAAAAATTATCAAAAATGATTTCTAAGGTTACATGAATAATGATGTTAGAAAATGACACACTAAAATTTGTAAACCACTGTTGATGTATTGTTTTATTGCCTGTTTGCCTAGAAGAAGCGGGGACCGTTGATCCGGAACCCGTAGCCCTGGAAGAAGGGCCGGAGCCCGATCTCCCGAAGGTAGAGCTTTTGTGCCAGGAAAGCTTCGACGAAGGCAAGTCCATCCTTCCCTTGATGCATAAATTACCTATTCTTTCTACCTCTACCTAAGCCGGGTTTTCAGGATGGGATACTTGCATTGTGAGCAGAGAGATAGCCCGCATTAACATATGTCTTTTGGAGATGAGATGTGGGTTGGGAAAAAGGTCAATATATTACTTTAAATAAGATTCCTTGTGAAAAGAAACGTGCGATGAAGGGTATTCACCCTCATCACCTTAAGGGTGGGATGATCAGGGACTCCCTGGTTTAGGGGAGGGCCTGAGGTTGGCTTAGCTGGTTTAGGCGTGAGCAGAAGGATTGTCCCCTCTTATAAGGACCGGTTTGTCATCTTTCACTACCTGTACTCATGATAAGTACAACCACTCGAGACTATGTGGGCAGTCACTCAATCTAAACTCGTACGGTCCAACCCCAGGGTTATGAAGGCTGGGGAGCACCGGGAGGATAAGGAGGGGGAATGTTTTGTCCGGTTTGGGCATGGCGGTGGCCTGACTCCTTCCGGTATAACCGTTAAGGTTAGGACGTGCGAGGAAGGAAAGAGCTCCAGCATTCGGGTCTCGCGACGGTGAGATCGCAGAAACCGGACTAGTGGGTAAAGTGTACCCCTCTACGCAGAGTTGAAATCTATTCGAATAGTCCGTGTCCACTGGTATGGATGAGTCTGGTGTGGTATGACAATTAGTGTTTTCATAACCTCCGTGAACAGGGAAATACGTGTGTAAGTGCATACGGAAAAAGAAAACAAGGCCACGGGAGCGGGAAGCTCAGTGGTGATTGAGTATTTTGCTACTTTTTAGTCTTTGGGAAAAACCTCACAGCAACTGTCTTTCTCTAAGAAAATGAAGAGTGACTTCAACTCCACCAAATAAAGCATGTATGATATAGGTCTCTTTCTCTTTACGGGAGCGGGGTGGGCTTGCGGAATACCTAGTATATTCACCCAGATTTATTCATGTTTTTCAGCAACCGAAGACTTCTTTTCTGCTATGCTTGATTGAGAGGGCTGCATCTGCACCCAGTTCTGCCTGTGGCTTGGGCTAGTATATTTTCCTACTGCGCTTTTTATTCTGGCTCTTCCGAGCGTGTACCCCGATATTGTAATAACCTCTATTTAAACTCTGTACTATTTGAAGTAAGGAATGTGTTTACTAGCCTCCTAGGACTAGTAAGAGTATCACATTTGAGTCCCAAAGGATCGGGATGCTTCAGGTGGTATCAGAGCCATAGGACTGGCCGTAGGTCGCAACCCTGACCCTAAAGCTTGCCTTACAAGAAAATACCTCTTACCCCAAGAAAAGTCTTCTCTCCTCTTCCCTGATATTAACAGACCCTTCTTTTCCTATTCCAGATGGAGGACTCTCTAGTCATTAGGACATCCTATTGCTCAGAGATGGAAGGGTTCCCACATCTATTGCGAAGTTGTGCGCTTCGCATGGGAATCCGCAAAAAGCCAGAATATGTCTGGAAGGAGTATCTCGAGAACGGTATGGAAAAGTGCTCTATGGCAGACTACCTGGGAGAAAGTCGAAACTATCCAAACCATCCTTCTTTCCAAGTCACTTTCACCGGATGCCACTTCCCAGATACTTGCCAAAATGTTGCCCGGAAAGCCCTCCGACAACTATGCCAGAGCTACAACAGAGTGATCTTTGAAACCCCCCTTCGCTACTTCCCACCCAGCAACAAAGATACCCCCACCTGGAGGAAAAGACTTCAGGCCCTGTCAGGAGGAGACCCTATTGAGGATGACCCCACCATCGTCTACATGGCTGGATACCTTCACACCCTCGATAACCAATATGATGACCTTGCCTCCCACTGCACTCACCTAAACTACCGGGTGGAAAGCCTGGAGCAAAAAGTCAGGGAACTTACAAGGGAAAAGGTGTCCCTTCAAGAGAGCCTCGAGATAGCGGAAGGCGAGGAAACCAACACCCGTGAAGCCTACCGCACACTGAAAATGGATTACGACAAGAAACTAAAGAAGCTCGCCCCGGCAAGGAAAATCTGCAAGAAGACCAAAAGTCAAGGATGTCAGACTGAGCAGAAGGAAGAAGCCCCTCCAGCCCTACCCCCTACCAAGATAAGAAACTCGTCCGACACGAGGAAATGTCCCTAGCCAGCCTTGATGACCTTCTCAAGGAATTTGGGGATACCTTAGAGAAGGAGTTCGGGAGTACCCTCGATAGCACTCGCGTGTAATGAACTTATGGTAGTTGTGTGCTGTAATGAACTGGTGTAATGAACTGGTTTAATAAATAAAGTAACTTAGTGAAAAATGGCATGTGCATGGTAGTAACTCTTTTCCCCTGGCAGATGGCTTCGAATAAAACCACGCCTCCCGCCTCTGGGATTGGAGCAGGTTTTCCCCTAAGAGCAGAAGGAGAAGCTAGCGGAGAAGGGGGTGGGACCCACCTCCCCGCACCTCCGGAACTACCACTAGATCTGGCCCAAGTTCTAGCCAATCAAACCCGACTCATTGAAGTCCTCACTAGAAGTCTAGAAAACCAACGCCCAGGTGGTGGGAGACCACATGGCAGGATGGGAGAATTTCTGAGACTCAAGCCTCCCATGTTCGCGGGGTCTAGCAATCCCCTTGATGCAGATGACTGGCTGCGCATGATCAAGAGGAAACTAGAGGCCATCGGATGCCCCAAAAATCAGCGAGTTCAACTGGCTGCTCATCAACTTTCGGGAATGGCCTTAGCATGGTGGGATACCTTCAGCGAGGTCGTCAGAGATGCTACCTAGGCAGAATTCGAAACAGCCTTCCGTGAGCACCATGTACCCCAAGGGATAGTTCAACTCAAGGAAGATGAGTTCCGGGAACTAACTCAAGGTGGAAGAACTGTCAGTGAGTATGTGCACAAGTTCACAGAGTTGGCCCGTTACGCGCCTGACGATGTCAGCACTGAGTCCAGGAAGATGGCCCGTTTTCTAAAAGGGCTGAGACCCGAGCTTAAGACCATCCTCGCTAGCCAAGACTTCCTCAACTTCTCTCACCTCTCCAACAAAGCCATCCAAGTGGAAAGGGCAAAAGAGGAAGAAAAAGGGCACCTCAAGAGCAAATTCCAGGTTCTCCGAGCTCAGCAGCAAGATCGTCACCAGAGAGCTCGACCCTTTGGGCTTCCACCCAGGGGACCAAGCTTCAATAGACCAGCCGGACCCACTCCGTCATGCTACAGTCAGCAGAGCCAGAGCTCCCTTCAGGCCCCCTCTGTTGCAAGCAACCAACCGCCTGCAAATGCCTGTTGGCACTACGGAGACCCCAGTCACTTCAAGAATAACTGCCCCTAGTTGAAGGCACCCGGACCCACCTACTCCAACTCGGTGAATGGCCCCAAGATTCCCTCGGCACCTGCCCCCAAGGCACCTCCCTCTAACAGTCAGCCGAGCAGGACCCAGTACCAAGGCAGAGCACGAGTCAACCACGTCGACGCTCAAGAGGCCCAGTAAGCTCCGGGAGTAGTGCTCGGTGAGTTCCTTGTTGAATTTACTCCCGCTATTGTGCTTTTTGATTCTGGAGCATCCCATTCATTTATAGCCACTAAGTTTGTGGAAAGGCACGACATCCCCTCTACACCCCTAGAAATTCCTTTGGTCACCCGAACCCTGGGGTCAGACCTTCTATGCCAGCTCAAGTGCTCCCAAGTCAGAATCCTTTTAAGTGGGGTAGTGTTTCTGGCAGACTTAACCGTCTTGCCATCCTAAGGGATTGATGTGATCCTAGGAATGGATTGGCTAACTAAGCACAAGGGTATCATAAGTTGCGCGAGTAAGACCGTCCTTCTCACCGACCACCAAGGAAAAGCAGTTTCCTGTCAGGCCCAACCACCCGCCAATGATCCAATGATGTTTAATCTGGCAACAGAAAACATATCCGTAATAGAAGAGTTCATGGATGTATTTCCGGAAGAATTTCCTGGAATGCCCCCAGAAAGAGGAGTGGAGTTCTATATAGATCTCATTCCTGGCACTGCGCCCATCGCAAAGAGACCATACCGCATGGCCCCCACAGAGTTAGCAGAATTGAAACTCCAGATTGCAGAGCTGCAACAAAAAGGGTACATCCATCCCAGTTCATCTCCCTGGGGAGCACCCGTCCTTTTCGTTACCAAGAAGGATGGAAGTATGAGAATGCGTATTGATTACCGGTCCTTGAATGAAGTTACGATCAAGAATAAGTACCCACTCCCTCGGATCGACGATCTCTTCGACCAGCTGCAGGGAGCCAAATACTTCTCCAAGATAGACCTCAGGTCAGGTTACCACCAACTAAGGATCAAGGAAGCAGATATCCAGAAGACTGCATTCGTCACCCGATACGGACAATATGAATTCACAGTGATGTCGTTTGGGCTAACAAACGCCCCCGCCTTCTTCATGAATCTCATGAATAAGGTATTCATGGAAGAATTGGATAAGTTTGTCATAGTCTTCATCGATGACATCCTTATCTATTCCAAGAGTCGCAAGGACCATGAGCGTCACCTTTGAATCGTCCTCGGAAGACTCAGGGCACATCAACTTTATGCTAAGCTCAGCAAGTGTGAATTCTGGTTAGAAAAGATAGCCTCCCTTGGGCATATCTTGACTGCAGAGGGAATAGAAGTGGACCCATCCAAGGTAGAAGCCGTTTCAAAATGGAAACAGTCATCCAACGTCAGTGAAGTGCGAAGCTTTCTGGGAATGGCAGGGTATTACCGCCGCTTTATCAAGGGATTCTCCAGCATAGCAAAACCTATGACCGAACTTCTCAAAAAAGACAATAAGTTTGTGTGGACTCCAAAATGTGAGGGAAGTTTCCAGATCATCAAGGAGAAGCTTACGACCGCGCCCGTTTTAACACTACCAGATATACACCAGGATTTCGTCATCTTCTGTGATGCTTCAAGGCAAGGCTTAGGGTGTGTCTTAATGCAAAATGAGAAAGTTATTGCCTATGCATCCCGCTTACTCAAGCCGCACGAGCAGAACTACCCCACCCACGACTTGGAGTTGGCAGCCATAGTGCACGCCCTAAAAATATGGAGGCACTATCTGATTGGGAACAAATGCCACATCTTCACTGATCACAAGAGTCTGAGGTACATCTTCACTCAGCCAGACCTCAACCTCCGTCAAAGAAGATGGCTTGAATTGATCAAGGATTATGACCTCGAGATCCATTACCACCCCGGAAAGGCCAACATGGTAGCAGACGCCCTCAGCCGAAAACCTTTCGGGATAAAGGGGACCAACTTTTTAGAAGATTGGAAGGAGGAATCAGCTCAGCTAAATGCATGTCTGGGAGACAATGGTAGCCTGGAAATCAAGCCAATGCTAGAAGATCTCATATGCAAGGCTCAACGTCTGGACGTGGAGACAGCAAAACTTACAGGAAAAGCTCGCAAGGAGCAACTTCTGGACCTTAGGACAGATGAACAAGGAGTTCTTTGGTTCAAGAACCGTCTGTGTGTACCAACGGGAGAAGCACGGGAAGTCCTGCTCAATGAAGCCCACAACTCAGCTTACTCCATCCACCCAGGAACCACCAAGATGTACCTGGACCTCAAAACCAGATACTGGTGGAGAGGGATGAAGAAGGAGATAGCACAGTATGTGGCCCGGTGTGACACCTGCCAGCGAACAAAGGCCGAACACTAGAAGCCTGCAGGCCTACTGCAACCCCTTCCAGTGCCTGAGTGGAAGTGGGAGGAAATAGGCATGGATTTTGTAACTGGACTACCCCGAACGCAAAAAGGGAATGATTCTATCTGGGTAATAATCGATCGTCTCACCAAGGTGGCCCACTTCATTCCAGTAAAAACCACTTTTGGAGGAGCCGCCCTTGCCTGGATATATCTTAAGGAGATAGTCAGGCTCCATGGTATTTCGCGAAAGATAGTGTCAGACAGAGGGACGCAGTTCACCTCAAAATTTTGGAAAGGCCTTTAGCAAGTGATGGGCACCAAGTTAGATTTCAGCACCGCTTATCACCCACAGTCAGATGGTCAAACGGAAAGAGTCAACAAGATCCTCGAAGATTTACTAAGAGCCTGTGTGTTGACATTCGACAGGAATTGGGAGTCAAGTTTGTCGTACGCCGAATTCTCATACAACAACAGCCATCAGGCCAGTATCAAAATGTCGTCGTTCGAAGCATTTTATGGAAGGAAGTGCCAGACCCCCCTAATGTGGTCCAATGTAGGGGAAAGGACACTAGAAGGACCCGACTTTGTCAAAGAAGCCGAAGAGAAAGTTGCCCTGATCCGCAAGAGGTTACTTGAAGCTCAGAGTCGACAGAAAAGTTACGCAGACAATAGACGGAGAGAACTCAAATTTGAGGAAGGAGATTTCGTATATCTCAAGGTCTCCCCGATGCGTGGTGTCAAAAGGTTCCAAATGAAAGGAAAGCTAGCACCGCGTTTCATCGGCCCCTACCCTGTCATTAACCGAGTGGGACCCGCAGCATATCGCTTGGTGCTACTAGAATCCATGTCAGATATTCACAATGTGTTTCATGTGTCCCAACTCCGTAAATGCCTGCAAGTACCAGAGAACCACATCGAGGCAGAGTCAATTCAGATTCAAAAGGATCTCCAGTACCGGGAAAAGCCAGTGAAGATTCTCGACTCAGCAGTCCGAAGGACCCACACCTCAGAAGTGAGACTGTAAGGTTCAGTGGAGCAGAGAAGGAGAAGAGGAAGCCACCTGGGAAAGTGAGGACTCTCTGAGGAGGGAATACCCTTACCTTTTCTCGAGCCCCGTCTGAATCTCGAGGGCGAGACTCCTTTAAGTGGGGTAGGTTTGTAACATCCCAAATTCTAACCCAGGTTTGAAACCCTAACCTAAACCCCCCTTTTTTCCTTATTACCTATTCCAAAACTCTATTAGATTTCCCCCATCATATGCATACACTTTGTTTGAGTATGAGCACCTCACTTAGCTTTTATTCTCTAGCACCTAGATTACCTACTAAATAAATTATTCAAAGGAAAAGAAACAAAAATGGAAATGGGACTTAGAAAATAAAAAAAGAGAAAACTCTCCCTCCCCCTGCTGGGCTGAATCCGGCCCACGCCGCGGCCCCCCCCCCTCGCGCCCGCGCTTCCCCCCCTTGCGGCCCAATTGCCGGCCCGCTCCAGCGCGCGCGCAGCCGCCCCACTCCCCTCCCGCTCTCTCGCTGACGAGCCGGCCCCACCTGGCAGCCACTCCCTCTCGCGTGCTCCCTCTCGCTGGCAGACCGGCCCCACCGGTCAGCCGCTGCGTCGTCTTCCTCACGTACGACGCACCGCCGTCCCCTCCATCGCCGTCCCCTCCATCGCCCATCCCCTCGCCGCACAGGGGAGTTTGGCACCGCCCCGTCCTCGCCGCTTGACCGCGTCCTTGCCTGGTACCCCCCCCCCCCCCCCCCGCAGTGAGGTCTCATCGTCTCTGCTATGCGGCATTAATGCCGACGCTGTGCACCTCACCGGCGCCCGCCGAGCTCCGCCGCTCCCCTTCCCTCGGGCGCCTATAAAAAGGTCGCCCCGGGGCACCTCCTTCCCCACACCGGCCTCGGCCACCCCTCTCCCCCCTCACCCGAGCTCAATTCGCGAAGCGCCGCCGTCTTCCCCCTCTCCGGTGAGCCCTTCCCTCTCTTCCCCCTCCCCCTCTGGATTGCGTAGCAAGAAATTAGCTAAGCCTATCAGCTTCGCCACACCACCACGAGTTTGGAACGCCACTCCCCTACCCCAGTCCCCGCCCAAAACTCACCGGCGGCGACTCCCACCGTAGAGCTCCGCCACCTCCCCGCGGACAGCTCCCTCCCGGCCCCCTCTAGCCAAATTGAGCCCGCCCCCTATGTTTGCTAGCCCATCCTCGTGCTAAGGCACCCATCCATTGCCCGAGAACCGGGTCACCAGCGGCGAATCGCCGCCGAGCCCACCGGCGGCCGGGTCCTCCCCCGCGGATGGCCGGTTCATCCCGCCATCAACCGCTGACGCCGTTCTCTCCCCCTTCCGCTCTCTTTGGCATGTGGGCCCCGCGGCGACGCCGTTGCCCTCGCGCGCCCGCGCCGTCCCCTGCCTTGGGACGCAACTGGGCCGGCGCACTCGCGCCCGCGCGCGCTCTGCGCTCGGCTGGGCCAGTCCCCCCCAGCCCACCACAGGCTTAATTCCTTTTTCTTTTTCTTTTTCAGCCTTTTCCCCTTTAATTAGTACTTCTCAATATTTTATGCACCAAAAATTATCAAAAATGATTTCTAAGGTTACATGTAATAATGATGTTAGAAAATGACACACTAAAATTTGTAAACCACTGTTGATGTATTGTTTTATTGCCTGTTTGCCTAGAAGAAGCGAGGACCGTTGATCCGGAACCCGTAGCCCCGGAAGAAGGGCCAGAGCCCGATCTCCCGGAGGTAGAGCTTTTGTGCCAGGAAAGATTCGACGAAGGCAAGTCCATCCTTCCCTTGATGCATAAATTACCTATTCTTTCTACCTCTACCTAAGCCGGGTTTTCAGGATGGGACACTTGCATTGTGAGCAGAGAGATAGCCCGCATTAACATATGTCTTTTGGAGACGAGATGTGGGTTGGGAAAAAGGTCAATATATTACTTTAAATAAGATTCCTTGTGAAAAGAAACGTGCGATGAAGGGTATTCACCCTCATCACCTTAAGGGTGGGATGATCAGGGACTCCCTGGTTTAGGGGAGGGCCTAAGGAGGTTGGCTCAGCTGGTTTAGGCGTGAGCAGAAGGATTGTCCCCTCTTATAAGGACCGGTTTGTCATCTTTCACTACCTGTACTCATGATAAGTACAACCACTCGAGACTGTGTGGGCAGTCACTCAATCTAAACTCGTACGGTCCAACCCCAGGGTTATGAAGGCTGGGGAGCACTGGGAGGATAAGGAAGGGGAATGTTTTGTCCGGTTTGGGCATGGCGGTGGCCTGACTCCTTCCGGTATAATCGTTAAGGTTAGGACGTGCGAGGAAGGAAAGAGCTTCGGCATTCGGGTCTCGCGACGGTGAGATCGCAGAAACCAGACTAGTGGGTAAAGTGTACCCCTCTGCGCAGAGTTGAAATCTATTCGAATAGTCCGTGTCCACTGGTATGGATGAGTCTGGTGTGGTATGACAATTAGTGTTTTCATAACCTCCGTGAATAGGGAAATATGTGTGTAAGTGCATACGGAAAAAGAAAACAAGGCCACAGGAGCGGGAAGCTCAGTGGTGATTGAGTATTTTGCTACTTTTTAGTCTTTGGGAAAAACCTCACAGCAACTGCCTTTCTCTAAGAAAATGAAGAGTGACTTCAACTCCACCAAATAAAGCATGTATGATATAGGTCTCTTTATCTTTACGGGAGCGGGGTGGGCTTGCGGAATACCTAGTGTATTCACCCAGATTTATTCATGTTTTTTAGCAGCCGAAGACTTCTTTTCTGCTATGCTTGATTGAGAGGGCTGCGTCTGCACCCAGTTCTGCTTGTGGCTTGGGCTAGTATATTTTCCTACTGTGCTTTTTATTCTGGCTCTTCCAAGCTTGTACCCCGGTATTGTAATAACCTCTATTTAAACTCTATACTATTTGAAGTAAGGAATGTGTTTACTAGCCTCCTGGGACTAGTAAGAGTATCACATTTGAGTCCCAAAGGATCGGGACGCTTCATCGGCCTTGCCGACTTTAAAGCCATTAGTTATAAGAAAATCTCGAAGGCATTCATACCATGCCCTTGGGGCTTGCTTGAGCCCATAAAGCGCCTTTGAGAGTTTATATACATGGTTAGGATACTCACTATCTTCAAAGCCGGGAGGTTGCTCAACATAGACCTCTTCCTTGATTGGTCCATTGAGAAAGGCACTCTTCACGTCCATTTGATATAACTTAAAGCCATGGTAAGTAGCATAGGCAAGTAATATACGAATTGATTCAAGCCTAGCTACGGGTGCATAGGTTTCACCAAAATCCAAACCTTCGACTTGTGAATACCCTTTGGCCACAAGTCGTGCCTTGTTACTTGTCACCACACCATGCTCATCTTGTTTGTTGCGGAAGACCCGCTTGGTTCCTACAACATTTTGGTTAGGACGTGGAACTAAATGCCATACCTCATTCCTTATGAAATTGTTGAGCTCCTCTTGCATCGCTAGCACCCAATCCGAATCTTAAAGTGCTTCCTCTACCCTGTGTGGCTCAATAGAGGAAACAAAAGAGTAGTGTTCACAGAAGTGAGCAACACGAGATCGAGTGGTTACCCCCTTATGAATATCTCCTAGGATGGTGTTCACGGGGTGATCTAGTTGGATTGCTTGGTGGACTCTTGGGTGTGTCGGCCTTGGATCTTGTTCATCCTCCTTGTCTTGATTATTTGTATCTCCCCCTTGATCATTGTCGTCCTCTTGAGGTGGCTCATCTTCTTGATCTTCTTCATCATCTTAAGCCTCATCCTCATATTGGGTTGGTGGAGATGCTTGTATGGAGGAAGATGGTTGATCTTGTGCTTGTGGAGGCTCTTCAACTTCCTTAGGACACACATCCCTAATGGACATGTTCCTTAGCGCGACGCACGGAGCCTCTTCATCATCTAGCTCATCAAGATCAACTTGCTCCACTTGGGAGCCGTTAGTCTCATCAAACACAATGTCACAAGAAACTTCAACTAGTCCAGTGGACTTGTTAAAGACTCTATATGCCCTTGTGTTTGAATCATATCCTAGTAAAAAGCCTTCTACAGCCTTAGGAGCAAATTTAGATCTTCTACCTCTTTTAACAAGAATAAAGCATTTGCTACCAAAGACTCTAAAATATGAAACATTGGGCTTTACCGGTGAGGAGTTCGTAAGATGTCTTCTTGAGGATTCGGTGTAGATACAACCGGTTGATGGCGTAGCAAGCTGTGTTGACCGCCTCGGCCCAAAACCGATCCAAAGTCTTGTACTCATCAAGCATGGTCCTTGCCATGTCCAATAGAGTTCTATTCTTCCTCTCCACTACACCATTTTGTTGTGGTGTGTAGGGAGAAGAGAACTCATGCTTGATTCCCTCCTCCTCAAGAAAGCCTTCTATTTGTGAGTTTTTGAACTCTATTCCGTTGTCGCTTCTTATCTTCTTGATCCTTAAGCCGAACTCATTTTGAGCCCGTCTCAAGAATCCTTTCAAAGAGTCTTGGGTTTGAGATTTATCTTGTAAAAAGAATACCCAAGTGAAGCGAGAATAATCATCCACAATAACTAGACAATACTTACTCCCGCTGATGCTTATGTAAGCTATCGGGCTGAATATGTCCATGTGGAGGAGCTCGAGTGGCCCGTCAGTTGTCATGATGTTCTTGTGTGGATGATGAACACCAACTTGCTTCCCTGCTTGGCATGCGCTACAAATTCTTTCTCAAAATGAACATTTGTTAGTCCCAAAATGTGCTCTCCCTTTAGAAGCTTGTGAAGATTCTTCATCCCGACGTGGGCTAGTCGGCGATGCCAGAGCCAACCCATGTTAGTCTTAGCAATTAAGCAAGTATCGAGTTCAGCTCTATTGAAATCAACTAAGTATAGCTGTCCCTCTAATACTCCCTTAAAAGCTACTGAATCATCACTTCTTCTAAAGACAGTAACACATGTATCCGTGAAAAGACAGTTGTAACCCATTTTGCATAATTGAGAAACAGAAAGCAGGTTGTAATCTAAAGAATCTACAAGAAAAACATTGGAAATAGAATGGTCAGGTGATATAGCAATTTTACCCAATCCTTTGACCAAACCTTGATTTTCATCCCCGAATGTGATAGCTCGTTGGGGATCTTGGTTTTTCTCGTAGGAGGAGAACATTCTTTTCTCCCCAGTCATGTGGTTTGTGCACCCGCTGTCGATAATCCAACTTGATCCCCCGGATGCATAAACCTACAAAACAAATTTAGTTCTTGATTTTAGGTACCCAAACAGTTTTGGGTCCTTTGACATTAGATACAAGAACTTTGGGTACCCAAACATAAGTCTTTGACCCCTTGTGTTTGCCCCTAACATATTTGGCAACTATCTTGCCTGATTTGTTAGTTAGCACATAGGAAGCATCAAAGGTCTTAAATGAAATATTAGGTTCATTTGATGCAATAGGAGTTTTCTTCCTAGGCAATTTAGCATGAGTGGATTGCCTAGAACTAGATGTCTCACTCTTATACATAAAAGCATGATGAGATCCAGAGTGAGACTTCCTAGAATGAATTCTCCTAATTTTGTGTTCGGGATAGCCGACAGGGTACAAAATGTAACCTTCGTTATCCTAAACCATGGGAGCTTTGTCCTTAACAAAGTTAGACAATCTTTTAGGAGGGGCATTGAGCTTGACATTGTCTCCCTTTTGGAAGCCAATGCCATCCTTAATGCCAGGGCGTCTCTCACTATAAAGCATACTACAAGCAAATTTAAAATTTTCATTTTCTATGCTCGGCAATTTTAGCATCTAATTTTGCTATATGATCATTTTGTTGCTTAATCATAGCAATGTGATCATGAATAGCATCAACATTAATATCTCTACATCTAGTACAAATGGTAACATGCTCAACGATGGATGTAGAGGGTTTGCAAGTATTTAACTCAACAATCTTAGCATGCAAAATGGCATTCTCATCTCTAAGATTGGAAATGGAAATACTGCAAATATCTAATTCCTTAGCCTTAGCAATTAACTTTTCATTCTCATTTCTAAGGCTAGCAAGTGAGATATTCAATTTTTATCAATCATAGCAATTAAACTAGCATTATCATTTCTAAGATTGACAATTGAATCATCACAAATATTTGACTTCTCAACCTTAGCAATCAAATTAGCATTCTCAATTGTAAGGTTAGAAATAGTGTCATGGCAAATACTTAGCTCACTAGTTAATTTTTCATTTTTCTCTACCTCCTGAGCATAAGCATTTTTAGTCTTAACATGCTTTTTGTTTTCTTTGATAAGGAAGTCCTCTTGGCTATCCAAGAGATCATCCTTCTCATGAATGGCACTAATAAATTCATTTAATTTCTCTTTTTGTTGCATGTTAAGATTGGCAAAAAGAGTAAGCAAGTTATCCTCCTCATCACTAGAATTATCCTCATCACTAGAGGTTGCATATTTAGTGGAGGATTTTGATTTTACCTTCTTTTTCTTGCCGTCCTTAGCCATAAGACACTTGTGGCCGATGTTGGGGAAGAGAAGTCCTTTGTTAACGATGATGTTGGCGGCGTCCTCGTCGGAGGAGGAGTCGGTGGAGCTCTCGTCGGAGTCCCACTCCCGGCAAACATGGGCATCACCGCCCTTCTTCTTGTAGTACCTCTTCTTTTCACTCCTCTTTCCCTTCTTGTCATCGCCCCTGTCACTATCACTAGATAATGGACATTTAGCAATGAAA
Source organism: Zea luxurians (assembly GCA_029449295.1). NCBI lineage: Eukaryota > Viridiplantae > Streptophyta > Magnoliopsida > Poales > Poaceae > Zea > Zea luxurians. Next base: position 6,154,114 of record JAOPSE010000016.1, read on the forward strand.
TGACCGGGCTTACCACATTTGTAGCAAACCTTCTTAGAATGGGGTTTGTAATCTTTCCCCTTCCTTTGTTTGAGGATTTGGCAGAAGCTCTTGATGATGAGCGTCATCTCCTCATTGTCGAGCTTGGAGACATCGATGGGGACTCTACTCGGTGTAGAGTCTTCTTTTTCTCCTCCGTTGCCTTGAATGCAATGGGTTGTGCTTCGGGTACGAAGGAGGAGGCACCTTGCTCGATGATCTTCTTGGAGCCTTTTATCATCAATTCAAAGCTCACAAATTTGCCTATCACTTCCTTGGGAGATATTAGTTTATATCTTGGATCACCACGAATTAATTGAACTTGAGTGGGGTTAAGAAATACGAGTGATCTAAGAATAATCTTGACCATTTTGTGGTCATCCCACTTGGTGCTCCCAAGGTTGCGCACTTGGTTTACCAAGGTTTTTAGTCGGTTGTACATGGCTTGCGGGTCTTCTCCTTGGTTGAGCATGAAGCGACCGAGCTCCCCCTCGATCGTCTCCCTCTTGGTGATCTTGGTCACCTCATCTCCTTCGTGCGCCGTCTTGAGCACGTCCCAAATTTCCTTTACGCTCTTCAATCCTTGCACCTTGTTATACTCCTCTCGACTTAGAGAGGCAAGGAGTATTGTGGTGGCTTGTGAGTTGAAGTGCCGGATTTGGGCAACTTCGTCCGAATCATAGTCCTCATCCCCTACGGATGGTACCTGTACACCAAACTCAACAACGTTCCAAATACTAGTGTGGAGTGAGGTTAGGTGATGCCTCATTTTGTCACTCCACATGTTATAATCTTCACCGTAAAAAATCGGTGGTTTGCCTAATGGTATGGAAAGTAATGGAGTATGTTTAGAAATGCGAGGGTAGCGTAGGGGAATCTTACTAAACTTATTGCGCTCATGGCGCTTAGAAGTTACGGACGACGCGTCGGAGCCGGAGGTGGATGGCGACAAAGAGTCGGTCTCGTAGTAGACCACCTTCCTCATCTTCTTTTTATTTTCGCCACTCCAATGCGACTTGTGAGGAGGTGATTCCTCCTTCTTCTTGTTGCGGGACTCTCCCGATGGAGCCTTCCCGTGGCTTGTGGCGGGCTTCTCGCCGGTCACCATCTCCTTCTTGGCGTGTTCTCCCGACATCACTTCGAGCGGTTAAGCTCTAATGAAGCACCGGGCTCTAATACCAATTGAAAGTCGCGTAGAGGGGGGTGAATAGGCGGAATCTGAAAATTACAAACTTAAGCACAACTACAAGCCGGGGTTAGCGTTAGAAATATAAACGAGTCTGAAAGAGAGGGCAAAAACAAATCACAAGCAAATAAGAATGGATGGCACGATGATTTGTTTTATCGAGGTTCGGTTCTTGCGAACCTACTCCCTGTTGAGGTGGTCACAAAGACCGGGTCTCTTTCAACCCTTTCCCTCTCTCAAACGGTCACTTAGACCGAGTGAGCTTCTCTTCTCAATCAAATGGGACACTAAGTCCACTACAAGGACCACCACACAATTGGTGTCTCTTGTTTTGATTACAAGTGTTATAGAAACAAGAATGGGGAAGAAGAAAAGCAATCCAAGCGCAAGAGCTCAAAAGAACACAAAAGTCTCTCTCTCTAGTCACTAATTTGTTTGGAGTGATTCCGGACTTGGGAGAGGATTTGATCTCTAGTTACAAGTGTTATTGAATGCTATAGCTCTTGTATGAGGTTTGAAGGCTGAAAACTTGGATGCATTGAAGTGTGGTGGTTGGGGGTATTTATAGCCCCAACCACCAAAAGAACCGTTGCTGAGGGCTTCTGTCGAATGGCACACCGGACAGTCCGGTGCGCCAGCCACGTCACCAGGCCGTTGGGTTCTAACCGTTGGAGCTCTAACAATTGGGGCCACCGGACATGTCCTGTAGATTGTCCGGTGCGCCTTCTGGCGCTTGCTCTGACTTCTGCGCGCGCAGGCGCGCACTGTAGCGCATTAAATGTCTTCTGCAGACGACCGTTGGCGCGAAGTAGTCGTTGCTCCATTGGCACACCGGACAGACCGGTGTTACACCAGACAGTCCGGTGAATTATAGCGGAGCGGCCTCCCAAATTCCCGAAGCTGGCAAGTTTAGAGTCGTTCCTCCCTGGTGCACCGGACACTGTCCGGTGGCACACCGGACAGTCCGGTGCGCCACACCAGGGCTGCCTTCGGTTAAACTTTGCTCCTTAGTCTTGAATCCTTTCTTTTATCTTTGTATTGGTTTGTTGTTGAACCTTTGGCACCTGTAGAACATGTTTTCTAGAGCAAACTAGTTAGTCCAATAATTTTTGTTGGGCAATTCAACCACCAAAATTCATATTGGAAAAGGTTTGACCCTATTTCCCTTTCACATGTTGTCTCCAACAGATCTTCTATGACAAGCCCTATCTCAAACTTCACTATTAAACAGTGTCATCTACTTTGTCGCGTCTCCTATTCTATAAGATTCATCGAAGATCGCTTTAGGCTGCCTTTAGTGCATGCCACTTCCTTCCCCCTTCCATCGTATTGAGGCTATAGAAACACTCTAAAACCTGCAATGGTCACTCACTTGGCAGTTTGGCTACCTCTATCCCAACGAAACTCTCTTTCTCCAACATCAAGTGTGCCGCTACTTGCTTTACCTGTTGCTACAGGAACATGTCGATTCCTTGTCCACAGGTCATACCACACGTCGTGCCTACACTACATGTTGGAAAAAGTGATATTAAATGTTTGTGGTGAGTATAGAAGGAAAATATAGAGAGAATAGAGATGTAAAAATAGGAAAAGGAATTTAGGTGACGTGGACTCGTGGAGGGATAGTGAAATATAGGGGGATAAGGACAAATTTAGAGGTAACCACTAAGGATAGCCTTAAAGTCTCCTCTACCCTAAATTTTAAAGGCGATTCTCATGTCTCCATCAGGGTCCTTTAAATGGTTCTCTAAATATAGAGGATGTTGTTAGATCCTATATATATAGAGTTTATCCCTCATCTCCTTGTATCATTTTAATATTTAAAAACAGATTTAGCAAAACTAGGTGTTTATGCATAGAGAACGAGATTTAGAGAACGTTGTTAGAGAGAGAAGATATATATAGAAAAGAGAATATTTTTTAGAAGACTGTAAATGACGGATATAGGGATAGATTTAGAGGACGTTGCTGGAGACAGTCTGGGAGAAGGTTGTATTCAGCAAATTGTACATATGGTGTTGATGCACTGTTCACTTAGTGAAATTTAAAATAGAAGATGGAACGAAAGATATGAAGGGTAAGCTGTTAGAGATGGCTTAACGAGTGTCTCGTAAAGCGTGTTGGCATATGCTTTGTTTTAGGGATTTTGGGAATGTATCAAGTGCAAACCAACCAAATCGTGCAAGCGGTCATAATAATTTTTTAAGACAACCCTTCCACCATCTATCAACTTTCAAAATGATCCTTCCAACTCCCCTGGTACAATTTCAAATGCACCCTCTCACATCCATCAATATGTTGGTTTACACAGTTTTACACCAAGTGGTTGGTTTGCACCTAATACATTCCCATTTTAAATATGCTCAGTTTATCCCTCTTTAAGAGAAGACATTTTACTCTATAGGGTAGTTTGGAAACTCAAATTCCGTCCGGGGTCGGAGGGGATTAAGGGGAATGGACTAATTTTCCTTTCAATTCTCTCCGATCCTAGAGATAATTTGAGTTTCCAAACTAGGCCTAAAAAGTAAATTTGAGTAGTGTTATTGAACTAGGGACAAAGATTTAGAAATTCTTAAGAAGTTGAACTCTTCGAATTACATATTCCATTAGGTCGAGAAAGAACCAAACATACCCAACTGTAGATTAAATGATCTTCTAGCTAAGCTATGAGCATCTGAAATATAAACTTGCAACTTTCAAGACCAAACTCCACTCTAACAAAATTTTCTCTCTTGAACTTAACCTCGAGCACTATAGATTTATATCTATCACATCCATTTCCTAAGATAGTTCTTACTATATTGTTAGCTCAGTCACTTTCCACTCTAAAGGTCTATAGGCAAGGTCACTTGCGAGAGCGAGGCCATCAAGTGATTCCTCCATCTAGTGTGCAAAAATAATGGTCATCCTAGCACTAATGATTATCATGATGAAAATCAAAGTCAATAAGTGCAAGATCAACAAATGGCTAGTCCAACTCAAGAATCGAAATCATGTGATCAAGCAAGCTCAACTACTCAATATCAAGTTATCCAACAAATCACTATTGCAATATATCATCCTTTGGACCAAATAGTTGGAGATTTGAGGAGTGGTGTGCAAACAAGATCAAGGCCAACACCAATCTTTTGAACACTAACCATTTGTACCATCCATTGAGTCAACTAAAATAAAACAATTGTTGTTGGATATTGATTGGGTGAATGCAATGCATCAAGAACTCAACAAGTTCTCATGAAATGAGGACTCTCCACGAGCCTTGAGAATTACATTAAGGGTTGTTCTTGTAATATTTACAAGGATGGGCACCAGCACCAAGCCTTTCACAATATATTGATTAAAGCCCCACATAATCGCCAAGCGATGATCAATGATCTCATGTTGTTCCAAGCTATCGAGGTGATGACAAGCATCAAGAGTGATAAGAAATTCACAACATGGTGAACTAGTACTACTAGATACAAACTCTAATGAAAATGCACTATATCTCTCTCTGTTCTCACTCTAGATCAGTATAAATTCAATAAAGTGAGTGGAGTGTGTTCTTGAGCTGCAAGAGGGTATATGTTTAAATGGAAATGGCCAAGAGATCCCTAATGGTCGAACAACCCTTCTATTTATAACCCCCGTAAATACTGCTCATTATGCTCTTTTTAGGGATGGCAATGGGTCGGGCTCGAGTCGGGTGGAGCCAAAACCCACCCACAGTCACACCCATGAAGTCTACCTAAACCCGCTCACGACGTACCCACAGGTGCAATTCCAAACCCACACCGGATGTTTATGGGTCACCCACGTGTTTTTACTTAGTGTACACTTTTAAATAATAATTCAGCTATAAGCAATTAAGTACTAGCAATAATTGAGCTATATCTACATATTTTAAACCTTCTCACATTGAGCAACAATGAAAAATTTCAAGAACCATTAGTCAAGTTAGTATTCAAAATAATTACTATTGTATCTTAATTCTTTTTTAGCAAAACAAAAAAAATGAACCAAATTTCAGGTCGGTGCGGGTCACCTGCGGGTTAAAATAGAAACCTGCACCCACACCCGTGAAACTTTAGGTTAGGTGCGGGCGCACCTGTGGGTCAAAATCTTCACCCGTACACGCACATGTCTGGTCGGGTTACTCGTCGGGTCGAGTACCCATCAGGTTTTGGGTTTACGGGTTAAATTTCTATCCCTAGCTCTTATAGTAGACTGTCCATTGCACCATCAAAAACCTCTAATGGGCATCGAACAAAAGCTCTAGCATCCGATGGCTATCCAATAATCCAATTCAAATGATCAAAATCATAATTGGAAACTTACTTCCTCTAGAGTCATATTGGGTCAACCGCTAGAGAAGTTTGTTGGCTTCATCAATCTAGGGAACACTATGCATGATTCATATTCTCGCTTTGTCTTGGTGCTATACAAGGGTAGCATGAGACAAATTTGGTTGCTAGGGTACCTTCTACACAAGTTTCTAGGAGCCACTATAAAAGTATGGTGCTCCCATCCCCAAAACCTATCACTAAAGAGAATGCCTTCCTTTTTAAAAGTTCACATGTGAGCTTGAATGACATGACTTATCCCCTTTTGGATCATTTGCTCTGGTGCTTGGAACCAGGGACCACTGAATAAATCTAGCGGTCCATAGAATAGTGCAACAAGATAGAAACTAGAGGCTAGCCTAAACTCTAGTTCCCTCGAGAGACTGACATTGTATAAATGTGTTACACATGAGCACTAAACCTTAAGCACATGAGTTAGCTTTTTCAAAACATTTTCAAAGCATTTTCAGTTGCTTCCTCACCATGTCACTAGGTCTATTGGATATCTAAACTTAGTTCACACCTAGTGGATTTAAGGACCCCTCTTAATATTACAACTATCTATATGCACCTTGACCAACAAAAGCAAAGCACAATTGATATATCTTTGCCTCTAGGATTTCTCCTAACTCCATTTTGTCATGTTCTCTCTAAGCTTGAGCATCTCCAACTTGTATTCATTACCATCTTCACCATGGTTGCAACTTTGCTCAACACCATTTTTGTAGACTAGCTCAATCATCTCCATTAAAAGTATAGTCCACTACGTGTCATTCAATTAGCAAAACCAAACTAGGGCTTTCAGTTGTTCAAGTATGAGTATTGCATAACATGCTTCTTTGATCTAAGATATAAGAAAAAGCTTGTAGAGTGAGGAAGTTCTTTGGTGATTACTACCAAGTTGAACTTGATGAACTTGTTAGTTTTACAGAGAACCTATGATAATTTTATGCTAGTTCTAATTCCACAACCTCAAAGGCAAGGTGTGATGATAGTGCAAATTAATTAGTCAAGCCAACAAATCCATTAAGTGAGGCATATGGTAAACTTGAGAGTTTCTTATATGACGATTGTGGGTCTAATAGAAATGACTTAGACAAGGTTGAAAATACATGCCAAAGCCAGTCTTGAAGTAAAATTCATTTGCTATTTTAGTCTACTAGAATAACAACATTGATAAGTATCCAATCTTGCATAAATTGTTCAGGTCATGATGACAATACAAGTGTTAATGGTGGTTGATGAGTCTACATTTAATGTTGTTAGCTGAGTTGGTATGGATATATTGTAACCACTTAGATCTTAAGATGGCACATGCGATGATGTGCACCAAAAATTGGATACATGTAATAAAAAATGGTAATATTTTCACTAGCTTTTTAATTTGAATTATATGGTATATAGTTGATCAGTATGAACTATACAATAGTGTAAAGTGGTGCAGATGTGTTTCTTTTGAATTTAGATTCCAAATATATTCCTTTAATTCTGGTTGACCTGAAACCTCGAGAGACAATTCATGTCACTTCTAGTCACCCCACCGCTGATGATGAGGTATCTCATAATCATTTTTTCAACAACCTAAAGTAATAATATAGGTTTATGTTTGCAACTGATTATAAATAATCACATGTGCTAAAAAACGTGAAGAAGTGGAAAGTGATCCATATGTGATGAATGAAAATGGTGACCTGGAAGAATCTTTTAACACATGGAGTTTTTGTTCGCATGTGTTGTTGGTGGACTTGTTGTTCACACATGGTCTTGTGTGTTTTGTCTATTATTTGAAGTATTATGTACTTATTTGTGGAACTATAGACTTATATGGTCTAATATTGTATTGTGATGTATGCATTGTACTATTGTAAGTCTATCATATGTGACTTATGAGTTATCATGTGTGTCATGTCATGTGTACCGTATCATTGAGTTTTTCTAGTTTGGCTTATGTGTATGATGATGTGAGCTTGTGACTTGTGGGGCGTACTTATTAAGTTTGGCTTATGTCTGTCATTGTGACTTGTAATGTGCATGTTATTTAATTTTGATTGTGTTTATGTATGTCATGTCATGACATGAGGGTTTATTATTTGTACAAATATTTAGTTTGTCGTATGTTATGTAATTGGGCCACCATATGGTATCTATTTTTGGCCTAACATTTTTCATTTATAGTCTATTTTGTTGTATTTATCTTTTTTGGATGACCATATATCACCTTGATGATATGCCCTTGCAATATGGAAGTAGAAGAGAGTACTTTCTATTTGTTTCTTTCTGTTTTCACCCCTATTTGTCTGGTATCACAAAGTCACTACATGATTGTACGGTGAACATGGGTGGGGTGGCGTTCTCACTAGATGATATATCTGCATTACGAAGTCGCACCCAATAATATGGTGGCTACTCCTTACTAAAACCAAGTTTGAAAGTGAGTTGTGCACCATCGAATGATGCACATAACAAGTTTGAAATCCTTGACTCAAAAACCTATCCAATGATATCACTTAAGCTATGACTTGATGATACCATGCATATCCAAATGCTTTCAACACAAGTCTCATTAAGTTCCATATCTTAGACCTCCTCCCCTTTCTAATAATATAGATAAATGAAACCAAAGCCCCATACACTACATCAAGCACCTCTGAGCACTAAGTTTGCACTCATCTCTTATAGTTTTCTTTGGTATGTGTGAATGCCCAGTGCCATAGACAGAGGGCTAGCAGGAGCCGTGCCTCCACTAAAAAGAAAAAAAGAATTTATATATCTATGGCTAAAATAAAAGAGCTAGTTTATAATAAGTTAAAATTCATTGTGTACTTAGTGCATACATGTGTTAATTATTGTGACAAACCACTATCATATATTATATATAAATATATTTTATTTATTAACATTACAATTATAATTATATATCGGGTTGGTTCTCCTAAGGTCTTGTTCGGTTGTATAGAGATCGAAGGGGATTGATGTGATTAAATCCTTTTCCATTCAATTTGGACTAAGAAAGAATTTAATCATCTTCAATCCCCTTCAACCCTCTTCTAATCGTACACGCTCTAAAGAAAAATCTTGGCTACTGAACGCCCTTTGCACCATACCTGTTACTAATCTGAATTTTTACCGGGTGATAAAAAAATCATGTGTGGTCTGTAAGCAAGCAACCAATACATATATAATAAATATTATAAAACACATGTTAGTCCTATAAACATGTGTTTATCAAAACCTAAGATCAAAACTGGAACTAAATGCGTTCAATAGTCAATACCAATACCAAGCACCGACTATAATATGGAGAGTTGTCTGTATAATAAGGTTCCGTTTGATAGAGCTCTTTCTCCGTCGGCTTTAGTTCTGGCTCTGGCTTCTCTAAGAAAATAGTTTTATCCTTATTTTTAGAAAAATCTCTATAAAAAGCACCTCGTTCGTTGAAAATATAACACCTTTTGTAGCTCCTCTTACGATGTAGCGTTGACCAAGAGAAAAACAAGAGAGAAAGAGAGAGGAGCCCGTAAAACTCTTTTTTTTTAGCTTCGGCTCCTGTTGGTTTTTGGAGAGACTATCACAGCTGCAGAGCTGCAGCATAGACGAACAGCAACTGCCACGGCTCTGTAAATTAAAAAAAACGGTCACACGGGTCAGCCATGAGTCCATGACTGACTTCCATATTATTATTATGACATACACAGATTGATGAGGATGACAGCAGCTGGAATGGAAAGCGCCGTTCCTTCAAAGTTCGAAGCAGATAAAAATTTAGTGCGGCGACAGCGACTCGCCAGGCGCCCCGTTCCTGAACTGAACAGACCCGAGTTTATTAGTATGACTGGTGGGGGCCTTCAAGGACAGACAGCGACAGGGTCAGGGTCAGGGTCACGGTCACGGTCACGGGAGGCGTCGCCGCGGTGGTCGGTCACCACTCACCAGCCTAGGGAGAGAGTGCGGCTGCGTATAGAGGAGGGAAAAAAATGGGTTGTCATCAGTGATGCTGACTGCTGAGCTCTGAAGATCTGAAATGTCTCATGAATGATTCTGAGGATTGCAACTGTGTGATTGATCTCCAGCTGGAGCAGCAATGCAAATTGCAAAACCTTGGATCGTCAAGCCTTACGACCTCTCATCATCTGTTCGTCGGCGCCATGTCATGTCAGTATAAACCCCCACTTGACTTGAGATTAGCGTCACAAGCCACAGCCAACCTGACAACGACAGCCAAAGACACAGATCGCTCCGGCGAGGACAGCCTTTTATTTTATGCCATGATTCATTATTAAAATCCACGGTATCTTACACCGGAGCAGAGCAAGACATGGAGAAGTCCTAGGCTACCGAGCCACGGCGGCGCGCCGGCCTGACACTTACAGGTGGGCCCGCAACGGTTGCCCCCACCCGTGCCACTGGAGGAAGTTCACCCGGGGACGGAGCACGCCATGCCACGCAGCAGCACAGCTAGGCTGCTGTCAGCCTCCTCCTCCGGCAGCCCGTTAGATCTGCAGCTCGGGCGGAGCCTCCACGGGGGCTACGGCCGCCGGCGGCGCCGCATCCGGGACGAGGTGCTCCGGGCGGCACCCGGCGACGAAGTCGATGAGCTCCTTGCCGGACTCGTCGTCGTCGCCCGCGGGCGGCGGCGAGATCCGGAGCAGCACGGCGACCGCCACCAGGAAGAGGCCCGTGGAGACGAGCAGCGGCCAGAAGAATGACACCACGGCGCCGAGCCTGGGCCCGACGGCGGAGATCGAGACGGCGGCCGCGGCCACGAAAGCCACCGCTGCGGCCGCCTGCACCCGGTGCTCCCACACTAGCTCCCCGAGCTTCCCCTTGGTCGCCATGGCCGGGTCGGCAGCGCGACCGGGCACGGGAGGGAGATCTAGGGGAGGAAAGCTTCTGGAGCGAGGTGGCTCTGGCGAACAGGAGACGAGAGTGAGAGGGGTGGGGTTGGATTCGCTGGGGGGATGAAATGGGTGGTGAGAAGCGGGTGACGGGGAGTGTGGGAAACCGTGGGTGGGAAGCCTGAGGTTGTCTCAGACCAGACCACGGAGATTCCCCCTGCCACCGCCTCCAGCCAAAGAGCTGTGTGCTGTTTTGGGGACGGTTTTTTTCCCTTTGCTTTTACCATAGTGCCCTGCCGACCGGGTTGGTACATGTGACCGGTTTTTAGTTCTAGACTTCTAGGGTTAAACGAGCCATCTATGTTCTATATAGGGCATGCATAATTCACACAATGAGTTTTACTGTTTAAAGATTTATATATATATATATATATGTTTTGTTACTGAATGATCATGTGAATCAACTTATCTTCTATGTAAGTTGTCGGAGAATTTTCTATAAACGTTACTTTCATGTAAATTTGGTAGTCGAAGCGTTACAAGTACGTGGATATGTCGGTTTACGTTACATGCAAAAAGTAAAAATATTGACATACATGCGACTCGTAGAACCAATAAGGGTCGGTCTCTTTTGCAAACTCTTATGCCGTTGTGCGTATGCTGCCGTATCTTCGCTCATACTTGTATTCATATAAAAACAATATCTATAATTTTCTCTTTTGATCTCACTAGCTTAAGTTCAACATGTTTTTTTACAAATATCTTATGAGCTCATTGATATTTAGGCCTTTAGGGTGCTCATTGATACTTATGGTTGTGTAGAAAGACTAGCTGTAATGCAAACCAGAAATGTTTAGATTTTCAATATATGGTTGGATCTTAACCACCTTATAAAACAAAGGGCACTATGGGAAATGTATGATATGAGTTCCTTGGATTGTCGGCCCCACCAGCGGTACAGGTCGCAACGTGGGACAACAGTGTATACGTGGCTGTATGCCTCTCTGGCTAGGCCTAGGCGCTCCTCGCTCACGTGCCAGTGCCAGGCACTCGCATGACAGCAGTTTCTCCCGTTGGCCCACTTAATTTCGACTGGGCCGGCCAATTGCATGGATAGAGACAGACAGGCCACAGGCCCACAGCAGAGGATCATCTTGTTTTTTTTTTCTGCGACGAAAGGTGCCCATCCTGAATTCCTGATTCCTGATTCCTGATAGTGATAGCATATGCAAAACTTAGAGGACTCCTACAGTTTGAGTATTTTATTTCAATTTATCCTCACATTATTGTAGTGTTATTAGTAATACAAGGAAGCACTCGCATCCCCTGAGCACGGACGTACGGCACTGAACATAAAGAAATAACCTCGACTGGACTTGATGGTGAACAGAGCGAGAGAGAGAGGGGAGAAGGGCCACGAACTAATTACTCCATGTGCTGCAGTAAGAACAGCTTCGAACCTGCAGATGCACGCAACCTACACGAGAGCTAGCTGAGCCGCCGTCACTTCACCGTAGCGGCGGCATAGATCTAACTTCACTTCTTGGGCTTGCCGTTGGGCGGCGTTAAGCGAGTCCCAGGCCTCGATCCAGGTGACCATGGCGTCGGCGAGCTTGGTGAAGTAGGGGTCGACCTTGCCGAGCTTCTCCTTGACCTGTTGCGAGAGCGCGATGTAGCACTTCTGCACGGTGTCGCAGTCCTTGGGCAGCACGACGGCCTGTATAAACTCAACTCACGATGCAGTCGTCGTCGACCGTGTAGATGTACTTCTTCTTGGAGACCATGTAGCCGAAGCAGCGGCACGCCGAGTCCTTGAAGGAGATGCACGACGCCCTGGGCCCGAGGATCCTGTTGATGTCGTTGCGGTTGTACAGCTCGTAATCGAACCCCTCGGGCACCTTGATCGCCTTGGCCGGGTCGCCGTCCTGCACGATGATGAGGTGGTACGGCTGGAAGAAGGGCCGCCACATCTCCAGGAAGTCCAGGTTGCGGATCGTCGGGATGACGATGTCCAGCTCGTCCTTGAGCGGCGAATGGCTGATCGGGAGGCCCTGTGCATGTGGTTGAGTTGAGTGCTTGCCGGGGAAAGGAACGGCTGGCTTTGCAGTGGTGAGCTACCGAGCGAACCGTGAAGGCCGTTGGATCGGCTGCCAAACGGACAAGATCTGGCTTTGCTTGCGTGTCGCTTTGCTTTGCATAACGGTAATTTGTAACGTTGTCGTACGCACAACTGCTCCAAGGTTACTTTTCTCTTATATCTTCACAAAATTCAAATGCGATCCGGAATAATGAAGCAAACGTTGTGTGCCATTACAGGTTCTCAATCTCGACGGGCTAGCCATTCGAAGATTTCTAGCTTATCTTGCTAATATATGTACTTACTAGGTGAGTGCCCGTTCGTTGCAACGGGAACATATAATAACATGATAACTTATGTACAATTGTATGATATTCTGTTATGAGAAAAGGTCCTCAAGCATCTGGTTGATCTAGGTGACGGTGACAGAGACTTCAAATAAGAAAGGAAACAAAAGTGCATTAATCTGCACATTCAAAACTGCCAAGCTCACAATAAGATAAGACAACGATCAATTTATGATGTGCACATTCAAAACTTACAGAACTTAACAGATGCACGTTGTGTAGTTGAACGAAGCAATGACATGCATGTATGATTGATGAAGGTTACAATGTCATAAATAATTACAAAAATCTGAACAAAACTAATAAACCACTTCTTATAATGTTGAACACTAACGAATCAGAAGGAAATATCCCTAACTGAGATTGTTCCGCTGAAGACATCGACCAATGCAACAAATGTGTCGGCGTTCCGAGACCGGGGGGTCCTCGAGCCGACGAGTGAGAGTGCCGCGTGCCCCAGCCCAGATGGGTCGAGCGCGTGGAGCGAGCGCAAAGGGGGGAACGGAGTGAGAGAGAGGTCGGTGGCCGGAGCCGGATCGCGAGGGAGTCGGAGAAATTCCCACGGCCTTCGTGTTCGTCCCGCGCCCAGGTCGGGTGCGCTTGCAGTAGGGGGTTACAAGCGTCCGCACGAGGTGAAGGGAGAGGGCGGCCCCGAGAGAGCGCCTGCCCCTGCCTTTCGTCCCCGCGAGGCCAACCTTTTTCAAGAAGGCCCTGGCCCTTCCTTTTATAGTCGTAAGGAGAGGGTCCAGGTGTACAAGACGGGGGTGTAGCAAGGTGCTACGTGTCTAGCGAGGGAGAGCTAGCGCCCTATGTACATGCCCAGGTGGCAGCCAGAGAGATCGTGGCACCCTGTTGGAGTGGCGTCGTGGCTGTTGGAGGAATAACGGAGCCGGACGGGGGGACAGCTGTCGAGGTGGCTGGGTCCTTGCTGACGTTCTCCTGCTTTCGTAAGGGAGCTGGGAGCCGCCGTCGTCATGATCTAGCGGGGCGCCATCATGGCCTATCTGGCATAGCTGGCCAGATGGGACGCCGGTCTTGTTCTCTGCGACCCAAGTCGGCTCGGGGCAGGGTGATGATGACGCTTCCTGTTGACGTGGCGGTCTCGTACCCTAGGTCGGGCGTCGTGGAGGCTCCTCCGAGGCTGTGGCCGAGTCCGTCCTGCAAGACAGAGACAGAGTCCGAGCCCTGGTCGGGCGAGGCGGAGATTATTCGGCAGAGGCCGAGGCGGAGTCCGAGCCCTGGGTCGGGCGAGGCGGAGGTCGCCGTCTTCCGAGGCCTTAGCCTGAGTCCGAGTCCTGGGTCGGGTGGAGCGGAGTTCGCCGTCTTCCGAGGCCTTAGCCTGAGTCCGAGCCCTGGGTCGGGCGGAGCGGAGTTCGCCGTCTTCCGAGGCCTTAGCCTGAGTCCGAGCCCTGGGTCGGGCGGAGTCTCCTATGGCACCACTGGCGAAGTCTGGCCGCCCGTCGGTCTTACCTTTTGCGTTAAACGCCTTGGTGACTTGGTCGGTTGGTGCGGTGATTTAGTCAGGGTTTCTCCTTATCGGAGGCGGGGCCTAGGGCGAGCCGGGGATGCGCCTGCCGTGAAAGAGGAGACCTCAGGCGAGACGGAGTCATCTTAGGGTCGGCTGCCCTCGCCCGAGGCTAGGCTCGGGCGTGGCGTGGTCAAGTCACTCGTGTGGACTGATCCCTGACTTAATCAAACCCATCAGGCCTTTGCAGCTTTATGCTGATGGGGGTTACCAGCTGAGAATTAGGCGTCTTGAGGGTACCCCTAATTATGGTCCCCGACAGTAGCCCCCGAGCCTCGAAGAGAGTGTTAACACTCGCTTGGAGGCTTGCATCGCACTTTTTTGCAAGGGGACCAGCCTTTCTCGGAGGTACCTTGTTCCGGTGGGTGCGCGCGAGCGCACCCGCCGGGTGTAGCCCCCGAGGCCTCGGAGGAGTGGTTTCACTCCTTCGAGGTCTTAATGCCTTGCGTAATGCTTCGGCGTGACTAGCGGTTCCCTCATGCGAGCAGGGCGTAACCCAGGTGCACTGTCGGGGCCCAAGTTCTCGGGCTGGTATGTTGACGCTGTCAACGGTTCGGCCGGAGCCGGGTTTGCGAGAGCAGCCCCCGAGCCTTCGCACGGAGCGAGAGGACGATCAGGGACAGACTCGACTTTTTATATACGCCCCTACGTCGCCTTTCCGCAAGGAGGAGGGGGGGAGTGCGCCATGTTACCCTCGATGGGCACCGAACATGGTGTCTCCGGTGAGCTGCGATCGGGTAATCCGAGTGGACGTCCGTGCCCCGTTCGTTGGGGGTCGGCTAGGGGCCCGGAGGCACGCCCAAAAGTACCTGCGGGTGATCTGCCGGACCCGGTCCCCTAGCGACGGGGTCCGAGGGCTCGTTGCCTCCCTCCGATGGGATTCCGTTACAGAGTCGTTCCCGCCGGTCTCGGAAATGTCCTAGGGTACCTCGGGAGCGCAGCCCGAGCCTCGGTTATGTATCGAACGTACCCCTGGTCATCCCTCGCTCGGCGTCTGAGGCGGCTGTGAACCCTTCGACAGGCCAGCCTTCGAACCCCTGATCAGTAGGGGGCACGGAGCCCTAGTAGCCTGAGGCGGTCATGGAACCTTTCGGGGGCCGACCTTCGAACCCCTGACCAGTAGTGGGTGTCGGGCCCACGCGATCTGAGGCGGCTGTTGAACCCTTCGGGGGGCCAGCCTTCGAACCCCTGATCAGTAGGGAGGCTCGGGGCCTAGTTCCTTCACGGGGAAGGATCCCTTTGGGGTTATCCCCCTTCTCGGTCCCTGTTGCAAGAGATAGAGAAAGAAGGAAAAGGGAAAAAGGGATTCGAAATTGAACTTCGTGGCGTACCTTTCTCGGCGTGGCCGTTTTTGGCGGAGGCGAAGCGCCGCCAGCTGCCCCTGCCAGAAACGTCACCTATTTCGCCGTGGAGTTAACGCGCTGGGGTGAGTAGTTGGCGAGGTCGCCGTTGCGTGCGCGAGCCGTTCGAGGTACGGGTCACGGACGCGTCGTCTTCACGCCGTGAGAAGGGTTCTCTTGCTGCCCCCGGATGGGACGTGAGCCTGGCCGATGGCGTGACCGCTGCCCTCACACGCCTGCCACCGTCATTACTGCCGGCCCATTTTTGACCGCGTTTGACCGCTGCGCCAGGCTGGCGCCGCTGGATCGCAGGCTGGGCGGCCTCGAGTCGCGGTATCGGTTCCGCAATCGAGGAGGTGCGGTGGTGGAGCGAGAGGCGCAGCGGTTCGCATGCAGCGCCTGGCGCGCCAGTTGAACGACGCGTGGTCTTGAACCGTCGCGCTGGCCTGTCAGGAGTCGGGGAGGCGCGTCCACTTGGCGTGGCTGCATGCCGCTTGCATGGCCGCTCGCCCCCTTTGCCCGTTGGTCTGGGCAAAAGTGGAGGGTTACTTGTAACCGCTGGGCGGTTACGTGCGTCGTGCGCGGCGGTTTGGCTCCCTCTGCTTGGAGCTGGTCTGCATGACAGGCGGGCCCCAGCCCCCGCGCCGCGGGGAAGGGCCTTGGAGGCGTGTTGGAGAAGACTCAGCCCATGACGGTTGAGGGCGCTAGCAGGGGGAGTTGCCTTTAAAAGGAGGGCGACCCTCTTCGTGAGGCGACCATGTCTCCTTTCTCCCTTATGCATTGTGTCTCTCCATCTTCCAGGCCCCCGGATGGGGGGAACCGCCGTCTTTTCGCTCCATCGTTGGAGGAACGCGACCCCGCGGGGGTTGGTACCTTTCAGCCATCGTTCGGCTTCAAGGATTTTCATCATGCAGCCCGGCTGCACCCCTCCACCGGCGATCGCCCGAGAAGGCGACCTCCGGCTTGATGGTGGGGGAAAGCGAGCCGGGCTGCGGTATCCGCCCCTTCCTCAGCCTCAAGGATTTTCATCACCAGGGCTGAGGAGGGGCGTGTATCGAGTTGGGGTCGGTCTCTGCGCGGGCGGTGGCTCGCTCCTTCCCTCAGTGATCGGGGGGAAGGGCGGGAGTCGCCTGTGGCGCTAACAGCTGCACCGTGCCCGGCTCTCTGGGCCGAGCAGTTTCGGAATCGCTTCCGGTGCCGCCTCCCGCCACGGCAGCTGGAAGAGGTTCTTCCGCCGGCGCGACAGCCCAGGTTGGCCATGGGCCGACCTCCAACTCTACGGCCTTCTGCCCGTCCTTGCCTCTCGAGTTTGGGCGAGGGTGGGGGCCTCCTAGCAGCAGTATCCGCCCTGAGGCCATCACTGCTGCTGTTCGGCTCCCCGGGGCAGAAGTTTTCACCGTCGTTGCCGCTGTCGGGGCGGTCGGCGACATGCCGTTCGTCGGTCTCCTGTTGCTCCGCAGGTCCACCCCCGTCGAGTGGGGTTGTTCGTACCTGCGGAGACGGAACCGGAGTTCCGTTTGTAGTGGCACTTCGAGTGCCGGGTTTTTTGTTCATTTCGGCTTTCGGGGCCTGAACATGTATGTAACTCCGGCACAGAGCCGTGTTTTTTCCTCATTTCTGAGCAATAAGACTTGCCTATCGATTGTCTGAATCGCTTCACCAAGCATGAGTCGCCCCGTGTCCAGGTGACGAGTGAGGTATCCGTATCCCGGAGGCGTAGGAATCCCTCGGCTCGGTCGGACCTGTTGTCCGAGGCTCTTCTAGCTTGGTTAAAAAGACCCCTCGGTCGCTCTTCGACGAGCCGAGGCCAGGGGTAGCGATATCAGCACAAGCAGAG
The DNA here is from genome assembly GCA_029449295.1 of Zea luxurians. Taxonomy (NCBI): domain Eukaryota; kingdom Viridiplantae; phylum Streptophyta; class Magnoliopsida; order Poales; family Poaceae; genus Zea; species Zea luxurians. Next base: position 6,171,601 of record JAOPSE010000016.1, read on the forward strand.
GCGTTGTTGGCTCGGAAATGGAACCTGGTTGGCCGGAGCCCAGCTGGGTCGTCTGCTGGCAGGCTCGGCGCCGGAGTTGATTGGCCGAGGCCTCGGACCGAGCTGGCGCCCTCGGAAGGGGTCGGCCGAGGCCTCGGAGGTGGCCGGCCGAGCCGTCCGCTTGGGCCGGATTCTCGGGGAAGCCTCTGGCGGAGGTTGCTCGAGCGTGGTGTCGACGTCGTCCTTTGGAGCGGAGGCCTTCGGACCGCGTGGCCACCCGAGGCCAGGTCGGGTCTTGCCGAAGGTGCTGCTGATGCCGAGGGTGTCGTCACCCTCTTCCAGCGCCGAGGTCCGCGCCTGCAGGGTCAAGTCGTTCTGTAGCGTGGGCCTTGTGCGGCCGTTGAGGCCAGAACACACACCCTTGTCGCGTTATAAAGCTGTGTCTCTTTTCCTCTTGCTTCGAGTATCTGGACTTTTTGTCGGTAGCAGGGATGTTAGTGCGAGCAAGAGTTGCTTCTCGCGGGAGGTGACGAGTGAGGTATCCGTATCCCGGAGGCGTGGGAGGGTCGGGCTCCGCTGAGGCGAGGCCGACCCTTCCTTGTTGACTAAACTTCGCGTGGGTACGGGGTATAAGAACAACTTGGAAACATTCTTAAGGATAGAAGCGACGTAGCTGTTGGATGTTCCAAGCTTTGCCGTAGACCTCGCCTTGACTGTTGGCCAGCTTGTAAGTTCCGGGCTTCAGAACTTTGGCGATGATGAACGGCCCCTCCCAGGGGGGCGTTAGCTTATGCCTCCCTCGGGCGTCCTGCCGCAGCCGAAGCACCAGATCGCCCACCTGGAGATCTCGGGGTCGGACCCCTCGGGCGTGGTAGCGTCGCAGGGACTGCTGATACCGCGCTGAGTGTAGTAGGGCCCTGTCCCGAGCCTCGTCCAGCTGGTCCAGCGAGTCTTCTCGGCTGGCTTGGTTGCTTTCTTCGTCGTAAGCCCTCGTCCTCGGGGAACCGTATTCCAGGTCCGTGGGCAGGATTGCCTCGGCCCCGTAGACCAGGAAGAACGGCGTGAAACCCGTGGCTCGGCTTGGAGTCGTCCTCAGGCTCCAGACCACCGAGGGGAGTTCCTTCATCCATCGCTTGCCGAACTTGTTGAGACTGTTATAAATCCGAGGCTTAAGCCCCCGTAGAATCATGCCATTGGCACGTTCCACTTGCCCATTCGACATGGGGTGAGCTACGGCGGCCCAGTCCACCCGGATGTTGTGATCGTCGCAAAAATCCAAGAATTTTTTGCCGGTGAACTGGGTGCCATTGTCGGTGATGATGGAGTTCGGGATCCCGAAGCGATGGATGATGTCGGTGAAGAATGCCACCGCCTGCTCGGACCTGATGCTGCTTAGGGGTCGGACCTCGATCCACTTGGAGAATTTGTCGATGGCGACCAGCAGGTGCGTGTAGCCCCCGGGTGCCTTCTGTAGTGGGCCGACGAGGTCCAGACCCCACACAGCGAAGGGCCAGGTGATAGGTATCGTCTGCAGAGCCTGAGCGGGCAGGTGGGTCTGCTTCGCATAGAATTGGCACCCTTCGCAGGCGCGGACAATTCTAGTGGCGTCAGCCACCGCCGTTGGCCAGTAGAAGCCTTGGCGGAAAGCATTCCCGACGAGGGTTCGAGGTGCTGCATGATGACCGCAAGCCCCCGAGTGTATTTCCTGCAGGAGGTCCTGACCCTCGGCGATGGTGATGCATCGCTGGAGGATGCCCGAGGGGCTGCGGTGGTAGAGCTCCTTCTCGTCGCCCAGCAGGACGAACGATTTTGCTCGTCGCGTTACCCGCCGAGCCTCGGTTTGGTCGAGGGGCAGCTCTCCTCGGCGGAGATATTGCAGGTACGGGGTCCTCCAATCTTGATCTGGCACGACCCCGTCCCCCCCCCCTCGACGTGCAGCGCTTTGCGCTCGGGCCCCGAGGGTTCCTCGGATTGAGCCGAGGACGGCTCGGGCTGATCCGAGGTCACCTCGGACGAGGCCGAGGGTGCCTCGGGTTCGGGCGCGTCGCCTATCTTGACGGAGGGTTGGTGCAGATCGCGGGCGAAGACGTCCGGGGGAACCGTTGTCCGCCCCGAGGCTATCTTCGCCAGCTCGTCCGCAGTCTCGTTATAGCGTCGGGCGATGTGGTTAAGTTCGAGCCCGTAGAACTTGTCCTCCAGGTGTCGAACCTCTTCGCAGTAGGCCTCCATCTTCGGGTCGCGGCAGAGGGAATTCTTCATGACTTGGTCGATGACGAGCTGCGAGTCGCCGCGCGCATCGAGGCGTCGAACCCCTAGCTCGATGGCGATTCGCAACCCGTTGATCAGAGCCTCGTACTCAGCTACATTGTTAGACGCCGGGAAATGGAGGCGAAGCGCGTAGCGCAGGTGTTTTCCGAGGGGCGAGACGAAAAGCAGGCCCGCGCCAGCTCCCGTCTTCATCAGCGACCCGTCGAAAAACATGGTCCAGAGTTCTGGTTGGATCGGAGCCGTTGGTAACTGGGTATCGACCCATTCGGCTACGAAATCCGCCAGTGCCTGGGACTTGATGGCCTTCCGAGGGGCGAACGAGATCGCCTCGCCCATGATTTCCACCGCCCACTTTGCGATCCGTCCCGAGGCTTCTCGGCACTGGATGATCTCCCCCAGGGGGAAGGATGACACCACAGTCACCGGATGGGACTCGAAGTAATGTCGCAACTTTCGCCTCGTCAGGACCACAGCGTATAGCAGCTTCTGGACTTGTGGGTAGCGGGTCTTGGTCTCGGACAGCACTTCGCTGACGAAGTAAACTGGCCTCTGAATGGGCAAAGCATGCCCTTCTTCCTGCCTTTCGACCACGATCGCGGCGCTGACCACCTGAGTGGTTGCGGCGACGTAGACCAGGAGGGTCTCTCCATCAGTTGGGGGTACCAAGATGGGCGCCTGTGTGAGGAGTGCCTTCAGGCTCCCGAGGGCTTCCTCGGCCTCGGGAGTCCAAGTGAAGCATTCAGCCTTCCTTAAGAGGCGGTACAGGGGCAGGCCTCTTTCGCCGAGGCGCGAGATGAAGCGGCTCAAGGCCGCGAGGCATCCCATGACCCTTTGTACGCCTTTTAAGTCCTTGATAGGTCCCATGTTTGTGATTGCTGCGATCTTCTCCGGATTGGCTTCGATGCCCCGCTCGGAGACGATGAACCCCAAGAGCATGCCCCGGGGCACCCCGAAGACGCACTTCTCGGGATTGAGCTTGACGCCCTTCGCCTTGAGACACCGGAATGTCAGTCCGAGGTCGGAGAGAAGGTCGGAGGCTTTCCTTGTCTTGACCACGATGTCGTCGACGTAGGCCTCGACCGTGCGACCAATGTGTTCGCCGAACACATGGTTCATGCACCGCTGGTACGTTGCACCCGCGTTCCTCAACCCGAACGGCATTGTGACATAACAGTACATGCCGAAGGGCGTGATGAAAGAAGTCGCGAGCTGGTCGGACTCTTTCATCTTGATTTGATGATACCCTGAGTAGGCATCGAGAAAAGACAGGGTTTCGCACCCTGCTGTGGAGTCCACAATTTGGTCGATGCGAGGTAGAGGGTAGGGGACCTTTGGACATGCTTTGTTGAGGCCAGTGTAGTCTACACACATCCGCCACTTCCCCCCTTTTTTCCTCACAAGTACAGGGTTGGCAAGCCATTCGGGATGGAATACCTCTTTAATGAACCCTGCTGCCATCAGCTTGTGGACCTCCTCGCCTATCACTCTGCGCCTTTCCTCGTCGAATCGGCGCAGAGGCTGTCTGACCGGTCGGGCCCCGGCCCTAATATCCAGCGAGTGCTCGGCGACTTCCCTCGGTATGCCGGGCATGTCCGAGGGACTCCACGCGAAAACGTCGGCGTTTGCGCGGAGAAAGTCGACGAGCACTGCCTCCTATTTGGGGTCGAGCCCCGAACCGATCCGGATCTGCTTGGAGGCGTCGCCACTGGGGTCGAGAGGGACGGCCTTAACCGTCTCTGCTGGCTCGAAGTTGCCGGCATGCCGCTTCACATCCGGCACCTCTCGGGAGAGGCTTTCCAGGTCGGCAATGAGGGCCTCGGACTCGGCGAGGGCCTCGGCGTACTCCACGCACTCCACATCGCATTCGAATGCGTGTTTGTACGTGGGGCCGACGGTGATGACCCCGTTGGGGCCCGGCATCTTGAGCTTCAGGTAGGTGTAGTTGGGGATGGCCATGAACTTCGCGTAGCATGGCCTTCCCAACACCGCGTGGTAGGTCCCTCGGAACCCGACCACCTCGAACGTCAAAGTCTCCCTTCGGAAGTTGGAGGGTGTTCCGAAGCAGACAGGGAGGTCGAGCTGTCCGAGGGGCTGGACGCGCTTCCCGGGAATGATCCCGTGGAAGGGCGCAGCGCCTGCTCGGACGGACGACAAGTCGACGCGCAGGAGCTTGAGAGTCTCGGCGTAGATGATGTTGAGGCAGCTGCCCCCATCCATCAGGACCTTGGTGAGCCTGACGTCGCCAATGACAGGATCGACGACGAGCGGGTACTTCCCCGGGCTCGGCACGTGGTCGGGGTGGTCGTCCTGGTCGAAGGTGATGGGCTTGTCGGACCAGTCTAGGTAGACTGGCGCCGCCACCTTCACCGAGCAGACCTCCCGACGCTCTTGCTTACGATGCCGAGCCGAGGCGTTTGCCACATGCCCCCCGTAGATCATGAAGCAGTCGCGGACCTCGGGGAACTCTCCTGCTTGGTGATCCTCCCTTTTGTCGTCGTCGTGAGCCTTGCCACCCTCGGCGGGTGGCCCGGCCCGATGGAAGTGACGCCGAAGCATGACGCATTCTTCGAGGGCGTGTTTGACGGGCCCCTGATGGTAGGGGCACGTCTCCTTGAGTGCCTTGTCGAAGAGGTTTGCACCTCCGGGGGGTTTCCGAGGGTTCTTGCGCTCGGCGGCGGCGACAAGGTCAGCATCGGGAACGTCGCGTTTCGCTTGCGACTTCCTCCTGCCTTTCTTCTTGGCGCCGCGCGGAGTAGACGCCTCGGGAACATCTTCCGACGGGCGGCCCTGGGGCTGCTTGTCCTTTCGGAAGATGGCCTCTACCGCCTCCTGGCCGGAGGCGAACTTGGTAGCGATGTCCATCAGCTCGCTCGCCCTGGTGGGGGTCTTGCGACCCAACTTGCTCACCAGGTCGCGGCAGGTGGTGCCGGCGAGGAACGCGCCGATGACATCGGAGTCGGTGATGTTGGGCAGCTCGGTGCGCTGCTTCGAGAACCGCCGGATGTAGTCCCGAAGGGACTCTCCCGGCAATTGCCGACAGCTTCGGAGGTCCCAGGAATTCCCGGGGCGCACGTACGTGCCCTGGAAGTTCCCGGCGAAGGCCTGGACCAGGTCCTCCCAGTTGGAAATCTGCCCCGGGGGCAAGTGTTCCAACCAGGCGCGAGCGGTGTCGGAGAGAAATAGGGGGAGGTTTCGGATGATGAGGTTGTCATCGTCCGTCCCACCCAGCTGGCAGGCCAGGCGGTAGTCTGCAAGCCACAATTCTGGTCTCGTCTCCCCCGAGTACTTCGTGATAGTAGTCGGGGGTCGGAATCGGGGCGGAAACGGCGCCCGCCGAATGGCTCGGCTAAAGACCTGCGGACCGGGTGGTTCGGGCGAGGGACTTCGATCCTCCCCGCTGTCATAACGTCCCCCACGCCGGGGGTGGTAGCCTCGGCGCACCCTTTCGTCGAGGCGTGCCCGACGGTCACGATGAGGGTGCTCCTCGCCGAGGTGGCCCGGGGCCGCAGGCGCGGTGTTGCGCGTGCGCCCGGTGAAGACCGAGGCTTCCCGCGTGAGTCGGGAAGTCGCGGCACGAGGGTCCGGGGTGTATCCCCGCCTTCGAGAGGCAGAGCTCTCTGCCCGCCGGGCCGCAGCGCCTTCCAGGAGATGCCTGAGTTCTCCCTGGATCCGCCGTCCCTCGGTGGTTGATGACTCCGGCATCGCGCGGAGGAGCATTGCTGCAGCGACCAGGTCCTGGCCAGTCCCGCCGGATGCGGGTGGCGGTTTGTCCCTGGCATCGTTGGCGATGCGGTGCTGGAGACCTTGGGGCAAGTGACGTATTCCTCCGGCCGGGGGTTGGCTCGCCCATACCTGCCCGATGTTCTGACGGATTGCCTCGAGCGCTCCTGCTCCTTCATCGAACCCGACCTGCGCCCCGCGGACTTGCTCGAGCTGTGGGTCGTGACCTCCCGCCGAAGCGGGGACCACAGCTAGCTCCCGCGGGATGTCAGCGCGAGGCGCTGGCCTAGGGGGATCACCATCCTCCGGCATGCCGAGACAGCCGCCTCCGGAGGGATCCCCTAGCTCGATGTGGAAACATTCGCGACTCAGGCCGCAGTCCTTGTCGCCAAGGCTGCGGCTGCCGTCGGAACAGTCGGAGAGGCAGTAGTCACATGCGGTCATGAAGTCCCGCATGGCACTAGGGTTGCCAGATCCGGAGAAATCCCAGCAGACGCTGGGGTCGTCGTCTTCCTCGGACCCAGAGGGTCCGTAGGTCGAGACACCCGTCAATCGGTCCCAAGGCGACCGCACAGGAAACCCCAGAGAGGTTGCACTCGCCTCAATGGGAGCGCCCGCCAAAGCGAGATCGCCAGGCGGGCTGAGGCCGAGTCGAAATAACGAAAGATGGGTAGCAGTCGATACCTTTTTGTCGACGAGGAGCGATGAAGTCGCGTCGGGGGCGGACCGCGTCGTCGTCTTGGGTCCGAGGGTGACGTCCTGCAGGCCTTCCGTGAGCGTGCTGGCGTCGTCCACTTGCTCGGAGTCGACGTGATGCGGGGGGATGGCGCTCGCGTCTGCCTTGAACGCGAGGGCGACGCTTGGCGTGTCCTCCGTCGAGGCGCCGGGGACGTCGATTTGCCCGACAGCCGTCGGAGCGCGACCTCCCGCTCGGCCCCGGTTGCCCTGCCTCCTCCTCCTCCGATGGCGAGGGAGAGGATGGGGCGAGCTCGAAAGTTGTCCTTCCCCTACGCGGGAAAGACGTCGTCGATTCCGCCGCCAGCGGGCGGGCTGTCCGCCATCAATGTCGCCGTCGCGCGGCGGTGGAAGGAGTATCATGTCGTAGTCGCCGTCGAGCGAGATGAACTCGAGGTTCCCGAAACGGAGCACCGTCCCGGGTTGAAGAGGTTGTTGGAGACTGCCCATCTGGAGCTTGACGGGAAATCGGACGTCAACACGCAGCGTGCCCCTACCTGGCGCGCCAACTGTCGGCGTTCCGAGACCGGGGGGTCCTCGAGCCGACGAGTGAGAGTGCCGCGTGCCCCAGCCCAGATGGGTCGAGCGCGTGGAGCGAGCGCAAAGGGGGGAACGGAGTGAGAGAGAGGTCGGTGGCCGGAGCCGGATCGCGAGGGAGTCGGAGAAATTCCCACGGCCTTCGTGTTCGTCCCGCGCCCAGGTCGGGTGCGCTTGCAGTAGGGGGTTACAAGCGTCCGCACGAGGTGAAGGGAGAGGGCGGCCCCGAGAGAGCGCCTGCCCCTGCCTTTCGTCCCCGCGAGGCCAACCTTTTTCAAGAAGGCCCTGGCCCTTCCTTTTATAGTCGTAAGGAGAGGGTCCAGGTGTACAAGACGGGGGTGTAGCAAGGTGCTACGTGTCTAGCGAGGGAGAGCTAGCGCCCTATGTACATGCCCAGGTGGCAGCCAGAGAGATCGTGGCACCCTGTTGGAGTGGCGTCGTGGCTGTTGGAGGAATAACGGAGCCGGACGGGGGGACAGCTGTCGAGGTGGCTGGGTCCTTGCTGACGTTCTCCTGCTTTCGTAAGGGAGCTGGGAGCCGCCGTCGTCATGATCTAGCGGGGCGCCATCATGGCCTATCTGGCATAGCTGGCCAGATGGGACGCCGGTCTTGTTCTCTGCGACCCAAGTCGGCTCGGGGCAGGGTGATGATGACGCTTCCTGTTGACGTGGCGGTCTCGTACCCTAGGTCGGGCGTCGTGGAGGCTCCTCCGAGGCTGTGGCCGAGTCCGTCCTGCAAGACAGAGACAGAGTCCGAGCCCTGGTCGGGCGAGGCGGAGATTATTCGGCAGAGGCCGAGGCGGAGTCCGAGCCCTGGGTCGGGCGAGGCGGAGGTCGCCGTCTTCCGAGGCCTTAGCCTGAGTCCGAGTCCTGGGTCGGGTGGAGCGGAGTTCGCCGTCTTCCGAGGCCTTAGCCTGAGTCCGAGCCCTGGGTCGGGCGGAGCGGAGTTCGCCGTCTTCCGAGGCCTTAGCCTGAGTCCGAGCCCTGGGTCGGGCGGAGTCTCCTATGGCACCACTGGCGAAGTCTGGCCGCCCGTCGGTCTTACCTTTTGCGTTAAACGCCTTGGTGACTTGGTCGGTTGGTGCGGTGATTTAGTCAGGGTTTCTCCTTATCGGAGGCGGGGCCTAGGGCGAGCCGGGGATGCGCCTGCCGTGAAAGAGGAGACCTCAGGCGAGACGGAGTCATCTTAGGGTCGGCTGCCCTCGCCCGAGGCTAGGCTCGGGCGTGGCGTGGTCAAGTCACTCGTGTGGACTGATCCCTGACTTAATCAAACCCATCAGGCCTTTGCAGCTTTATGCTGATGGGGGTTACCAGCTGAGAATTAGGCGTCTTGAGGGTACCCCTAATTATGGTCCCCGACAAAATGGATCCAAAACTGACAAGTATTAAGTGCGCTTTTGCAAGTCCATGTCAGTCAACAAATAGTAGCGCATAAACTGAAGATGAGCATCCTTCGAAGCTTTTTACTCCAGATGTAGCTTCAAAAGCTGATTATCCATCCATTTGTCATTCCGCTTTTTAGGGACACCGATAGCCATTTTCTGAAGAACAACATTGAGGATAAAGTTAGCAAAATTGACATCTGATTTGTTCCCTTTATCTCTTATTATTTTTCTTTAGATGGCAGTAAAATTGCACTAAAGCAAAAAAAATCTCTCCAAAAATAGTGACCATATCTAGTATGAACTACTTTGTTCATATCAACAAACATGCATGCTAACTGCTACAGCCAATACAACTTAGGCAAATGAAACTAACTGGTAAATAAAGAAAATAACTTGCAACCTAAAATATGAAAAAAAATCACATGCATAACAATGTTTAGAACCTAAAATAACTGCTTGAGCTTGCTGCTGCAAATGACAAACTTCAGAACCTAAGCTAACTGCTTGTGTTTGCTGCCAGTCTCAAAACAGGATTGCCCCCCCCCCCAACACATGACCTATGACTAAAATACTATGATTAAACAAACATTGCGTCATTACTTTAAGATAAATAAGATATTTCCATGAAATGGTAGCGTCGTAGAGCTAGTAGATGTGCACAAAGATCAAAACCTTCCGCAAGCAACTTCATCGTGAAACTGCTAACATAGTTCTCCCAATTTGGTAGAAAAAACAACACAGATAGTAATTCTCCTCATTTAGTCTTCTTGGATTTGTTGGGATATTTGTAGAGAACTACTTGAGCTGGTTTAAATCTTCTAGCCCCCACAATGCCTCAATTCCATGCAGTTTCAAATCTTCAATTGTATTGTGTTTATGTTTCTAATCAGTGCTTATATATGTCAAAGAAAGTTCAAGCAAAAAAATATAAATGTCAATTGAACCAGATCTGCTGGATGCAAAAAGATTCATTCAAGAAGGTGCTTGCAAAGTGCAGAACACTCAAAATTTGTTATGTCGGATAATCCAATAAATATTGGAATGAAAAAGAGAGCTCACTATCAATTCTCAAACGCTCCAAGGTAACATCTTCATTTTTGACGCAAGGTTCGATAAAGCTAAAAATTGTAGAGGAAAGAGAACAGGTACTCAATGAGGAAGTGAAATAACTTATCTTGGACAAATTAGATTTAGCATAACAGCGAGTTGTTGTGTTAGATAAAATTCACAGTACAATAGTACAATCAATTTTACTCTAGAAAATAACATATTATCCAAAAATAAAATGTCTCCATAATAACTGCAGGGATATTAAACGCGGAAAAGAATAACAAGTTAAAACCATAGTCACCTCACTGCACATCACACACACCTATAAAACACCATTGCAAAATAAATGATGGGTACACAATTTATTTTGAATAGATATTGCACAGCTGATTATAATACCATGTTTGGAATCAGATGGTATCTCAAAACCAGCATTCTCACAAAACTAAGCTGATAATCCAGTAATCCACACTACCAAACACCATATGTCTAGAATTATAAGGGCTTGCAGACAATTGATAATAGTTAAACTGGCAACAATATAGCTTAACAAACATCCAAAAGAATATGTGAAAATATCTGAATGCATCCGGACATCAACAATTCTGCTCTTCATCATTCCTTAAACTATAAGGAATCATAGAAATATGTAGTTAAGCTTGTAAGCCTCAAAACTAAATCTACTCAAACAAGACCCTCCTCCCTGAGGTAACTTGATCCACGCCAAAAACCTATCACAGGAATGCTGGTGGTATTCCAAGACTTTGTATAGATCGACTGCTTAGATCTAAGCAAATTCATGAAATCACAACCATGCATACCACAAGCTTAGAGCATACCAAAGCAGTAAAATCATAGGGAAACGACGGTGAGTACCGCGATCCAGGGTTCGATCACCGCGCGAAGCGAAGGCAGGGAGCCGGGGACATCCGATGCTAATATAACAATGCCTCCTACTTGATCTTGGAGAACTCCTTGAGAGTTCAGATGGGCTCATTGGCAGCACGTACATTGTTGTAGGAAACCCAGTCTTCACCATGGATCACCTAATATGAATATAGATTAAGAAAAATGCATAGCAAAATAAAATGCAGTTGAAGGGAAATGCTTATTACCGACAAGGGAACAAACTCTAGCCCTGAAGTTGTAAATGGCTTCTGAATATCACTCGTGAATATCTTCCAGTCAAGTTGAGCAACTCGCGTGACCTCCTCACCTTCCTTTAGTTCCTTTTTGACCAAATAGGGGAACTTTTTGGCAGATGCTGTTTCAGATAGAATTTATGAGTATAGCATTATTGTATTTGTCAGTAACTAAATCAATGTTTATTTTGAAATATTTGATATCCTTCACTTAGTTCTCATGAAACGTGCTAGGAGAAGTGGTTCCCTAAAATGTATATTATGAGAGATAAACATTCAACTAAAACAAGTAGCATGCAATCCTGACTAAAATATACTTATAGTTTGAAAAGAGCAGTAGTGCAGTGCCAAATCCTATCAAAGTTTTAACACAATTACCTGTTAATAGCAAATTGAGAGAGATAAATTGAGGTTGGATCAATATCATTTGTGGGACTAAATGGTTGTACGACCCGAACATCATTAAGGCCCAAGATTGCATCCGCATGCTCATGAGGCAGAAGAATCTATTATCCATAAGGAAGATGTGTTGGTGTACCATGGGTATGCAGAACACTGAATTTTCTTCTACAATCATAGTGAACCCTCTCTTAGTTGGCCTTTTGGTTTGAAATAAACCATTATAGAAAAACTAAAGCAAACAAGAGTATATCGTGCACTCCTATCACTGTGAACTTTATTCCAGAAAAATCAAGCATATGCAACATGAACTTAATCATTAATCAGGTCAGTTCAGAGAGCCAAAATTGTTCATAAACTTCACAAGATTTTCGAAGCAGCTGGACCACTCTTTCCGGTCGCAATTCGGTTATCCAATCGCCTTGCATTCATTGTTAATTCGAAATTTGAAAAAAGTTTGCCCAAGCATGCGTGCAGGACTGGATATGGGGATATCAAAATGTACTAACTACGATTAATATGAAGCTGCAAAAACATGCAACTCTAAATTTAGATGAACCATTAGAGAGTTCCATGCATGTATGGCCATAGGGTATTGCATCTTAGTTGGCTGAACAAGATCCAGGTTGAAAAAATGGTGAGATTGGGCAGAGTTAAAGAACAAAGGGTAAAATTGGCAAAAAAACTTAAGTATCAGATATGCAACGCGACAACATAGAGAAGCATGTGATGTAAAGTTCTCACTAACAGAACCAGTCGACTAATGGTAAAACAGAAGGTATATCAGAAGATCGATTTAGTTGAGACTCACAAAGCACAAAATATTGGTTCTGTTGAGACTACCACAACTTATAGGAAGCAACCTATGCGGAAAGCGAAGGCTGCACAACACAGCAAACCTTCATCTCGGGGCCAAGCCCCCTGCTGCTCCACCCTGTTGTCAGAGACTGCGCTTGAGGTGAGGGGATGGCTCCAATTTCTAGAAACGGATGAGGCAGTGGCAGCAAAGTTGGCGAAGAGTAGAACGCTCACAAGTTTCTGGAAACAGATCAGCTATGATGCTAGTAAGAACCACCAATAGCCTTCAACTAAACCAATCTAAGCATGAACACACAAAATTTAGTGCCAGATTCAGTGCCCTAACATTAGATTTCTTGTGAATTGGTGGGGCAATTGAAACAGTAAACTATCCTAACAATAAACATAGGTACAACCTAGTAAATTGGTAGGGCAAATGAATCGACAGCCTTGGAACCTGTTGGGGCGAAGGCGAAGACGCCACCCTTCGCTCGAGGCCTTCGCCGTCCTCGCTGCACCAACGGAGACAAGACAACAGGCAGACTTACCCTTCGCCTCATACGCCACCGGACGAAGACCTGTGACGAGGTCGTCTCATCTTGCGACCCCGTCCAGCATGTAGGACCGCGTGTGATCCGGCCCATTGTAACAGGCCCTGCGTGGTCGTCGCGCGTTACGGGCCTAATTTGTAAAGGCCTCCCTGTAATTACGGTCTGTAACCCCGCTTTATGGGAATATTCCGGGGATAACCTAGGTGTCTCAGGGCACATGCGTCCTTAACACACGACGCTGGGCACTCAGATACCTATAAATACCCCCGCACAGTGCCCTTGGGAGGCTGGATTAACAGAGCTATTGACATCTCGTGCGAAAACCCTGTTTACGTTACTACACACCCCCCGTTGGATCAACTTGCCCCGGAGAGCAAGTTCCAACATTTGGCGCCCACCGTTCGTGCTACGAAAAAACCACCCGCGATGGCACCCAATAAAGCTAGCTCGAAGGCTGACGAGGCTGCGAAGGCAGCACTGCTGGCCGCAAAAAAGGGCAAGGCCCTCGCCCTCACCCACTCCACCCACCAAGAGGCTACTGAAGATGACGTTCTCCGCACCTACGAAGACGACGTTCTCCGCACCTGCGAAGACGACGCTCTCCGCACCTGCGGCCCTGAAGGGCAGCCGCAACCTCCCCCAGGCTTCGCTCCACCAGAGGGCACGGACTTCACCGAGAACGGCGAAATCATCGGTGTCTCAGCAGAAGAACAGCTACAGCTGCGCGCCCTGCGCATCAAGAACCGCAATCTTGAGAGCACCTAGAGGGGGGTGAATAGGTGATCCTGTGAAACTTGAAACTTAAGCCACAAAAACTTGGTTAAGCGTTAGCACAATAATCGCCAAGTGGCTAGAGAGGAGTCTCAACAAAACACAATAACCACAAGAGATCAATCACAGAGATGGCACGGTGGTTATCCCGTGGTTCGGCCAAGACCAACGCTTGCCTATTCCACGTTGTGGCGTCCCAACGGACGAGGGTTGCAATCAACCCCTCTCAAGCGGTCCAAAGACCCACTTGAATACCACGGTGTTTTGCTTGCTTTTCTTTATCCCGTTCGCGAGGAATCTCCACAATTTGGAGCCTCTCGCCCTTACACTTGAAGTTCACAAAGAAGCACGGAGTAAGGGAGGGATTAGCAACTCACACAAGACACAAAGATCACAGCAAATACGCACACACAAGACCCAGACTTAAGCTCTAAAGACTAGCACACTAGAATGGAGCTCAAATCACTAGAATGTCAAACAAGTACGCAAGAATGAAGTGTGAGTGATCAAGTATGCTCAAGGAATGCTTGGATGTCTTCTCCATGCGCCAAGGGGTCCCTTTTATAGCCCCAAGGCAGCTAGGAGCTGTGTGAGAGCATTGTAGGAAGGCAATTCTTGTCTTCTGTCGACTGGCGCACCGGACAGTCCGGTGCACCACCGAACACTATCCGGTGCGGATTTCCTTCCTTGTTTGGCGAAGCCGACCGTTGGCAGCCTTGGAGCCGTTGGCACACCAGACAATGTCCGGTGCACACCGGACAGTTTGGTGCCTCCTTCTAGCCATTGGCTCGGCCATGCGTCGCGCCCGGATTAAGCGGTCGACCGTTGGCCCGGCGACCGTTGGCTCACCGGACACTGTCCGGTGCACACCGGACAGTCCGGTGAATTATAGCCGTACGCCGTTTATTTCTTCCCGAGAGCAGCAAGTTCGCCTGAGCCAGCCTGGCACATCGGACACTGTCCGGTGCGCCACCGGACAGTCCGGTGCACCCAGACTGCGCTGACCTTGGCTGAACTTAGCCATCTCTTTTCCAACTCGATTTTTCCTGTTTCCAGTACTTAGACACAATACATTAGTCCATAAAACAATGTACTAAGTCTAGAAACATACCTTTTGACATGATTTGCACTTTGTCCACCACTTTGCATATATTAACACAAAAACAGTTGCATTGGCAATCAATCACCAAAATACTTAGAAATGGCCCAAGGGCACATTTCCCTTTCAATCTCCCCCTTTTTGGTGATTTATGCCAACACAACATAAGACAAATAGAACAAGTGCAATATCAATGTAAATGAAACCTCAAAATTGTTTTGATTCAATTTTTGACATATATAGATCACTCTTTGCCACCACTTGGTTTGTTTTTGCAAATCAAACTCAAATTTCTATCTCAGGATTTTCTGCTATTCGGATAGCACTCTCATTATCACATAGGAGTGGGACTTTGCTCAGATTGTAGCCAAAGTCCCGGAGGGTTTGCCTCATCCAAAGTAGTTGCGCGCAACACTGTCCTGCGACAACGTACTCGGCCTCAGCGGTGGATAGGGCAACGGAAGTTTGTTTCTTAGAATTCCATGACACCAGGGACCTTCCTAAGAATTGGCACGTCCCCGATGTACTCTTCCTATCGACCTTACATCCAGCATAGTCGGAATCTGAATATCCAATCAAGTCAAAGTTAGACCCCTTTGGATACCAGATCCCGAAGTAAGGCGTAGCGACTAAATATCTAAGAATTCGCTTCACGGCCACCAAGTGACATTCCCTTGGATCGGATTGAAATCTAGCACACATGCATACGCTAAGCATAATATCCGGTCTACTAGCACATAAATAAAGCAAAGATCCTATAATTGACCGGTATGCTTTTTGATCAACGGACTTACCTCCTTTGTTGAGGTCGGTGTGTCCGTCGGTTCCCATCGGAGTCTTTGCGGGCTTGGCGTCCTTCATCCCAAACCACTTTAGCAAGTCTTGTGTGTACTTCGTTTGGGAGATGAAGGTGCCATCCTTGAGTTGCTTCACTTGGAACCCAAGGAAGTAGTTCAACTCGCCCATCATCGACATCTCGAATTTCTGCGTCATCACTTTGCTAAACTCTTCACAAGACTTTTGATTAGTAGAACCAAATATTATGTCATCGACATAAATTTGGCACACAAAGAGATCACCATCGCAAGTCTTAGTGAAAAGAGTTGGATCAGCTTTCCCAACCTTGAAAGCATTAGCAATTAAAAAGTCTCTAAGGCATTCATACCATGCTCTTGGGGCTTGCTTAAGTCCATAGAGCGCCTTAGAGAGCTTACACACGTGGTCGGGGTACCGTTCATCCTCGAAGCCAGGGGATTGCTCCACGTACACCTCTTCCTTGATCGGCCCGTTGAGGAAAGCGCTCTTCACATCCATTTGGAACAACTTGAAAGAATGGTGAGCGGCATATGCTAGCAATATACGAATAGATTCTAGCCTAGCCACAGGAGCGAAAGTCTCCTCAAAGTCCAAACCTGCGACTTGGGCATAACCTTTTGCCACAAGTCGAGCCTTGTTCCTTGTCACTACCCCGTGCTCGTCCTGTTTGTTGCGGAACACCCACTTGGTTCCCACAACGTTTTGCTTGGGACGAGGCACCAGTGTCCAAACTTCATTGTGTTTGAAGTTGTTGAGCTCTTCCTGCATGGCCAACACCCAGTCCGGATCTAGCAAGGCCTCTTCTACCCTGAAAGGCTCAATAAAAGAGACAAAAGAGTAATGCTCACAAAAATTCACCAATCTAGAGCGAGTAGTTACTCCCTTGCTAATATCACCCAAAATTTGGTCGACGGGATGATTCCTTTGAATCGTCGCTCGAACTTGGGTTGGAGGTGCCTGAGGTGCTTCTTCCTCTTCACTTTGAACATCATGTGCTCCCCCTTGATCATGCGCCTCCACTTGAGGTACCTGTTCGTCATCTTGGGTTGGGGGATGCACCATTGTTGAGGAAGATGGTTGATCTTGCTCCAATTGTTCCTGTGATCGCACATCGCCAATCGCCATGGTGCGCATTGCGGCCGTTGGAACGTCTTCTTCATCTACATCATCAAGATCAACAACTTGCTCTCTTGGAGAGCCATTAGTCTCATCAAATACAACGTCGCTAGAGACTTCAACCAAACCAGATGATTTGTTGAAGACCCTATACGCCTTTGTATTTGAGTCATAACCTAATAAAAACCCTTCTACGGCTTTGGGAGCAAATTTGGAATTCCTACCCTTCTTCACTAGAATGTAGCATTTACTCCCAAAAACTCAAAAATACGAAACATTGGGTTTGTTACCGGTTAGTAGCTCATACGACGTCTTCTTGAGGAGGCGATGAAGGTAGACCCTATTGATGGCGTGGCACGCCGTGTTCACGGCTTCCGACCAAAAGCGCTCGGGGGTCTTGAACTCTCCAAGCATCGTCCTCGCCATGTCTATAAGTGTCCTGTTCTTCCTCTCTACCACACCATTTTGCTGTGGTGTGTAGGGAGCGGAGAACTCGTGCTTGATCCCTTCCTCCTCAAGGTACTCCTCCACTTGAAGGTTCTTGAACTCGGACCCATTGTCGCTCCTTATCTTTTTCACCTTGAGCTCAAACTCGTTTTGAGCTCTCCTTAGGAAGCGCTTGAGAGTCCCTTGGGTTTCAGATTTATCCTGCAAAAATAATACCCAAGTGAAGCGGGAAAAGTCATCAACTATAACAAGACCATACTTACTTCCTCCTATACTTAGATAGGCGACGGGTCCGAAGAGGTCCATGTGAAGCATCTCCAGAGGTCTTGACGTGGTCATCACATTTTTGGTGTGATGAGAGCTTCCCACCTGTTTGCCTGCTTGACAAGCTGCACAAGGTCTATCTTTTTCGAATTCCACATTAGTTAAACCTATCACGTGTTCTCCCTTTAGAAGCTTGTGAAGGTTCTTCATCCCCACATGTGCTAAGCGGCGATGCCATAGCCAGCCCATGCTAGTCTTAGCAATTAAGCATGCATCTAGACCGGCCTCCTCTTTTGCAAAATCCACTAAGTAAAGTTTGCCATCTAATACACCCTTAAAAGCTAGTGAACCATCACTTCTTCTAAAGACAGACACATCTACATTTGTGAATAGACAATTATATCCCATATTGCATAATTGACTAACAGATAACAAATTATATCCAAGAGACTCAACTAAAAACACATTAGATATAGAGTGCTCGGATGAAATAGCAATTTTACCTAACCCTTTTACCTTGCCTTGATTCCCATCACCGAATATTATTGAATCTTGGGAATCCTTGTTTTTGACGTAGGAGGTGAACATCTTCTTTTCCCCTGTCATGTGGTTTGTGCATCCGCTGTCGATAATCCAGCTTGTACCCCCGGATGCATAAACCTGCAAGGCAAATTTAGGCTTGGGTCTTAGGTACCCAACTCTTGTTGGGTCCTACAAGGTTAGTCACAATTGTCTTAGTGTCACACCCGGTTTTGTAAGGTAAACCGAATGCGAACCATGTACGTGCCAGGATCAGAAATTCACGTACACAGCGATTACATAAATGACTCATCATAGCACAATGCTTCGAATTACAACAAAGAGTAAGTAATAATATAAAGACTAGAGTCATTTACATAATATAATCAAGGTACACAAAATAGAAACGTAGCCGACGTAAATAAACCCACCACAGGCAGCTGACTGGGGGAGGTCGCTAGCCTAATCCTCGAACTCGTCGAAGTCCTGGAACTCCTGGAGATCCGCCTCGACACCTTCTTTACCTGAGCATGGATTGCACCAAAGGCAACCTGGTGTTTTGTGAAAGCAAGGGTGAGTACACATCAACGTACTCAGCAAATGTCCCGTTTGGCTGAGGTGGACTAGCTTTATGTGGGGTTAAGCTCAAGCAGTTGCTTTTAGTTGGTCAGATATTTATTATTAGTGGAAGCCAAGTTTTATCATATAACCAACCCGTGAATCATTTCCTCATCGAGGAACATCATTATCATCATCGAACCAAAATAATAAATAGAACCATGGTATCTCGAACCATCTGTATCTCAGATCGTCTGCATCTCTAATCAAAGAGGATCCCAAGGCCGCTCATAACCGTGAGCACGGCTGATATATCAGTTTCACTACCCTCTGCAGAGGTCGCACACTTTACCCATGAGCCGTGATTCCCGTTTTGCCCGGGGATCATGACTCCCCATTGATCACTTCCTAGGTGGTCCGGCAGGGTATCACTACGTAGCTTTTACAAAGATTCCCTAGAGGTCATAGTCGCCCGTTAGGTTTCTCCAGTTTGATAAACACAGTACCCCTCCCCGCAGGAGAGTGACTAACAAAAGCAAAACGAAAGAACCTCGGCACTCAGCCTCGGCAGAGCAAGCACTGTGCCTGGACCCCATTGACGGCACGACGGCGAAGCAACTACACCTCTAGTTCCTCTAATTAATTAGCTAAGGGCGCCCCATTTCACCCTCATGGTTGCACTGTTATCCCGGGTGGTCTCTCAACGAACAGGTCCTTACGGAGAGGTACTCGGGAAACAGCCCGAGTCCCCTTAAATGCCACAAGTATATCATCATATCCAGAATAAAATCATAGTATCATCATTGTATCTCATCATGTTCATTGATTAAAGTAAAGCGCTAGCATGTAGCTAACCATAGTAACCCAAAAAGGTAAATCAAGGACAAGGTAAATAGAAAGCTAGTAAATCCTTAGGTTGTTCATAGTATGCAGGACAGTATATTATAAAGTAAATGGGACATCATGGGTCAGAGGACACTTGCCTTCACCAAACAGATGCTCAGAGTCTTTAACTTTGTAGAACTCGAAGAGCTGGATCACTTGGTCGCCGAAGTTTGACCGTCGATTCCTCGAAGCTCAGGAACAGATCGCAATCTATTCGCGTCGCACAACGAATACAAACAGGCACAAACAAACAACCATATATATGCATAAGAACATTACACCATTCAAGTAAAACATAATAAAATACGCAAAATAAAATAGAGCGCGTTACTACGGTCACGCGAGGAAAAAGAAATGCGATAGTCGGAGTTACGGTTGAGAAGCTATCGCGTTTACGCTAAATAGGTATTAATCAGAACATTCAATTCGACATAACAATCTTAATTCACCGATATCAAATGTAAACTAAAACTACTACTTAGTTTCGACCAATCTTAATATTTTAATAGTGGACGACTGAATGGATAGTTAATCAACTGGCATGAGTGATTATAAGCGAGCAATTTAATATCACGCACAGACAGCACGTGGTATGTGCGGCCATGCGCGTGACACACAAAAGCGGTGCGCGCGAAACACACGAATGACGCGCGACGACACACGACACTGCAGAACAGCGTGCGGACGACACGTGAAACAACGCACGCGACAGCGCGCGATCTACGTACGCGAACAGCACGACAACGAGTACATTACGCGCGAAACAGCACGATAGCGTGCGGAACAACGCGCGGACACGCGCGATATGGCACGCTGACGATGCACGAAAACAGCGCGAACGACGCACGAACCAGCACGACACCACGTGCGGAACAACTCGCGCGACAGGCGAGAAAGACTAAATAGGTGACGCGTTTATACTAAACAATTATTAAATAAGTAGTTCGCAGCTTGTTCGCTGCGGCTTGCTGCGGCTGCGGCTTCTACAGTATTTTTCTCTCTATGAATTGCAGCTGCAGCAGTCCAAACAGCTGCAACAGTGCCGGCTTGCAGCCAGCCGAACAGGGCCTCGGTTAATATTAGCCATGTTAATGTTTATCATAAAAACGCAAGTTGAACACTACACATTTACTCTAATTAGAATATCAATCTAATAATTATTAGTCGAGCAAACTTAAATTAACTATCTAAAATATGCGACCTGGCGAATTAACGTATTAGCATGAGTGTTTATAAGCGAAAACGATTTATTATTACGCACAGACGCAAACGACACACGTGAATGGCGCGCGCGCTCGAAAACGGCATGCGCGACACGCGCGAAATCGGCACGCGTGACACGCAAGAATAACTAACTAACATCCAGTGCCGCGACAAACTAACTAATTAGTTACAACACGCGTCGCGACCAAGTAATATTACTAGCACTAAATTGATGTTGATACGAAGATGACGCGACTGAAACGAATCAAAATGGATTTATGATGCATAACCCATTGAATAATCGACAATTTGTAGACTATAAACAGCATAATATACGCGATCTGCTAAACACACATCGCTATTACACTAGGCAGGTATGGAATCAAGATATTTAATTTGGTATTACTCACGTTATCGTAATTTTATAAAAGTATGACTTAAAATTATAGATCGGTTTTGACTATATTTTAAAAACTAATGGACAAATTAGAAATTAATTAAATGCATAAAACATGTGTCGTGTCATAATGATATTTCTTAACGTGTGCCCGACATCCTTACTAAGTTAATGCAGCCGAAACAGAATGGAACAAATATTTAACGCGAAAGTTAATATATATTTATTAATCGCAGATTAACGACGACGTGGCGTAGTCCTAATGGCCGACCACTTACCACACAAAGGGTCACAAGGAGCATAATCACAAAAGACCTTGACGGATGGGATTAAATGTGGGTGTGGTCAGTTTTTTTTCTTCCTGTTTGACGCACGAACCGCACAAACAGGGATCGGTTTCTCCTGCCGTCTTCAACCTCAGGAAAAAGAGCAGAGAACGGCATGGGGGCAGAAAGAAGGAGAGGGGATAGGCCAGGGGAGTGAGCCGCGCCGGCCACGCGCCGCAAGCCGCGCCCAGCACGGGCGAGCTCGGCCGGCCGTGCCCAGCACGGGCCGCAGGGGTGGCGAGCAGCGCAGAGGCTGTGAGGGCGCGCGCCACGGACAGGCTTCGTCGACCAGAGGCTGCCGGGGCACAGGGGCGAGGGGAAAGGTGAGTAGAGGCAAGATCTAGGGATGGGCTGCAGACGGCCATGGAAGCTGAGAGAGATGGAGACAAGGACGACTGCTCCAGGGCTTCACGGCGGGGAAGAACAGGGGCATGGCCGACGCTAAAGTAGGGAAGGGCCTACAGGTAACAACGGGGAGGATCGTCAGCGGCCCTGGCTCTGCATTTCCTCGAACACGAGGGGCGCGAAGCGAGGGCGCGAGGGCGCTGGTGGTAGGCCGAGCAGCACCTGCGCTGGGCGAAGAGGCAGACTACCATGGGGAGCAGGAGGTCCACCATGGAGGGGGGTGGAGCAGGGGACGGTCGGTCCTGGACACCACGATGCGGACAGGAAGGTAGTGCACGGCCATGAACCGCGGCAAGGACACCCTGACATGGCACAAAGCTAGGCGGGGGGTGGGGAAGGAGCACGGCAAACCATGGGAGGTAGAGGGAGGGGTGCGGGGATGGGGGCTGCTGGCCGCGCTGCGCGCTAAGGAAAACAGGAGGAGCACGCAGGGGGGAGAGAGAGGGAGATGGCTCACCTGTTCCTGGTAACCGCCGGGTGTCTGCTCCTGCGCGATTTGGATCTGGTGGGGGAAGACGATGGCGGGGTGGATTTATATTAAAAAAAATGTGTACGGGAGACGGTTGCCCAATTCGTCACAAATTGTGTCGCGGCCGAGCGGAAAAGACAATTGCGCGACGAATTGCGCGAGACAGTGTAAGATAGAGACTAACTTAGGCGGGTTAGATAAAATTAGATGAAGACGGTCAGAGCTGGCTCGCGGACCCAAGATGACGGGTGGAAGTTGAAGGGGTAGACGGAGATAGACGTGGATTATCTTGCCAACGCGAGCAGCATGCCGTTCGCGAGAAGAAGCAGCTCGATGATCTCGTGAAAAAGGGCACGAGATCGGGAACGGATCGACGAGAGGAAGATATATATATATATTATCGAGTTTCCAAAAAAAACTTATAGTTTTCGCAACTACTACATTTTTGGTATTTAATTAACATTAGAAAGACTAAAAATTCGTACTTTAATACTCGGAGAAACATTTCGAAGGTTCCCGAAAAATTCCAAAAACATGGTCAAGATAATTCAATACAGTTCGAAAAAACTTTTGCATTCATAAACACTATGCAACGACATGAATGCAACAATCAAAGTTTCTCTAGGATTTTATTTTACTACGCCAAAAACTCATATATATAAATATATATATAATAAAATAACTCTCCATCATTTAGAAAAAGAGAAGAAAAGCAGGTAAAGAAGAAGGTAACACCTAAATTTGGTGGATATTAGAAAAGAAATTTTATACCCCTAAATTCAGGGTGTTACAAATCTAACCCCCTTAACAGAATCTCGCCCTCGAGATTCGAGGAGAGGCTAGAAAGAAAACAAGATTGGTTCATTTGTTTTTCATAGCTTATTTGATTCAACTTTGATTCTGGAAACTTTAACTTGTGGACTGGTTGCTTTGACCTTGAGATACTCAAAACTGATTAATGCAATTATTGAGGATCCCTTGGACCTGTGGGTTAGGACCCACACATGATTTCGTTGCGTCACTCTGATCTTGTTGGTTGATGTTGATTGCATTGTCTTCATTGGGGTTTGCGGCTAACTCCCTTAACAGGAGCGTTGATACGCACTTGGTGAAGATGATGTCGAGAATGCCAACCGGACAGGTGCAAGAAGGGAGGGTATAGACATAAAAGGTAAGCATAGATGGATTAAAGAGAGAAAAGGGAGAGCACCTAGCTACTAACTCTATGGCAATCAGCTAGTAAACTGATGTCATTGCGGACCAAGGGCCACAACACATCAACACTCATCACAAAAAAGCAAATCAGTCATCACACAGAGACAAACAGCACAAACATACAACAACAAACATCTCGTTGCTACACGTTCCTTTTAATTAAATGGTGGTCCTTCTTAAAAGGGAAAAACTGCTCTCTAAGGTTGTTGAAGGACAAGGAGAAGAACCAAACGTGTAGGATAGGGACACAAGTACAATAAGGGATGGAGTCAAAGCAAGGACTGTGATCTACAAGGGAGAAAATGCAACCAAGGGTAGGGTAGGTAAAACACCATTCTCAAATTGAGATGGGAAAAAATGGTACTTCAAAAGATAGGCATAGGATAAGCATCAAGGTAAAGATCGAGGGATGACAAGAGTTAAGATGATAACGGACAAACACACAACAAATGATGTATTTAGACAAGACTTGCAAGGTGTCGAAGAAGGGGAAGCAATCAATGGTGAAGTAGGTGAGGCATTATCCTCAAACAGGGACAGAAAAGAGAACTCTTTAAAGGGTAGGCTCAAGGTAAGTGTGAAGGTAATCGTATAGATATTACAAGGGTTAAAGGTGATAACAGACAAGAATGTAAGAGGGAAGGTAAATGAGCATAAGAACAAAGGATAGAAATACCATAAAGAATGGAGTTAAGACAGGACCTGCAAATGAAAAAGGAGAGGGTGCGTCCAGGGCCAAATGGGTAAATTCTCACTCTCAAATTGAGGTGAAAGAGAGGGGATTTTTAAAGAGTAGGAATAAAGATGAGTATCAAGGCAAGATCGACGGACGACAAGGTGAGGGTGATAGCAAATAAAAACACCGCAAAGGATAGAATTAACACTAAACTTGTAAGGCGACAAGAAGTGAAAAGAAATCAAGGGAGAGGTAGGTACCTCGCAACTCTCAAACTGGGTTGAGAGAAAGGGGAGGGTTTTAAAGGATAAGTTCAAGGTACGCGTTTAGGTAGAAGACGTCAATCTTCCAAGGGTCAAAGGCGATAACAGACAAGGGTATGAGAGAAAAGATGAAAGCATTGAAGAGCCAGCGGTATGAGTACAACCAAGAATGGAGTCACATCCAAGCTTACACGCGATAAAGAAGAGGATATAGCCAAGGGTGAGGTAAGTAAAACACTGCTCTCAAATTGGAATATGAAATTGGAGATTTTAGACAACATACATAACGTAATCACCAAGGTAAGATCGAGGGATGAGAAAGGTAAAGGTAATAGCAAACAAAAGTGGGCAAAGGATGGAGTTAAAAACTCGCAAGGGATAAAGAAGATGATACGCCTCAAAAGAAAAATAGGTAAAACATACAGCTCTCAGATTGAGATGGGAGAGGGGAGACCTTGAAGGTTAGGTATAAGATGAACATCAATGCAAGATATAGAAGTGTTAAGGGTAAAGGTGATAATAACAAAGAGCATAGGAAAGGATGGAGTTAAGGCAAGACTCACAAAATGGCGAAATGGAGAAAACAATCACGGGTAAGGTAGGTAAGGTTCCAACAGAATGGTTGAAGTAAAAGAAATTATTACCGAGAGAAGTTATATGGAAACGATGAGATCATTAAGGATGTGAGGAATAGAACGATCGCTCATGGATCATGAAGAAACAAAGGTGGTCAAGAGTATGTAAACTGAAATGTTTTAAACAGACATTGGAGTGCAAAGGTAAGCATTTATATACAAAGTAAAAGTATGCAAGATTACGACGGTGCGAGCATACCAAGACCAGGGGAGTACGAATTGCCGAAAAGATAGCGACTTAACAACAGAATAAGAAAGGGTCTCAAAAGACAGGATGATCATGGACATATAAACTAAAATGTTTAAGTATGCAGTAGAAATTCAGAGGTAAGTACTTGAAACAAGAGTATTAAAGGGATTCAAGCATGTCAATACCAAAGGACTAGAGTTCGCCGAATGGTAGCAATTTAATAACGAAAGAGGAAAGAATCCCAAAAGGACAAGAAGGTTATGGTCAAGGGGCATCTAAAAAGATGTCGCAAGCATAAGAATGAGATCAGATCTAATAGATTGAGAGAAGTAGAGACCATACTAGAATAAAATACTTTTGGCAAGGGGGCATATAGGAGCACAACATAGAATTGGTCGAGGTGACTAATATTTTGAAGCAGAATCAAGGATGAGGTTAAGTAATAATCAATAAGTCCTTAAAACGGCCAATGTTACTCTAGGTCAGCGGTCCTACAGTCAGCACGGCTTTGATACCACTTATGTCACACCCGGTTTTGTAAGGTAAACCGAATGCGAACCATGTACGTGCCAGGATCAGAAATTCACGTACACAGCGATTACATAAATGACTCATCATAGCACAATGCTTCGAATTACAACAAAGAGTAAGTAATAATATAAAGACTAGAGTCATTTACATAATATAATCAAGGTACACAAAATAGAAACGTAGCCGACATAAATAAACCCACCACAGGCAGCTGACTGGGGGAGGTCGCTAGCCTAATCCTCGAACTCGTCGAAGTCCTGGAACTCCTGGAGATCCGCCTCGACACCTTCTTTACCTGAGCATGGATTGCACCAAAGGCAACCTGGTGTTTTGTGAAAGCAAGGGTGAGTACACATCAACGTACTCAGCAAATGTCCCGTTTGGCTGAGGTGGACTAGCTTTATGTGGGGTTAAGCTCAAGCAGTTGCTTTTAGTTGGTCAGATATTTATTATTAGTGGAAGCCAAGTTTTATCATATAACCAACCCGTGAATCATTTCCTCATCGAGGAACATCATTATCGTCATCGAACCAAAATAATAAATAGAACCATGGTATCTCGAACCATCTGTATCTCAGATCGTCTGCATCTCTAATCAAAGAGGATCCCAAGGCCGCTCATAACCGTGAGCACGGCTGATATATCAGTTTCACTACCCTCTGCAGAGGTCGCACACTTTACCCATGAGCCGTGATTCCCGTTTTGCCCGGGGATCATGACTCCCCATTGATCACTTCCTAGGTGGTCCGGCAGGGTATCACTACGTAGCTTTTACAAAGATTCCCTAGAGGTCATAGTCGCCCGTTAGGTTTCTCCAGTTTGATAAACACAGTACCCCTCCCCGCAGGAGAGTGACTAACAAAAGCAAAACGAAAGAACCTCGGCACTCAGCCTCGGCAGAGCAAGCACTGTGCCTGGACCCCATTGACGGCACGACGGCGAAGCAACTACACCTCTAGTTCCTCTAATTAATTAGCTAAGGGCGCCCCATTTCACCCTCATGGTTGCACTGTTATCCCGGGTGGTCTCTCAACGAACAGGTCCTTACGGAGAGGTACTCGGGAAACAGCCCGAGTCCCCTTAAATGCCACAAGTATATCATCATATCTAGAATAAAATCATAGTATCATCATTGTATCTCATCATGTTCATTGATTAAAGTAAAGCGCTAGCATGTAGCTAACCATAGTAACCCAAAAAGGTAAATCAAGGACAAGGTAAATAGAAAGCTAGTAAATCCTTAGGTTGTTCATAGTATGCAGGACAGTATATTATAAAGTAAATGGGACATCATGGGTCAGAGGACACTTGCCTTCACCAAACAGATGCTCAGAGTCTTTAACTTTGTAGAACTCGAAGAGCTGGATCACTTGGTCGCCGAAGTTTGACCGTCGATTCCTCGAAGCTCAGGAACAGATCGCAATCTATTCGCGTCGCACAACGAATACAAACAGGCACAAACAAACAACCATATATATGCATAAGAACATTACACCATTCAAGTAAAACATAATAAAATACGCAAAATAAAATAGAGCGCGTTACTACGGTCACGCGAGGAAAAAGAAATGCGATAGTCGGAGTTACGGTTGAGAAGCTATCGCGTTTACGCTAAATAGGTATTAATCAGAACATTCAATTCGACATAACAATCTTAATTCACCGATATCAAATGTAAACTAAAACTACTACTTAGTTTCGACCAATCTTAATATTTTAATAGTGGACGACTGAATGGATAGTTAATCAACTGGCATGAGTGATTATAAGCGAGCAATTTAATATCACGCACAGACAGCACGTGGTATGTGCGGCCATGCGCGTGACACACAAAA
Source organism: Zea luxurians (assembly GCA_029449295.1). Classification (NCBI taxonomy): domain Eukaryota; kingdom Viridiplantae; phylum Streptophyta; class Magnoliopsida; order Poales; family Poaceae; genus Zea; species Zea luxurians. Next base: position 6,198,784 of record JAOPSE010000016.1, read on the forward strand.
GCGGTGCGCGCGAAACACACGAATGACGCGCGACGACACACGACACTGCAGAACAGCGTGCGGACGACACGTGAAACAACGCACGCGACAGCGCGCGATCTACGTACGCGAACAGCACGACAACGAGTACATTACGCGCGAAACAGCACGATAGCGTGCGGAACAACGCGCGGACACGCGCGATATGGCACGCTGACGATGCACGAAAACAGCGCGAACGACGCACGAACCAGCACGACACCACGTGCGGAACAACTCGCGCGACAGGCGAGAAAGACTAAATAGGTGACGCGTTTATACTAAACAATTATTAAATAAGTAGTTCGCAGCTTGTTCGCTGCGGCTTGCTGCGGCTGCGGCTTCTACAGTATTTTTCTCTCTATGAATTGCAGCTGCAGCAGTCCAAACAGCTGCAACAGTGCCGGCTTGCAGCCAGCCGAACAGGGCCTCGGTTAATATTAGCCATGTTAATGTTTATCATAAAAACGCAAGTTGAACACTACACATTTACTCTAATTAGAATATCAATCTAATAATTATTAGTCGAGCAAACTTAAATTAACTATCTAAAATATGCGACCTGGCGAATTAACGTATTAGCATGAGTGTTTATAAGCGAAAACGATTTATTATTACGCACAGACGCAAACGACACACGTGAATGGCGCGCGCGCTCGAAAACGGCATGCGCGACACGCGCGAAATCGGCACGCGTGACACGCAAGAATAACTAACTAACATCCAGTGCCGCGACAAACTAACTAATTAGTTACAACACGCGTCGCGACCAAGTAATATTACTAGCACTAAATTGATGTTGATACGAAGATGACGCGACTGAAACGAATCAAAATGGATTTATGATGCATAACCCATTGAATAATCGACAATTTGTAGACTATAAACAGCATAATATACGCGATCTGCTAAACACACATCGCTATTACACTAGGCAGGTATGGAATCAAGATATTTAATTTGGTATTACTCACGTTATCGTAATTTTATAAAAGTATGACTTAAAATTATAGATCGGTTTTGACTATATTTTAAAAACTAATGGACAAATTAGAAATTAATTAAATGCATAAAACATGTGTCGTGTCATAATGATATTTCTTAACGTGTGCCCGACATCCTTACTAAGTTAATGCAGCCGAAACAGAATGGAACAAATATTTAACGCGAAAGTTAATATATATTTATTAATCGCAGATTAACGACGACGTGGCGTAGTCCTAATGGCCGACCACTTACCACACAAAGGGTCACAAGGAGCATAATCACAAAAGACCTTGACGGATGGGATTAAATGTGGGTGTGGTCAGTTTTTTTTCTTCCTGTTTGACGCACGAACCGCACAAACAGGGATCGGTTTCTCCTGCCGTCTTCAACCTCAGGAAAAAGAGCAGAGAACGGCATGGGGGCAGAAAGAAGGAGAGGGGATCGGCCAGGGGAGTGAGCCGCGCCGGCCACGCGCCGCAAGCCGCGCCCAGCACGGGCGAGCTCGGCCGGCCGTGCCCAGCACGGGCCGCAGGGGTGGCGAGCAGCGCAGAGGCTGTGAGGGCGCGCGCCACGGACAGGCTTCGTCGACCAGAGGCTGCCGGGGCACAGGGGCGAGGGGAAAGGTGAGTAGAGGCAAGATCTAGGGATGGGCTGCAGACGGCCATGGAAGCTGAGAGAGATGGAGACAAGGACGACTGCTCCAGGGCTTCACGGCGGGGAAGAACAGGGGCATGGCCGACGCTAAAGTAGGGAAGGGCCTACAGGTAACAACGGGGAGGATCGTCAGCGGCCCTGGCTCTGCATTTCCTCGAACACGAGGGGCGCGAAGCGAGGGCGCGAGGGCGCTGGTGGTAGGCCGAGCAGCACCTGCGCTGGGCGAAGAGGCAGACTACCATGGGGAGCAGGAGGTCCACCATGGAGGGGGGTGGAGCAGGGGACGGTCGGTCCTGGACACCACGATGCGGACAGGAAGGTAGTGCACGGCCATGAACCGCGGCAAGGACACCCTGACATGGCACAAAGCTAGGCGGGGGGTGGGGAAGGAGCACGGCAAACCATGGGAGGTAGAGGGAGGGGTGCGGGGATGGGGGCTGCTGGCCGCGCTGCGCGCTAAGGAAAACAGGAGGAGCACGCAGGGGGGAGAGAGAGGGAGATGGCTCACCTGTTCCTGGTAACCGCCGGGTGTCTGCTCCTGCGCGATTTGGATCTGGTGGGGGAAGACGATGGCGGGGTGGATTTATATTAAAAAAATGTGTACGGGAGACGGTTGCCCAATTCGTCACAAATTGTGTCGCGGCCGAGCGGAAAAGACAATTGCGCGACGAATTGCGCGAGACAGTGTAAGATAGAGACTAACTTAGGCGGGTTAGATAAAATTAGATGAAGACGGTCAGAGCTGGCTCGCGGACCCAAGATGACGGGTGGAAGTTGAAGGGGTAGACGGAGATAGACGTGGATTATCTTGCCAACGCGAGCAGCATGCCGTTCGCGAGAAGAAGCAGCTCGATGATCTCGTGAAAAAGGGCACGAGATCGGGAACGGATCGACGAGAGGAAGATATATATATATATTATCGAGTTTCCAAAAAAAACTTATAGTTTTCGCAACTACTACATTTTTGGTATTTAATTAACATTAGAAAGACTAAAAATTCGTACTTTAATACTCGGAGAAACATTTCGAAGGTTCCCGAAAAATTCCAAAAACATGGTCAAGATAATTCAATACAGTTCGAAAAACTTTTGCATTCATAAACACTATGCAACGACATGAATGCAACAATCAAAGTTTCTCTAGGATTTTATTTTACTACGCCAAAAACTCATATATATAAATATATATATAATAAAATAACTCTCCATCATTTAGAAAAAGAGAAGAAAAGCAGGTAAAGAAGAAGGTAACACCTAAATTTGGTGGATATTAGAAAAGAAATTTTATACCCCTAAATTCAGGGTGTTACACTTAGGGACCCAAATGCAAGTTTTATCTCCCTTGCATCTTGCCCCTAACTTCCTAGCAATCACCTTCCTATCCATTCTACAAATAGCAAATGAAGCATTGCAAGCATGATATATTGTAGAAGATTCATTAATTTTCCTAGGAGCGTGAGCAATATTCTTTCTAGGCATATTTCTACCATGCATATAGGAAGAACTAGAAGCAAACATGGCATGAGAATCAAAAGCATTATAAGCATTACAACTCCTGTAAGCATTTCTAGATTGTCTCCTATCATGGTATATAAAAGCATGGTTCTTTTTAGCATTACTAGCCATAGGGGCCTTCCCTTTCTCCTTGGCAGAGATGGGAGCCTTATGGCTTGTCAAGTTCTTGGCTTTCCTCTTGAAGCCAAGTCCATCCTTAATTGAGGGGTGTCTACCAATCGTGTAGGCATCCCTTGCAAATTTTAATTTATCAAATTCACTTTTGCTAGTCTTAAGTTGGGCATTAAGACTAGCTACTTCATCATTTAATTTAGAAATGCAATCTAGGTGTTCACTACAAGCATCAACATTAAAATTTTTACACCTAGTGCAAATTACAACATGTTCTACACAAGAGTTAGATTTATTTGCTACTTCTAGTTTAGCACTTAAATCATTGTTAATTCTCTTTAAGCTAGAGATAGCGTCATGACAAGTGGACAATTCACTAGAAAGCATTTCATTTCTTTTAACTTCTAGAGCAAGTGAATTTTGTGCACTAACAAATTTATCATGCTCTTCATATAAAAGGTCTTCTTGTTTCTCTAAGAGTCTATCCTTTTCATTCAAGGCATCAATCAATTCATTTATCTTTTCTATTTTAGTTCTATCCAATCCCTTGAACAAACTAGAGTAATCTATTTCTTCATCACTATACTCATCATCACTAGAAGAATCATAATTAGTACTGTCTCGAGTACATACCTTCTTCTCTTTCGCCATGAGGCATGTGTGACACTCGTTAGGGAAGACGGATGACTTGTTGAAGGCGGTGGCTGAGAGCACCTAGAGGGGGGTGAATAGGTGATCCTGTAAAACTTGAAAACTTACGCCACAAAAAACTTGGTTAAGTGTTAGCACAGTAAATGCCAAGTGGCTAGAGAGGAGTCAAAACATAATAACCACAAGAAATCAATCACAGAGATGGCACGGTGGTTATCCCGTGGTTCGGCCAAGACCAACGCTTGCCTACTCCACGTTGTGGCGTCCCAACGGACGAGGGTTGCAATCAACCCCTCTCAAGCGGTCCAAAGACCTACTTGAATACCACAGTGTTTTGCTTGCTTTTCTCAATCCCGTTTGCGAGGAATCTCCACAACTTGGAGCCTCTCGCCCTTACACTTGAAGTTCACAAAGAAGCACGGAGCAAGGGAGGGATTAGCAACGCACTCAAGACAAGAAATTGCAGCAACACCACGCACACAAATCGCAATAAGAGCTCACAACACAACTCAATGAGTTCACCACTCAACTAGAGCTCTAATTGCTATCGCAAAGAATCAAAGGCGCGGAATTGATGTCTTGGTGCTTAGGAATGTTGTAGGAATGCTTGGTGTACTCCTCCATGCGCCTAGGGGTCCCTTTTATAGCCCCAAGGCAGCTAGGAGCCGTTGAGAGCAATCTAGGAAGGCTGATCTTGCCTTCTGTCGACTGGCGCACCGGACAGTCCGGTGCACACCGGACACTGTCCGGTGCCCGATTTCTTTCCTTAAATGGCGCAGTCGACCGTTGACAGCTTGAGAGCCGTTGGCGCACCGGACATGTCCGGTGCACACCGGACAGTCCGGTGCCTCCTTCTAGCCGTTGGCTCGGCCACGTGTCCCGCGCAGATCGCGCGGCCGACCGTTGGCCCGGCCGACCGTTGGCTCACCGGACAGTCCGGTGCACACCGGACAGTCCGGTGAATTATAGCCGTACGTCGCCGATGAATTCCCGAGAGCGACGAGTTCGCCTGTGAACGGCCCACCGGACAGTCCGGTGCACCACCGGACAGTCCGGTGAATTATAGCTGTACACCATCGTCGAAGTCCCGAGAGCAGCCTTTTCGCCAGAGCCAGCCTGGCGCACCGGACACTGTCCGGTGCACCACCGGACAGTCCGGTGCTCCAGACTGAGCAGAGTCTTGGCTGCTCGAGCCAAGGCATTTCCAATTGGATTTTTCCTGTTTCCAGCACTTAGACACAATACATTAGTCCATAAAACAATGTACTAAGTCTGAGAAACATACCTTTATCCTTGATTTGTACTTTGTCCACCATTTTACACTAGAGCACTTGTGTTTGACACTAAATCACCAAAATACTTAGAAATGGCCCAAGGGCACATTTCCCTTTCAATCTCCCCCTTTTTGGTGATTTATGCCAACACAACATAAAGCAAGTAGAACAAGGACAAAATCAATTCAAATAAGAACTCAAAATTGTTTTGATTCAAATTTAACATATATGGATCACTCTTTGCCACCACTTGGTTTGTTTTTGTAAATCAACCTCAACTTCCTATCTCTAAGTCAAACACACATGTTAAGACATAAAGAGAGTCATTCCAAGAGAAAATGATTCAAGATTTCAAAAAAAAACTCCCCTTTTTCCCATAATCAATACTTTTCCCCACAAGAAGCCAACTTTTGACAAGAGAGATAATAAAAGAGCTACTATTTTCAAAATCTCTCAAGTGGTAGCTGATCCATTTATCGCTTTGGCCTTTATTTTCTCCCCCTTTGGCATCAAGCAACAAAACGGGATCAATCTTGGCCCTTTAACCCTATTGCCTCACCAAAATCTTCGACTAAGAGCAAATAAGCAATAAGAGTATAAAGATGAACTTGGAAAAGTTACTCTTTTCATCGGAGTGCAGTGGAAGTCTTGCATGGTCCAAGTCCACCTTTTCCCTTTCAATCCTCCTTTGAGACTAAAACAACCAAACTCAAGTACATGGTTAGTCTCAAAGGGTCAAGTTGTAGCACAGCTCCCCCTAAATATGTGCATCACTTGCAAAAAGGACTTGTGAGGTCCGGGGAGTGTTTGTACAACTTGAGCACCACAATAAGCAACAAAATGCAGAATGAACATGATCAAAGGCATAAACACATGTATGCTACAATTCAATCCAAGTTCCGCGAATCTAAGACATTTAGCTCACTACGCAGCCTGCAAAAGGTCTTCTCATCTAGAGGCTTGGTAAAGATATCGGCTAGCTGGTTCTCGGTGCTAACATGAAACACTTCGATATCTCCCTTTTGCTGGTGATCTCTCAAAAAGTGATGCCGGATGTCAATGTGCTTTGTGCGGCTGTGCTCAACAGGATTTTCCGCTATTCAGATAGCACTCTCATTGTCACATAGGAGTGGGACTTTGCTCAGATTGTAGCCAAAGTCCCGGAGGGTTTGCCTCATCCAAAGTAGTTGCGCACAACACTGTCCTGCGGCAACGTACTCGGCCTCAGCGGTGGATAGGGCAATGGAAGTTTGTTTCTTAGAGTTCCACGACACCAGGGACCTTCCTAAGAATTGGCACGTCCCCGATGTACTCTTCCTATCGACCTTACATCCAGCATAGTCGGAATCTGAGTACCCAATCAAGTCAAAGTTAGACCCCTTTGGATACCAGATCCCGAAGCAAGGCGTAGCAACTAAATATCGAAGAATTCGCTTCACAGCCACTAAGTGACACTCCTTAGGATCGGATTGAAATCTAGCACACATGCATACGCTAAGCATAATATCCGGTCTACTAGCACATAAATAAAGCAAAGAACCTATCATGGACCGGTATGCTTTTTGATCAACGGACTTACCTCCTTTGTTGAGGTCGGTGTGTTCGTCGGTTCCCATCGGCGTCTTTGCGGGCTTGGCGTCCTTCATCCCAAACCGCTTTAGCAAGTCTTGCGTGTACTTCGTTTGGGAGATGAAAGTGTCGTCCTTGAGTTGCTTCACTTGGAACCCAAGGAAGTAGTTCAACTCGCCCATCATCGACATCTCGAATTTCTGCGTCATAACCCTGCTAAATTCTTCACACGACTTTTGATTAGTAGAACCAAATATTATGTCATCGACATAAATTTGGCACACAAAAAGATCACCATCGTAAATCTTAGTAAAAAGAGTTGGATCGGCTTTCCCAACCTTGAAAGCATTAGCAATTAAAAAGTCTCTAAGGCATTCATACCATGCTCTTGGGGCTTGCTTAAGTCCATAGAGCGCCTTAGAGAGCTTACACACGTGGTCGGTGTACCGTTCATCCTCGAAGCCAGGGGGTTGCTCCACGTACACCTCCTCCTTGATCGGCCCGTTGAGGAAAGCGCTCTTCACATCCATTTGGTACAACCTGAAAGAATGGTGAGCGGCATATGCTAGCAAAATACGAATTGATTCTAGCCTAGCCACAGGAGCAAACGTCTCCTCAAAGTCCAAACCTGCGACTTGGGCATAACCTTTTGCCACAAGTCGAGCCTTGTTCCTCGTCACCACCCCGTGCTCGTCTTGTTTGTTGCGGAACACCCACTTGGTTCCCACAACATTTTGCTTGGGACGAGGCACCAGTGTCCAAACTTCATTGCACTTGAAGTTGTTGAGTTCCTCCTGCATGGCCAACACCCAGTCCGGATCTAGCAAGGCCTCTTCTACCCTAAAAGGCTCAATAGAAGAGACAAAGGAGTAATGCTCACAAAAATTAACTAATCTCGAGCGAGTAGTTACTCCCTTGCTAATATCACCCAATATTTGGTCGACGGGATGATCCCTTTGAATCGTCGCTCAAACTTGGGTTGGAGGTGTCTGAGGTGCTTCTTCCTCTTCAACTTGAACATCCTGTGCTCCCCCTTGATCATGCGCCTCCACTTGAGGTACCTGTTCGTCATCTTGGGTTGGGGGATTCACCTTAGTTGAGGAAGATGGTTGATCTTGCTCCAATTGTTCCTAAGGCCGCACATCTCCAATCGCCATGGTGCGTATCGCGGCCGTTGGAACATCTTCTTCATCTACATCATCAAGATCAACAACTTGCTCTCTTGGAGAGCCATTAGTCTCATCAAATACAACGTCGCTAGAGACTTCAACCAAACCCGATGATTTGTTGAAGACCCTATACGCCTTTGTATTTGAATCATAACCTAATAAAAACCCTTCTACAGCTTTGGGAGCAAATTTAGAAGATCTACCTTTCTTCACAAGAATATAACACTTGCTCCCAAATACACAAAAAATAAGACACATTGGGTTTGTTACCAGTTAGCAGCTCATATGAAGTCTTTTTGAGGAGGCGGTGAAGGTAGACCCTGTTGATGGCGTGGCAAGCCGTGTTAACGGCTTCCGACCAAAAGCGCTCGGGGGTCTTGAACTCTCCAAGCATAGTCCTCGCCATATCAATGAGCGTCCTGTTCTTCCTCTCTACCACACCATTTTGCTGAGGTGTGTAGGGAGCGGAGAACTCATGCTTGATCCCCTCCTCCTCAAGGAACTCCTCCACTTGAAGATTCTTGAATTCAGACCCGTTGTCGCTTCTTATCTTCTTCACCTTGAGCTCAAACTCGTTTTGAGCTCTCCTTAGGAAGCGCTTGAGGGTCCCTTGGGTTTCAGACTTATCCTGCAAAAAGAACATCCAAGTGAAGCGGGAAAAGTCATCAACAATAACTAGACCATACTTACTTCCTCCTATGCTCAGATAGGCGACGGGTCCGAAGAGGTCCATATGCAGCAGCTCCAGAGGTCTTGAAGTGGTCATCACATTCTTGCTGTGATGTGCTCCTCCCACTTGTTTACCTGCTTGACAAGCTGCACAAGGTCTATCTTTTTCGAATTGCACGTTAGTCAAACCTATCACGTGTTCTCCCTTTAGAAGCTTGTGAAGGTTCTTCATCCCCACATGTGCTAAGCGGCGATGCCATAGCCAGCCCATGCTAGTATTAGCAATTAAGCATGCATCTAGACCGGCCTCCTCTTTTGCAAAATCAACTAAATAAAGTTTACCGTCTAGTACACCCTTAAAAGCTAGTGAACCATCACATCTTCTAAAGACAGACACATCTACATTTGTAAATAGACAATTATATCCCATATTACATAATTGACTGACAGAGAGTAAATTATATCCAAGAGACTCAACTAAGAACACATTAGAGATAGAGTGCTCATTAGATATTGCAATCTTGCCTAAACCTTTCACCTTGCCTTGGTTCCCATCACCGAATATGATTGAATCTTGGGAATCCTTATTCTTGACGTAGGAGGTGAACATCTTCTTCTCCCCCGTCATATGGTTTGTGCATCCGCTGTCGATAATCCAGCTTGAACCCCCGGATGCATAAACCTGCAAGGCAAAATTAGGCTTGGGTCTTAGGTACCCAACTCTTGTTGGGTCCTACAAGGTTAGTCAAAATTGTCTTAGGGACCCAAATGCAAGTTTTATCACCCTTGCATTTTGCCCCTAATTTCCTAGCAACTATCTTCCTATCCTTTCTACAAATAGCAAAGGAAGCATTTAAAGCATGATAAATTGTAGAGGGTCCATTTATAACTTTTTAGGAACATCAACAATATTCTTTCTAGGCACATGATGAATATTTTTCCTAGGCATATCTCTACCATGCATATAGGAAGAACTGGGAGCAAACATAGCATAAGAATCATAGGCATGTGAATCAAAAGCATTACAACTCCTATGAGACTGTCTTCTATCATTGTACATAAAAGCATGGTTCTTTTTAGTACTACTTGCCATAGGGGCCTTCCCTTTCTCCTTGGAGGAGATGGGAGCCTTATGGCTTGTTAAGTTCTTGGCTTCCCTCTTGAAGCCAAGCCCATCCTTAATTGAGGGGTGTCTACCAATTGTGTAGGCATCCCTAGCAAATTTTAGTTTATCAAAATCACTTTTGCTAGCCTTAAGTTGGGCATTAAGACTAGCCATTTCCTCATTTAACTTTGTAATAGAGGCTATGTGTTCACTACAAGCATCAATATCAAAATTTTTACATCTATTGCAAATAACAACATTTTCTACACAAGTTGTTGATTTACTAGCTATTTCCAACTTAGCATTCAAATCATCATTAATGCTCCTTAAGCTAGAAATCGTCTCATGGCAGGAAGATAATTCACAAGAAAGCATTTCATTTCTCTTAACTTCTAAGGCATGAGATTTTTGTGCTTCTACAAATTTGTCATGTTCTTCATACAATAAGTCCTCTTGTTTTTCTAAAAGCCTATTCTTATCATTCAAGGCATCAATTAATTCATTAATTTTATCTACCTTGGTTCTATCTAGGCCTTTAAATAAACATGAATAATCTATTTCATCCTCATCACTAGATTCGTCCTCACTTGAAGAAGCATAAGTAGAGTTTTGAGTACATACCTTCTTCTCCCTTGCCATAAGGCATGTGTGACGCTCGTTGGGGAAGAGGGATGACTTGTTGAAGGAAGTGGCGGCGAGTCCTTCATTGTCGGAGTCGGTAGGCTTGTCATCCTTCGGCTCGTTGACGAAGGATTCCTTCTCTTTGTCGTTGATCATGATACCCTTCCCCTTAGGATCCATCTCTTCGGGCGGTTAGTCCCTTTGTGAAGAGAACGGCTCTAATACCAATTGAGAGCACCTAGAGGGGGGGTGAATAGGTGATCCTGTAAAACTTGAAAACTTACGCCACAAAAAACTTGGTTAAGTGTTAGCATAGTAAATGCCAAGTGGCTAGAGAGGAGTCAAAACACAATAACCACAAGAAATCAATCACAGAGATGGCACGGTGGTTTTCCCGTGGTTCGGCCAAGACCAACGCTTGCCTACTCCACGTTGTGGCGTCCCAATGGACGAGGGTTGCAATCAACCCCTCTCAAGCGGTCCAAAGACCTACTTGAATACCACGGTGTTTTGCTTGCTTTTCTCAATCCCGTTTGCGAGGAATCTCCACAACTTGGAGCCTCTCGCCCTTACACTTGAAGTTCACAAAGAAGCACGGAGCAAAGGAGGGATTAGCAACGCACTCAAGACAAGAAATCGCAGCAACACCACGCACACAAACCGCAATAAGAGCTCACAACACAACTAGAGCTCTAATTGCTATCGCAAAGAATCAAAGGCGCGGAATTGATGTCTTGGTGCTTAGGAATGTTGTAGGAATGCTTGGTGTACTCCTCCATGCGCCTAGGGGTCCCTTTTATAGCCCCAAGGCAGCTAGGAGCCGTTGAGAGCAATCTAGGAAGGCTGATCTTGCCTTCTGTCGACTGGTGCACCGGACAGTCCGGTGCACACCAGACACTGTCTGGTGCCCGATTTCTTTCCTTAAATGGCGCAGTCGACCGTTGACAGCTTGAGAGCCGTTGGCGCACCGGACATGTCCGGTGTTGGCTCGGCCACGTGTCCCGCGCAGATCGCGCGACCGACCGTTGGCCGGCCAACCGTTGGCTCACCGGACAGTCCGGTGCACACCGGACAGTCCGGTGAATTATAGCCGTACGTCGCCGATGAATTCCCGAGAGCGACGAGTTCGCCTGTGAACGGCCCACCGGACAGTCCGGTGCACCACCGGACAGTCCGGTGAATTATAGCTGTACACCATCGTCGAAGTCCCGAGAGCAGCCTTTTCGCCAGAGCCAGCCTGGCGCACCGGACACTGTCCGGTGCACCACCGGACAGTCCGGTGCTCCAGACTGAGCAGAGTCTTGGCTGCTCGAGCCAAGGCATTTCCAATTGGATTTTTCCTGTTTCCAGCACTTAGACACAATACATTAGTCCATAAAACAATGTACTAAGTCTGAGAAACATACCTTTATCCTTGATTTGTACTTTGTCCACCTTTTTACACTAGAGCACTTGTGTTGGACACTAAATCACCAAAATACTTAGAAATGGCCCAAGGGCACATTTCCCTTTCAGTGGCGGCGAGTCCTTCATTTTCAGAGTCGGATGACGAACAATCCGAGTCCCACTCCTTGCCAAGGTGTGCCTCGCTCTTAGCCTTCTTGTATGCCTTCTTCTTCTCCCTCTTGCTCCCTTGTTCCTGGTCACTTTCATTATCGGGACAGTTAGCAATAAAATGACCAATCTTACCGCATTTGAAGCATGAACGCTTCCCCTTTGTCTTGGTCTTGCTTGGCTGTCCCTTGAGACCCTTTAGCGTCGTCTTGAAGCGCTTGATGATGAGGGCCATCTCTTCATCATTGAGCCCGACCGCCTCAACTTGCACCACCTTGCTAGGTAGTGCCTCCTTGCTCCTTGTTGCCTTGAGAGCAATGGGTTGAGGCTCCTGGATTGGACCGTTCAACGCGTCGTACACATATCTCACCTCCTTGATCATCATTCGCTCGCTCACGAATTTCCCAAGGACTTCTTCGGGCGACATCTTGGTGTACCTAGGATTTTCACGAATATTGTTCACCAAATGTGGATCAAGTACAGTAAAGGACCTTAGCATTAGGCGGACGACGTCGTGATCTGTCCATCGTGTGCTTCCGTAGCTCCTTATTTTGTTGATAAGGGTCTTAAGCCGGTTGTATGTTTGGGTTGGCTCCTCGCCCCTTATCATCGTGAATCTTCCAAGCTCGCCCTCCACCAACTCCATCTTGGTGAGTAAGGTGACGTCGTTCCCCTCATGAGAGATCTTGAGGGTATCCCAGATCTGCTTGGCATTGTCCAAGCCGCTCACCTTATGGTACTCGTCCCTGCACAAAGAGGCTAACAACACAGTAGTAGCTTGTGCATTTCTATGAATCTGTTCATTGATAAACATAGGACTATCCGAGCTATCAAATTTCATTCCACTTTCCACAATCTCCCATATGCTTGGATGAAGAGAGAACAGGTGACTATGCATTTTGTGGCTCCAAAATCCGTAGTCCTCTCCATCAAAGTGAGGAGGTTTGCCAAGTGGAATGGAGAGCAAATGAGCATTAGTACTTTGCGGAATACGAGAGTAGTCAAAAGAAAAGTTCGAATTAACCGGTTTCCTTCTCTCGAGTCGTTGTCGTCATTGTCCTTTTGGGAAGAAGCGGACTCGTCACTGTCGTCGTAGTAGACGATCTCCTTGATGCGCCTTGTCTTCTTCTTCCCATCCTTGCGTTTGTGGCCCGAGCCCGAGTCGGTAGGCTTGTCATCCTTGGGCTCGTTGACGAATGACTCCTTCTCCTTGTCATTGATCACGATTCCCTTCCCCTTAGGATCCATCTCTTCGGGCGGTTAGTCCATTTCTTGAAGAGAACGACTCTGATACCAATTGAGAGCACCTAGAGGGGGGGGGTGAATAGGTGATCCTGTGAAACTTGAAACTTAAGCCACAAAAACATGGTTAAGCGTTAGCACAATAATCGCCAAGTGGCTAGAGAGGAGTCTCAACAAAACACAATAACCACAAGAGATCAATCACAGAGATGGCACGGTGGTTATCCCGTGGTTCGGCCAAGACCAACGCTTATCTATTCCACGTTGTGGCGTCCCAACGGACGAGGGTTGCAATCAACCCCTCTCAAGCGGTCCAAAGACCCACTTGAATACCACGGTGTTTTGCTTGCTTTTCTTTATCCCGTTCGCGAGGAATCTCCACAACTTGGAGCCTCTCGCCCTTACACTTGAAGTTCACAAAGAAGCACGGAGTAAGGGAGGGATTAGCAACTCACACAAGACACAAAGATCACAGCAAATACGCACACACAAGACCCAGACTTAAGCTCTAAAGACTAGCACACTAGAACGGAGCTCAAATCACTAGAATGTCGAACAAGTACGCAAGAATGAAGTGTGAGTGATCAAGTATGCTCAAGGAATGCTTGGATGTCTTCTCCATGCGCCAAGGGGTCCCTTTTATAGCCCCAAGGCAGCTAGGAGCTGTTGAGAGCATCGTAGGAAGGCAATTCTTGCCTTCTGTCGACTGGCGCACCGGACAGTCTGGTGCACCACCGGACACTGTGTGGTGCGGATTTCCTTCCTTGTTTGGCGAAGCCGACCGTTGGCAGCCTTGGAGCCGTTGGCACATCGGACACTGTCCGGTGCCTCCTTCTAGCCGTTGGCTCGGCCACTCGTCGCGCCCGGATTAAGCGGTCGACCATTGGCCCGACGACCGTTGGCTCAATGGACACTGTCCGGTGCACACCGGACAGTCTGGTGAATTATAGTCGTACGCCGTTTATTTCTTCCCGAGAGCAGCAAGTTCGCCTGAGCCAGCCTGGCACACCGGACACTGTCCGGTGCGCCACCGGACAGTCCGGTGCACCCAGACTGCACTGACCTTGGCTGAACTTAGCCATCCCTTTTCCAACTCGATTTTTCCTGTTTCCAGTACTTAGACACAATACATTAGTCCATAAAACAATGTACTAAGTCTAGAAACATACCTTTTGACATGATTTGCACTTTGTCCACCACTTTGCATATATTAACACAAAAACACTTGCATTGGCAATCAATCACCAAAATACTTAGAAATGGCCCAAGGGCACATTTCCCTTTCAATCTCCCCCTTTTTGGTGATTTATGCCAACACAACATAAGGCAACTAGAACAAGTGCAATATCAATGTAAATGAAACCTCAAAATTGTTTTGATTCAATTTTGACATATATGGATCACTCTTTGCCACCACTTGGTTTGTTTTTGCAAATCAAACTCAAATTTCTATCTCTAAGTCAAACACACATGTTAAGACATAAAGAGAGTCATTCCAAGAGAAATTGATTCAAGATTTCAAAAACTCCCCTTTTTCCCATAACCAACACTTCTCCCCACAAGAAGCCAACTTTTGACAATAAAAGAGTTTTGACAAACCAAAAGCTCAATTCTACTATTTTCAAAAACTCTCAAGTGGTAGCTGATCCATTTATTGCTTTGGCCTTTATTTTCTCCCCCTTTGGTATCAAGCACCAAAACGGGATCAATCTTGGCCCGGGAACCCCATTGCCTCACCAAAATCTTCAATAAGAATACAAAGGCAATAAGAGTACGTGAGATGAACTTGGAATAAGTTACCCTCTCATCGGAGTGCAGTGGAAGTCTTTCATGGTCCAAGTCCACCTTTTCCCTTTCAAACATCCTTTGAGACTAAAACAAGCAGACTCAAGCATACGGTTAGTCTCAAAGGGTCAAGTTGTAGGACAGCTCCCCCTAAATATGTGCATCACTTGCAAAAAGGACTCAAGCACGTGGACGAGAACTCCGCAGCCAGACTCCGGTCGAGACGGCCGCAATCAGCAGCAGGTGCACAACATCGCCAACCAGCACCCCGCTGGTGACGCCCCTCGCCGCCAGGAATATCCCCCCAGGGCCGCGGAAATGGAACTCGCGGTAGGGGCCGGGGACGTGCGCAGCCGCCGTGCTGATTCTACTGTCTTTTTCATGGCGAAGACTGCGCCCACCAAACCAGAGACTGCCCAGAGACGAAGGCCACCAAAGACAGGATGGCACGGGCGCAACCAGCCGACAACCCTAGAGTTGTCGCGCACACTTATCAGCAACCCCCTCCACCATACATCCATGCCCCCGCCCCGCATCCACCGCACCACGCATACCAACACCACCAGGAAGTACAAATCGTACAGCATGTGGACCAGGCCAAGAATGAAGAAGCTGATGCATTGGCCAAGGCTGCCGCAGAGGCGAGTCCCTGCCCTCCGACGTGTTCTACCATGTTATCGGCACGCTAGCCGTCCGGAGCCCCGAAGGGCTCCAAATAACCAATGACAGCGAGGGCCACCGCATAGTCAACCTTATTATGACCGAAGACTGGTGGGCACCAATAACCCTGTTCCTACAGGGGTACTACCACCCAACCGACATCAACGAGGCCAAGCGCCTCAAACATCGAAGCCGGGACTTCGCACTGATTGAGGGCCAGCTCTACAAGAAGGGGGTCGGTCAGCCAATGCTTAAATGTGTCACCGAGACCGAAGGCGTCCAAATCCTGCGCGAAGTCCACAGTGGTACTTGCAGCTCTCATGCAGGGCTAAGGGCCCTAGCCGCAAAGGTGATCCGCCAAGGTTTCTACTGGCCCGCAATGATCTGCGCCGCGAATTGGGTCACAAGATCCTATGAAGCCAGCCAGAAGTTTTCTCCTCGATCAGGCAGCCCCTCGCAATTCACAAAACTGATCGCCCACACATGGCCTCTCCAGCGCTGGGGCCTGGACATCGTCGGGCCCCTGCCCACGGCTCAGGGGAACCTCAAGTTCACTGTCGTCGCTGTCGAGTATTTTACCAAATGGATCGAGGCGAGGGCTGTCTCCACAATAACATCAAAGACTGCACAGAAATTCTTCTGGCAAAACATTGTTTGCCGCTTCGGAGTACCGTCCGAACTCACAGTTGACAACGACAAGCAGTTTGACAGCCAAGACTTCAAGGATTTCTGCTTCTCCATTGGCACCAAGCTTGCCTTCGCCTCAGTATATCACCCGCAGTCCAACGGAGTTGTGGAACGCGCCAATGGAAAAATTTTCACAGCTGTCAAGAAGATGCTCCTCGATGAAAAAAGGGCAGGTGGGCCGATTTGTTACCTGAAGCGGTCTGGGCGCTAAACACGACTGAGTGCAGGGTGACTGGGTTCACCCCTTTCCGCCTTCTATATGGATCGGAGGCTATGACCCCACAAGAAATAAAGCATGGGTCCCAGCGAACAGTTTCATCAGCTGTCCCCGACGTGGACGAACCCACTTCAAAGGATCTTATCGATGGAGACCGCGTCTTCGCTCTACAGGCTCTAAATAAATACCAAGCCTAGACAAAAGCATAGCGCGACCACGCAGTCATCCCGAGGGAATTCAGCGAAGGTGACCTCGTACTCGTCCGAACAGCTCGGACAGAGTCCAGGGGCAAGCTAGAGCCCAAGTGGGAGGGCCCTTTCATTGTCAAGACGAAGGCATCCCCCAGCGCATACAGGCTCGCAAAGCCAAACGGCGAAGACTTGGAGCATTCCTGGAACATTGATAATCTCCGCAAATTTTTTGTTTGACTCACCAGGGCCAGCTCGCCCTTGTAATTCGCAAAAACAATTTTATTCTGGCCCGCACTCTTTTCCTCCCGGGGGTGAGGTTTTTAACGAGGCGGAGTCATGTAATATACAAGTGAAAAATCCCCCGCAAAAATCTACATCGAAAAAAGACCGCGCCGACGGTCTTCGACATTCGACCAATACAAAGTCACCGCGAGGCCCAGCGCTAGCTACCCTCACGTGTGACACTCCGTGCAAAAGTCGCCTAAGGGTGCAGCCAGATTAGCACAACAAGTGCGAAAAATCGAAGTCTCCGTGCAAAAGTCGCCTAAGGGTGCAGCCGGATTAGCACAACAAGTGCGAAAAATCGAAGTCTCCGTGCAAAAGTCGCCTAAGGGTGCAGCCGGACTAGCACAACAAGTGCGAAAACTCAAAGTCCTCCTAAAAAAGACTATCCGTGCAAAAGTCGCCTAAGGGTGCAGCCGGACTAGCACAACAAGTGCGGAAAATCGAAGTCTTCCGCGAAGAGTATCCGTGCAAAAGTCGCCTAAGGGTGCAGCCGGACCAAGCACAACAAGTGCGAAAATAACTACACCAAACTGTCTGCGCAAAGATCGACTACATGCGCACCAGACCGACATAACAAATACACCAGACCAAGTGCGCAACGCCTTCGTGAGCATAGCCGAATGTGCGAAGGCACACAACCTCATCATACAAGCCATTACATATGTACAGCGAGGGCATCACACTTTACATCGGCTCAACCTTCGGAATAATTCCCATCTCCCTATAGTTAAATAGCATTATCCTCAGCTCCTCACCCGCAAAAAGACTTCGTAGCTCCCCCTCACCTACACTCGCAACGGCCGGCAAGGACAACAGTTCCTGCCTGCCAGCCCTGCCCACACGAAGCCGACCGCCGTCCGCCTCACTCACCCTACGCTTCGCAACCGCCCTTCGCCGCCTCCGCCCCGCACTTGGACCAGGCACAACTTCAGCATCCACGGCACGCGGTGAAGCCTCCGCCGCTGCCACATCCAAGGCCGCAAAGTAATCCAAGTCCTCATCCGACGACTCTTCAGTCCACTCAACTGAACTCCCAGAGTCACCAAAATTAGAAAACTTAGACGCAGATTCATCTGATTCATTCCCATCATCCACGGTCGAAGCCGCCAAAAAATTAGCAGTAGCAGTTGCGTGCGCAGGCCCAAAATCTTGAACCTGCGCAGCAACCAAGGTTCAGCAACATATACAAAATTCCCTAACTACCCACACCCACTAAGCCACCTGCGAAGACCCAGCCGTCGCGGGATCCTCTGCCGCCATCTTCACAGGATCCTCAGCCCTCGGCGCAGCAGTTGGTGACGAGCCACCGCCGGCCGCAGTGGCTGCGGGGGCATCAGGGGCGCCTTCGACGGTTTCTGGTGGCGGCGCCGGGGCGACCTCGGACACAGCCGCCACTGGGTTCGACTCCGAATCAGGTTGCGCGCTATTCAAAGCCCCGAAGTCCTCCACTTTCTCGTTACGCGCCGCCTAGGACACAGCACACAGATTCATCAAGCCCATATATAACCCACATTCAGCAACACTAAACAAGAGTCAAACATTACCTGACCCCTCGCCATGTCGGACCGCTCCCTGACCACCTCCCGACCGTGGGGACCCCACATCCGGTCGAAGAGGGCTCCCGTGGATTCCTTCACCACAGGGTCCTCAACCTTGTAAATCTCGCACTCGAAATCCTCATCAGATTGGTCGAAGACCTCATAGTGTCGGCACCCTTCGCGGGACAGCGCGTTCATCGCCCCTTCGCAGGTGACCAGGGAGGCATATGACATAAAGCCCTCCACAATGGCGGGGAGTGCCAGCAACTCCTCCTGCAGCCACTCGAGGCAGCGAAGTCCGGGCTCTTGATCTGGCACTTCGAAGTCAGTGGTCCGCGCGCCTAGCTTGTGGTACGAGTCCATAAGCTGTTTGCGCGTCCGCTCAACCTCCGTGCGCGTCGAAGCCTCGGCCCTCTCCACACGGGTCTGCAGAGCGTTGAACCGCTCCTCCCATTCCTCAGCGTGCTGTCTGGCAAGGCTACCCTCCACCCGCGCCAAATTGGCCTCCGCCTGCGCAGACTGCGCCTTGGTGAAGGCCTCATTAGCCTCCCTTCTCTCCTCCGCCAATTGGCACCGGAGGTCAGTCCTCTCGGCCTCCACCGCGGCCACCTTCTCCACCATCTTGCGGCACTTGCTGTCGGCGGCCGACTTTTCCCGGACGGTGTCAGCATGTTGCGCCCGAAGTCTCTCGATTTCGGCAGACACAACCACCGTAAGGGCCCCTGACGCCATGCGGTCAGCGAAGTCAGCCGCCTACAAGACACACATAAGACCACAATCCCAACGAAACTGGTAAAAGCCGAAGTCTAGCTCAACTTACCTGACTTAACGCCTCCTTCAGCCGGCGGGACACAGCGCCCGCCTCGTCCTTGATGGCAGTGAGTGCCGGAATCTCACCACCAGCGCTGACAGCGCTCCCCCTCGCCCCAGGCACCACGGCAGCCGCCGCGGTCGCCACCGCAAGCGGAACAACAACAAGTTGCCCCTCGCCCGACCCTGCAACGTACCAACATTTAACAAAAAACTCGGGCTATCGACTTACCAACGAGATAATCGTCCACGCTAATATCGGTGGCGAAGTCAGCAACGCGCTTGCCCGGCGGAGGCAATTCTCGGGCCTTCGCGACTCCGGCCGGGACAGACTTGGTTCCGCCGGCGGCGTCCGCCTTCACAGCCTTCGGCACCCTGCTGGACCCAGGGGCGGCCGACTTCGCCGCCAGCGTCGGCTGGCTGCCGCCGGGGGCAGCAGCCTTCGCAGTCCCCCGCGACCTCTTCGGCCTATCCTCAGGCAGCCTGACGACCGCCTGGCGCTTCTGCACAGCTCCCTGACGATCCTTGTCCATCATTGCCGACACAACAGCAGCAATATTCCGTCCATAAGGAAACACTCTCCAGTCACGAACCATGCGAGATGTAAAAAAGTCTTCGCCGGCCGCGCAGGGGATAGGAACATTTTTAGGCCACCAACCCCCGGTAACCTTCAGCATCCGCGTCGAAGACTCCCGGAGCTCGGGCGAAGACATCCTTCCCCCGGGGGCCGCGCATGTCCTCATCAATTCCCTAGCAAACCATCGGAAACCCCCAGTCCTCCCGTAGCAGTACCTAGCTTCCTCTTCTTAGAGGATGGGGCGGCCGCCGGTGCGGGGTCGTCTCTAGCCTCTGCCGCCGACTTCTTCCCGCGACGATCTGCATCGTCTTGCCCGGGATAACCGCCATACGGCAGACGGTTCAACTCGAAGACCCTGTTCAAGCGATCATTGGACCCGCGTATATCCCAGCTACGCTGGCCCTCCGTCTTCGGCACGTACCGGCCAACAATCTGCACCGCCCCATCCTCCGCCTCACGCACGAATGCGGCGGGATCGCGGCTATGCAAATCCAGTGCGAAGGCCGGACTTCGCACCAGCATCCCACCATGGGAAGGCATCTGGCGAGGGCATACTTCGCCCAGCGCCCAGCCATGCGCCAAAGGCCACACCCCATACGCCACAAACTCCTCAACCAAATCGCGCCCGCTACTCAGGCCAGCCGCGCACCGCAGGGCCCCTTCGTCCGCATCCTCCTCCGCCACTTCAAACTGCGGGTATGCTGAGTAATAATGCGAGCACATCTCGGCCACGGGGAGCCCCGGATGGTCTTTGACTGTGCCCTCCACAACGTAGAACCAAAACTCATACCAGTTGCCCCATTTATTGCGGGCGCAAGGAACCAACTCAACTACCTCCATCGAGGTCTTGCCGGTCTTCGGCGTAAATGTACAGGACCCAAACTGAGCAACCTTATTTCCGATCATCCTTTTCTGCCAGTGCAGACAATAGTACTTCGCGAAGACTTCGACCGATGGCTGCCCGCCATACGAAGTCGTCGCCCAGACATATTTTGACAGGGCCACCACAGTGTTCGGCGTCAGCTGGTGGACCTGGACATTGAATCTGCGCAGGACTTCTCCCACGAATCGATGCGCAGGCAGGCGAAGGCCAGCGGCGAAGAATGCCTCGAAGACAACCAACTCGCCTTCTGGCTCGGGGACCTCCTCCGCCCCCGGGACACGAGCGACTCCGCCACCAAAATAACCCAGTTGCTGCATGTCTTGCACGCGAACCGAGGACATCTGCGATGCACCAAAATCCACCGTGTCGCCGGCGCGCAACTCCTCTGCCGCCACAGTACTCAGCGTCTCCTCAGACGACGCTTCGGCTGGCGGCGTAGCGGCAGCAGAAGAAGAAGAGGTCGGCATCGCTACGTACTGTCAGCGGCGGCGGGCGGTCTGCTTCACACGGGCCAGATCTCCGACGAACAAGAGCAAGGAGGGCAGACGAGCAGCGAGAGGTTTGAGAAGGTGGTTAGGGTTTTTGCGGAGCGCGGAAAGATAAAGTTCAAAACGCGCCGCCCCCCGACCCCTTTTATACACAGGGCGCGCCGCTTTGGGAAACCCGCAATCCAACAGTACGGCGTCAATCAACGGTCATGTCAAAAACCCCCGCGGAACCACTTCGAGCGAGGGCAGCGTCTCCGCCATCTAGCGACGTCTTCGGCACCAGATGACTTAGTCGAACTGGTCCCTCGAAGGGCAAATGTTGGGGTGAAGGCGAAGACGCCACCCTTCGCTCGAGGCCTTCGCCGTCCTCGCTGCACCAACAGAGACAAGACAACAGGCAGACTTACCCTTCGCCTCATACGCCACCGGATGAAGACTTGTGACTAGGTCGTCTCATCTTGCGACCCCGTCCAGCATGGAGGCTCGCGTGTGATCCGGCCCATTGTAACAGGCCCTGCGTGGTCGTTGCGCGTTACGGGCCTAATTTGTAAAGGTCTCCCTGTAATTACGGTATGTAACCCCGCTTTATGGGAATATTCCGGGGATAACCTAGGTGTCTGAGAGCACATGCATCCTTAACACACGACGCTGGGCACTCAGATACCTATAAATACCCCCGCACAGTGCCCTTGGGAGGCTGGATTAACAGAGCTATTGCCATCTCATGCGAAAACCCTGTTTACGTTACTACACACCCCCGTTGGATCAACTTGCCCCGGAGAGCAAGTTCCAAAAGAACCTATGAAACATCAATAGTCACTTGGCCATGGTCACTGGATCATTTTAGTTATACGACTTTTAATACCATGAAACTTTTAGAGCATTCACAGGAGGTCGTACCTAGCATTTTGGACATTGCAAACGAACTGTATTGCATTTCTTAAAATGAACATGTTAAGAAAAAACTTTAACGCACAATTCAGTTTACGTGAAAAAACAGATTGAAGTAATTCAAAATGCACAAAAACATCTAAAGACATTTCCAGAAAGAATTAATTCTAATCGGAATAAATTTTGAATTCTATATGCAAGTCTGAATTAAAAATGAGATTTGCTTGAAGGAAACTCCAACTCAGATTCATAGTCTGAATGTTTGATAAAATAGACAAAATTCCTCCAGACCAGCTTTCCCATTGATTGCAGGAATGAAACCTCCATTAGAAAAATGAGACTGAACTTTGATTGGAGGGAACAAAGCAAACACACGATAACAAGCGTGTGATACACTGCAGCCCTATACAGTATACCAATATGTGTTTCTTAACAAAAGAAAACTCTACCTACCTACCCGTGTTCAAGGTATTCCCATTTCACAATTGTATCCACATTATAGTCATAGAACTGATATTTCAGACACCAAAAGAATATCTGAAGTATAGCCAAACATAATAATTAAGATTAGAAGTATGTGGATGTGTCACTTACAATGATGGTCAGCACATTGGTCTTTTCATCAATCATGATATTGCCATTCTGAAGATCATTGTGACAGAAACTAATCCATTGGTAATCACCTGAGCACTTGTTCTCCAATGCAGTAATCTGGTTCTCGAGACTGTCCAACCAAAATTCCTTGGCTTCTTTAGGAGGAGTAGCTAGGTAATAATGAAAATTGGCAACACTTCCACTCAAACCAGTCAAATGTGTATTGACCAATGAAAATGTTAAGTATATCAAGCCCATATATTACAGACACATATGGGCTTGGTATACTTCAAAAAAAACAGGACACATCATACTTTGTATGCCACCATTTTATATCATCTATTCCACACTAGTACCAAACTCACATTAAAGACTCACAGTAGTATTAATAAAACCACCAAACACCAAGCATCAGAAAAATCAAAAGAATGAAGCACACAAAACCAAACCTTGTAGTCATAGAGGTCACTGCCAGCATATCCACTGCTCTCACTCAATTTCCCACTAAGTATATGCTCCACACCATTGTCATCATCCAATTCTTGATCTACATCATTTTCTGCATCATGAAATCCATTGCCCTTGGCTTCCAAATTACCATCATCAGTTGATGCTTCAGTACCACTATCTTCAATTTGAGATTCAGGTGACAAGGAACATATGAGGTGTTCATCCTGTAAAAATAGTAATCATAGATGATCAATAGGAAGTGATGCTTTCTATCTCTCTCATGTGCAAGCTTTTAAGCACTGTTATCGTGATATATGCTCAAATATATTTTTCTTGAGACAAATTCAATGTGGATACTGCAATGATCCAAGGCTGAAAGAATCTTACATGAAAAATGCCCTCATATTCCTCCAAGAGAGTTGCGACAATTCCTTGAGCACTGTTTGCGGCGTTTGCTGCAGCAAGAAGCTACGCAGAATCGTCACCATCCATATCAAATACTTCATCCATCTCACATTCACCAGCCAGAAGTGGACGCAACAGAAGAGGCGCCATATAGGCAGCAACTACCGATGCAGTCATTCGATTTTCAGAAGTGTGAGATGCAACAGTGTGCATCATTTTTAAAATTCTACACAAAAAACATTACAACCATTTCAGGGACGGTTTTTTGTAATAATAAATGTTCCAATACCAATGTTTCACATAACTAACAGCAGGGATGAAGAAAAATGCAATAAATATATTCACTTAATGTTGTGAAATTTGTAATTCTGAATTAAGTAGACATAGTGTGAAGCCAAGGAGTATTAATGATTATTTTAAGTGCAAGTAGCATCTGCAAGACAATAATAACATGTTTAGCCTCATCCCTCATTAGCAACTATATCACATACAAATTATCATGCAGTCCACATAGCATAAGCTATTAACCTATCTGACCAAGAAAAAGTCTAACAATAACTTATCCAAAAAAGAAACTATGTGTTATCCAGTGATTAAGGATATTGCTATGATAAAAAAATGAAAAGCCAACCTCTGCAGCAACCTCCGATTGGGCTCAGGAAATGTCTCAGATATAGCTGAACGCATAGCATTTATCCTAGCATCCTTAGTCTCAGGCCTAAGCAAGTGAAACAGGGTACAAACAGTAAACCACGTAGTAAACATCGAAAGAAAAGGAATGCATGAATAATCCTAGGCTCTTGGATACATACAAAATAATCATCAGAGTTGTTAAGATGCAACACCACTACTAAAGTTTTAGTCTAAAACAATTTTCATAAGCTTCAGGTGAACCCAACATGATCCACCAACAAAGAGAAATCCATAGGTGCAAACTCTGCTAGTTATATTTGACCAGTGACCAAAGTAACCTGTGTTACTCAGATATTCAAGTCCTACATAATTGTGTGAAGCTGTCGCAAAGCAAATTTTACTTGCCGAAGCAGGACGAGAGAAGCTGCGGATCCCTCACTGAGGCGAAGTTGTGTCCCGGGAGCACACCGGCAACGTCCTGCAGCAGGGCGCCGAGGGGCGCTGCGGGGGCAGCGGCGAGCGCGGCGCACGCTCGGCCCGCGGCGCCGAGCACCGCCGGCTGGTCCCCGGCGGTGACGGAGGGCAGCACGGGCGCCTCGCCCCAGCCGACGGCGCTGCTGCAGAGCTTGACGCGCACGGTGATGTTGGAGAGCGCGGCGAGGCACGAGGACGCGATGGTGAAGGCGCGACGGGCGGGACACGGAGCGGGCGCGCGCCGGCCGCCGACACATCCACGGAGAAGGTATCCTTGAGTGCGTCGAAGCCGAATGAGCCCACGGGGGAGGGCGGGGACGGGGACGGCGAGACAGCACGGAGGCGGGTGGTGGCGGTGGCGGGCTGTTGGCGGTGGATCGGCCTCGTGGGTGACGCCGCCGAAGGGTGAGCGAGGCGGTGCCTGCACGGCGATGGATGGGGGCGGGGTGGTTGCCAAAGGCAGGGACGGCTGGGACGAGGGAGGGGGAGGGGGCGGGGGCGGGGGCGGAGCACAGTCGGATCGCCCTAGATGAAACGAACGGTCTTGATTCATGGATGGTAGAACGACAAAAGGCAGGCTACCATTAGAGTATTAATAAGTAGTATAGATTTGTCGCGATTTAGTTCAAAATAAACTAACGGATGACAAATATTCGAGAACGTAGATTGTATGTTGTATTGCCCATTTGAGATTTGAGTTATGCCCCAATAATATTGATTGATTGAGTTTATATGGTTTTCGTATCGGTGTACGACGTCCAATCCTGTTTTTACAAAGGCTGAGCAAGAATATTAACAATCGCCTAGCTATAAGTATCATTATAAGTATCAATGGAGTTAATGGAATTGGGATATGACATTTATTTTTCCTTTGACTTTACAAGAGAACGTGAATGGATAAGTTGACCTAAGTAAGTCTAGTAATGATAAGCCATACACACTTATGAAGAGAACATGAATGGATATGTTGACCTAAGTAAGTCTAGTAATGATTAGCCATACACATTTGTGAAATCTTTCTTTAAGAACGAAATCAGCGCACATTTGCGCCGTGGAAGGCATCCACGTCACCATGATAAATGAATACGTCAATTTAAACTATAATGTAATACCATCCGTAGGATCTTGGCCTAAACAGTAGATGTCTCTCTAGAAGACATGTGATGTCCAGGGAAGGCATCCACGTCATCACGACATATCAATTCTGTCAATATATTATGAGTAGGATCTTGGCAGTTCGGCAAAGCAGTACGTTTCTCTAGAAGAGATGTGAAAGCCCTGGTGCAACCTAGAAAGTCCACGGAAAGAAGAGAAAAGGCAAAAAAAGAGGAAAAGTTGCATTTGTGGCTCTTGAATGTCATTTCGTAGTCTGTATATAAAAATAGGGAAGTGACTGTATGGTATAATAGTACAAGAGAATCCACGGACCGACGGACAGAGAAGAGAAAAAACAAAAAGTAAAAAGAGAAGGAAGTGTCACGGATTTGAGTCTTTGCACCTAGGCCCAATCGACTCGTCAAAATAGATCAAAATAGCACCCAGTGATTTAGAAGTGCAGCAGAAAAAGAGGAACACACCAAACTGAGAGCACCTAGAGGGGGGTGAATAGGTGATCCTGTAAAAACTTGAAACTTAAAGCCACAAACTTGATTAAGTGTTAGAGCAATAAAGCCAAGTGGCTAGAGAGGAGTTCTTGCTAAACACGATAACCACAAAGAAATCAACACAGAGAGGCACAGTGGTTTATCTCGTGGTTCGGCCAAGTCCAACACTTGCCTACTCCACGTTGTGGCGTCCCAATGGACGAGGGTTACACTCAACCCCTTTCAAGCGGTCCAAAGACCCACTGGAATACCACGGTGTTTTGCTTTCGTTTACTATCTCCCGTATGCGAGGAATCTCCACAACTTGGAGTCTCTCGCCCTTACAAATGATGATCACAAAGAAACACGGAAGTAAGGGAGGGAGAGCAACGCACACAAGACACAAAATCAGAGCACAAACACGCACACAAGTCACAACTTGAGCTCGCAACACAACTCGAAGAGTTCTCTACTCAAATGAAGCTCTAGTTGCTATCACAAAGAATCAAATGCGCGGAAATGGAGTCTTGGTGCTTAGAGTTGATCAAAGAATGTTTGGTGTACTCCTCCATGCGCCTAGGGGTCCCTTTTATAGCCCTAAGGCAGCTAGGAGCCGTTGGAAGCAATCCAGGAAGGCAAATTTTGCCTTCTGTTGGGTGGCGCACCGGACAGTCCGGTGCACCACCGGACAAGCACTGTTCACAGTCCGGTGCAGATTGCTTTCCTAAATTGGCGCAGCCGACCATTGAAGATTTGGAGCCGTTGGCGCACCGGACACTGTCCGGTGCACACTGGACAGTCTGGTGCCCCCATATGACCGTTGGCCCGGCCACGCGTCACGCGCGGATTGCGCGGCCGACCGTTGGCGCGCCCGACCGTTGGCTTACCGGGCAGTCCGGTGCCTCACCGGACAGTCCGGTGAATTTTAGCCGTACGCCTGTTGACTGTTTCCCAAGAGCAGCGACTACGCTGCAGACGACTCACCGGACAGTCCGCTGCACCACCGGACAGTCCGGTGATTTATAGCCGTACGCCGCCGTCGAGACTCGATGTCACACCCGGTTTTGAAGGTAAACCGAATGCGAACCATGTACGTGCCAGGATCAGTAATTCACGTACACAGCGATTACATAAATGACTCATCATAGCACAATGCTTCGAATTACAGTAAAAAGTAAGTAATAATATTACAGACTAGAGCCATTTACATAATATAAATCAAAGTACACAGAATCGAAACGTAGACAACGTAAACAACCCACCACAGGCAGCTGACTGGGGGAGGTCGCTAGCCTAATCCTCAAACTCATCAAAGTCCTGGAACTCCTGGAGATCCGCCTCGACACCTTCTTCTTTACCTGAGCATAGATTGCACCAAAGGCAACCTGGTGTTTTGTGAAAGCAAGGGTGAGTACACATCAACATACTCAGCAAATGTCCCGTTTGGCTATAGTGGACTAGCTTTATGTGGGGTTAAGTCGAGCAGTTGCTTTTAGTTGATCAGGTTATTATTACTAGTAGAAAGCCAGCTTTTAGCATTAACCCAAGTTATTAACCCAAAGTACCCTTTCCAAACGGAAAGAATACCACTTACCATTACTATAAGCATAATCATAACCATCCTCCTCATCATCATCTGTAAACAAACCATCTCTGATCAGGTATCACTAATCAATGGAGCTCCCTTGGCCGCTCATAACTGCGAGCACGGCTGATATATCAGTTTCATAACACTCTGCAGAGGTTGCGCACTTTACCCACAAGCCGTGATTCCCTCTCTAGCCCGGGCTTGCAAGACCCTTATTCACACCCGAGGTGAATGGCCAGGGATTCACTACGAAGCCTTTACAAAGATTCCCTGAGGCTGTAGCCGCCCATTAGGTTTCCTAAATGTACCGCACTCCTCCCCAAGGGGCAAACCAACCTTGGCAGAGCGAGCCGCATACACCGAGCCCCATTGACGGCACGACGGCGAAGCGAACTACACCTCAGTTCCTCTAATTATTCAGCTAAGGGCGTCCCACTCCGCCCTCATGGTTGCACTGTTTTCCCAGGCGGTCATCCAACGAATAGGTCCTTACGTAGAGGCACTCGAGAAACAGCTCGAGCCCCCTTAAATGTCACAGTACCATCATCATAATCAAAAGGGGAAACAACGTATCATAGATAATCTCATCATGTTCATTGATTAATGTGAAGCACTAGCATAAAGCTAAACTATAATAACCCAACCGAAATAGGTAGACAAGGACAAGATAGACAAAAGCTAGTAAATCCTTAGGTATAAAGTGTGTAAATGCGGGGAGTGAGTTATAAGAATGAGTAGGACATAGATGGGTCAAGGGACACTTGCCTTCACCAAACAGATGCTCAGGGTCTTCATTCTGTAGAACTCGAAGAGCTAGATCACTTGGTTGCTAACTCTTCGATCCCTCGAAGCTCGGAAACGGATCGCAAACTACTCGCAATGCGAAGCGAAGACGAACAGGCACAAGCAAACAAACACATATATATACATAAGAACATTACACCATACAAGATAAAATGTTATAAAAACATGCAACATAAAATAGAGCTTGACACTACGGTCACGCGAGGGAAAGAAACGTCGAACTCGAAGCTACAGTTGAGAAGATATCGCGTTTACGCTAAACAAGTATTGACTATAACATTTAGTTCGACATGATTATATTAATCTACCTTTATTAAATGTAGATTAAAACTACTACTTTGTTCCGACTGAAATACTATTTTAATAGTTAATGATTACCCAAACAGCTAATTAACTGACCTGAGCCAAAATAGGCGAACCGTCTAATCTCGCGCATGGACAACGCGCGATACGCACGAACGTTGAGCGACAACGCGTGCGGACAGCACGCGCGACACTCACGATTGACACACGCGAAATAGCACGTGCAACCTGCGCGAGCAACACGCGGTGAGACGTGCGACACACGTGAAAGGCGCGTGACAAACACATAATTAACATTATAAATTTGATTCAATTGAGTTGTTAATTGAATGACCGACAAATAAATAGGAAATCACTTATTTAACATTAACGAAGTGACACAACGATTTTATTAAAGTGCGTGAATAGCGACTCACGCTACAACGCGACGATATGCTAGAATCGCTAATCGATACCGCATTCCTATTAAATTAGAAAGTCATTTTATTAACCATTAGACGAACGAACAATACACTAGTTAGCCAAAACCTGCGATGCGACAAATTACTATTATTGACGTGCATTCGACACGATTACGAAGTTATCACAATTAAAACAGGATCAGACGTATCTGCTATGCATACACATTGAATACGTACTCGTTCACGATTCAATACGATGGTATCCTGTGTGGCCACAATCCATGTCACCACGAACCAGTCCTGCGCGACGCGCAAGGGCGCGAGTGGCTGTGTCGGGGCTGCTCGAGCCGCGCTGGTCGCGCGAGGGCGCCGTGAGCCATGCCGGGGCCGCGCTGGCCGCGCCGAGCAGGCCGCACCGAGTCGCCGCGCTGGCTGGCCGCGTCGGGTCGCCGCGCAGGCAGGCCGCACCGAGCCGAGCGAGCGCACCACCGCGCGGGGAGGGAGGGAGCTGGGGCGGACGCGAACGAGGGCGAGCGCGCCGGAGCCGGGCCGCGCCACGGCCGGGGCAGGGTGCCGCGCGCGTGGGACGGCGGCCGAGTGGGTCGGGGCGGGGAAGCTGCGCCGCCACGCCGAGCAGGGGGGCTGCGCCGCGGCCAGGCACGAGGGCCGAGCCGTGCGCCGGGGACGGGGCGGGCGAGCGCGCCGCGGGGGAGGGCGCCGTGCCGGGATGGGCCCGAGGCCGGACCGCGCCGAGGGAGAGGGGGCCAGGGCCGACCGGACAGCGCCATGGCCGGGGAGGGGGGAAGGGAGGGGAGAGGAGAGAGGAGGGAGGGGAGGCTTACCGCGCGGGGGCGAGGGCGATCGACGTCGAGGGAGAGAGGGAGAGACATGCGCGGGGTAGGGGAGAGAGAGAGGGAGGTTTGAGGGAGGGGTGGGGCTGACGGTTGGGGCCCGCAGGGGGCGGCGGCGGCTGGGTAACCACCCAGCGCGCACGCGCGCGAGGGGAGCGGGGCGGGCGGTTGAGGCGCGGGGGGGGCTGGGCCACCGAGCTGGGCCGCGCTACGCGCCAGCTGGGCCGCGGGGGAGGGAGCCGGCCAGCTGGCTGGGCCGCGCCAGAAAGCCAGCCCAGGGGGGAGAGAGAGAGGGGGTTTTCTATTTTCTTCTTTCTATTTGAATATAGCTCTAGCTTTTAAATTCAAAGTCACACATGCTTCATGAGTTTAAATGGAGGCACAACAACACAAAACACCATACAAAATTAGATGCTCCAGCATGTGATGCAACAACAATAACTCCCTATGGTTTTAACTTACTACGATTAATATTTTTATAATACAAAATAACTCCTCAATATTTATGAAAAAGAGAAGTAAAGCAAAGAAAAGAGAGGGTAACACCTGAATTTAGTGGATATTAGAAAAGAAATTTTATACCCCTAAATTCAGGGTGTTACACCCGAGAGCAGGCTGTTCACTGGGACTGGTCCTGGCACACCGGACACTGTCCGGTGCACCCAGACCGAGCAGCCTTTTGGCTGAACATAGCCAACTTTTCTCCAAAGCGATTTCTCCTATTTCTAGCACTTAGACACAATACATTAGTCTTCAAAACAATGTACTAAGTCTAGAAACATACCTTTAATCTTGATTTGCACTTCTTGAGTCTTTGGCACAAATATTACTCAAAGCATTTTTATGTGGAGCACTTAATCACCAAAATCTTATAGAAATGACCCAAGGGGCACATTTCCCTTTCAATCTCCCCCTTTTTGGTGATTTATGCCAACACAACAAAAAGCAACTAAAGAAGTGCAACATCAATGCAAATGAGAACAAAAATTTGTTTTTGATTCAAACTTGGCATATTTGGATCATTCTTTGCCACCACTTGGTTTGTTTTTGCAAATCAAACTCAATTTCCTATATCTAAGTCAAAGTCACTTGTTGAGGCATAGAGAGAGGTATTCCAAGAGAAATTGATCAAAGATTAAAAAACTCCCCCTTTTCCCATAATCAAACTTTCTCCCCACAAGAGACCAACTTTTGACAATAAGAGACAATAAGAGTATTTTGACAAAACAAAAGCTCTAACTCTACTATTTTCAAAATTCTCAAGTGGTAGCTGATCCATTTCTTGCTTTGGCCTTAATTTCTCCCCCTTTGGCATTAAGCACCAAAACGGGATAATTATTGGCCCTTAAACCCCATTGCCTCACCAAAATCTTTAATTAAGAGTAAAAAGGCAATAAGAGCATGGAGATGAACTTAGAGTAAATTACCCTCTCATCGGAGTGCAGTGGAAGTCTTGCATGGTCCAAGTTCACCTTTTCCCTTTCAAACCTCCTTTGAGACTGATTTAAGAAAACTCAAGCACACGGTTAGTCTCAAAGGGTCAAGTTGTAGCATTTCTCCCCCTAAGTATGTGCATCATTCACACATGGACTTGTGAGGTCCAGGGGATCCCTTGCACAACTTGAGCACCATAAATGAGCAATAAAATGCATAATGGAACATGATCAAAAGCATAAAACACATGTATGCTCTATATCAATCCAAGTTACGTGAATCTAAGACATTTAGCTCACTACGCAGCCTGCAAAAGGTCTTCTCATCTAAAGGCTTGGTAAAGATATCGGCTAGCTGGTTCTCGGTGCTAACATAAAACACTTCGATATCTCCCTTTTGCTGGTGGTCTCTCAAAAAGTGATGCTGGATGTCTATGTGCTTTGTGCGGCTGTGTTCAACAGGATTGTCTGCCATGCGGATAGCACTCTCATTGTCACATAGGAGTGGGACTTCGCTCAGATTGTAGCCAATGTCCCAGAGGGTTTGCCTCATCCAAAGTAGTTGCGCGCAACACTGTCCTGCGGCAACATACTCGGCCTCAGCGGTGGATAGGGCAACAGAAGTTTGTTTCTTAGAACTCCACGGCACGAGGGACCTTCCTAGGAATTGGCACGTCCCTGATGTACTCTTCCTATCGACCTTACATCCAGCATAATCGGAGTCTGAATATCCAATTAAGTCAAAGGTAGACCCCTTTGGATACCAGATCCTGAAGCAAGGCGTAGCAACTAAATATCTAAGAATTCGCTTAACGACCACAAGGTGACACTCCCATGGGTCGGATTGAAATCTAGCACACATGCATACACTAAGCATAATATCCGGTCTACTAGCACATAAATAAAGTAAAGACTCTATCATAGACCGGTATGCCTTTTGATCTACAGACTTACCTCCTTTGTTGAGGTCGACATGTCCGTCGGTTCCCATTGGAGTCTTTGCGGGCTTGGCGTCCTTCATCCCAAACCGCTTGAGCAAGTCTTGCGTATACTTCGTTTGAGAGATGAAGGTGCCGTCCTTGAGTTGCTTCACTTGGAACCCAAGGAAGTAGTTCAACTCGCCCATCATCGACATCTCGAATTTTTGCGTCATTACCTTGTTAAACTCTTCACAAGACTTTTGGTTAGTAGAACCAAATATTATGTCATCGACATAAATTTGGCACACAAATAGATCACCGTCACAAGTTTTAGTGAAAAGAGTTGGATCGGCTTTCCCAACCTTGAAAGCATTAGCAATTAAAAAGTTTTTAAGGCATTCATACCATGCTCTTGGGGCTTGCTTAAGTCCATAGAGCGCCTTAGAGAGCTTTCACACGTGGTCGGGGTACCGTTCATCCTCAAAGCCAGGGGGTTGCTCCACGTATACCTCCTCCTTGATTGCCCCATTAAGGAAAGCGCTCTTCACGTCCATTTGGAACAACCTGAAAGAATGGTGAGCGGCATAGGCTAACAAAATACGAATCGACTGTAGCCTAGCCACAGTAGCAAAAGTCTCCTCAAAGTCCAAACCTGCAACTTGGGCATACCCTTTTGCCACAAGTCGAGCCTTGTTCCTTGTCACCACCCCGTGCTCGTCCTGTTTGTTGTGGAACACCCACTTGGTTCCCACAATGTTTTGCTTGGGATGTGGCACCAGTGTTGTCGGGTACCATAATTAGGGGTACCCCTAACACTCCTAATCACGGCAGGTACACACCCTCAGACCAACTGGCGGGCGCGGTCCAAGTCAAGGCTTCGTCTACCAAAGGGACGCGACCTCGCCCGAGCCCAGCCTCGGGCTGGAGCAGTAGTCCCAGACGAGTTCATGCCTCGCCCGAGGGCCTCCTCAGGCAGCGGGCACCCCCTCGGCTCTCCCGAAGCCCGGCTCGGGCAGGCTTCATTGTGAAGCAGCCTTGGCCAAACCGCCTCACCAACCGACCACATGCAGGCGCATTCAATGCGAGGATTGTCTGACACCGTATCCTGACACACGCACCTCAGTCGGCAGGGCCGAAGTGACCGCAGTCACTTTGCCCCCCCTTTTATTGTCCGATATGATGGGAAAATAGCGCCGCTCGCCCCGCTCCGACTGCCGTGCCAACCACCCAGGCGAAGCTGACAACAAGTCACAATCAACCATCGAGTTCGGCCTCGGGCACAACAGGAAGCTCCGCCTCGCCCGACCTCAGGCTCCGGCCTCGGGAGGAGGCCTCCCACTCGCTCGACCTCAGGCTCCAGCCTCGGGAGGAGGTCTCCGCCTCGCTCGACCCCCGGACTCGGCCTCGACCTCGGTCTCGGGAGGCATCGCGTCCTCGCCCGACCCCGACCTCGGCCTCAAGAGAAGTCTCCGCCTTGCCCGACCTTGGGCTCGGACTGACCGCGCCAACAGGGGATACATCATTACCCTATCCCTAGCCAGCTCAGGCTACAAGGAACAAGACCGACGTCCCATCTGGCTTACCCCGGCGACGGGTAATGATGGTGCCCCGCGTGCAACCATGACGCCGGTGGCTCTCAGCCCCTTACGGCAGCAAGGAGACGTCAGCAGGATCCTTGCCACGCTGCCAGCTTTGCTCCTACAGGGCTCAGGCGCTTCTCCGACGGCCATGCTATCACGTATACTGGACCCTCTCCTTGCGTCTATAAAAGGGAGGTCCAGGGCCATCCTGGAGGGGGGGTTCGCGCGGGGGAAGGAGCGAACGAACAGGCTCCCTCTCTCTCTCTCTCTCCCTCTCGCGACGTGCTTGTAACCCCTACTACGAGCGGCACCCCTGGTGCAGGATAATACAAGGCTTGCCCCACCTCTTGTGTTCCATACCACGCCAACCCATCTGGGCAGGGGCACGCAGCGACAATTTCACTCGTCGGTCCAGGGATCCCCCGGGTCCGAAACGCCGACAGTTGGCACGCCAGGTAGGGGCCTGCTGTGTGTTAACGAACGCCTTCCCGTTGAGTTCCAGATGGGGAGTCTTCAGCAACCTCTTCAGCCTGGGACGGTGCTCCGCTTTGGGAGTCTCGAGTTCATGTCCCTCGACGGCAGCTACGACATGGTACTCCTCCCATCGTGGCGCGACGACAGCGACGGTATCCAACTCGCCCGGCGGCGGCGAGCTCGGCGACAGCATCTTGCCATGGCAGAAGAGGAGCACTCCGGTCGTCCTCGCCACCCTCCTCGCCGGAGGAGGCGGAGACGGGGCAACCATGGCCACGCAGGAGGCGGCACCTTGTCGGTTGTTGCACCGGAGCGAGTCGACAATGCTGGCACTCCCCCGGGGGACATGTCGGGCATTGTCCTCGCACCTGAGATGACGGTGGGTGTCACTTCCCCGCAACGTGTCAGCCCCAAGCGGACTGATAATGCCAGCACCCTCGCAAAGGATCTCTAGGCGTTACCCTCGGACCTGAGATGACGGTGTGCTCCGCCCCCGACGCGACTTCACCACCGTCCATCGACCAAGAGGTACTGTCCGTTTTCCATCTCGTACCCTTTCGATTCAGCTTCGATCCACCTAGCGACCCCGCTATGGTGAGCACTTTCACAAAGGCGTATCCAAACCTTCCGGGGTACCACATGTGGTCGACCTGGGACCGACAGACAGCCGTCTCAACCTTCGGGCCGGCGGGTTCCGAGGAAGAGGACGACCCTGACTTCGGTTGGGAATTCTCTGGCCTCAATGACCCGGTGCCATGCGGGACTTCATGTCCGCATGTGACCACTGCCTCTCCGGTTGTTCTGACGATGGCCACGGCCTTGACAATGAGGGTTACGGCCCAAGTCGCGAATGTTTCCACGTCGATCAGGGAGATCACAACGAAGGCAACCACCTCGGTATGCCGGAGGTTGACGACCCCCCTGGGCCCGCATCTCGCGTTGACATCCCACGGGAGCTAGCTGTGGTCCCAGTCCCTGTGGGGGGTCGGGACATACAGCTTGAGCAAATCCGTGAGATGCAGGCCCGGATCAAAGGGGAAGCAGACCGGCTTGTGCAGCTCCGACAGAACATCGAACAGGAGTGGGCAGGCCGAACACTCGCCGGAGGAGCCTGTCATCGGACCCGGGACATCCAGCGCCACATCGTCGACAATGCCAGGGCAGCGTTGCCTCTGGCCGTCAGCGGGTCCGGCCAGGACCTAGCTGCAGCGGCGATGCTACTTCGAGCCATGCCAGAGCCATCCACCACCGAGGGACGGCGTATCCAGGGCAAACTCAAGGATCTCCTGGAAGGCGCCGCAGTTCGACGAGCCGAGAGCTCTGCCTCCCAGAGGCGAGCTGACCCCTCGGAGCATCACGCGACGTCCTCCCAACGCATGCGGGAGGCCTTGGTCCATCCCGAGCACACGCGGGACGAGGCGCCTGCCGCCCGGGATCGCCTTGGCAACGAGCACCACCATCTCGACCGTCGAGCCCGCCTCGATGAGAAGGTGCGCCGAGGCTACCATCCCAGGCGCGGGGGACGCTGCGACAGCAAGGTGGATCGTAGCCCCTCGCCCAAACCACCCGGTCCGTGAGTCTTCAGCTGGGCCATACGACGAGCGTCGTTCCCTGCCCATTTCCGAGCCTCGACTACCATCACCAAGTACTCGGGGGAGACAAGGCCGGAGCTATGGCTCGCGGACTACCGACTAGCATGCCAGTTGGGAGGGGTGGACGATGACAACCTCATCATCCGTAATCTACCCCTTTTCCTCTCCGACGCCGCCCGAGCCTGGCTGGAGCATCTGCCTCCTGCGCAGATCTCCGACTGGGACGATCTGGTCAAGGCTTTCGCGAGAAACTTCCAAGGCACGTACGTGCACCCTGGGAACTTATGGGATCTTCGAAGCTGCCACCAGCAGCCAGGGGAGTCCCTCCGAGAGTACATCCGGCGGTTTTCGAAGCAGCGCACCGAACTGCCCAACGTTACCGACTCGGATGTCATCGGGGCTTTCCTTGCCGGTACCACTTGCCGAGACCTGGTGAGCAAACTGGGGCGCAAGACTCCCACCAGTGCGAGCGAACTGATGGACGTCGCCACCAAGTTCGCCTCAGGTCAGGAGGCGGTCGAAGCCATCTTCCGAAAGGATAAGCAGCCTCAGGGAGAGCCGAAGAAAGACGCCCCCGAGGCATCCGCCCAGCGGGGCACAAAGAAGAAGGCCAAGAACAAGTCACAAGCAAAGCGTGACGCCGCTGACGCGAATCTCGTCGCTGCGGCCGAGCACAGGAACCCTCGGAAACCTCATGGAGGGGCCGGCGCGTTCGACAAGATGCTCAAGGAGTCGTGCCCCTATCACCAGGGTCCCGTCAAGCACACCCTTGAATAAAGTGTCATGCTCCGGCGCTACTTCCATAAGACCGGGCCCCCGGCGGAAGATGGCAAGGGCCATGACAACAACAAGAAGGAGGGCGGCAAGGAAGAAGAGTTCCCGGAGGTCCACAACTGCTTCATGATCTACGGCGGGCAGACGGCGAATGCCTCAGCTCGGCACCGCAAGCAGGAGCGCCGGGAGGTCTGCTTGGTGAAGGTGGCAGCGCCAGTCTACCTAGACTGGTCCGACAAGCCTATCACCTTCGATCGAGGCGACCACCCCGACTTCGTGCCAAGCCCAGGAAGGTACCCGCTCGTCGTCGATCCGATTATCGGCAACGTTAGGCTCTCCAAAGTCCTCATGGACGGAGGCAGCAGCCTTAACATCATCTACGCCGAGACCCTGGAACTCTTGGGGGTTGATAGGTCCGAGGTCCGGGCCGGTGCGGCACCCTTCCACGGGATCACGCCCGGAAAGCGAATCCTGCCCCTCGGACAGATCGACTTACCCGTCTGCTTCAGGACTCCCTCCAACTTCCGAAAGGAAGCTCTCACCTTCGAGGTCGTCGGGTTCCGAGGAACCTACCATGCGGTGTTGGGAAGGCCGTGCTACGCCAAGTTCATGGCCGTCTCCAACTACACCTACCTCAAGCTCAAGATGTCGGGCCCGAACGGGATCATCACCGTCGGATCCACGTACCGCCACGCGAACGAATGCGGCGTGGAGTGCGTGGAGTACGCTGAGGCCCTCGCCGAGTCCGAGGCCCTCATCGCCGACCTGGAACGCCTCTCCAAGGAGGCGCCCGACACGAAGCGGCACGCTGGCAACTTCGAACCAGCCGAGGCGGTTAAGTCCGTCTCTCTCAACACTAGCAACGATGCCAACAAGAAAGTCTGGATCAGCTCCAAGCTCGACCCCAAATAGGAAGCAGTGCTCGTCGACTTTCTCCGCACAAACGCCGAAGTTTTTGTGTGGGGTCCCTCGGACATGCCAGGCATACCAAGGGATGTCGCCGAGCACTCACTGGACATCAGAGCTGGAGCCCGACCCGTGAAGCAAACCCTGTGCCGTTTTGACGAAGAAAAGCGCAGGGCTATAGGCGAGGAGATCCACAAGCTACTCGCGGCGGGGTTCATCAAAGAGGTATTCCATCCTGAATGGTTAGCTAACCCTGTTCTTGTAAGGAAGAAGGATGGGAAATGGAGGATGTGCGTAGACTACACCAGTTTAAACAAAGCATGTTCGAAGGTTCCCTACCCTCTACCTCGCATCGATCAAATTGTGGACTCCACTGCTGGGTGCGAAACCCTGTCATTCCTCGATGCCTACTCAGGCTATCACCAAATCAAGATGAAAGAGTTCGACCAGCTCGCGACTTCTTTTATCACACCTTTTAGCATGTACTATTACACTACAATGCCATTTGGTTTGAGCAATGCAGGTGCCACCTACCAGAGGTGCATGAACCACGTGTTCGAAGAACACATCGGCAGAACGGTCGAGGCTTACGTCGATGACATCGTTGTCAAGACGAAGAAAGCCTCCGACCTCCTCTCTGACCTTGAAACGACATTGAAGTGTCTAAGAACGAAAGGCGTGAAACTCAATCCTGAGAAGTGTGTCTTCGGAGTCCCTCGAGGCATGCTCCTGGGTTTCATCGTCTCTGAGCGGGGCATCGAGGCCAATCCAGAGAAAATCGTGGCCATCACCAACATGGGACTGATCAAAGATTTGAAAGTAGTACAGAGGGTCATGGGATTCCTTGCGGCTCTGAGCCGCTTCATCTCACGCCTTGGCGAGAAAGGCTTGCCTCTGTACCGCCTCTTAAGGAAGGCCGAGTGCTTCACTTGGACCCCCGAGGCCGAAGAAGCCCTCGGAAACCTTAAGGCGCTCCTTACAAATGCACCCATCCTGGCGCCCCCCGCTGCAGGAGAAGCCCTCTTGATCTACGTAGCCGCGACCACTCAGGTGGTCAGCGCCGCGATCATAGTCGAGAGACGGGAAGAAGGGCATGCACTGCTCGTCTAGAGGCCAGTCTACTTCATCAGCGAAGTGCTTTCCGAGACCAAAGTCCGCTACCCGTAGATCCAGAAGCTGCTCTACGCAGTGATTCTGACACGGCGAAAGTTGCGACACTACTTCGAGTCTCATCCGGTGACTGTGGTGTCATCCTTCCCTATGGGGGAGATCATCCAGTGTCGTGAGGCCTCGGGTAGGATAGCAAAGTGGGCGGTGGAACTCATGGGCGAAACACTATTATTCGCCCCTCAGGAGGCCATAAAATCCTAGGTCTTGGCAAACTTCCTGGCTGAGTGGACTGACACCCAGTTACCAACAACTCCAATCCAACCCGAGCTTTGGACCATGCACTTCGATGGGTCACTCATGAAAACAGGAGCAGGCGCTGGCTTGCTCTTCGTTTCACCCCTAGGAAAGCATCTTCGCTATGTCATACGCCTCCATTTTCCAGCATCAAACAACGTGGTCGAGTATGAGGCTCTGGTTAACGGGCTGCGCACCGCCATCGAGCTAGGGGTCCGGCGTCTCGACGCTCGTGGCGACTCGCAGCTTGTCATCGACCAAGTCATGAAGAATTCCCACTGCCGCGACCGGAGGATGGAAGCCAACTACGACGAAGTCCGGCGCTTGGAAGACAAGTTCTACGGGCTAGAGCTCAACCACATCACCCGATGGAACAACGAAACTGCGGATGAGCTGGCGAAGATAGCCTCGGGGCGGACGACGGTTCCCCCGGACGTCTTCTCCAGAGACCTACATCAACCATCCGTCAAGATCAACGACACGCCTGAGCCCGAGGAAGCCTCGGCCTAGCCCGAGGTACCCTCGGCCATCGAGGAGGAGGCCTTGCCCGTCAAGGGGGAACAGAATGGGGTCACAACAGATCCGAACTGGCAGACCCCGTACCTGGAATATCTCCTCCGAGGAGAGCTTCCCCTCAACAAGGCCAAAGCTCGGCGGCTGGCTCGGCGCGCCAAGTCGTTCGTCTTGCTGGGTGATGAAAAGGAGCTCTATCACCACAGCCCCTCGGGCATCCTCCAACGATGCATATCCATCGCCCAAGGACAAGAGCTGTTGCAAGAAATACACTTGGGGGCTTGCGGCCACCATGCAGCACCTCGAGCCCTCGTGGGGAATGCCTTCCGACAAGGTTTCTACTGGCCAACCGCGGTGGCCGACGCCACTAGGATTGTTCGCTCCCGCCGGGGGTGTCAATTCTACGCAAAGCAGACACGCCTGCCCACTCAGGCCCTGCAGACGATACCCATCACCTAGCCGTTTGCTGTGTGGGGTCTAGACCTCGTCGGTCCCTTGCAAAAGGCACCCGGGGGCTTCTCGCACCTGCTGGTCGCCATCGACAAATTCTCCAAGTGGATCGAGGTCCGACCCTTGACCAGCATCAGGTCCGAGCAGGCGGTGGCGTTCTTCACCAACATCATCCATCGATTCGGGGTCCCAAACTCCATCATCACCGGCAATGGCACGCAGTTCACCGGAAAAAAGTTCCTGGATTTCTGCGACGACCACCACATCCGTGTGGACTGGGCTGCCGTAGCTCACCCCATGACGAATGGGCAGGTGGAGCGTGCCAACTGTATGATTTTGCAGGGACTCAAACCGAGGATCTACAACGACCTCAACAAGTTCGGCAAGCGGAGGATGA
This sequence comes from Zea luxurians, assembly GCA_029449295.1. Classification (NCBI taxonomy): domain Eukaryota; kingdom Viridiplantae; phylum Streptophyta; class Magnoliopsida; order Poales; family Poaceae; genus Zea; species Zea luxurians. The sequence goes on from JAOPSE010000016.1 coordinate 6,239,463, forward strand.
AAGAGCTACCCTCGGTAGTCTAGAGTCTGAGGACGACACCGAGCCGAGCCACGGGTTTCTCGCCGTTTTTTCTAGTCTATGGGGCTGAGGTCGTCCTCCCCACGGACTTAGAATACGGCTCCCCGAGGACCAGGGCGTACGACGACCGAAGCAACCCGACCAGCCGAGAGGACTCGCTGGACCAGCTCGAAGATGCTCGGGATGTTGCCTTACTACATTCGGCACGGTACCAGCAGTCTCTGCGACGCTACCGTGCCCGAAGCGTTCGGCCCCGAGGCTTCCAAGTGGGAGACTTGGTGCTTCGTCTGCGACAGGACGCCCGAGGGCGCCACAAGCTCACTCCTCCCTGGGAAGGGCCCTTCATCATTGCTAAGAATTTGAAGCCCGGAACATACAAGCTGGCCAACGACCAAGGCGAGGTCTACAACAATGCTTGGAACATCCAACAGCTACGTCGCTTCTACCCTTAAGATGTTTTAAGTCGTTCATGTACCTCATTTTCTTTACATACATAAAGTCTAACCGTCAAGGAAGGGTCGGCCTTGCCTCAACAAAGCCCGACCCTCCCTCGGGGGCTAGAAGGGGGAACCCCCTCTGTGTCAAAATTTTCCTCAAAAAATTTTTCTACCAAAACGACCTTCGTGCTTTCGACTTTCGTATCGATAGCGAGATCCTGAGAACGACGAGAGTACACGTAAGCGGCAAGGCCGACCGAGCCGAGGAACTCCTACGCCTCCGGGATACGGATACCTCACTCATCACCTTCCGCGAGAAGTAACTCACGCTCGGATAAGCGATCCTGCTACCAAACAAGTCCAAACACTCGGGTAGAAAACAACTTTTGTGCCTTCTCGACTGTATCAATAACGGAATCCTACGACCAAATGAGAGCGCACGTAAGCGGCAAGGCCGACCGAGCTGAGGAACTCCTATGCCTCCGAGATACGGATACCTCACTCATCACCTTCCGCGAAAAGTAACTCTCGCTTGGATAAACGATTCTGCTATTGACAGACAAGTCGTGATGCTCGAAACGAGAGGAAAGAAAACGCAGCTTTTTAACACGACGATAAAGTGTTTAGGCCTCAGCGGCCGCGAAAAACATGCGCATGCTACAGACAAACTGTTCCTGCAGGTTCAGACATCGGCATGGGGAGCAGCAGCACCCTCGCCGTTGTTTCCACCTTCGGCGGAACCTGGCCCGGCCTCGAACGGTGACCCGAGTGAAAGGACCTCCACCCAAGGGAGGACGCCAGCACCGCGCCCGCGGATGTCTTGGCCAAGCTCCAGCCGCTGCTGCCACATCTTCCTTGGCTTGGGAAGCCGCCAGCTCCCGGGCCGATGAAGTCTCTTTTCGAGCCGACTCCGCCTCTATCCGCGCCAACACCGCTGCCTCCGGCTCCGGCTCATCGCAGAGCAGTCGAGGGTTCTAAAAAACTGAGCAAGAGAGGCCTAGAGTGGCAAGGCCGACCGAGCCGAGGGACTCCTACGCCTCCGGGATACGGATACCTCACTCGTCACCTTCCGCGAAAGGCAACTCACGCTCGGTTAAGTGGTTCGGCTAGCCAACAGGCAAGTCCCAGTGCTCGGAATGAGGAAGAAACACAGCTTTATACTCAAATACCCAAATGTTCAGGCCTCGACAGCCACAAAGAACAAACACATATACTTGGGGTAACTATGCTACACAGACTTAGACGTCGGCAGAACCCTCGGCGGTTCTCCCGACCCACGACAAATGTCTAAGTCCTTGAAGCGGTTACATTTTGCTCAGGCAAAAACCCAGTATATCCCCTTACAAACGGGACTCTGGTTCCATTCCCGCGGGTATGAACAACCTCCACACCAGGGGGCCCGCGGGATAACAAACTCCAGGTGGCTCACCGGCGACCACTGCACCAGCAGCGACAACGACCCCCGCTTCGGGTGGCTAAACAGCAGCAGCGATGACCTCAGGGCAGACGCTGCTGTGACGAGGCCCTCGCCCACGTCTCCACTCGAGGGGCGAGGACAAGCCATCAAAGCCAAAGAGCCAGGGGTCCGGCCACAGATGGCGCCGACGGTCCCATCGGTGGAGAAACCTTCTATGGCTGCCACCCTCAGCACCGACGACAGCGGCCACCTGCGCGCCAGCGCCACGCTGACGAATGGAGGACGCCCCAGCCTGCACCGGCAGATCCCCACTCAAGTCCTCACACACGGGCAGGCCTCGACCTCCACGCGGAGGCGTTGTGCCGGAGTGAGGACAAGACAATCCAAGAACATGAACGCCACCCATGCGGCGTACGACGTCTTGGACGATCCCCCGGTGCGCACGGCGCAACAGTCGCCCGCGCGATGGATGGACGGCCACGCCCGGATCAAGCGGCAGGAGGCAGCGTCGGAGGCCGCGACAGAGCCAGCTGAGCCAGCGAGCCAGGCACGCTAGAGCTGACGACGCTTGCGGCCGACCGGTCCCGCGTTGCCGAAGTTCGCCCCCTTCGCAAGGCCGGTGAGCGCCCTCTCCCCTGAATGCTAAAGGAAGAGACGGCCTGCCGGCCCATGCGGGAGGTAGAACCCCGGCTCAGCTCGCCCTCCGCCTCAGCAAGGATGACGAAGATCCTTGAAGCTGAGGGCGGGGCGGAGGCCGCAGCCCGGCTTGCTTCTCCCCACCAAACTGACCATTGGTGAGGGAATGCAGCCGGGCTGCACGACGAAAATCCTTGAAGCCGAGCGGTGGCTGAAGAGCGCCAGTCTCCACGAGGCCGCGCTTCTCCAACGACAGCAAGAGGAAGGCGATGCTGGTGCACCCCATCCGGGGGCTCGAAAGGTGGAAGGGCGCAATGCATGAGGGGAGAATGAAGGCATGGCCACTGCCCGAGGGATCGATCCCCTTTTATAGGCAGACCTCCTCACTTGCACCCCTTAGCGTCATGGGCAAAGTCTCCACTGACATACTCCAGGGTTCTCCCCCTACGACACGGGGGCTGGGTCCCACACGTCATACGAGCTGATCTGAAGCGCGAAGAAGGCGAACCGCAGCACGCGAGGCATGCAACTGCCCCGCGGTTACAGGCGCTCTCCCATCTTTGCAGAAACCAGTGGTCGAAAGGGTGGACTGTCACGCGACAGGCATCCAACCGCACCGCAATTGTGCGCCCTTTCGGCTTCGACCACATCCGGTGGACCAGCACAAAGGAAGTGGGCCCGCATGTCATGTAACCGGCGCGTCGGTTACGACGTGCAAAGAGCCGCACCGCCACTTGCGCCGAATGCCGCGCCTCCTCGACTGTGGAACCAGTACCGCGACTCGAGGCAGCCCTGCGCATGACCCAACAGTGCCAATTAAAGGCGACGGCCACGGGTCAGTCAGCCGCGGGGGCAGGCACGACGGTTGGCATGGCCAAAAGTGGGCCGGCAGTAATTGCAGCGACAGACGAGCGGAAGCAGCGGTCAAATCGCCTATAGGCTCGCGTCCCCTTCTGAAGCGACGGGAGCGCCCTCTCCCACGGCGTGAAGACGACGCACCCGTGTCCCGTTCCTCGAACGGCTCGCACGCGCAACGGGCGCCACGCGAATCGTCCGTCCCGTCGCATTAACTCCCCAGCAGAGCAAGCAACACCTCTGGCAGGCAAGGCGGGCGTCGTTTTGCCTCCGCCATGACGACCGCGTTGAAAAAGGTGTGCCACCTTATTTAAATTCATATCCTTCCCCTCCTCCTCTCTCTCTCTTGCTACAGGGACCGGGAAAGGGGATGTTGTGGAAAGGATCCTTCTCAGCGAAGGAAGCGGGCCCCGAGCCCTCCTACTGATTAGGGGTTCGAAGGCTGGCCCCTCGGAAGGGTTCGACAGTCGCCCCAGAGCACTCGGGCTCCACGCCCATTACTGATCAGGGGTTCGAAGGCTGCCCCCTCGAAAGGGTTCGACAGCCGCCCCAGAGCACTCGGGCTCCGCGCCCACTACTGATCAGGGGTTCGTAGGCTGGCCCCTTGAAGGGGTTCGACAGCCATCCTAGAGCACGCAGAGTGAGGGATGACTCTGGGTACGTCTGATACATGACCGAGGCTCGGGCTACACTCCTGAGGTACCCTAGGACATTTCCGAGATCGGCGGGAACGATTTGTAACGGAATCCCACTAGAGGGAGGCATCGAGCCCTCAGACCCTGTCGAAGGGGTCTGGGTCCGGCAAATCACCCATAGGTACTTTTGGAGCGCGCCTCTGGTCCACCAGCCGACCCCTAACGAATGGGGCACGGGCGTCCACTCGGATCACCCGTTAGCAGCTCACTGGAAACACCATGTTCGGCGCCCTCCAAGGGCAACATGGCGCTTTCCCCCCTCCTCCTTGCGGGAAGGCGACGCAGGGGCGTATGATAAAAGTCGAGAAAGTCCTTGATCGTCCTCTCGCTCCATGCAGAGGCTCGGGGGCTGCTCTCGCACCCGGCTATGGACAAACTGTTAATAGCGTCAACAAACCAGCTTGATAACTCGGAACCTGACCATGCACCCGGGCTACGGCCAGGCCGCATGAGGGAACGATCAGACCAGCCGAGGCACCACGAAAAGCATTAAGACCTCAGAGGAGTCAAACCACTCCTCCGAGGCCTCGGGGGCTACACCCGGCGGGTGCGCTCGCGCGCACCCACCAGAACAAAGCAAAACCGAGAAAGGCCGGTCCCCTCACCAAAAATGCGGCAAAAGCCTCCAAGCGAGTACCAACACTCCCTTCGAGGCTCGGGGGCTACTGTCGGGTACCATAATTAGGGGTACCCCCAACACTCCTAATCACGGCTGGTAAACACCCTCAGACCAACTGGCGGGCGCGGTCCAAGTCAAGGCTTCGTCTACCAAAGGGACGCGACCTCGCCCGAGCCCAGCCTTGGGCTGGAGTAGTAGTCCCAGACGAGTTCACGCCTCGCCCAAGGGCCTCCTCAGGCAGCGGGCACCCCCTCGGCTCTCCCGAAGCCCGGCTCGGGCAGGCTTCGTTGTGAAGCAGCCTTGGCCAAACTGCCTCACCAACCGACCACATCACAGGCGCATTCAATGCGAGGATCGTCTGACACCGTATCCTGACACACGCGCCTCAGTCGGCAGGGCCGAAGTGACCGCAGTCACTTCACCCCCCTTTTACTGTCCGATATGACGGGAAAACAGTGCCGCTCGCCCCGCTCTGACTGCCGTGCCAACCACCCAGGCGAAGCTGACAAGAAGTGACAATCAACCACCGAGTTTGGCCTCGGGCGCAACAGGAAGTTCCACCTTGCCCGACCTCAGGCTCTGGCCTCGGGAGGAGGCCTCCCCCTCGCCCGACCTCAGGCTCCAGCCTCGGGAGGAGGTCTCCGCCTCGCCCGACCCCCGGACTCGGCCTCGACCTCGGTCTCGGGAGGAATCGCGTCCTCGCCCGACCCCGGCCTCGGCCTCAAGAGAAGTCTCCGCCTCGCCCGACCTTGGGCTTGGACCGACTGTGCCAACAGGGGATACATCATTACCCTATCCCTAGCCAGCTCAGGCTACAAGGAACAAGACCGGCGTCCCATCTGGCTTACCCCCGCGACGGGTAATGATGGTGCCCCACGTGCAACCATGACGCCGGTGGCTCTCAGCCCCTTACGGCAGCAAGGAGACGTCAGCAAGATCCTAGTCGCGCTGCCAGCTGTGCTCCTACAGGGCTCAGGCGCTTCTCCGACAGCCACGCTATCACGTATACAGGGCTCAAGCTCTCCCCGATAGCCACGTTGTCATGTACACATGGCTTAGGCATTTCTCTGCCAGACACGTTAGCGCATAGCTACACCCCCCATTGTACGTCTGGACCCTCTCCTTGCGTCTATAAAAGGGAGGTCCAGGGCCATCCTGGAGGGGGAGTTTGCGTGGGGGAAGGAGCGAACGAACAGGCTCCCTCTCTCTCTCTCTCCCTCTCGCGACGTGCTTGTAACCCCTACTACGAGCGGCACCCCTGGTGCAGGATAATACAAGGCTTGCCCCACCTCTTGTGTTCCATCCCGCGCTAACCCATCTGGGCAGGGGCACGCAGCGACAATTTCACTCGTCGGTCCAGGGACCCCCCGGGTCCAAAACGCCAACACCAAACTTCATTTCGCTTGAAGTTGTTGAGCTCTTCCTGCATGGCCAACACCCAGTCCAGATCTAGCAAGGCCTCTTCTATCCTGAAAGGCTCAATAGAAGAGACAAAAGAGTAATGCTCATAAAAATTAGCTAATCTAGAGCGAGTGGTTACTCCCTTGCTAATGTCACCCAAAATCTGGTCGACGGGATGATTCCTTTGAATCGTCGCTCGAACTTGAGTTGGAGGGGCCCGTGGTAGTTCTTCCTCCTCAACTTGGACATCCTGTGCTCCCCCTTAATCACACGCCTCCTCTTGAGGAACCTGTTCACCATCTTGAGTTGGGGGTGCACCGTCGTTGAGGAAGAAGGTTGATCTTGCTCCTTGTGTTCATGTGGTCGCACATCTCCAATTGCCATGGTGCGAATTGCGTCCGTTGGAACATCATCCTCATCTACATCATCAAGATCAACTTGCTCTCTTGGAGAGCCATTAGTCTCATCAAATACAACGTCGCTAGAGACTTCAACCAAACCCGATGATTTGTTGAAGACTCTATACGCCTTTGTATTTGAGTCATAACCTAACAAAAACCCTTCTACAGCTTTGGGAGCAAATTTTGAATTTCTACCTTTCTTCACCAGAATGTAGCATTTACTCCCAAAAACTCGAAAATACGAAACGTTAGGTTTGTTACTGGTTAGTAGCTTGTATGACGTCTTCTTGAGGAGGCAATGAAGGTAGACCCGGTTTATGGCGTGGCAAGCTGTGTTCACAGCTTCCGACCAAAACCGCTCGGGCGTCTTGAATTCTCCAAGCATCGTCCTCGCCATGTCTATAAGCGTCCTGTTCTTCCTCTCTACCACACCGTTTTGCTATGGTGTGTAGGGAGCGGAGAACTCGTGCTTGATTCCTTCCTCCTTAAGAAACTCCTCCACTTGAAGATTCTTGAACTCGGACCCGTTGTCGCTTCTAATCTTTTTCACCTTGAGCTCAAATTCGTTTTGAGCTCGCCTTAGAAAGCGCTTGAGGGTCCCTTGGGTTTCTGATTTATCCTGCAAAAAGAATACCCAAGTGAAGCGGGAAAAATCATCAACAATAACAAGACCATACTTACTTCCCCCGATGCTGAGGTAGGCGATGGGTCCGAAGAGGTCCATATGCAATAGCTCCAGAGGTCTTGATGTAGTCATCACATTCTTGATGTGATGAGCACTTCCCACTTGTTTTCCTGCTTGATAAGCTGCACAAGGTCTATCTTTTTTGAAAGTTACATTTGTTAGACCTAACACATGTTCTCCCTTTAGAAGCTTGTGAAGGTTCTTCATCCCCACATGTGCTAGACGGCGATGCCACAGCCAGCCCATGCTAGTCTTAGCGATTAAGCATGCATCTAGATCGGCCTCCTCCTTCGAAAAATCAACTAAATAGAATTTGTCGTCTAGTACACCCTTAAAAGCTAATGAACCATCACTCCTTCTAAAGACAGACACATCTACGTTTGTAAATAAGCAGTTGTAACCCATATTACATAATTGACTAACGGACAACAAGCTATATCCGAGCGATTCTACTAAAAACACATTAGAAATGGAATGCTCGGAAGAAATAGCTATTTTTCCTAGTCCTTTAACCTTGCCTTGATTCCCGTCACCGAATATGATTGAGTCTTGGGAATCTTTGTTCTTGACGTAGGAGGTGAACATCTTCTTCTCCCCCATCATGTGGTTTGTGCATCTGCTGTCGATAATCCAGCTTGAGCCCCCGGATGCATAAACCTGCAAGGCAAATTAGGCTTGGGTTTTAGGTACCCAACTCTTGTTGGGTCCTACCAGGTTAGTTACAATAGCCTTAGGGACCCAAATGCAAGTCTTGTCTCCCTTGCATTTGGCTCCCACCTTTTTAGCAATCACCTTTTTATTTTTACATGAAAGAATAAATTTAGCATTGCAAGCATGAACGACAGTGGTAGATCCATTATACACTTTCCTAGGAGCATGAGACACAAAATTCCTCCTAGATCTACCATTAAAGTTTGAACTTGAAGCAATCATGGCATGAGAGTCAAAGGTATTATAACACCTATTATAATGAACATTTCTAGAATATTTCCTATCATGATACAAGAAAGCATGATTTTTATGAACACTATTAGCCATAGGGGCCTTCCCTTTCTCCTTGGCGGAGATGGGAGCCTTATGACTTGTTAAGTTCTTAGCTTCCCTTCGAAAGCCAAGCCCATCCTTAATAGAGGGGTGTCTACCACTAGTGTAGGCATCCCTTGCAAATTTTAGTTTATCAAAATCGTCTTTGCTAGTCTTAAGTTGGGCATTAAGACTAGCTACTTCATCATTTAATTTAGAAATGGAAATTAAATGTTCATTGCAACCATCAACACTAAAATCCTTACACCTATTGCAAATTACTACATGTTCCACATGAGAAATAGTCTTATTTGCTTCTACTAATTTAGCATTTAAATCATCATTAATGCTCTTTAAACTAGAAATAGTCTCATGACAAGTAGAAATTTCACATAAAAGCATTTCATTTCTTTTAACTTCTAAAGCAAGAGACTATTGCACACTTACAAATTTATCATGTTCTTCATATAAAAGATCCTCTTGCTTTTCTAAAAATCTATCCTTTTCGTTTAGAGCATCAATCAATTCATTGATCTTTTCTACTTTTGCTCTATCTAATCCTTTAAACAAGCTAGTGTAATCAATTTCATCATCACTAGAGTCCTCATCACTAGAAGTAGAGTACTTAGGAGTTTCTCTAGTGATTACCTTCTTTTCTTTTGCCATTAGGCACGTGTGGCGCTTGTTGGGGAAGAGCGACGATTTGTTGAAGGCCGACGCGGCGAGTCCCTCGTCGTCGGAGTCGGACGACGAACACTCCGAGTCCCACTCTTTGCCGAGATGTGCCTCGCCCTTCGCCTTCTTGTAGGCCTTCTTCTTTTCCTTCTTCCCGCCTTTCTCTTGCTCCTGGTCATTAGTATTGTCGGGACAATTAGCTATAAAATGACCATACTTACCACACTTGAAGCAGGAGCGCTTTCCCTTCGTCTTGCTCTTGTTTGGGTGCTCCTTTCTTCCTTTAAGCGCCGTCTTAAAGCGCTTGATGATAAGGGTCATTTCTTCCTCGTTAAGCCCGGCCGCCTCAACTTGCGCCACCTTGCTAGGTAGCGCCTCCCTGCTACTTGTTGCTTTGAGAGCAACGGTTTGAGGCTCATGGATTGGGCCATTTAGCGCCTCATCAACATATCTCGCCTCCTTGATCATCATTCGCCTGCTCACAAACTTTCCAAGTATTTCCTCGGGCATCATCTTGGTATACCTAGGATTTTCACGAATAGAGTTTACAAGATGAGGATCAAGGACAATGAAGGACCTTAGCATTAGCCGGACGACGTCGTGGTCCGTCCATCTCATGCTTCCATAGCTCCTTATTTTGTTGACCAGGTGTAACACCCTAAACCTAGCAAAAGCAAACAACCCTATTTGGATTATTAAATTTCAGTAGAAAGGAAAAATATTTATGTTTTCAAATAAGGAAAACATTGATTTGTAGAATTTCTTGAATAGATAAAATTTTACCAAGTGTTTGTTGCACTCATGCCGAAGCATATGTTTTGTTTGAATTGATTTGCAAATCCAATTTATGGATTTGATCATGTAAAGAAAATCTCATTTTACAAAACAATAATGAATTGCTAAAATAAGGTTTTCGGAAAATATGTATATTAATAATTTTAGTTTATAATGGTAATTAGGGTAATAAGTTTTTCATTTAATTGTGTGTGAGTTATTTGCATTTGGAATAATTTTGATTGCGCACGATTGATTTTTGAATATTTAATAACATTTCTCCTTTAATGAAAATTCACAAAAATAATATAATTATTAGTCAAAAATAAATATTATATTTATAAATAATTTGAAGTTATTTTTTTATAAATTTTAGGGTTATTTAGATTTATATTTCGAAATTAGAAAAGGAAAAAAGGAAAAAAAGAAGAAAAAAAAACTAAACTAAAGCCCACAAGGCCCATTAGCGCCCCCTGCTAACCCTACCGCGCGCCCTCCCCTGGTCTCCAGCCGCCGCCAGGGACATTTTTTTTCTGCGCGTGGGCCCCACCCCTTCTTTCTTTCTCTCCCTGCCTCCTTGCTTCACCGACGTGTCGTCAGGAGCTTCAGCCAGCGCCCAGCCGAAGATCCCGCGCGCGATCCGGCTACCCGACCGGCCGAGCCACGCCCCGACGCCACCCGCGAGCAGCGCCCGACCGCACCAGCGCCCCTGTCCAGAGACCCGCCCACGCCGACCGACGCGCCAGGCAGCCGTGCACCATGCCCGACGGTGCGCTGCAAGCCCGAAGACCGACCGACGCCCAAGGACACCGAAGCGCCGCGACGTCCGAGCCGAGTACCGCGTGCAGAGCCGGACCAGAAGCCGAGCACCAAAGCAGGACACCCTGACTCCGACTGCGAAGCTGCCTAGACCTCGACGCCCGATGCGCCTGCGCCCGACCGACGCTGCCGAGGACCGCGTCCTGCCCTTACACCGACGCACCTCGCCCATGGCATTCATTTTCTTGCCATTTCTCTCTTCCCTGTAATGGCATCAATAGCATTGATGGTAGACGTTCTTCCCCGAAAATCAAATGGCAACGTTTATGTGGCAATTCAATGTCGTGGAATCTGGCTTAACTCCTCTCCCCACTCTTCACTATAAAAGTTGTGCGCCAGAGCTCTCCCTCCGCTCATTCCCTGCTCATGTTTTTTTCTGCTCGCCTCTGCTTATTCACCGCGTCGTGCTGCTGCTGCCAGCGCCGCATCGCCGAGCACTAGCACCTCGCCAGCTCGTGTCACCAGAGAACCTCTGCTCTGCTTGTTGCTACCTCGTTGCCAAGTTCTCTGCTAGCTCGTCGATTGCCACGCCCTGCTCGCTGTCGTGCCTCGACGGAGCCCCACCTGCTGTCGAACCCCTGCCCACGCCGTGCCCAGTTCATCGCCGGACTGTCCGTGCAGCACGGGGATCGCGTCGTTCCCTCCTCGACACCAAACCCACTGTCCCTCCCCTGCACGGTCGAAACCCCCTCGACGATGTTCATCCCTACACATGAGCGAACTCAAGGTTGAAGACAACCCCAAGCCGTTAATGTATTTTCTAAATCATGTTTGAATTACTTTATTGATCTTATGAATTATTATTGTAATATTAATCGATTTGGCGATTCACGCGTATGATTTTTAGAGATGCGAGGTATACGTGTAGCCAAAATCGAATCCCGCGACAATACTTTGAATATGCGTATGATTTTATAATTTTAAAAATGAGTACTGTCACTATTCACTAACATAGTAATTTTCATACTAGAAATGTTTATTTCGCTTTAGTGTGTGGATCAATATTGGTTAGTATTGATATAAGTGTAATTTTAGTGATATGAGAAATTGAAATAGGAATTAAGCCATGTATTTCCGGTCGAATGAAAAATGTATAGATTTTACTGTTCATAATAAATGTATTCATAAGTATAGCACTTAATTACTTAGAATAGTAAAATGCTCATTTATGTCATAATAACCATGAATAGGTTATTAAAAGTCCCATTTAGTAATTTATAATTAATTCTTAGTATATTAATGTTAGATGAATTAAATAAACAATTTTTAGTTATACTTATAAATTCTATTTAGAAAAGAAAGGAGAAAACCAAAATAGTAGAATTTTATAATAATATTAAAATAACTTAATTAGGCACTCATCCTTTCCTAATAAAGAAATTGATAGTTATTGTTGGGACCATGCTTCGTTGCGCCGAAGGTCTTACACGAAGAAGCAGCTTCGGCTGAAGTTGTTCCCAGGAGATGGCCGAAGGTTCCTTTTCATGGAGCTTCGGCATTACAAACCGACATAGAGATAGAATGACCTTTTTATCCATAGAGGTCTGAGTCAATGTTGTAAACTTTTGTAAGGGGCATAATTGTAATTCGTCACAGGCTGTGTCCTGTGTCTATAAATAGATGAACAGTACCCCCGTACTGTTCACGCGAACTTGACATTTGCTTTCGCATCACACCTGTACTTTTGCTTTCCTCAGGACCAAAGGTACATTTGTAATTTGAAGTCATTTATATTCGTTCATGATAATAAAAATGGAGATGATTCTATGATAAAATTTAAATGTTTATTTCATACCTCATGATTTGTATGAATACTTCGTCCCTTGTTATTATGCTTACGAAGGTACGTCCTTCGTAACCTTCGTCCGAAATTCTTTATATCCTGAAGGGATATAATGTTTTGGAGGACGAAGGACTTTAACACTTAACATTTTCTATGTTGCCTTGTTCTTAATTCTTAGCATTTGAGAACAAGCCCCCAACATTGGCGCCCACCTCCGGTGAACTCACTTCCACTTTTTTGAGCTGATGGCTTCGTTCAACAATCAAGCTGAAGCTGCTTCGGCTTCGAAGATGGTACTCCCGATAACAGGCGGTTCTTGCTCAGAGCCGGCTAACAAGAAGCAGAAGAAGGAGGCTCAGAGAAGGGTGCAGCATGTTGGAGTGCAGGGACCCTTCATCAAGTCAAAATGGTCCCACATTCCAATTACTTTCTCTCAGGAAGACCTTCAGCTTAAGGATTATCCTCACAATGATGCCATGGTTATCTCTTGCGTGATCAAAGGATTTCTGGTCCACAATGTCTTAGTTGATACAGGCAGTGCAGCTGATATTATATTTGCTAAAGCCTTCAGACAAATGCAAGAGCCCGAAGACAAGATTCATGATGCTACGCACCCTCTTTGTGGCTTCGGAGGGCGGCAGATTGTAGCACTCGGGAAGATTACCATGCCGGTAACCTTCGGATTTGTTAACAACACAAGGACTGAGCAAATTGTGTTTGATATTGTTGACATGGAGTATCCTTACAATGCTATCATTGGTCGCGGTACTCTTAATGCCTTCGAAGCAATTCTTCACCCAGCTTATCTCTGCATGAAGATACCTTCAGACCAAGGGCCTATTGCTATTCATGGAAGCCAGGAAGCTGCTAGAAGGGCCGAAGGAAGCTGGACTGACTCCAAAGCAATCCATAACATAGATGGAGCTGAAGCTTGTGAACAGTACAAATTCAGAAGGGAGAAAGCAGCTTCAGCAGATCAGCCGAAGCCCATGCTATTGTGTGAGGACATAGCAGAGCAGAAGGTGCTGTTGGGCTCGCAATTATCTGAAGACCAGGAGAAAACCTTGATAAGGTTTTTATTCAACAACAAAGATGTTTTTGCATGGTCAGCTAATGATCTTTATGGAGTAAATCGGGATGTTATTGAACATTCGCTCAATGTTGACCCATCCTTCAGACCCCGAAAGCAGAGGCTTCGGAAGATGTCGGATGACAAGGCCGAAGGGGCTCGCAATGAAGTAAAAAGACTCCTCAGTGCAGGAGTTATCAGAGAAGTAAAGTATCCAGAGTGGCTAGCTAACACTGTTATGGTGAAGAAGGCCAATGGCAAGTGGAGAATGTGTATCGATTTCACAGATCTCAACAAGGCTTGTCCGAAGGATGAATTCCCGCTGCCAAGGATAGACTCTTTAGTCGATGCAGCAGCTTCTTCAGAGCTCATGAGTCTCCTGGACTGCTACTCAGGCTATCATCAAATCTGGATGAAGAAGGAAGATGAGCCGAAGACTAGCTTCATAACTCCAAGTGGCACATATTGTTATCTTCGGATGCCTGAGGGGCTCAAAAATGCTGGAGGAAGTTTCAGCAGAATGACAGCGAAGGTCCTCCAGTCTCAGATAGGCAGAAATGTGTTGACTTATGTCGATGACATCATTGTAAAAAGCACGAAGCAGGAAAATCATATTGCTGATCTGCAGGAGACCTTCGCCAGTTTCAGACAAGCTGGTCTGAAGCTGAATCCAGAAAAATGTGTCTTCGGAGTAAAGAAGGGGAAATTTCTTGGATGCTTGGTTTCAACAAAGGGAATCGAAGCTAATCCAAATAAAATCGAAGCTATACTTCGAATGGAGCCACCAACCACAAGAAAGGGGGCCCAAAGATTGACAGGAAGGCTGGCATCTCTCAACAGATTTATATCCAGATCAGCAGAAAGAAATTTACCATTCTTCGAGGTGCTGAAGTCAGCTGAAGTCTTTCAATGGGGCCCAAGTCAACAAAAAGCCTTCGAAGAGCTGAAGCAATATTTGATAGATCTAACAACATTAACTCCGCCAACACCAGGGGCTCCTCTGTTGTTATATGTGGCAGCTTCGCACTCAGCAGTAAGTGCGGCACTTGTCCAGGAGAAGCTTGATGGCCAAATCAAGAAGCAGGTTCCAGTATATTTTGTATCTGAAGTCCTTAGTGTATCAAAGAAAAATTATACAGAGCTGGAGAAGGTATTATATGCCGTTTTAATGGCATCCAGGAAGCTTCGGCATTATTTTCAGGCATACAACATTATTGTTCCTTCTTCGCAGCCGTTGAAGGATATCATGAGAAATAGAGAAGCTACTGGACGGATTGGAAAATGGGCTGCAGAGCTCAATGAATTTTACATTGATTATGTGCATAGATCCTCGATCCAGTCTCAAGCATTGGCAGATTTCATCGCCGACTGGACGCCAGGGGCTCAGGATGAAGAAGCAAATAAAGATGCCGAAGTGTGGACAGTGTTTTGTGATGGCTCTTGGGGAACCTTCGGAGCAGGTGCAGCTGCTGTGTTGGTCTCACCATCCAAGGTTAAAACTTGTTATGCAGCAAGACTTGACTTCAGCTGTACAAACAATATTACTGAGTACGAAGCCCTGCTCCTGGGCCTTCGGAAATTAAAGGCAATGGGAATCAGAAGGGCGATTCTTAAAACTGATTCCCAGGTTGTTTCGGGTCATATTGACAAAAGTTGCAAGGCTAAAGATCCGAAGCTTGAAAAATATCTAGACACGGTCCGAAGGATCGAAGCCTCCTTCGAAGGATTTTCTGTCAAGAATATCCCTCGAGGACAAAATGAGCATGCTGATTTGCTAGCCAAGTCTGCAGCACAGGGGCTGCCGTTACCTTCGGATGTGTTCTTCGAAACAATAAAGGCACCTTCAGTGGAGCTCCTTGAAAGAGCAGTCCTCAACATATCTCCTGTTTACAGCGAAGATTGGAGAACTGAAATAATCTCTTACCTTCAGGGTAAGTTCCTTTCAGATGACAAAGCTTACAATAAAAGAATAGAGGTAAGAGCTCGTCCGTATGTCATGATAGAAGGGGAATTATACAAACATGGAGTTTGCGCCCCGCTGCTCAAATGCTTGTCTAGAACCGAAGGTATAGAGTTAATGAAAGAAATACATGCAGGCCTGTGTGGATCCCATATCGGATCTAGGCCGTTACTTGGAAAAGTTTTCCGCCAAGGGTTTTATTGGCCGAAGGCAGCTTCGGATGCAGCGGAGTTAGTTCAAAAGTGCGAAGGTTGTCAGAAATGTGCAAGAGATCAAAAGCAACCTTCGTCTTTGACACAGCTGATACAACCCATCTGGCCATTGCAAAGGTGGGGCCTTGACTTGTTGGGTCCATTACCACCGGCTCAAGGGAATCTAAAATATGTTATAGTGGCTGTGGAGTATTTTTCCAAGTGGATTGAGGCGAAGCCATTAGCCACAATAACTTCGGCCACTGTCCAAAAGTTTTTCTGGCAGAATATTGTCTGTCGCTTCGGGGTACCGAAGGCCATCACTGTAGATAATGGAACGCAGTTCGACTCCGAAGCTTTCAGAAATTTCTGTGATCAAATTGGAACGAAGATCCATTTTGCATCAGTCAGGCATCCGGAGTCGAATGGGCTCGTTGAAAGGGCCAACGGCATTATAATGACAGGAATAATGAAGTTAATCTTCAATCAACCCAGGGGAAAGTGGCCAGATCAGTTAACCAAAGTGGTGTGGAGCCACAATACAACAGCATCAAGGTCTACAGGCTTTACTCCATTCAAGTTATTGTTCGGAGACGAAGCAATAACTCCGGAAAAGCTAAAGCTGGATCAATAAGAGTGGTAGCTTCGGCAGAATCAAGTCCTGAAGATGCCTGTTTTGTGGAAAAAGATGCTTTAGAAGGGATCAGGCTTCAAGCTGTGGAGAATATCAATAAATACCAGGCTGAAACAGTCAAATGGCGAGATAGAAAGGTCCGGCTAAAAAATATTGAGCCGGGACACTTGGTGCTTCGGAGAGTGGCCAACCCAGACACAGTGGGCAAATTACAGTTGAAATGGGAAGGACCTTTCTTAGTAGTATCTTCGTCAAGGCCTAGTTCATACAGATTAAAGGACATGGACGGCAACGAAATTCCAAGATCTTGGAATGCGGATGAGCTTCGGCGATATTATGTATAACTTGATGTAACTTTTTATGTTTTTCTTTTCTTTTTCATGGCACCCTTTTCCTTTCTAAAGGGGGAGAAAGGTTTTTAATGGGGCCATCATATGTAATTTCCTTTTTAGTTTTATAAGAGCAAAATCCCCCAAAGAATGTAAATGTAAAAGCTAAGAACGCACCATCGAGTGCCGAAACTGAAAAAGAGAAGAAGCTCCAAAGACGTCCCTAAGGGGATGCAGAGCTCACAGCGAAAAGTCAACGCTGATTCCGCCGAAAGTAAAAGGCGAAGAAGCTCCAAAGACGTCCCTAAGGGGATGCAGAGCTCACAGCGAAAAGTCAACGCTGATTCCGCCGAAAGTAAAAGGCGAAGAAGCTCCAAAGACGTCCCTGAGGGGATGCAGAGCTTACAGCGAAAAGTCAACGCTGATACCGCCTAAGTAAAAGGCGAAGAAGCTCCAAAGTCGTTCCTAAGGGAATGCAGAGCTGATGTGTGGTTGTTTCTAAGGAAATAATGGCTGAGAGTGTGGCTTCGGACATATGTTTTGGACATTCATTCGCACATTACATTACATCATAGCATTTGCATTCATAAGCATTCATTCATAGCATTTGTGTTCCTAAGTGGTTGCTTCGGCAAAAAGAAGAAGTGGTCTTTTATGCTTCGTTATGTACAAAAAAGAAAAGCTTCGACAAAAAGAAGAAGTGGTCTTCTATGCTTCGTTGTGTACGAAAAGAAGGGAAGGTGTTTTTTCGCCTTCGGCTCAAAATACTAATTTCGTCCACATCAAAGCGCCTCAATAGAAGGGTAAGAATATATTACAAGGTATGTACAAAGTTCCTTGAGAACAGTTTAATTGTATTTACAAAAGTTGTTACAAAAGTCTCCTGAGTTCTTTCTATAGTATACTCCTACTGATCTTCGCTAAGCTTCAGCTTCGGCGACATATTTTAAGCATCATCTTCAGCTTCGTCATCCTATATGAATCAAGGTATCGCGAGTAAAAATCAAGTGTGAAGGAGAAGGTAAGTACAAAGTATGATTTCTTACTGGATCAAGATGACTTCGAGCTTCGTCTCCAGCCTTCTCTCGCCCGCCTTTTGTCCATATCATTTTTATAAATCTATTTGAGATGCTTCGGGCGAGGTCAGGAATATCGTCCAGAATTGATGGAGACAGGGTGAAGTTGGGCCTGTTGACGATTTTTCCATGCTCGCAGCCGGCCTTCAGGAACGCTGCAGCGGTACCCCGAGAAGCTACCCAGGCACAGAAGTCACCGTGCCCGGCTATAACTTCGTCAAGTTCTTCAATTTCAGCTTCAATATGATCGAAGGCTTTTGGTAAATTTTCAGCTGAAGGGTTAAACTTCCCGCTGCTGGCTCCAACTGAGTAAAAGACCTTTTTTAATTGTTGGATACAGTTGTTACTAAATTTCAAGCACTTGTCTTGAAGGCTTGTTAATGATTTCTTCAAGTCTGAGTTGGTCTGGACTTCGGCTTCAAGTTTCGAATTAAGCTCTAGCTTCTCCTGTTCAAATTGTTTTGATTGGCCGATAAGCTTCGAATTCAATTCTGATACTTTAGCTTCAGTCTCTGCCAGCAAGCCTTCGGTTGATTGGAGCTCGAAGTCTTTCTTTTCAATAATAGCTGATTGTTCTTTTATCTTGCTCTCTAAATTTTCAATTATAGCTTCGTGTTTTTTATCTTCTAAATCTTGCTGCATCTTCAAAGCTTTGCTTAGTAGCATGCTCTGCAAATAAACAACCTTCGTCAGGAATATTTCCATTATTAAAAAACAATAGGAGTCAGAGAGAAAGTTGTTTACCTTGAAATTGGAATAAAATAAGCTGCCGACGATATGTTGTCGTCGGTAGCGGCTAATATCTGTTTCTAGCTTCGGAAAACCGATACTATTTGATAGAGTACCGATGACCTTAGCTCCAGTTTGGTCTCGGATGCAGCCTAGTTTTTCATCGTCCACACCTCCGAATAGAAGAGCTCCTGGCCTATATCCGCAAGATTTGGCATAGTCTTTAAGCTCTTCTATTTCGTCCTTCGACAGTTTTTGCCCAACTAAATTTTGAAATATGTAGGCTTCGCCTTCCGAAGTATCTTCGGCTATTTCTCTTCCTTTTCCAGGCACTGTGGCCGTGGTTTCTTCAGCAGCAGTGGCAGCTTCTTCTGCGGCCATGTCTAGTAAAATTTTGTCGATGTCTTCAATGGTAGTTTCTAAGTTCAAATCTTCGGCTGAAGCGGCTTCGGTAGCCGCGACCTCCGAAGGTGCGACTTCGGCATTTGTTGTGCCCTCAACAGCTGGTGTTTTCTGAATTGACGCCCTCGGCGGCGTCTTGTCGATAACTTCGGTCACTGCAATAATCCTTTGCCTCTTTGTTTTGGTTATCTTCGTTTTTTCCGGCTCCTCCACCTTTCGAAAAAGCTTCGTCAGTTGGGGCCCTAATGGACTTAGCTTCACGGGCAGAGGTTCAGTCATTACCTTTAAGATTTCCTCCACGTCGCTAGAAGAAGGTGGTGCAGGAGTCCCCTCTTCATCGGATAATTTTCGCTTTGGAGTTGATATTTTTCTCTTCTTTGGAATTTTCTTCTCTTTTGCTGGTTCTTCTTCCTCTTTGTTCAAACTTTCGGCCACTCTTTTTCTTTTTTGGCCCTCAGCACCCTTGTTCAACCGTTCATAGTCAGGGTACTCGAAACCCAGGGCATCAAATACTCGGTTCAACCTTCGCTTCGGTCGGGTGCCGAAGGCCGCGGTCATCAGCTGATCTTCTTTTTTCGAATAATTCCCAAGAATTTCATTACACATTACCTCGACTGTGTCCAGACACTCTTTGCAAGGTTTTTTAAAGTATTTCTTGAATTTGAAATGGTAAGGAAGCCGGACAAGTTCCCCCTTCTTCTTCTCTCCCTCTAGCTTTGGCATCTCCCATTCTTTTAGAATAGGGAAAACTCTGAACACCAAGAACTCTTGCACCAGATCCCTGGTACCGATATGCTCTGAAATAATTTCAAACTCACCCAGTGCAGCCCAGGTGGGACCTTCTAATTTCATGTGGCATCGCGGCCTTGTCTCTCCGAAGATTAGTTCAAGGGGGCTTTGTACCAACTTCTCTTCATCTTCGTCAACCTTCACGTAAAACCACTCAGATTTCCAGCCTGCTGGCCATTTGCTTCGGTAGCTGATAACAGGAGACTTTGTTGTCTTCCGGTAGGCAAAGTTGTAACAACCAAAGTTATCATGTAATCCATCTTTTCTGGCCTTCGTTTGGTAATGTAACTCATGAACTCGACAGAAACTGTCGGCAAACGGTTCCACAGCTTGGCTTCGGAGGGCCCAGATATAAACATTAAGCCTAACGATAGCGTTAGGAGTCAATTGATGAAAGTAAATACCAAACTTTTTCAATACATCTGCAATAATTCCATGAAGAGGGAATCTCAGCCCAGCCTTTAAAAAGCTCTTGAAAATGACAATCTCGTCTTTCTCTGGCTTCGGGGTAGTTTCTTCTCCCCCGAAGCGAAGTAGCTTCTTCTGATTTTCACTAAAATAACCTGCTTTCACCATCTTGGAAAGATCAGCCTTTGAAACAGTTGATTTCCCGAAGTCCAAGTGACTGGGCTTGCTGGGCATGGCAATGCGATAGTCATCTTCGGGATCAGTTTCTGCAATGTTCTCCTCTTCTCCTTCGGCAGTTGTCGGGTCTGCTTCAGCAGCGGGCATTTCTTCCGCAGTCACCAGTCCGGAACGCTGCATTGCTTCGGAGATGGGCACAGTCCCCGAACCTTCAGCTTCGTCTCCTTCACGTTCAACTCTGGCAGTAGATCGCACTCTGGCCATTTGATTCTGAGTTTGGGGAAGTTAAACACTTTTTTCTTTTTCCTTTTCTCCCGAAGCCTTTCTTTCTGACGAAGCAGACTTCGAAATGGACCTTCGTTCGATTCTGAGAATCAAGCTTCGGCTATAGTTAAAAATTTTGGCAGCAAAACAGTGCAAATAGCAATGAATGCTGTGGTAACTTCACACCTACTCGTCTGTTTATATAGTGCTGCAGGTAAGAAGGCGAAGCGGCAGGATTTTTACACCAGGCGGGCAGTCACTTGTACTCGCTGCGCAGTGGACCGCAAAGATCAAACAGTAACTCTGCAAGGTGGGACCGACACGAGCTCAGAAATTGAATCGTTTCTCGGCAACGAGCTCAGGGAAGGTGTTTTTTGGACCTTCGGCTTCCCGAAGCTTAAGAGGCATTTTTCACGGACCAAGCTCGTTACGAAAAACGATCTAGCACCGCGAAAGGGGCTACTGTTGGGACCATGCTTCGTTGCGCCGAAGGTCTTACACGAAGAAGCAGCTTCGGCTGAAGTTGTTCCCAGGAGATGGCCGAAGGTTCCTTTTCATGGAGCTTCGGCATTACAAACCGACATAGAGATAGAATGACCTTTTTATCCATAGAGGTCTGAGTCAATGTTGTAAACTTTTGTAAGGGGCATAATTGTAATTCGTCACAGGCTGTGTCCTGTGTCTATAAATAGATGAACAGTACCCCCGTACTGTTCACACGAACTTGACATTTGCTTTCGCATCACACCTGTACTTTTGCTTTCCTCAGGACCAAAGGTACATTTGTAATTTGAAGTCATTTATATTCGTTCATGATAATAAAAATGGAGATGATTCTATGATAAAATTTAAATGTTTATTTCATACCTCATGATTTGTATGAATACTTCGTCCCTTGTTATTATGCTTACGAAGGTACGTCCTTCGTAACCTTCGTCCGAAATTCTTTATATCCTGAAGGGATATAATGTTTTGGAGGACGAAGGACTTTAACACTTAACATTTTCTATGTTGCCTTGTTCTTAATTCTTAGCATTTGAGAACAAGCCCCCAACAGTTATGTTGGTAAATATAGGTTTCTTACTAAAGAATTAGAAAATTTGTTTCTAACGGTAAAATGACCCTTTTAATAGACATCATGTTTTTGATTTAATGAGATTCATTATAGATGTTTAAGTATAGCAGTATTAAATAGAAACTTAAAAGTAATATGTCATATAACTTTTCTAATAACGATATAATGGCTTAATTAAATGCTCACACCGTTATAACTAAACACAATAGTTAATAACATACCAATGAATATAATTTTCATTTTAAATATCTAGATCATATGTTTCTAAACTAAAGATAAAGATAAATAATAGAGTAATTATGTCCTCTCATAATCTAGTTAATTAGATTTATATTACAAATTGTTCACAACTGGTTATATATGCTTAGTTAATCATTTAATCAAACTTAGTCCATATTATATATATATATATCACTTAGTTTTCCTAAAGAATAAACTAATGAAAATAGTGTTCATGTTCTTTAATAATAATTAAAATGTTAGTTTATATATTGTTTTATATATAGCTTTCTTAATAAGGAGTATAGGACATGTACTTTGTAATGAAACTAAAAGATAGTGGCTTATTCATTGTCTTTTACATAAAAGTTCATTTAAAGCATATACCATAACTTTCCATAAATAGGTGTTTAATAATAATAATGACCTTTCACATAAAACCTATTTAGACTTATATATTAATTTATCATAAGTGAGTGGTTAACAATATTTATAAGATGTTCCATAATGCTTCTAAAATTAATAACGTGTTTCATAGCCCATTAACCTTAGATATAACATATATCTTCTCTAAAAAGTTAAAAAGGTTTAATATCGTTATAACATGTTTATCGTGTTATAAACCCTTAATCTAGCCGTATCACGTATGACGTTTTATAAAAGATTAAAATTGATGAACCCAATATTTATATATTTTAATTAAGATATTTTTAAAGATCATGTCTTGTCTTATAAAGTATAGATCACACATTTTTGAAAAGAATACTCTCTTATTATAACCATTACCTGCGACGTTTTTGAAAAGCGAACGCTCTTTTCGTTAGGCTTTCTTTTAACTTTACGTATGGTGAATGTTGTATGTTATTGAGTGGAGTTTGTTCTTCTTGTTCGTTTGCGTGATATTCAGTGGTTGATCTAGTTAATAATCAAGATATATTCCGTGGAAGAACCTCGAGTTTTCAATAAGCAAGGCAAGTGGACTTCTCCCTCTGCATACTCTGTTTGATCCCAAACAATACAATTAATAAAGTTTATTCTTTGATATATATGCATAATTTGATGGGTTACCTATTCAGATACACCTAACCTTTCCAACCTTATTCCTTGTTAACCTGCGTTTATGATTTAATCTAGTAGCTATCCTATTGCTACAACTTTAACTTTATGATGTTACTCCAACTGATGATATCAATGTTCCAAATGGTAAGTTACATTATTGTTGTTAATCCAACGATTAAACAAGATTATTGCATCTTAATTGGAACATGGAGTGACCACCCGGGATAACAGTGCAACCACGAGTGCTATCATGGCTCTGGCTTTGGTAATTAGCTTTATATGCTTAGTGCTTGGCAACCTTACCTGAAATATGGGCAAGAGGGGGAGCGGTAGGTGTTGGCAGCCCACGTTAACATGGGGACGTATTCTTGGCTAAGGTACCTCACCCAGGGGGCCACCACCATCGTCTTTAGAAACCTTAGCGGGTTGCTTCGTATTAAGTGTATTTTGTGAAAGCCTCATAGTGGATCCCTAGCCACTCACCTCGGAAGTGTTTACGGGTTTTGGACGACCCAGGCTAGAGGGGATACACGGCTTGTGGGTAAAGTTGTACCACCTCTGCAGAGTGTAAAACTGATATATCAGTCGTGCTCACGGTTAAGAGCAGCCTAGACTCCTCACATGATAATTGAACTTGAAGATGGAAATAAATCGAGATCCGATGATTTGCCAATGGTTTGCTTAAGTGGTTTCACTTAAGTGTTTTTGATATACTCTTATACCTTTGCTTAATGGGAATAATTGGGATTCACACTTATTAGTAAGACAGGTGTTGTTAATAAAATGTTGACCAACTAAAATGCTTACTGCTCAACCTTAGCCTCACCTTATTACCTTGCATTAGTTTTTCCCCCACTTGCTGAGCCCCGATCATAAGTGAGCTCACCCTTGCTTAATTTTGATTAGAAGTTGTAGATGAAGATATGATGCTGAACTCCATGGATGCTAGTCTAGTGATACCCCCGGTCACCTTCCTATGGATGGATGTCCATGTTTCGCTGTACTTTGATGAATAAAGGTTAAGACATTATGTCTATTCGAAGTGTAATATGTTAATATAATCGTTATTTACGCTTTTATGCATTGTTCTTTTGATATATTACACTTGTGACGTCAACATATGTGTGGAAATAGATCCTGGCACACATATGCTATGCACCCGGCTCTGCCCTTAGAAACAGGTGTGACACCATGGTCTTGAGCCTGTTGTATGTTTGGGTTGGCTCCTCCCCCCTGATCATTGCGAACCTTCCCAGTTCGCCCTCCACCAACTCCATCTTGGTGAGCATGGTGACATCATTTCCCTCATGCGAGATCCTGAGGGTGTCCCAGATCTGCTTGGCGTTATCCAAGCCGCTCACCTTATGGTACTCTTCCCTGCACAAGGATGCTAAAAGAACAGTGATAGCTTGTGCATTTTTGTGAATTTGTTCATTAATAAACATGGGATTATCCGTACTATCAAATTGCATTCCATTCTCTACTATCTCCCATATACTTGGATGAAGAGAGAACAAGTGGCTACGCATTTTGTGACTCCAAAATCCGTAGTCCTCTCCATCAAAGTGTAGAGGTTTACCAAGAGGAATGGAAAGCAAATGTGCGTTTGAATTATGCGGAATACGAGAGTAATCAAAAGAAAAGTTTGAGTTGACCGTTTTCTTTTTCTCGTAGTCGTCGTCGTCCTTTTGGGAAGAAGAAGACTCGTCGCTGTCGTAGTAGATTATCTTCTTGATGTGCCTCTTCTTCCCATCTTTCTTTTTGTGACTCGAGCCAGAGTCGGTGGGCTTATCGTCTCTTGGCTCGTTGAAGGTGGACTCCTTCTCCTTATCGTTGACCACCATCCCCTTTCCCTTAGGATCCATCTCTTCGGACGATTAGTCCCTTGTGTGAAGAGAACGACTCTGATACCAATTGAGAGCACCTAGAGGGGGAGGGTGAATAGGTGATCCTGTAAAAACTTGAAACTTAAAGCCACAAACTTGATTAAGTGTTAGAGCAATAAAGCCAAGTGGCTAGAGAGGAGTTCTTGCTAAACACGATAATCACAAAGAAATCAACACAGAGAGGCACAGTGGTTTATCCCGTGGTTCGGCCAAGTCCAACACTTGCCTACTCCACGTTGTGGCGTCCCAACGGACGAGGGTTGCACTCAACCCCTTTCAAGCGGTCCAAAGACCCACTTGAATACCACGGTGTTTTGCTTTCGTTTACTATCCCTCGTATGCGAGGAATCTCCACAACTTGGAGTCTCTCGCCCTTACAAATGATGATCACAAAGAAACACGGAAGTAAGGGAGGGAGAGCAACGCAAACAAGACACAAAATCAGAGCACAAACACGCACACAAGTCACAACTTGAGCTCGCAACACAACTCGAAGAGTTCTCTACTCAAATGGAGCTCTAGTTGCTATCACAAAGAATCAAATGCGCGGAAATGGAGTCTTGGTGCTTAGAGTTGATTAAAGAATGCTTGGTGTACTCCTCCATGCGCCTAGGGGTCCCTTTTATAGCCCCAAGGCAGTTAGGAGCCGTTGGAAGCAATCTAGGAAGACAAATCTTGCCTTCTGTCGGGTGACGCACCGGACAGTCCGGTGCACCACCGGACAAGCACTGTTCACAGTCCGGTGCAGATTGCTTTCCTAAATTTGGCGCAGCCGACCGTTGAAGATTTGGAGCCGTTGGCGCACCGGACACTGTCTAGTGTACACCGGACAGTCCGGTGCCCCCATATGACCGTTGGCCCGGCCGCGCGTCACGCGCGGATTGCGCGACCGACCGTTGGCTCACCGGACAGTCCGGTGCCTCACCGGATAGTCCGATGAATTTTAGCCGTACGCCTGTTGACTGTTTCCCGAGAGCGGCGACTTCGCCGCAGACGACTCACCGGACAGTCCGGTGCACCACCGGACAGTCCGGTGATTTATAGCCGTACGCCGCCGTCGAGACCCGAGAGCAGGCTGCACCGGACACTGTCCGGTGCACCACCAGACAGTCCGGTGCACCCAGACCGAGCAGCCTTTTGGCTGAACATAGACAACTTTTCTCCAAAGCGATTTCTCCTGTTTCTAGCACTTATACACAATACATTAGTCTTCAAAACAATGTACTAAGTCTAGAAACATACCTTTAATCTTGATTTGCACTTCTTGAGTCTTTGGCACAAATATTACTCAAAGCATTTTTGTATGGAGCACTTAATCACCAAAATCTTATAGAAATGACCCAAGGGGCACATTTCCCTTTCACAAACTCTTAACAAAATATTTGCATGTAGATTCTTCATCACATTCTGTATATTAATTTTTCATCTCTGCATCGCTAAGTTCTATTTTTTATCAATAAAATACAAAATAACAACAAGCTTGGTTCCCATTTAAAGTGGCTAATGAGCTATTTGCTACAATGCCTACGAGCGCCAACTGAAAAGAGAAAGGAAACAATTTGATATACTTTGTTGGCCTTCTACCAATTATTTGGTTTGGAGTCAAGTTCGCTTTCTGCTATTTTCCTATTAAAATATAGAAACAACTATATTAAATAAATAATAACAGAAATTCTCGCTGCTACATTAGTACACGAGGTATCGTTGGATGAAGGTACATTTGTATAGGAAGTGTCATTGGATGATGATGTAGTTCAAAATATTACCAACACGTTTTATTTGACAAAGGAATGGATGTCTGAATCATATTCCTCCATCAATACCTTCTCTCAACTATTGATGGTAGTATTTTGAAACTATGAATGTTTCATTAATGACACGTACATAGAGTTTAATTATTATTATGTTTTAGTTTTATATAGAGGAGTAACTAATGATCTTGATGCTGAATTTTAATAACAAAGTTTGGTGGGGAGAATAGCTTTTGGTTTTATAATTCAACTGTATGTATGTTTAGTTCTCTATTGCCATCTGAATGCTTAGCTTCATCGAGCAGTAAAAATGTAACTTCTCTTGCCAATTCATGCTCAAGTCTGAAATAGAAGTGGTCGATGGTGGTCAAGTAGTACAGTCTAAAATACAAGTGCTCAAGTCTGAAATACAAACTGCTCTTTATTGTCCATGACGTTAAAAATAACAGGCTTCAGTGGCAACGATCGCAAATAAAGCTACAATTTATTTTTGTGTCGGGAGTTGATGGGCTAGAAGCTACCTGGGACAGACAGAAACGTATAGAAACAAACATATAGAAGATGTCAGCTGTTCGTTGTGCAGCAAACGGCACAGATAAAACAGCCAAGCCGAATCGCGCGACTGTAGACGATCTCGTTCCCTCTTCCTGACCTTCTTCAAGGCTCACAAGTCACAACCATTGTTTTAAATGTCCGGCTAAGGGCCTTGGTGGCGAGCTTTTGGATAAGCTATAAAGGCTATAGCCGCAAGCTAATCCATTTAGCGGGTTTTAAAAAACATGGCATAACTTTATAGATAGTTTAAATGTTCAATAGCCGCGAGCTAATCCATTTAGCGGGTTAAAAAACATGGCATAACTTTATAGATAGTTTAAATGTTCAATATTTGAATCTGACAGTTCAAACTAGTAGTTCAAATGTTCAATAATAAATCAATATACATGCAAATTCAACGTTCAACTACATAGGTAAAAGTCATTTAACCACTATCCAACAAACATTAAGTTAAAGAGCCTACCCACAATTTGTTTTTGGGCCTTAATGTTTCAAAGGTTCGGCCAGTAAAAAGATTGCATGTTTAGTAGCTAAATCGAGCTGAGAGCAACTCCAACAGCTTATATAAAAATCCTATCTAAATCTCAAGTTTAAAGAACACTTTTTAAAATAGGTAGCTTTCTACAAGGCATGAGTACCAACAGATTATGTAAACCAAACGTTTACTCGGCTTTTGTGTATGTTTGAATTTTTCTACATTCCATGCTCCGCTCTCACACTCTGGCTTTTGGATCCGGTTTGAAGCTGTCTATGATAATACAACTGCATTTGTGTTGCTGAAACTCATTCAACTCAGCATGAATAATGTAATCTCATTTTAAAAGGTCTGACAAATCAAGCCCAAGTAATGAACTATATTATAGCCACCTACAGATAAGAGTTATTGGCCACAAGAAGTTTCAGAACCCAGATTTCAGTCTATCAATTAATGTATGGCGTGATCTGTACAATGGTGGCGACCTCATAGTGTGCGGGCGCCGGAAACAGAGCTGGAGCGCCGGAGGGAGCAGTAGCAGGAGAGCGCGAGAGGGAGCAGGAGGGCGGGAGATCGGTAGATGGCGAGTCTCAAGTGCTAGGCAAATATGGCTAGCGATGGGGAGGAAATGACGAGCTAGATACGATGGCGAGTTTGAAGGCGAGACTGTTGCAAGCTAATATCAGGATGTTTTTCATTTCTTTACCGAGCCGATGCTGTTTAGCCAGTCTGTTGGTGATGCTCTAATATTACATATTTAGCGGACTAAATAAGGCTAGCAGCCACTAATTTTGTTTAACGCCAAATAGTGTATTTCTTAGATCTAGACCTTCTGAAAGGACTAGGTGTATGCCCGTGCGTTGCTACGGAGTCAACATGTACTGGCAAGATGCAATGAGATATAGAAGCGCTATGATAAAATACATGATGTACAAAACAATTATTGTTATTCTATACTTTTGTTAGTTACATACCTAAAAAATATAGTACAATGACTGCGCGTTGCAATTACACACAAATTCGATAAAATGTTAATGTACAACAACTATACAAAAACCGAATAGCATACATTATTATAGATCTCAATTTTTCACATCCTAGTTTTATATCAGACTCCCATCTTATTATTATTTTGTTAGGCGAGAAACAAACATGTTAAGAAAACTTGGTCCAAAACCTCTATAAAAGCCCATCCAGCCGTCTTCATCAAGCAACAGCCTAGTAGTTTTCATGACTGAAGGCCTATCCTTACCATAGTTGTCCATAACCTGAAACCACAGAAACTGTTTCTGCAAAGATACATAATCACACCTTCAGAAGAACAATTAAATTTACCTGAAGCCGAGTCTTGATGGTATCTATTGGAACCTTATACCACAGAAACTATATACCAAGTGAGAATGCGAGACAGTAGGCAGTAGACTTCCGATTCGGCCGTCTAGCTGATTATTTGGAAGCGCACATGTGAACCGTTGATAAATACTCCTCCTCGGGCAATACAAAGGGTTGGCCAGCTAGCTTCAAAGTCCAGTGTTTTTTGTCAGCGGCCGCACATGCCACTCTGAAACTGAGTGGTGATAATCGACCAGCAAGCACCCGCAGTTGTTTAGTAAATCAATTAGTGTTTTCCTACTAATGAATAATTTTATTATTAAAGAGTTGTAGGATATTACAGATCTACCAGTGAACTTCTAAATGTTGTTTGGATGATGTATCCCAGTAAATTTGGTAATATAATAATGGCTTCATAGTGGAGAATAGAAGATAAAAATGGGGAAAAAGGTATGTAAACATAGTATACGAAACGAAACCATACTGTGTGCACAGGTGTCCGTCGCTCACTTGCGAGCTCATAACCGTTTGGATCTTCACCAGGTGGATGAAGAGTAGAGATACAAACCCACCCATCAGGATAGACCGGCGTTTCCCCAAAATATTATGCATGATGTCAGCGTGAATGAATTTTATTATCGCATAATCTGTAATCCATTTATGCAGCGTGAATGAATTTCACCCATTTGAATAATCAGTGTAATCTATCTATAAACAAAAGAAATCACTACACGTGGGATTTTCTGGCAGATCAAACAACAATGTAAAAGACAACGTTTATCCACTCTATCTATAAACAATGAACAAGGGTTTTAATGATTCAGTTGCAACAATGTTACATGTTTGGTTCCTCAGCTAAAACTACAGTTCATTTAGCTGACATAAACAGGTTGTGAAGCAGAATATGAAGTTTAGCTTGTGTCAAACAATTGTGCACAACATCATTAGTTTTACCTGTGATTTTTCAGCCCGTTGATCCCATAAGAGAACAGTACGGTCAAGTGAACCAGAGAGAAAATTTTCTTTCTCAGAGCAAAATGAGATGCAGACAACCCTGGACAAAACACATATGTGCAAGGTGAGAGCATATATGCAAGTATTTGTGCATATGTATCCTCAAAACAAATGCAATTTAAAAACCTCTTATAATACCACCAAGAGTAATCATGGGAGAATATGATGCTTCTCCTCAGAGCCCACAATAGCAGCCTTGTTAGCCCAAGATATTGACCTTATTCAGTCTTGCTTCTCCTCAGAGCCTATATGCTTCAGTTCCAATAGTTGGAAGCGAGGGGAGGGGAAATGGTTGTGAGAGCCGAGAAAGGAAGTAGAAGCGTGCTTCAGTTCTGAGTTGGGAAAAATTAGATCTATACCATTTAAAAAATAGCATCGAAGATCCAATTTTAGAAAAAATGGCATGGAAATGTCACCCGGATACATATTTCTACCATATGTTAAATGGAACTGGCTGATCACAAAAAACACTATAAAAAATAGGGTTCATACTCAAGAAACGATAGCTCAGATTTCTCTTCTATGTGCTATCACTTGGTCCGCTCATACTCTGATTTAAATGACTGCATAGAAATGGTGCAGAGGGTACTGAATCTAGTGATTCAGTAAGGATGTGTATACATTATAGGAAGCAGCTCTTGTAAAATAG
Source organism: Zea luxurians (assembly GCA_029449295.1). NCBI lineage: Eukaryota > Viridiplantae > Streptophyta > Magnoliopsida > Poales > Poaceae > Zea > Zea luxurians. Next base: position 6,269,744 of record JAOPSE010000016.1, read on the forward strand.
GAAGCGGCTCTTGTAAAATAGGAAGCAGCTCTTGTAAAATACTCTGATTTAAAGGGCTGGAAACAAAAGGCTTCCCCCGCTGTTGGTGTATACATTATAGGACAGCGGCTCTTCGACATTGTCAATCAGGAGCTTGTAAAATAGCTTCTCATTTCTGTCCTGGGAAAAAATGCAGCATTCAACAAAACAAAAACACTCTTGACTGAAATAACAATCTAGCTAGCTGCAACTGACTTTGTGAGCACATAGTTTCCCTTGGATATGTCTGATGGGCTTACCTGAAGGTCCATTAGCGCAGTGTAGTGCTGCAACGGGGCCTAGAACTTCCGTTGCCACAACTCAAGAGAGCAGCCAAGTCAGTTATTTTCCATCATTATTGGATTGCATAAGCATAAGGATAATGAACAGGTATTGAATGCCCAATTTAATGGTAGGAATAACAAAAAAAATTAAAACAAGAAAACAACTCTTACAATCCAGTGGCGCACAGACGAAGGATCACAATCACGCATTGATTTGAGGAACTTCTCTTTAGCATAGAAATCATTATTGTGCACGTTACGTGTGCCTGCACTTTCCACCTTAACATTAACCTCAACCACCTGCACGAGAAATGATCAAACAATCAATCATAGTGGCTTTAATATAATGGATTTACAGAGATAGTCCACTGGATAAAGCATGTCACCCCTCTGTTTGAATCAAAATAGATGATTGTGTAGTTGTTTGAATCCAAAGCAGACACAACGTCATATCCATTGCGGGAGCGCCAATGGATGGTGGCGAATCCGAAGGAAGGTGCGCGAGGTTAGGGGCGAGGGCATGAGGACGGCGCGGGGGGCGATGATGGCAGGGCGTCGACGGAGGATTTTCTGGGATTGCGGGAGCGCCAATGGAAGGTACACATCAGCAAGGGCACGAGGGGGAGCGCGGGCTCGGGCAGAACCGTGGTGCACGGTGTGGACATCTACGATACTGTCTTATAGAGTAGTAGGGATTTTAGCATCTTTTAATATCCTTCCAATAGTCCATGTTTGAAGTCGAGAACTTCTGCACTGTTGTGTGTTTCAGCAACCTCTGTCTTTGGAGAAACAAATAGATCTTTTCTCGTAAGGGTGTCCAGTAACTTTAGTTTTCATGGCCTTCTATTTTCAAAATGGACATTTTTGTCTGACGAACATGCTAATTTGCAGATGAGGGCCATAAAAGAGGAACTTGGCGATAACGATGATGAAGAAGATGATGTGGCTGCACTAGAAAGAAAGATGTAGAATGCAGGAATGCCTGCTAATATTTGGAAGCTTGCTCAAAGGGAAATGAGGTAAGCTATCATGCCATATCCTTCTATCTTTGTGCACATGTGGTATTGGAGATTTTTGTATCTAGTTAGCCTTTTTGTACAGGCGCCTACGAAAGTTGCAACCTCAGCAACCTGGTTATAGTAGCTCTCGAGCCTACTTGGAACTTCTTGCTGACCTTCCTTGGCAAAAGGTCAGTGAAGAAAGGGAGCTTGACCTTAGAGCTACAAAAGAGAGCCTTGACCAGGATCATTATGGACTAACAAAAGTTAAGCAAAGGATTATTGAGTATTTGGCTGTTCGTAAGGTTTGTAATTTGATCTGTGCATCCTTTTCTTATGTGCAGACGTCCCTATTCTGGTTAATGTAGTTTATATCTTATGGAGTTCTATTAATTTGCTCACAGCTCAAACTTGATGCCAGGGGTCCAGTGCTGTGTTTTGTTGGACCACCTGGTGTTGGGAAGACTTCTTTGGCCTCCTCCATAGCAAAGGCCCTGAACAGAAAATTCTTAAGAATCTCTCTTGGTGGTGTAAAAGATGAAGCTGGTATTAGGGGCCACCGAAGGACATACATTGGAAGCATGCCAGGGAGACTTATTGATGGACTAAAGGTTCAATCATGTTCTTCCCATTCTGAAGTAGCTATTTTATCTGTTCTAAGTTCTAACCTACTATTTTCAAGAGATGTTCTTCTAACCTAATTGTATTCAAAATTCAACAACGATCACAAAAAGATTTGTTAGGTCCCCCTTCTATCAAATGATGTTTGTTTAGTAAAGTACGAACTAAAAGCTCTAAATATGACCCTAAATCTCAAGGAATTATTTGAATATATTTTCTAAATATGAGTTCTTACTAAAAAATGCAAAGGGTATCTGTGAGCAATCCAGTGATGCTTCTAGATGAAATTGACAAGACTGGTTCTGATGTACGTGGTGATCCAGCATCAGCACTACTGGAAATTCTTGATCCTGAGCAGAACAAAGCATTCAACGATCAGAGAGGTGTGGACTTATTGGTTCATCAGCGAGGTCTTGCCGACCCTACGAACAAGGAGACACAAGAGGGGTCAGTGAGGAGCCGACGCGACCAAGCAAGCAAACGAACGAATAGACAAAACAAAACAAGAGATAGAGAGAGGCTGTGGTCTTGAAAGGGACAGGGAGCTGGCCGCACATGCTATTGCCGACGATGACAAATTTGAGGAGCATTCGCTTGCGCGTCGCCATGGGTGCAGGCGCCAGATCTGGGTGCGCAGACATGGGTAGAATCGGATCAGAGCGTGTGGACGAAGAGCGGAGGAACGATGAAGAGTAGAGGGTCTCTGTGTTCAGGCAAACCTGCTAAGTCGACAACCAACTCGTCATCCTGTGCCGCCGCGTCCTCGTCGTCCGAGCGTCGATTGCGGAGGTGGGCATCGGAGGCGGGGCGCGTGCGTCGCGCGTGGGGCGGATGCGTCGATGTTGTTTGGGCAGAGATGAAGGCGAGCGAGGCGATGGTGGAAGCGAAGGCGAGCGAGGCGGGCGGGCCTGCGCGTCGCCATGGGCGCGGGCGCCGGATCTGGGTGCGCAGACATGGGCAGAATCGGATCAGAGCGTGTGGACGAAGAGCGGAGGAACGATGAAGAGTAGAGGGTGTCTGCGTTCAGGCAAACCTGCTAAGTCGCCAACCAACTTGTCATCCTGTGCCGCCGCGTCTTCGCAGTCCGAGTGTCGATTGCGGAGGTGGGCATCGGAGGCGGGGCGCGTGCGCCGCGCGTGGGGGGATGTGTCGATGTTGTTTGGGCAGAAACGAAGACGAGCGAGGCGATGGTGGAAGCGAAGGCGAGCGAGAGCGGTGATTTCGTGGAGGCGTCTGGGGCGAGTGGTCGTGCGGCGGATGCGGCCGTTGCGGGCGGCCTTTGCGGGATTGGGGGAAGCGACGAACGGCGGGTCGTGCGGCGGATGCGGCCGTTGCGGGCGTGCGGCGGTTTCGCGGCGGCGTTTGGGGGCGAGTGGGCGCGCGGCGGATGGCGGGGCGTGCGGCCGTTGTGTGCGGGGCATGCGCGTGCGGGTAAAAGCGGGGGCAGTCTACACTGCCCCCTTAATAGTTAGTAGAGATATAGCCCCGGCTATTTAAAACCTTGGTCACAACGGCAAGGAATCCGGCGGTTACCGATCGAGACTAGTTCCAACCAGGAGTTGGAAACGAAACCTCCACCCAGGAGCCCCTGCTCGAGCCGGCGGAGGCGGCGGCCGGAGCAGATTAACAGAGCTTTTCGAGCTTGCAAGGAGGATTCAACATGCGGAGGAAGCTGCTGCAGTTCCCGTCCCTCGTCGCTCAGCACGCCCTCCGCGGGGCCCCAACACCCAGATTCCAACCCCAGCCCCACCACCACCGCTTCCTGCACTCCCCCTCCGCGCCCACATCCGCATCCCCTTCCCCCTCCCCGTCGGCCCACCTCATATGGAATCGCCTCTCCGGCTCTACCGGGATCTCTCCCTTACCGAGGACCGCCGCAGACGTCGCAGCGGCCGCGCGGACCGCCGCGTCCCGGTGGTTGGCCACCGCGCGCGGCGCCCGCTCTCTCGATCTCTTCTCGCTGTCGCGGTGGCGCAGGGCCTCGGGGCGGCAGTTCTCGCCTTCCCCTTTCCTCCAAGGCGCGACCTGGTGAGGTTCATAATTGGCGCAATCTTACTTGGGAACTGTTGTAGTCATTTCGTCATTTTGTGTTCTGGTGTCTGCGGAAGGGCGTCCTGGATGGAGTCCGCCGACGGGGCGGTGTGGATGCTCATCGGTGCGAATGTTGCTGTCTTCCTGCTGTGGCGTGTGGCCGATCCAGGGTTCATGAGGAAGCATTTCATGGTAAGTGAAGTTATGAGTTATTAGATTATAGCAGTGGTTACTTTATTATTGTCGTAATGAACAGTGGTTACTTTATTATTGTTGCAACGAGCAGATTTCACTGGACAATTTCAAGAGTGGACGGTTGCACACCTTGCTCACGAGTGCTTTCAGCCATGCAGAGTTTAATCACCTCTTTGCCAATATGTTTGGCCTCTTCTTCTTTGGGAGCAGTGTAAGTTGGATGCTTTTCCTTTAGGTTACATGAAAGATATAGCCCAATAGGGAATCGAATTGAAAAGATTTTGCAGTGATGGGAAATCTATGTGTCTTCCAATCTTCTTAAACTAAAGAATATGGAAAGTAGAGAAAGACATGTTGAGGTTCTATAATCTCAGACTCTGCTTTGTTTGAGTGCAGCGTAAATGGTCCTTGAAAATTTAGTAAAACTATGTGCAATGTACAGTCCAAAAAATAACCTCATTTTTTCAACAGTAGACTAACAATGTTTGATAACGTTGTATCTATCTATAACATGAATTTAGGACCAATTGTCACAATATATTTTTAAATGTTCATTTAAACCGTATCATTTCATTTGTATCACAGTATCCTAATTTAAAGTAAGTCCACTTTTTGGCCACCTATATTTTCAAAGAAGCCATGGACCCACATTGTTAAAAAAACTTGGCCCGAGGGGTAAGACTTATGTTACCCTAATACGTCGATACAAAGATACGGATTGGGTACGCGATACCCCGGTACACTATTTCTAAAAACACCAATACAACGATAGGCAAATATATATTATAAATAAAATTGAATGCTATTATAAAAAAATTAGTCATATGTCTGTGCATTGCTAGGGTTTCTATACATCATATGAGTAGATTTTGTTTTAATAAAACACAAAAATATGTCTGTTCTATTGGTTAAATGAGTGTGAATGTGGAGTCAACAATCAAGGTTCAAACCCCCACTATGCACAATTTTACCTTATTTTTGTATAAAGCGGGAAGGGTGACATGACAACTGTGGAACTATGGAAACTGGTGCTTTATATAGTAGTAAAAAGAGAAATTGAATGCCGGAATAGTGTACCACACAAGTTCACAACTAGTACATAGATAATAAAGTTTAGGCCATCAAACCTAGCAACTTTAGTCTTTAGGTTCTAACAGACCACAATATTACATAACAAATAATGATAAAGATGATAAGTTGATAATTGAACCCAGATGGTCATGACTCATGACTCATGACAACAGCTAAATTTCATTCTTCTTTAGTTGGTTCTGCATCTTCGGCCAAACCCAATGGCCCAAGATCTTCAAACACTCTTTCTTCAAGTTCTGGTTCGTCAGGTGACAGATTAGCATGCTCAAGAAAATCAACACCGCCCTCAAAATCAACTTTGAAAGTGTCAGCTCCAACATCCCACATTGCTGATGGACCACAATGGCATTCATCAGTTTTTCTTGAAAGAATACACAAGTTTTGTTGTGTGAGAACTAAAAGTGGTGGCCCTGAGGGTGGGGCAGAGGGGCGGTCGCCCCGGGCCCCCGAATTCATAGGGCCCAATTCTAGTCATGTGATTCAATAGCCATTAACAAAAAAAATGAATATCTAAACATGTTAGAAGAAAATTTTAAGATGATACTATAATATATATCCTTTTATTTACTTATTATTTGATCTAAATATTTTTATATGTATTTTGAGTGTTTAATTAGTAACATTTATATATTAAAAATAATTTGAAGGGCCTCTATTTGAAACTTTGTCCCAGGCCCCTAAAATGTTAGGACCGCCATTGGACTAAATCCTCAACATGCCTAGGATTTAGCCTGCAATTTAAATTGCAAATTTGCATTATGAATCAAATTTCATGCATGTGTGTTACCAACTTCCCTCTGGTAAGCCTGCAACATAGGTTTCCTGGTGTCTCTCAAGGGTGAGTGGAGGGGAAGATCAGAATTGTGCAAGGCGTATGGGGGGGGGGAGGCGCTAATCGCCCTGGTCACCGGTGTCGGCGCTATGCCCAGCCAGGGTGACCCAAGACGATCTCGCCCCTAGGGAGATGTTATTTCTTGGATGCCTATTATAGCTGATGCCCAGCCACCCTTATAGTTGCAGGCGACCTAGCGCACCCTACTACAGATATAGACTCTGCTATTATTTAGGAAATAAATCAAAAGGAAACTAATCCTCTAAGGAACTTATCTTCTAAGGAAACTTATCTTCTCCTAATCAGGAAGACAGGAATTGATCAGACCTGTTGCCTCTTCTTGCGCCCCTTCCCTTTTCTTGCGCCTGGTGAACTGGCGGCCCACAAAAGCATCTATAACATTGTGTGAAACCATAATGAACATGCCAAATAAAATGAGATCGAATTGAACCTGTTTCTCAATGAACTATGGCTCAGCCCATATGTACTCCAATTTCTCTCAGCACATGAAGGTGATGCCGGCTGCCCAAGTAATCTAAGTGCTAGCTTCTTCAAATCTGGAACAGAATGGCCATGAATTCCCCACCACAACTTTGGTTCCATATAACCTCTATCCTAAAAAAAACTCGGTCGGGGAGGGAAAGACTACACTCCTGGTATTATAGTAAGAAGAGATCGAAACAATGGTCCCGGTCGAGAAAATCCCCGAACCCTAGCCCCCATCACTAATGGGCCGGCACCAAACGTTCACTCTGCAATGGCCCAACCGGAGGGTGGCGCACGGGACATCGTAACCTGAGAGCGGATGGGGCACAATGAGGGGATTTTTTTTAACCAAACCTGAAAATTCACCCCCGAGGGGGATCGAACCCAGGACTTGGAGGTGCTACCGGAAGCCCTTGACCATTAGGCTAGAGGCCCTTTGTTATAGACTCCTTTGTGGGCCGGCAATATGCTAGGCGGAGGGTCATTAGGCCAGCCATTTGTTAGATGGCGGCTGGTTGTTAGAGAAGTTTAAGGAGGCTTATCCTCCCTGGGGCTTATCCCCTCAATAATCTACTAAGTTGTTAGGCCCCGGAGCTATAACTGTGCCTTAGATTGTAATAGGGTTTTATGAAAAGAAGTTGCACCTGCGTGGCTGGCTCCTGGATCACGGTGGCGGACCTCACGCCCCCTAGTGATCGTGTTCTTGAGCCGCCACGATGTGCTCCTCCACTCATGCCACCCTGCTAGCCCACCCTTCGTGGTGTACGCCTCCCTGTCCTGCGCACCGCAGCAGGATCCATAACAATTTGGTATCGGAATCAACCACCGCATCGACATCAATGTCCGGCGACGACGACGAGACTGGGAAGATGATGGACTCCGTGAAGCTTCATCGCATTCTGGGGCAACTCGCCAGCATGAATATCGACTGGACACTCATGCACAACACATTTGTCTCCTGGAGCAGGACCCCTCCACCTAGACAGGCTCGCCGCGGGTACTACCTCTGCGCTCGACGACCCTGCCTATAGGTTCTGTACTCGAGAGCCATGTTGGCGCGGGGCACACTGCCTCTGATGGCAGCGACGACGGACATGGAAGTGGTCGCTAGGGCATTCTCGGTGGACACCGTGATCGCCACGACGACAGAGGACCACGCCGGCCCAATTTCTCCTTTTCTCATTATGATGGTGATTCTGATCCCTTGCCATGGCTGAAAAAATGTGACACATATTTCCGCGACATGGGAGTTCATTAGGACGATAGGATCTGACAAGCATTGCTTCACTTGGAAGGCGTGGTTGCTGAGTGGTTCTATGCCCTGGAGCGCGATCTAGGCGACGTGCTGACTTGGACACGCTTCATTGAGTTCATCCAGATGCGCTTCGGGCCACCACTCAGTTTCAATGGCATGGCTAATTTAAAGGAATTGAAGCGCACATGCACCATGGAAGAATATTTGTGCCAATTCTTGACCTTGTTGTGCCGTTGTGACGACATGTCTCATCGACAATAGTCCAACATATACACAATAGGCTTAGGCGAACCTCTCCGAACTGATGTGGAATTAGAAACTCCAGAGACGCTGCAGCGGGCTATGCATTTGGCCAGGGTGTATGAACGACGTTTGATGCTCACGGGCAGCTCCACTGGTCAGTCAACACCAGCTCTGGTAGTACCCTCCAAACCTTCAGCACCAACAATGGCACGACCGGTAGCAACTACGGCTAACCGACCATGTCTCAGGCGCCTGTCCCCGGATGAGGTAGCCGCCAAATGCGCTAGTGGAGAATGCTACCATTGTAAGGAAAAATATTCACCAGAGCACAAGTGTTCAGGTCGCGGTATATTCTTGCTTGAACTGGAAGAAGAGGATGCAACCATAGAGCCTCAGTTACCAGTCGACCTGGGAATTTCTCTTCAGGCCATGACTGGGATAGGCGTCACAGATACTCTCAGGCTCCTAGTCACAATCAACGGCATCAACTTAACTTCACTAGTTGATTTAAGCTCCACTCACACATTCCTTAGTGAGGCTGCATTGGCGCGTCTCGGATTGCAAGTGTTGCCCTAGCCAGGTCTCTCGGTAAAAGTTGCCAATGGAGAACGCATCTCAAGCAAGGGTCAAGTCACAACAACCCTCACAGTTGGTAAGGAGAAATTCACCACGACATGCTATTCCTTACCTCTTGATGGGTTTGATCTCGTACTGGGGGTTCAATGGCTGCGATCTCTAGGACCGGTGGTCTGCAACTTTGGCACACACACAATGTCATTCTGGAGGAAGGGAAGGTTGGTCCGCTTGACAGGAGTTGGGGACTCGGTGTTGGAATTTTCATCCATGGACAAGAACAGGGAATGTCTAGAAGAACTGCTGTCCTCTTTCTCTGATTTATTTTGGGATCCTCAGGGACTGCCACCATCATGTCGCCAAGACCATCACATACGACTGTTGGCTGGTACAGTACCAGTAGTTGTACGACCCTACCGACACCCTCAGCTGCTTAAAGACGAGATCGAGCGTCAGTGCGATCAGATGTTGGCACAAGGCATCGTTCGAGAGTGCACATCAACATTCTCGTCACCCGTACTATTGGTCAAGAAGGCAGATAACACATGGAGGTTTTTGCATTGATTATCGTGAACTGAACGCAAAAACAATCAAGGTCAAATTTCAATTCCAGTGGTGGACGAGCTACTTGAGGAACTCCGAGGTGCAAGTTTCTTCACAAAGCTGGATCTCCGCAGTGCTTATCATCAAGTCAGGATGCACCTGAACGACATCCACAAGTCAACTTTCCGTACACATTGTGGTCACTTTGAATTCCTAGTAATGCCATTTGGCCTGACTAATGCACCATCCACATTCCAAGCTCTGATGAATGATATACTGAAGCCGGTCATCCGGAAGTTCACCCTGGTATTCTTTGATGACATTCTGATATATAACTCGTCCTGGACAGAGCACTTACAACATGTGAAGCAAGTGTTACAATTACTGCGGGATAACAACCTTGTTCTTAAGAAGTCCAAGTGCTCATTCGGTAAATCTGCAGTCACTTACCTTGGACACATTGTCTCTGCGCAGGGGGTCGCCATGGACCCTTCCAAGGTGGACGCAGTTGAATCATGGCCCATACCTAGGACCATCCGAGCACTCCGCAGTTTCCTGGGACTCACAGGGTATTACCGCAAGTTTATAGCAGGTTATGGGTCAGTGGCAGCTCCTCTTACAACCCTTCTGAAAAGAGACGCATTCCACTGGACAGAGGAAACAACTGTTGCTTTTTGTCAACTCAAACAAGCCTTGCTGACAGCACCACTTCTCCAGTTACCGGATTTCAACAAAAGGTTTTTCATTGACCGTGATGCCTCCGGCTCCGGATTTGGAGCAGTCCTGCACCAAGGCGATAGTGCCATAGCCTTCTTCAGCAAGCCAGTGTCCCTTCATCACCAAAAATTGCCAGCATATGAGCGGGAGTTGATTGGATTGGTAAAGGCAGTTCGACATTGGCGGCCATATGTCTGGGGACGACCCTTTACAGTCCTCACTGACCACTATAGCTTAAAATTCTTGCTCGATCAGCGGCTGTCCACAATCCCTCAGCATACTTGGGTCAGCAAACTGTTTGGGTATGATATAGCAGTGCAATACATGCCCGACAAGTTGAATGGCGCAGCAGATGCTTTATCTCGCCGAGAGGAAGATACAGGAATTGTGTATACCATTTCTTCCCCTTCCTTTGATCTATTCTCTACTTTGCAAATGGAGGCTGACTTGGACCCTCAAGTGGCTGCAATCCGCGCTCAGTTAGCAGATGGAAAAGCAAGTCCCGACTAGACAATGGCAGATGGCTTACTACGGTTCAAAGGCAAGGTGTTCATCCCGGATGCATCCACTTTGTGGCATGTACTTCTTGCCAAGCACATGAGTCTGGTCATGAAGGCGTGCAGAAGACAGCTCACAGGTGGCACACATTATTTTACAATTCGAAAGCTCTCCAACGTGTAAGGGAGTTTGTGCGCAGCTGTGCAGTTTGCCAACAACACAAGCCTCGACATCTTCACCCAGCCGGCCTACTTCAACCATTACCAATTCTCTCTATGTTGTGGGCTAATATATCAATGGACTTTATTGGAGTGTTTCCAAAGGTTGGTGGCAAGTCAGTAGTTCTAACAGTGGTTGATCGGTTCTCTAAGTATGGTCATTTTTGTGAGTGAGTTGGAAGCGTGTATTTGTATTGATGATGATAGACAATACATGTACAAGTATATATAGGGGAGGAAGGTGAGAGGTAAAAGGAAGCCTTCTACACCAAAGGAAAGATCCTAGACTAGAATCAGACCCTCAATCAGAGGGATTGAGATCCTCCCCTAATCCTTTTTTTTCTCGAAAGCGCAGGGTAACTGCGCCTTTAATTATATTAAGAAGAGGAAAAACATAATACATAATACAATAGCTCTCCTTACGGAGGCCAGAAACAAGCATAAAGAAACAAATCCATTAGGAATTCAGGCTACCGACAAAGGAGCAGCCAAAAAGGAGAGACCCTTGGCCCCTGCTAGCTCCCAAAGGTTTCTCTCCTCATCAGCCTGCTTCAGGATTCGAGAGAGGCTGGGGGTCTCTCCATCAAACACACATCTATTGCGGAGGTTCCATATCTTCCAGGCACCCAATATGATGAGAGAATCTAGCCCTTTCTTGACCATTCCCTGCACTGCCTCAGCAGCCCCCTTCCACCACTCTAAGAAGGATGTGAGGCTAGGCTGTGGGGCCAGGGCATGTAACCCAAATTTCCTTAGGAGCATATACCAGAAAATTCTTGTGAAGACGCAGGAAATAAGGAGGTGGTTCATGGTTTCATCTTCCTGGTCATAAAGAGGACACCTGTGCGGGTGATTCAGGCCCTTTTTGGCCAAACGATCAGCAGTCCAGCATCTGTTGTGTGCCACCAACCAAATGAAAAAACGACACTTTGAGGGGGCCCAAGATCTCCAGATTCTTTTGTAGTGATCAAAAATAGCAGATCCTAAGAACATGCCTTTATAAGCTGCTTTCGCTGTGTATTTACCATCTGCAGCAAGGCTGAAAACATGTTTATCTCTTATGTTTGGCTGTAACTCAATCCCTGAGAGAGATATCCTCCCCTAATCCTCTCTATCTATATCAGTGACAACACTTCCAGACAGGACGACCGACATATCTGCCAGGCGACAGCCGTGATACACTTTCTAACACCCCCCCCTCGCAGTGTTAGTGTCCGTGGAGTGAACGTTAAGACTGGTCCGAAATTCAGTGAGGGTAAAGCAAGCCTTAGTGAAGATGTCTGCAAACTGGGAAGTCGTCGGGACATGTAGCACGCGAACAACATCGAGGGCAACCTTTTCTCGGACGAAGTGAAGATCAATTTCCACATGCTTGGTACGCTGATGCTGAACAAGATTGGAGGACATATAAACAGCGCTGATGTTGTCACAATATACCAATGAGGTCTTGGGGAGAGGAACATGGAGCTCTGCCAACAACTGACGTAACCAGGATACTTCAGCAACTGCATTGGCAACAACGCGGTACTCAGCTTCGGCACTGGAGCACGAGACCGTGTTCTGGCGCTTGGAGGACCAAGAGACGAGGTTAGCACCGAGAAAGACAACATAACCAGAAGTAGACCTCCTAGTGTCTGGACAGCCATCCCAATCAGCATCAGAGTAAACCACAAGTTCCATCTGCGACGAGGGGCTGAGGTGAAGGCCCAACTGAAGAGTGCCTCGAACATAGCGCAGGATACGCTTGAGGGCTGCCAAATGGGGTTCCTGAGGATCGTGCATGTGGAGACAGACTTGTTGAACGACATTCACAATATCCGGACTGGTGAAAGTGAGGTACTGTAATGCGCCTGCAAGACTGTGAAATTCCGTGGGATTTGAGACAGGGTCACCATCAGCTGAGAGTTTGGGTTGATATCAACAGGGGTTGTACAGGGTTTGCAGTCACTCATACCAGCTCGCTCAAGTATCTCAATCATATACTGGCGCTGAGAGTGATGCCAGAAGCAGACTGTTGAACATGCATACCCAGGAAATGATGAAGAGGACCAAGATCTTTCAGTGAAAACTCCTATTGGTGAGCAGTAATAGTGCGCCGTAGAAGAGGCATGGACGAAGCAGTTAACACAATGTCATCCACGTAAAGAAGAAGGTAAATCATATCTGCACCCTTGTGATAGACAAACAATGAAGTGTCAGACATGGCCTCAACAAATCCAAGTTGAATCAGGTGGGAAGCGAATCTGCTGTACCAGGCACGAGGGGCCTGTTTGACCCATAAAGTGACCGATTGAGACGGCACACATAATCAGGATGAGTGGAATCTTCAAAACCAGTGGGCTGAACACAATGAACAGTCTCTGATAAGGTCCCCTGAAGGAAAGCATTGTTGACATCAGGTTGGTGAATAGGCCAGCTGTGCGACAGAGCCAGGGAAAGAACAGTTCGAACTGTAGTTGGCTTGACCACTGGACTGAAAGTTTCTGAAAAGTCAATACCAGGGCGCTGAGTGAAACCCCGAAGAACCCATCTTGCCTTGTAGCGCTCAAGAGAACCATCAACTTTGAACTTATGTTTGAAGACCCACTTGCCAGTCACAACATTACAATGCGGTGGACGAGGCAGAAGATCCCAAGTGTGGTTACCAATAAGAGCAGAATATTCTTGTTCCATGGCGGAGCGCCAATTGGGATCATTAAGGGTTGCTCGATATGTCCTCGGGATGGGGGACAATGCAGAGGCTTTAAAAAGAGCGGGAAATCGAAGACCACTCTTGCCACGGGTCGTCATTCTGTGATGGTTGACCACCGGATCGACAGGAACTGCACCAGCAGGAATGGGGGGTGTAGTGGCGGTCATCGGAGGAGGTGCTGGAGCAGTAGCAGTAGGCGGGCGACGAGAGTACACCCGTCCGCAGAAACGATCAGCAGGGGTCGTTGTTCCATGGACGTCAGGGACTGCAGGTGGCCCAGGTGGCAGTGTTGCTGGTGACGATGCGCCTGGGAGACCAGCCATCCGGTCAGGAAACTGGAGCACCGGGGCAGATGGCGGTACCAGGCCTGACGATGGGCCGATAGAGCCAGCAAGCGCGGTTGGTGGCTGAAACGCCGCCTCTGATGGAGCAGATGGCACAACCGGTGAGGAAGCCACCGGTGGGGGTGGCAGCGCCATACGAGTACCTGAAAAAGAAGACACGGGCGACAGTCCAAAAGGAGCTGTAACCGGGTTAGAGTGATCATCGAGGAAGTCGAAGGCCGCTGGTGTGGGTGGATTGGAATCCTCAGAAAAGGGAAACGAGGTTTCATCAAAAACCACATGACGGGAGATGATGGTACGATTGGATTGGCGATCAAAGCATAGGTAGCCTTTGTGGTGGGGAGAATAGCCAAGAAAGACACAAAGGGTTGAGCGAGGAGATAATTTATGTGGAGTGGCGGCGGAAAGATTGGGGTAGCATTTGCAGCCAAAAACACGAAGGTGCTCATAGGATGGGTTGTGGCCGAAGAGAGCAAAGTGTGGTGTAGAGAGTGCAAGTGTTTTGGTGGGTATTATGTTGAGAAGATAAGTTGCGGTGCCAAGAGCCGCAGCCCAAAAACTGGGGGGAACACTAGATTGAATGAGGGTGCGAATGATATTGTTAATGGAGCGGATAACACGTTCAACCTTACCATTTTGAGCTGAAGTGTAGGGACAAGACATACGCAGATGGACTCCATGGGAGGAGAAGAAGTTGCGGGCTTGAAGGTTGTCAAATTCGCGGCCATTGTCGCACTGGATGCCTTGGATGGTGACACCGAACAGCGTACGAACGTAGGCAAAGAAATTGGTTAGGGTGGAGAGGGTGTCAGATTTGAGGCATAAAGGAATTGTCCATAAATAGTGGGAGCAGTCATCCAAAATAACAAGGTAGTATTTGTGGCCAGACACACTGGTGATGGGTGATGTCTAGAGACCGCAGTGACATGGAAGAGATAGGAAATGGTAGACGAACATGGCGTCCGAGTTGGCAAGCATGACATGGATGAGTACTAGCATTTTTATTACAAGAAATTGCGGATGACTGCGCTAAATGAGATAAAATGACGTGACCGGGATGTCCAAGTCCTTGGTGCCATAAGGTAGACGCAAGGAGAGCAGAAGCCAGGAACCGCAGGGGGTACAACGGACCAGAGCTATTACATTTGAAGATCTCGCGCCGAGTGGGTAGATCCTTCACAAAACAGCGAAAAGGTTCAAATTCAACAGAGCAATTATTATCAGTGGTAAATTGACGGACAAAAATCAGATCCTTAATGAGGGAGGGGGAAACTAAAACATTGTGAAGAGAAAGATTATAAGGAAGATGGGTGGTGCCAGTGAAGGTGACAGGGATGAGATGACCATTACCAACGATAATATGGGTAGGAAGATGCTGGGAAGAAGAGGGATGAGATATTATACCAGCATCAGATGTCATGTGACTGGAGGCACCAGTATCAAAATGCCACTCTTGTTGAGGCGGCTGCTGAAGAGTGACAGTTTGGAAGTTGGCGGCGAGGGTGTGTTGATCCCAGACGGGTGCGGGCGTAGAAGGATCGGCGTAGGCAGGGGGCGGCCCATATGCCGCAGCAGGACTGCTCACTGGCCAGGAGCCCCGACGACGAGGGTGTGCGGTGGTGGGGGCGAGGCAGCAGGCGGGCGAGGAGTCGAAGGTGGACGTTGGCAGGCCACATGCAGATGGCCCTCGTCCAAGGGTTGTAGTAGTTGTAGTTGGAGGATGGTGCAGGGCCAATGATGCCACTGCTGTTGTTGCCGGAGGTTCTACCACCACGCTTGCCTCGCTTGCCGCGTTGTCCGGAGGAGCCATGACTAGAACCGCCCTCGGTGTGAGTGAGCAGGATTGTGGAAGAATTGTTGTTGTATAGAATGAGGGCAGACTGTGTACATATATAGGAGAGGAGGAAGAGAGGTAAAAGGAAACCCCTATGTCTATGGAAGCTAATAATACACAGGATCAATCAGATCTGGACTCCTCTCCTTAATTCCCTCTATCTATAATAGTAGTGGCCGGCCGACACAGGATTGCTAGGCTTCAGGCCCTTCCATATGTAGCAGATTCTCTAACCCCCCCCCCCCCCCCGCGCAGTGGCAGCATCAGTAGAACGGACGTTGAGACTGTGCCTCAATTCACAGAATACTGATGACGGAAGTCCTTTGGTGAAGATGTCGGCAAACTGAGATGTCGTCGGAACATGGAGAACACGAACATCACCAAGAGCAACACGTTCGCGGACAAAGTGAAGGTCAATCTCAATGTGCTTGGTACGCTGGTGCTAGATTGGATTAGAAGGCATGTAGACTGTGCTGATGTTGTCGCAATACACGAGAGTGGTCTTGGGCAGGGGGAGTGCAACTCATTCAGGAGCTGACGAATCCAGGCAGCCTCAGCGACTGCATTAGCGACAGAGCGGTAGTCAGCTTCTGCACTCGAGCGGGAAACAATGTTTTGCCGTTTGGAGGACCAGGAGACGAGATTGTCCCCAAGAAAAACAACATATCCAGATATAGATTTGCGAGTATCCGGACATCCAGCCCAATCTGCATCTGAGTAGACCACTAGTTCAATCTGAGAAGAAGGGCGCACAAGTAGGCCCAAATCCAATGTCCCACGAATGTAGCGCAGTATACGCTTGAGGGCAGCAAGGTGAGGTTCTCTTGGATCATGCATATGAAGACAAATCTGTTGGACTGCATAAGAAATATCAGGGCGAGTGAATGTCAGATACTGAAGGGCTCCTGCGAGACTGCGAAAATCTGTAGCGTCTGAAACTGGATCACCATCGGCTAAAAGCTTGGGGTTGATGTCAACAGGGGTAGTACACGGTTTGCAGTCGCGC
Source organism: Zea luxurians (assembly GCA_029449295.1). Lineage (NCBI taxonomy): Eukaryota > Viridiplantae > Streptophyta > Magnoliopsida > Poales > Poaceae > Zea > Zea luxurians. The sequence goes on from JAOPSE010000016.1 coordinate 6,286,224, forward strand.
ATCCTAGCTCGATCAAGAATATCAAGCATGTATTGCCGTTGGGACAGGTACCCAGGTAGAGCCCGGAGCTGGTGTGTTGAACATGCATTTCGAGGAAGTGATGTAATTGTCCAAGGTCCTTCAAGGAGAATTCCTGCTGAAGAGCACTGATGGTGCGCCGGAGAAGTGCCATGGAGGATGCAGTGAGGACAATATCATCAACATATAGCAGGATATAAATTATGTCTTCACCTTTGCGATATACGAACAACGAAGTATCTAATTTGGTTTCTGTAAAACCAAGCTAAAATAGATGAGAGGCAAAGCGACTATAACAGGCACGCGGGGCTTGCTTCAGACCATACAATGAGCGGTTGAGTCGACAAACATAATCTGGATGAACTGAATCCTCGAACCCTGAAGGTTGTGCACAATAGACTGTTTCTGACAGAGTGCCCTGAAGGAATGCATTGTTGACATCTAGTTGATGAATGGGCCAACCATGAGATAGAGCCAGTGACAGGACTGTCCGGACAGTAGCAGGTTTAACAACGGGACTGAAAGTCTCAAAGAAGTCAATGCCTGGACGCTGGGTGAAGCCGCGAAGAACCCAACGTGCTTTGTAGCGCTCAAGAGAACCATCGGCAGTGAACTTGTGTTTGAAAACCCATTTGCCAGTGACAATGTTGGAGGACGAGGGACGAGATCACAGGTCTTGTTATCAAGTAGGGCAGAGTATTCTTCTTCCATGGCTGTCCGCCAATTGGGATCGGCAAGAGCAGCACGAGAACTCCGAGGCACTGGTGAGAGCACAGAAGCTTCAAATAGAGCCGGGAACCGCAAACCGCGCTTGCCACGAGTGGTCATGCCATGCTGATTAGTGACCGGTGGTACGGGTACCGCACCAGCGGGAACCGATGGTGGAGGCGAGGATGCAGAAGCTGGAATGCAGGGACTGGGTGTCGGTGAAGTTGGCGCCGCGGTGTTGGTCTGCCGTCGAGAGTAGACCTGGCCGAGGAAGCGACCAGGTGGCCCTGGGTTGACAGAGGGGTGCTGTCCAGCGGCTGGTGGTGATGTGCATCCGATAGTAGAAGAGCTTGGTGGAGAACCGTAAGTGGTGCTCTTCCCAGCAGCAGAAGGCGATGTGGAGCTGCTGGGAGAGGAACCTGGTGGTGCGCCGGACGTCGATGAGCGCCAGGAAGGTCCAGCAGGAGGGTCAGCTGAAGTAGCAGGCCCAATGAGCGGAACACCTGGTGGACGGGGGTCACTGGCCGGTCCGCTAGTGGACTGAATCGAGTTTGTCGTAGGAGCAACTGGTGGAAGACCAGGGTTGCTGGTGGTACCTGCAGTGAAGAAAGGTGACAACTCGAATGGAACTGAAACCGTGTTAGGTATGTCATCCAAAAAAATCAAAGGTTGCGCTTGTGGGTGAAGAGGGATCCTCAGAAAAGGGAAAAGAGGTCTCCTCGAAGACCACATGGCGAGAGATGATGATGCGGTGAGAGAGACGATCAAGGCAGAGGTATCCTTTGTGATGGGGAGAATACCCAAGGAAGACACATAGGGTGGAACGAGGAGATAGTTTGTGTGGTGTAGTGGGGGTGAGATTAGGGTAGCACTTGCAGCCGAAAACACGAAGATGTTTGTACGAGGGGTGTTTGCCAAGTAAGGCGAAGTGGGGTGTGCCGGAAGCAAGTGTCTTTGTGGGAAGAATATTTAGGAGATATGTGGCAGTACCGAGAGCAGCAGCCCAAAAAGTGGGAGGTATGCTGGCTTGGAAGAGAAGCGTGTGGACGACATTATTGATGGAGCGAATTATGCGTTCGGCCTTGCCGTTTTGGGGGGAAGTGTAAGGACAAGACATGCGTAAAAGAACTCCATGGGTGGAGAAAAAATTGTGAGCGTTGAGGTTGTCGAATTCGCGACCATTGTCACATTGAACACCCTGGATGGTGACACCAAATTGGGTGCGAACATAAGCGAAAAAATTTGTAAGGGTGGAAAAGGTGTCAGACTTAAGGCGCAAGGGAAATGTCCACACTTAGTGTGTCCGGTCATAAATATTATCTAGAATGGCCAGATAATATTTATGATCGGACACACTAGTGATTGGTGAAGTCCAAAGATCACAATGTATTAATTGAAAATTGCGAGTGGCATGTGACGAAGAAGAATGGAAAGGTAGACGAACGTGACGTCCTAGCTGGCAGGCATGGCATAAGGGGGTATTTTTATTCAGGGTACAAGGAATGGCAGAAGACTGAGCTAGCTGAGTGAGGACTGCAGATCCTGGATGTCCAAGTCGTTGATGCCACAATGAAGAGGTGGTAGCATGGAGAGAAGATGCCGTGCTCCTGAGTGGGTAGAGTGGGCCGGAGCTATCACACCTAAGGATCACGCGCCGAGTGGGAAGATCCTTCACAGAGCAACCAAGAGGGTCAAATTCCACAGAACAGTTATTGTCAGTGGTGAATTGGCGAACAAAAATTAAATCTTTAATGAGAGACGGTGAAACAAGGACATTGTTAAGACGAAAATTGTGAGAAAGTTGAGTGGTGCCAGTGGAAGTGACAGGAAGAAGGTTGCCATTGCCAACAACAATGTTAGAGGGTAGATGATGAGAAGAGAGGTGGGAAAGTATGCCAGCGTCGGAAGTCATGTGACTGGAGGCACCTGTGTCGAAGAACCACTCTTGCTACTAGGGATGTTGAAGAGTGGTGGTTTGGAAATTGGTGGCAAGTTGTTGGAGATCCCAACCAGGAGGGGGTGGAGCAGCGCCAGTGTAGTCAGGGGTCGGCCCATATGCCTGAGGGGGGGGGGGGCAGGAGCCTGCCCACTGGTCGGGAGGACCAACAAGAAAGGCCTGAGGCGGTTGAGGTGGAACAGGAGGCCCTAAGGTCGGTGGACGAGGTGTTGGCGGTCGTGACCCTGGCCACATGTAGATGGATCCCGTCCAGGGATTGTAGTAGTTGTGGCCACTTGGGGGAGTGGAAGTGTGGCTGGAACCACCGCGGTTGCCACCGGAGGATCGGCCACCGCGCTTGCCCCGCTTGCCTCGGTGCTGAAAGGAGCCGCCACTGCCACGCCCACCAGTCTGCTGCTGTTGATTGGGTGAAGGTGGGCGTGCCTGGGACGACTGGGATCCACTGGAGCTGCCGGTGTTGGACAGGGCAGCGAGGGCAGCGGCCGGAGCAGCCTTTGCCATCGTGAGTTCCTCAAGAGCCAAGTCATTGCGGACCTGCAGAAAACTGGGAAGAGGGTTGGTGCGGCGCAGATGGAGACCAAGAGCCTAGAAGCGCTCGTTAAGGCCTCTACAATGTTAAGGACTAAAATCCGGTCAGAGACAGGTTCGCCGAGATCAAGCAGATCTTCAGCGAGTTTCTTGTAGCGACGACAGTATTCGGCGACCGGGAGATCGCCTTGGGAGAAGGACCGAAATTCTTGGTCGGCATAAAGAGCACGCGTGGTGCGATTTCCAAGGAACTGGGACTCTATATAGAGCCAGAGGGTGCGGGCAGAGGCACCGCGCTGAGAGATGATGTCAGCGAGGGCATCGGAAAGTGTGCCAAGAAGCCAAGTGCGGACAACGGCATTCATGCGAATCCAATCAGGTGACTCAGGAAAAATAGAATCGGAGAGGACGTGGCACTCCAGGGAAAATTTGGTGAGGGTGAGAAGGAAAGATTCACACCAGCGGGCGTAGAAGGTGGAGTTGGTGTCAAGGAGTAGAGGGACAAGAGCCCGGATGTTGGTTACTGCAACAGCCTGGGCGTGAAGGTTTAGCAGTGCGGCTGCCTCGTGGTGGAGAAGAGCAGCATGAAGAGTTGCAGGTGGGATGTCGTCGTCGGCGGTAGTGCTAGACGAACGAGTGTCCTCCTCCGGCTGGGGAGGAGCAGCGGCCGCGCGCTCCCTGGCAGCGCGCTCCTGGGCAGCGAGAACGCGGGCTTCAGCCGCGTCGCGTTCCTGCTGGGCAAGCGCGGCCTCGCGATCGGCATCAGCCGCGCGCACAAGGGCAGCCTGACGGGCGGACAGAGCCCGTCGCTCGTCCTCTTCCTTGGCGGCGCGAAGATCGGCACGCTCTGAAGAAGTGTCGGCGATGTTGGGATGCTGAAGCACCTCGGAGCCGGAGACAGCGTCGAGGGGCGACGCAGGAAGGCTGGATATGGCAGCGCCGAGTGGTGGGCGCGCGCTGAGGCAGAAGCGAAAAAAAAGAGAAAGGATCGGTCGGTAGACCTAGGTCTGTGATACCATGTGAGTGAGCAGGATTGAGGAAGAATTGTTGTTGTATAAAATGAGGGCAGACTGTGTACATATATAGGAGGAGGAAGAGAGGTAAAATGAAACCCCTATGTCTATGGAAGCTAATAATACACGGGATCAATCAAATCCGGACTCCTCTCCCTAATTCCCTCTATCTATAATAGTAGTGGCCGACCGACACAGGATTGCCAGGCTCAGGCCCTTCCATATGTAGCAGATTCTCTAACACCCGGAATGTTGGGAGGGGGCTGTGAGGTGGCTGATGTGAAGAGCGCCCGACGAGAGCAGTGGATGTAGGTGGCTTGGAGTCGCCGACCTCGCCAGGTCGGTAGTAACAGCAGCGAGGGCTTGAGAGCACCTAGAGGGGGGTGAATAGGTGATCCTGTAAAATCAACACTAAATTCCAACAAGTTTGATTAAAAAGATATTAGTGCAAGTTAATCAAGTCTATGAGGCGAGCTCTTGCGAACACAAATAATCACAGAGAGGAGCAACACAAGAGACACACGATGTTTATCCCGTGGTTCGGCCAAGTAACACTCGTCGGGTGCGCGATCTCCTTCCAAATCGGGCACAGACGACCGTTGCAGCTCCGGGTCTGTTGGCGCATCGGACACTGTCCGGTGCCCCCCACCGACCGTTGGAGCTGCCACGCGTCGCCCGCAGATTTCGCGGCCGACCGTTGGCTCACCGGACAGTCCGGTGCACCACCTGACAGTCCGGTGAATTATAGTCGTACGCCGCCGTCGAATCCCGAGAGCGGCGAGTTCACCGCGAACCAGCCTAGCGCACCGGACACTGTCTGGTGCACCACCGGACAGTCCGATGTGCCAGACCGAGCTGAAGCTTGGCTGCATAGAGCCAAGTCCTTCCCTTTTCTTCTCTTCTTCTTTAGTCACTGTTTCTAGCACTTGGATAACCATGTTAGTACATAAAACAATTTACCAAAGTCTAGAAACATACCTTTTGCCTTGATTTGCACTTCTCACTTTATTTGGCACATAAGAACTTAATTAAACGTGGTGGGCACTTAATCACCAGAACATTATAGAAATTGCCCAAGGGCACATTTCCCTTTCAGGGCTGCTACTAGAGCAGCGTTGGTCATGGTGAGTTCCTTGAGAGTAAGATCATCAAGGACCTGCAAAAAAGTGGGGAGAGGAGAGGTGCGACGAAGGTGAAGACCGAGCGCTTGAAAGTATTCGTTGATGCCGTGGATGATGTTGAGGACAAGAGTCTTGTCGGAAACCGGCTCGCTAAGGTTGCGAAGATCCTCGACAAGCTTTTTGTAGCGGCGGCAGTACTCAGCAGCAGAAAGATCGCTTGAGTGAAGGAGCGGAAGGCTTGGTCGGCGTAGAGGGTGCGCGTCGTGCGGTTCCCGAGAAATTGGGACTCGATGGCGAGCCACAGGACACGAGCAGTGGTGCCGTGTTCGGAGATCGTATCGGCGAGGTTGTCTGTGATGGTGCCGTTGATCCAAGTCAGAGCAACGTGGTTCATGGGAATCCAGTCAGGCGAGTGGTGGACGGCATCAGAAAGCACGTGGCACTCCAGAGAGAATTTGGTGAGTGTTAGAAGGAAGGACTCACGCCACCGAGAATAGAAGGTGGAGTTGACGTCGAGGAGGAGTGGTCCAAGGGCTCGGATGTTCTGCTCGGCGACGGCTTGAGCGTGCAGGTTGAGAAGAGCGTCCGCTTCGTGTTGGAGAAGGGCGACAGAAAACTGAGCAGTGGAGTCAACACCAGTGTCGTCGGGGATGATGTCGTTGACTGGAGGAGAGAGGGCCGCCGCTGCGCGCTTGTGGGCTGCACGGGCAAGAGCCGCGCGGATCCAGGTGTCGGTGGTGTCACGCTCGCGTCGAGCGAGGGCGACGGCGCGAGCCAAAGCCGCGCGCTCAGAATCAACAGAGGCGTCGGTGTCGGGATCGACGATGACCGGAGAGGTGGGCTGGAGGTCGGCCATGGGGAGAAGCAGCGCCGTAGAGGAGGCACGCTGGGGTGGAGGGCAGGAATCAGAACCTAGGCGGCTGATACCATGTGAGTGAGTTGGAAACGTGTATTTGTATTGATGATGATAGACAGTACAGGTACAAGTATATATAGGGGGGAAGGTGAGAGGTAAAAGGAAGCCTTCTACACCAAAGGAAAGATCCTAGACTAGAATCAGATCCTCAATCAGAGGGATTGAGATCCTCCCCTAATCCTCTCTATCTATATCAGTGACAACACTTCCATACAGGCCGGCCGACATATCTGCCAGGCGACAGTCGTGATACACTTTCTAACAATTTTATTGCTTTGGGGCATCCATATTCAGCTGCATCAGTTGCAAAGGCCTTCTTTGACGAAATTGTCAAACTTCATGGTCTGCCATGCTCGATAGTCAGTGATCGGGACATAGTTTTCACTAGCCAGTTCTGGACTGAACAGTTTACCATGGCTGGAGTTAAGTTACAGATGAGCTCGACATTCCACCCACAATCCGATGGTCAGTCAGAAGTTGTTAACAGAATAATCACCATGTATCTTCGTTGTCTAGCTAGGGACCGTCCTAAATCATGGCTGAAATGGTTACCATGGGCAGAATTTTGCTATAATTCATCATATCAATCGGCACTGAAATGTTCTCCATTCAAGGCTGTCTACGGACGGGACCCTCCTCCGATGGTCTCCTATCAAGCAGGGGACTCAAAAGTGGCTGCGATTGACGCCCAGTTGTGGGACAGGGATGAATTTCTTGCTGAAATCAAGGACCGACTAGTGCAAGCTCAAGTAACTATGAAGAGTTATCAGGATAAACGACGCCTATAGGTGGAATTCAACATTGGTGATTGGGTATGGCTACGATTGCAACAAAGGACTGCTGCCCTTCCTTGAGCACCATTCAAAGACTTCTTATAGATGAAGTGGAGTGTTGGTGTAGGGCTGGTGCAAAGCATCTTGAGAGCCTTGGCCTCCCAGCTGCCTTATCTAGGGTCAGGGCTATTTCTAGTGCTTAATGCTGTGACAGTTGGAGATAAGGATATAATTTTTTCTGTTTGTTTCCCTATGTTTTGTGCCTTGTTCTAGCATTGTACTGGGGTCCACTTCGAACCTTTCTCTCTCTCAATATAATGATGCACAGTTCTCCTGTGCGTTCGAGAGAAAAAAAACTGTTGTGGGTGTCACCTCAGCTGCACCATCCAAATTGGGGCCCAAATTCTTTCGTCCATATCAAGTCATTCAGAGGATAGGGGCTGTTTCATACAAGCTTCAGTTACCACCAAATGCAAGAATTCATGATGTGTTCCATGTCTCTCTCCTGAAGAAATTTGAAGGACCTGCTCCATCCCAGTTGGTTCCACTGCCACCTCTTCTACATGGGCATGTTGTTCCAGCTCCAGAGAAGGTTCTAAGGGCCAGACTCAACAGAGGAGTGTGGGAAGTGTTGGTCAAATGGATTGGGTGTTCAGAAGCAGATACTTCATGGGAACAGGTGGAAGAATTCAAACAGCAGCATCCAACTTCCGCGCTTGCGGACGAGCTCTTTGTCGAGGAGGGGGGAAGTGTTATAGACTCCTTTGTGGGCCGGAAATATGCCAGGCGCCAGGGTCATTAGGCCAGCCATTTGTTAGATGGCGGCTGGTTGTTAGAGAAGTTTGAGGAGGCTTATCCTCCCTGGGGCTTATCCCTTTAATAATCTCCTGAGTTGTTAGGCCCTGGAGCTATAAGGGTGCCTTAGATTGTAATAGGGTTTTATGAAAAGAAGTTGCACCTACGTGGACGACTCTTGAATCACGGTGGCGAACCTCACGCCCCTGGTGATCGTGTTCTTCAGCCGCCACGTTGTGTGCCCTATTCCCTGCGCTCCTCCACTCAATCCACCCTGCTAGCCCACTCTTCGTGGTGTACGCCTCCCCGTCCTACGCGCCGCAGCAGGATCCATAACACCCTTTCGCATAACCTCTATCCTCAAGTGACTCAAATGAATTGAATCCAGTTCCAAACAAAGAGAAATTAGCATGCTGCAGCTTAATCTTTTTTAATTCTTCACCAGAAAAATACCTCCTGAAACAAGCATTTCTCATCTCTGAGTTTTCCTCATTATTATGAGGAGCTTGTCGGTTGGGGACCTCATTGATCCATGCATCGGTGTAATAATTTGGATTTAGTGAGTGTGCCAAGCAATGCAAGGGCGTGTTGCTTTTTGTCCATAGACTTACCAAGATGTCATGCACATATGAGTAAAAGATAGATTCTTCATGTGTCTCTTTCATTTCATGACGATAGATCATGCTCTTCACCTTCTATATCATTGTGTCCCACATCTCATATATCAAATGGAGGCATAGCTTGTCAGTATCAGCTGCCCGTATCATAGCATAGATAGGGTCAGTGAAACTAAGGAAATAGCGCACTTGATCCCAACACAGATCATTCACAATCTTCTCCTTGACAAATTGAGCCTGACGTGGATTATCTTCCCTATAGGCACTCCACTTTTCACTCACTACCATCACTGAAAGAGCATCTTTTATAGCAATAAATCTCTTCAACATCACAACAGCAGAGGCAAATCTTGTGTCAGCAATGGCAAGGAATTTCAGGTTGCTATGCTCATTGAACATAGACAACCTCATGGAGTGATTCATGATGAATTTTTTTAATTATACTGGCATCTCCAATGACTTCGCTAATCCACTGGAATTTAGTATAAAGCAGATCTTCAATTCCCTAGGAGCACAGATTCTCTTCAAAGCAAGATCCAAATTTCAAAGTATGCACAACACAAGGGGTCCAGAAATGTAGAAGGGTGAATTCACTATATTGATAGGAGATGGGTACATATATATAGGGACTCAACCCTAACCCTAATGGGCCGGCAGCCCAACAGTGGTGCCGGCCCACACACACTCACACACACACTGTCTAACAAGAAAATATGAGGGTGCTTCCGGTCAACTATGATGCCAGCAGCTCTGCAATTTACAGCGTTGTCAGTGATCACTTGCATAACATTTTGTGCCCCAACCTCATCAATTACTGCTAACATCTTCTCTGAAATGTACTCCTTGCCTCCTTGGTCTTGGATATTCCTTCAGTGTTGATCGCTCTAAGAAACATTGACCATCTTCTGTAACAGCCAAGAAATTCAAGAGTGGACACCTTTGAGCATCTGATCATCCATCTGATACAATACTCACACCTTTAGAGCTCCAAGTTTTCTTCACGGGGCTGCAGCATTCTTTCCACATGTGTCCTCTCTGGCACAAGAGTTGTCCTCAACTTGTTGTAGCTTCGAGGGGCATATCCTCCAATTGGCTTATTGGCAGCAAACATGAAAGCCTTCCTAGAATATGGGTTATGTGCAAGATTAAGAGGCAGACCGCCAGTGTAAAACATTCTATCTATTACTTACCTCCGTTTCTTACCTTGTTCTTTGTAGTAATGATCTATTACCTTCTGCTGCTAATGTTGAACTGCCTTTTCCCTATATTTTTCTTTCTGAATCAGATTACGAATGTGTTTGGTCCTGCCTTTCTATTGAAGTTGTATGTTGGTGGAGCACTTACTGGATCAGTATTCTTCTTGCTGGAGAAGGCTTTTCTAACCTATCGGAAACAGGTAAGAACCATGATGTATTAAATTTTATACATCAGGATTCCAAATCCTGGTGAGGCTGTCCATTTACAGTCAATGCTGAAATAATTCATAAGTTTAGGTCCTCAGTCTTTGAAAACTCTAAACCAGTCAGTTTCTTGCTTGCTACTTGAAACTGGAAAAGGTATTGATGGCTTATCGGATTTGACCCTCACCTAAGATATAGTGATGCTCCTCCTCAACCTATGCATGGAATTTCTTTTTTGTTATAGCTTTGTGTTAATCTTCTGACGTAGTGATGATGCTCCTGCAGGATTATGTAGGATGGGATACTTCAAGAGCTGCTGAACTTGTATGTGGTTTCCTGTTCCAACAACATATTCTTAAGATTGCTGCTATATGTACAACCGCTTTTGCCAATTGTACAATTCTTTTACAACCAGCACATCAAATGGTTCATATCACTTGGGAATTGATTACTTTTGAATCAACGGGTCTCGATAATCAGATCACCTGGTTGTTTTGTTGTTGTTTAAATGGGTTGTATGTCAATCATTTCACGGTCTTAATTTAGTTTATACTAAAAGAAGCTATATTACCAAAGGCACGCTTGGTGTAGTGGTGAGAGTTGTCTCACTGAGTTACCAGGTCACGAGTTTGAAGCAGCCTCTCTGAGGACAAGACCTGTCTCAGTTTATTCCTTCCCCAGATCTCACTCATGTGGGAGTCTCCAACATCCGACAGTAGGTTTGCCTTTTAAAAATAGCTACATGACCTTATACTTATTCATGGATGGTAGAGTCTGGCCCAATATACAATACAACTATTCATTCAATCATCATGTATCTATGAATAAAATAGACATAGGCCCATACAAGGTGATATGGCAATTGAATCCAGTCTAATGTTTGACGACTGTATGAGCATTATTGATGGCATTGCACATAGTTACTTCATTCTAAATTTGATTCCTTCTGTTGTGTTCATGTCACTCAGGGTGCAAGTGCTGCAGTTAATGCAACTATGCTTCTTCAAATTTTTCTGTATCCCAAGGGACTAGTGTATATTTACTTCGTCATTCCTGTTCCAGCTGCACTTATGGTGAGAATCTTCTCTTCTTTATTCTCGAAACAATCCATTGTTCATTTAGTTTCCCATCAGATTTTTTTGTTTCTTCTCATTTCAGGGCGCAGGTTTGATTGGTGCTGATTTAGTGAGGTTGAAGGTATGTGTTATTGCTCTATCCTTTTATTTTTTATTTCTTCTATAGTAAATGAATCGTTTGGTGTCACTCTCTTTCCTTGTTTAATTTCCCCTGTTTTGACAAATGTAACATTTATTATTTGTTTTTGTTAATATAGCATGTGAATGTTTTGGGTGCCTCTTTGTTTCATGTATTTTAGAAGGCCAGGCCTAGTGCATAGCGAGAGTTATCACACTGAGTCGTTAAGTCGCGGGTTCGAAACAACCTCTCCACATTTATGGAGAGAAGGCTTACCCAGTTTATCCCTTCCTCAGACTCACTCGTGTAGAAGCCTCCGGGCCTGGGTCTGCCCCTTTTGTTTCTTGTATTTATGTATGTTGCTCGAGAGTTATGCAAGGCCAGGGGTGTCAATTTAACTCGAGATGGCTGAGACCTGTTGGTTAATCCATAGTCGTAGGGGTCGGGGTCGATGGCACATTCTGCAACTCAGGGACATCGTCCTAGTTCAGGGTTGGGGTCGAGCAGGATCAACATCCCCTCTGCCTGGATCACCATTCCGCTGCAGCATGGGCACACCAAGGGTCGAAAGGGCTTAGTTGTGGAACAGGGCGAGAGGATAGAAGGGGAAGAATGATTTGAGTTTCTGTTTCTGGGACGTAACGACACTATGACGCCGTTGTTGCAGAGGACTACCAACTGGCAACAACAGTTGACAGGACCAACTGCATATCTTTAGGAGCAGCAACAACTAACACAAAATTAGTGAAGTCTTCTCAAATGAAATTGGGGACGCAAAAGAGAAGAAGACAGGCCGGGCAATCGTCTTTACTACTGCCTAGTATGAGATGTTGGTTACCGGTGGTTAATTTGTGGCTGGCGGCTTAGCTGCGAGCCTGCGATGGGTCTGTTTGATCAATGAGAAAGCGAGCAGCAAGGCAGGACAAAAAAGGCAGCTGCGTGCGTGACTGTGATTCCCATATGTGGCCGGGTAGTGGGTCTTGGGCTGGATGGTCTAGCATATGTGGCCTATTTATTGTCTTTTTTGTTTTTTTATTTCTTTGTATTGCATTCATCTTCTACAACTACTTGCACCTGGCATATCATGGTTCACATCAACCCCAACCAAGCAGATTCTCCACCTTGGTTGATTGGGAACCCTTGTTTCCCAGGTTCCCAGATTCTCTTCAACCCAAGTTTTTAGACTTCCCTGAGCCAGTTGACCCAGATTTCTTGTGATTATGGGCTAATCTCCATCAGGATGGGGGCAGTGACTCAGTATTCTGACGCAGGCCTTGGTGGGTGGGTGGGGGTGTGGTGCCCCAAAAATTAAATTCACATGTTTTTTAGTACGGATTACAATTGAGCCAGTATTTCGAGAAAAATATATGTACAACACTTGAGGACGAGTGAAAAGTCGCATTTACGTTATATCAAAAAAATTGCAACATTTTCCATATCATCACGAGGATCTGGATCTGGGAGAGCCTATTGTTGCTGTTAAATCTTGGCATGAAATGTATCTGAGCTGCATGTTGAGTGACCATACAACACATTAGGCGATGGAATATTAGGGGGTTCTGTGGTTCTTCCACCATACAACATCATCATGTTTTATTGTTTTCAATGAATCTCATCTATAAGAAAGACGTTCTTCGTACATATGGTGTCGTGATAGTTTTATTTCCTAGCTGTAATGTTTCTTGTTTGACCTTACGTCCTCAGCACCTATCTGCTCAACTGGATATTGAAATGGATTTCTACACCTTTTTTAGTCTATATGATTTGATTGTCACTTGGGTAATCTGCTTTGCAATCGACCTAGTTTGTCTGGTATATTGGTTGTCAACTTACATAATCTGGCCCGCAATACCATGTACAATAGTTGATCTAACATCCATGAATTATATGTTTTGTCACCCTGTTCAAAGGTGGAGCTAACCGATTCCCCCTCCATTTTCTAGAGGCATGGCGATGTATCAGGTTCAGCTCCTTTAGGGGGCGCCCTGGTTGCTGCTCTTGTGTGGGCTCGAATTAGGAAAGGCTGGATCTGATCTTCTAATGTCATATATGTGGATGGAAAGTGCAAAGGCAACCATCTGCAGTCACCTTCTGGCTTATTGGGTTGAAATTTGCAATTGTTATCAGATAATTTGCTTAGAATTGAGAGGATACCTTATAAAACATACTCTATCCCTGCATTCTTTTTTATTTGTCGTGGTTTAGTTTAAAAACAAACTAGCAGACGATAAATATTTGAGAGCAGAGGTAGTACTACTTTCTGTTCTCGTGGGCTCTGGGCTTCTGGAGGATATTGTCAACTCTGTCAGCTGAAATTTTTAGAGTCCAGTGAGCTTTTCTGGCAAAGCTGTTACAAAAAACCATTTGGCAAAATGACTTCTACACTGTTTTTTTTAAACAGGCATTGTCTAGTTACTTTTTTATATATTAAAAAAATATAGCCAATCTCAAATATAATACCTTTCTCATAGATACTAAAAAGTCAATGCGCAAGAATTATGTTGAAAATCTATTTATCTATAAAAATAATATTGTCAACAATGTATGTGCCACAAATGAAAAATTAATTATCCACATGACGGAAATTTAAAGGAATAACACATTGCCTCCAGTAACTAGCCTCGTAACTGCAGTCTCTTCCTTCCGTGGACAACATCAGACCCCCGGCTGTTCCCGGCGGCAGTAACTTCTCCGGTGGATTCTCTTCTTCCTTCAACTCCTTTACAACGACAACGCCTCCTTCACCACGTCTGAGCTCATGTGCGACGACGACGAGGATGACGAGTCCCTAAAGGACACCGCCTGTTCTTCTGCAGTAGCCCAACAAGTTACAATGGAGAACTTGGACTGTTGGACATGAAGCAAATGACAGCCACGGATACGAAACAGTTCAACAACATGCCACAACTCATGGTATCTGTTGGTGTTGATCTAGTAGCTAATTAATACGAGGTGTATCGGCGGCGGCGCTCTCTTCGGCAGCGCCGACGGTAAGCGACCTGTGGCAGGAGCATGATCTTCTCTATGCCGAAGCCAAACCGTTCATGCTTGATGGCCGGACAGTCCGCGTGTTCGTAGAGGCGGTGGTGTTCGCCAACAGCACCCGGATCTTGCCACCCGAGAGGGACCCTGTCAAGGAGGAGAGTAGAGATAGCAATGGGTACCCGAAACCTGATGGGTTTTTACTCCATTAGGGTACGGGTTTGGGTTAATTTTTATACCCATGAGTTTGTTAATGGACATAAATCTATACCCGACGGGTTCATAGGTACGGGTTTATTCCTACAGTATCCAAACCCGTGAACCCCGTGGGTTTTTTAAACCCGACCAAACCTAGTGCATATTGTCATTTTATTTTATAAACGAACAACAAACTTGTTATCTCCCTATTTACTTCCTAAGTAGTTGGTGAGAGTGTTGCTTGCTTACTATTATAGTTTTTACTAGCGTTATATATGTGATAGATGAATAACTTAGTGCAAGGTCAGTTGATTATACAACTTATTATTTGTATTTCATTCTCTCTACTAATAATTTTTACACCAAATCATGAACTCGGTGTTCATCACATAAATTTTAGACTATGATCTCATTAATCATTACAATACTTATTGATTATGAGAAGAACAAGCATATTGGAGATAAAATCCGTGGGTAACCCGTGGTTACCCGCTAACACGATGGGTACGGGTTTGGATAAAATTTTAAACCCATCATGGGTACGGATTTTTTAATGGGTATAGATATTTTTCTCTTGTACGGGTTTGGGATGGCAAAACCCAGCGAATTTGTACTCGTTGCCATCTCTAGAGGAGAGATCCTAGGGCCACATGTCACCCAAGATGCCTCCAGACGACGTAGAGTCATCGGGGATGAGGAGGCTAAGTTACTACTACTACTAGGGCATGAAAAGTAGAAGAATGGTAAATAGATTGGTTGGTGCGATTGTTGATAGTTCAATTGGTTGTACCCCTTCAAATATATAAGGGGGAAGTCTGGACCTGTTCCTAGGGGTTCTCCAACAACTCATGAGTTTAGAGGGACAAACACGCGTGGAGAGAGGAGCTTAATTCGCCTGATCTAATCCTATCGCGGACTGCCGCTCTTATGGGTAGGCCATCTAGTAGTGCCCAGTGCCACAAATGGTGCTCAACACAAGCCACCTACCTTTTGGGGAAGCTGAGTGAACCAAAAGCACTAGTGCAGGCTGGAAACAACTCGATGTGACAACATTGGTTCTCCTAAGCATCTTGCCACATACTAGGATGGTATTGCTTCAATAAACGACCATTCAACGCCTTAGTTAGGTTCTCACCTTGCATAGTTTGTATCATATAGGGATTACTAGCTATTATCGGTCACTGCTTCTTAGTGGCAAGACGGTCTTCCACACTAGGTATTCAACTTAGGATGACTTAGCCTTGACCTTCTTGTTGTAAGCTTTGGCAACCATAATCTTGTCTTTCTCGATCTCTTCTAGAGCCACCAACCTCTTGTCGGTTACTTCATCAATATTGTCCATCATCAAATTATAATAATCTCTGATAGATAGATCGTTCTGCCTAGCAAACTTGACAACATTTAGGCTTATCTCTACAGGTAAAACAACTTCATGTCCATAAACAAGTTCAAAAGGAGAGATTTTAGTAGCATGGTGTTTAGATATTACCTGAGAGCCTTAGACAAAACCTTATCACAATGTTTAGGATGATGAGATATCTTATTCTTTATAAGGCTAATCGTCATGTTAATAGACTTGGCCTGTCCATTGGCCTGAGCATAATATGGAGATGAATTTAGCAATTTGGTCTTATATAATTCAACAAACTCATGTACTTTTTTTGACATAAAAGAAGTCTCATGTCCGTAGTCAAAGTTTGGGGAATGTCGAATCTATGAATGATATGCTCGATTATAAACTCAATTACCTCCTTATGTGTCATGTTTTTCAGAGCAACAACTTTGTCGGAGAGGAAATCTCCGGCCGGGTGGCGGAATGCACCCGCCCTAAATCCTAAGATGAGGATGGGCCTAAGTGTTTTGCCTGTTAGGTGGAAACGGGAAGAACACAAGAACACACAAGGATTTAGAGTGGTTCGGGTCGTCGGAGCATAATACCCTACTCCACTGTGTGATGTATTGAGCTTGAGAGCTTGTATGAACTTGTGAGCGTCTAAGTGTGTCTGAGTGAGCTTGAGTCTGTAACTGTCGGGGACCATAATTAGGGGTACCCTCAAGACGCCTAATTCTCAGCTGGTAACCCCCATCAGCATAAAGCTGCAAAGGCCTGATGGGTTTGATTAAGTCAGGGATCAGTCCATACGAGTGACTTGACCACGCCACGCCTGAGCCTAGCCTCGGGCGAGGGCAGCCGACCCTATGATGACTCCGTCTCGCCTGAGGCCTCCTCTTTCACGGCAGACGCATCTCCGGCTCGCCCTAGGCCCCACCTTCGATAAGAAGAAACCCTGACTAAATCACCGCGCCAACCGACCGAGTCACCGGGGCGTTTAACGCAAAAGGTAAGACCAACGGGCGACCAGACTTCGCCAGAGGCACCATAGGAGACTCCGCCCGACCCAGGGCTCGGACTCGGGCTAAGGCCCCGGAAGACGGCGAACTCCGCTCTGCCCGACCCAGGGCTCGGACTTGGGCTAAGGCCCCGGAAGACGGCGAACTCCGCTCCGCCCGACCCAGGGCTCGGACTTGGGCTAAGGCCCCGGAAGACGGCGAACTCCGCTCCGCCCGACCCAGGGCTCGGACTTGGGCTAAGGCCCCGGAAGACGGCGAACTCCGCTCCGCCCGACCCAGGGCTCGGACTCGGGCTAAGGCCCCGGAAGACGACGAACTCCGCCTCGCCCGACCCAGGGCTCGGACTCCGCCTCGGCCTCTGCCTAACGATCTCCGCCTCGCCCGAACCCAGGGCTCGGACTCTGCCTCTGTCTTGCAGGACGGACTCGACCTCGGCTTCGGAGGAGCCTCCACGACGCCCGACCTAGGACACGAGACCGCCACGTCAACAGGAAGCGCCATCATCGCCCTGCCCTGAGCCGACTTGGGTCGCAGAGAACAAGACCGGCGTCCCATCTGGCCAGCCACGCCAGATAGGCAAATGATGGTGCCCCGCTAGACCATGACGACGGCGACTCTCAGCTCCCTTACGAAAGCAGGAAGACGTCAGCAAGGGCCCAGCCACTCCGACAGCTGTCTCCCCGTCCGGCTCCGTTACTCCTCCAACAGCCACGACGCCACACCAACAGGGTGCCAAGATCTCTCCGGCTGCCACCTAGGCATGTACATAGGGCGCTAGCTCTCCCTCGCTAGACACGTAGCACCTTGCTACACCCCCATTCTGTACACCTGGACCCTCTCCTTACGACTATAAAAGGAAGGACCAGGGCCTTCTTAGAGAAGGTTGGCCTCGCGGGGACGAAGGGCAGGGGCAGGCGCTCTCTCGGGGCCGCTCTCTCCCCTCACCTCGCGCGGACGCTTGTAACCCCCTACTGCAAGCGCACCCGACCTGGGCGCGGGACGAACACGAAGGCCGCGGGAATTCTCCGACTCCCTCACGACCCGGCTCCGGCCACCGACCTCTCTCTCTCTCTGTTCCCCCCTTCGCGCTCGCTCCACGCGCTCGACCCATCTGGGCTGGGGCACGCGGCACTCTCACTCGTCGGCTCGAGGACCCCCCGGTCTCGGAACGCCGACAGTTGGCGCGCCAGGTAGGGGCCTGCTGCGTGTTGACGTTCGATTTCCCGTCAAGCTCCAGATGGGCAGTCTCCAACAACCTCTTCAACCCGGGACGGTGCTCCGTTTCGGGAACCTCGAGTTCATGTCTCTCGACGGCAGCTACGACATGGTACTCCTTCCACCGCCGCGCAACAGCGACATTGGTGGCGGACAGCCCGCCCGCCGGCGGCGGAATCGACGACGTCTTTCCCGCGTGGGGGAAGGACAACTTTCGAGCTCGCCCCATCCTCTCCCTCGCCATCGGAGGAGGAGGAGGCGGGGCAACCGGGGCCGAGCGGGAGATCGCGCTCCGACGGCTGTCGAGCAAATCGACATCCCCGGCGCCTCGACGGAGGACACGCCAAGCGTCGCCCTCGCGTTCAAGGCAAACGCGAGCGCCACCCCCCCGCAACACGTCGACTCCGAGCAAGTGGACGACGCCAGCACGCTCACGGAGGGCCTGCAGGACGTCGCCCTCGTACCCAAGACGACGGCGCGGTCAGCCCCCGACATGACTTCATCGCTCCTCGTCGACAAAAAGGTACCGACTGCTACCCATCTTTCGTCATTTCGACTCGGCCTCAGCCCGCCTGGCGATCTCGCTTTGGCGGGCGCTCACATTGAGGCGAGTGCAACCTCTCTGGGGTTTCATGTGCGGTCGCCTTGGGACCGATTGACGGGTGTCTCGACCTACGGACCCTCTGGGTCCGAGGAAGATGACGACCCCAGCATCTGCTGGGATTTCTCCGGATCTGGCAACCCTAGTGCCATGCGGGACTTCATGACCGCATGTGACTACTGCCTCTCCGACTGTTCCGACGGTAGCCGCAGCCTTGGCGACAAGGACTGTGGCCCGAGTCGCGAATGTTTCCACATCGAGTTAGGGGATCCCTCCGGAGGCGGCTGTCTCGGCATGCCGGAGGATGGTGATCCCCCTAGGCCAGCGCCTCGCGCCGACATCCCGCGGGAGCTAGCTGTGGTCCCCGTTCCGGCGGGGGGTCACGACCCACAGCTCGAGCAAGTCCGCGGGGCGCAGGCCGGGCTCGATGAGGGAGCAGGAGCGCTCGAGGCAATCCGCCAGAACATCGGGCAGGTATGGGCGAGCCAGCCCCCGGCCGGAGGAATACGTCACCTGCCCCAAGGTCTCCAGCACCGCATCGCCAACGATGCCAGGGACGGACCGCCTCCCGCATCCGGCGGAACCGGTCAGGACCTGGCCGCTGCAGCGATGCTCCTCCGCGCGATGCCGGAGTCATCAACCACCGAGGGTCGGCGAATCCAGGGAGAACTCAAGCATCTCCTGGAAGGCGCCGCGGCCCGGCGGGCCGAGAGCTCTGCCTCCCGAAGGCAGGGATACCCCTCGGAACCTCGTGCCGCGACTTCCCGACTCACGCGGGAAGCCTCGGTCTTCACCGGGCGCACGCGCAACACCGCGCCTGCGGCCCCGGGCCACCTCGGCGACGAGCACCCTCATCGCGACCGTCGGGCACGCCTCGACGAAAGGGTGCGCCGAGGCTACCACCCCAGGCGTGGGGGACGCTACGACAGCGGGGAGGATCGGAGTCCCTCGCCCGAACCACCCGGTCCGCAGGTCTTTAGCCGAGCCATTCGGCGGGCGCCGTTTCCGCCCCGATTCCGACCCCCGACTACTATCACGAAGTACTCGGGGGAGACGAGACCGGAATTGTGGCTTGCGGACTACCGCCTGGCCTGTCAACTGGGTGGGACGGACGATGACAACCTCATCATCCGAAACCTCCCCCTGTTTCTCTCCGACACCGCTCGTGCCTGGTTGGAACACCTGCCTCCGGGGCAGATTTCCAACTGGGAAGATTTGGTCCAGGCTTTCGCCGGGAACTTCCAGGGCACGTACGTGCGCCCCGGGAATTCCTGGGACCTCCGGAGCTGTCGGCAACTGCCGGGAGAGTCTCTCCGAGACTACATCCGGCGGTTCTCGAAGCAGCGTACCGAGCTGCCCAACATCACCGACTCCGATGTCATCGGCGCGTTCCTCGCCGGCACCACCTGCCGCGACCTGGTGAGTAAGTTGGGTCGCAAGACCCCCACCAGGGCGAGCGAGCTGATGGACATCGCCACCAAGTTCGCCTCCGGCCAGGAGGCGGTTGAGGCCATCTTCCGAAAGGACAAGCAGCCCCAGGGCCGCCCGTCGGAAGATGCTCCCGAGGCGTCTACTCCGCGCGGCGCCAAGAAGAAAGGCAGGAGGAAGTCGCAAGCGAAACGCGACGTTCCCGATGCAGACCTTGTCGCCGCCGCTGAGCGCAAGAACCCTCGGAAGCCCCCCGGAGGTGCTAACCTTTTCGACAAGGCACTCAAGGAGACGTGCCCCTACCATCAGGGGCCCGTCAAGCATACCCTCGAAGAGTGCGTCATGCTTCGGCGTCACTTCCACAAGGCCGGGCTGCCCACAGAGGGTGGCAGGACTCACGACGACGACAAAAGGGAGGATCGCCAAGCAGGAGAGTTCCCGGAGGTCCGCGATTGCTTCATGATCTACGGAGGGCATGCGGCAAACGCCTCGGCTCGGCATCGTAAGCAAGAGCGTCGGGAGGTCTGCTCGGTCAAGGTGGCGGCACAAGTCTACCTAGACTGGTCCGACAAGCCCATCACGTTCGACCGGGACGACCACCCCGACCACGTGCCGAGCCCGGGGAAGTACCCGCTCGTCGTCGACCCGGTCATCGGCGACGTCAGGCTCACCAAGGTCCTGATGGATGGAGGCAGCTGCCTCAACATCATCTACGCCGAGACCCTCAGGCTCCTGCGCGTCGACTTGTCATCCGTCCGAGCAGGCGCTGCGCCCTTCCACGGGATCATTCCCGGGAAGCGCGTCCAGCCCCTCGGACAGCTCGACCTCCCTGTCTGCTTCGGAACACCCTCCAACTTCCGAAGGGAGACATTGACGTTCGAGGTGGTCGGGTTCCGAGGAACCTACCACGCAGTGTTGGGAAGGCCATGCTACGCGAAGTTCATGGCCATCCCCAACTACACTTACCTGAAGCTCAAGATGCCGGGCCCCAACGGGGTCATCACCGTCGGCCCCACGTACAAACACGCATTCGAATGCGATGTGGAGTGCGTGGAGTACGCCGAGGCCCTCGCCGAGTCCGAGGCCCTCATAGCCGACGTGGAAAGCCTCTCCCGAGAGGTGCCGGATGTGAAGCGGCATGCCGGCAACTTCGAGCCAGCGGAGACGGTTAAGGCCGTCCCTCTCGACCCCAGTGGCGACACCTCCAAGCAGATCCGGATCGGTTCCGGGCTCGACCCCAAATAGGAAGCAGTGCTCGTCGACTTTCTCCGCGCAAACGCCGACGTTTTTGCGTGGAGTCCCTCGGACATGCCCGGCATACCGAGGGATGTCGCCGAGCACTCGCTGGATATTCGGGCCGGAGCCTGGCCGGTCAGACAGCCTCTGCGCCGATTCGACGAGGAAAGGCGCAGGGTGATAGGCGAGGAGGTCCACAAGCTGATGGCAGCAGGGTTCATTAAAGAGGTATTCCATCCCGAATGGCTTGCCAACCCTGTACTTGTGAGGAAAAAAGGGGGGAAGTGGCGGATGTGTGTAGACTACACTGGTCTCAACAAAGCATGTCCGAAGGTCCCCTACCCTCTACCTCGCATCGACCAAATTGTGGACTCCACTGCAGGGTGCGAAACCCTGTCTTTCCTCGATGCCTACTCAGGGTATCATCAAATCAAGATGAAAGAGTCCGACCAGCTCGCGACTTCTTTCATCACGCCCTTCGGCATGTACTGTTATGTCACAATGCCGTTCGGGTTGAGAAACGCGGGTGCAACGTACCAGCGGTGCATGAACCATGTGTTCGGCGAACACATTGGTCGCACGGTCGAGGCCTACGTCGATGACATCGTAGTCAAGACGAGGAAAGCCTCTGACCTTCTCTCCGACCTCGAACTAACATTCCGGTGTCTCAAGGCGAAGGGCGTCAAGCTCAACCCCGAGAAGTGCGTCTTCGGGGTGCCCCGAGGCATGCTCTTGGGGTTCATCGTCTCCGAGCGGGGCATCGAAGCCAACCCGGAGAAGATCGCAGCGATCACAAACATGGGGCCTATCAAGGACTTAAAAGGCGTACAGAGGGTCATGGGATGCCTCGCGGCCTTGAGCCGCTTCATCTCGCGCCTCGGCGAAAGAGGCCTGCCCCTGTACCGCCTCTTAAGGAAGGCCGAGTGCTTCACTTGGACTCCCGAGGCCGAGGAAGCCCTCGGGAACCTGAAGGCGCTCCTCACCCAGGCGCCCATCTTGGTACCCCCAGCTGATGGAGAAACCCTCCTGGTCTACGTCGCCGCAACCACTCAGGTGGTCAGCGCCGCGATCGTAGTCGAAAGGCAGGAAGAGGGGCATGCTTTGCCCATTCAGAGGCCAGTCTACTTCGTCAGCGAAGTGCTGTCCGAAACCAAGATCCGCTACCCACAAGTCCAGAAGCTGCTATATGCAGTGATCCTGACGAGGCGAAAGCTGCGACATTACTTCGAGTCCCATCCGGTGACTGTGGTGTCATCCTTCCCCCTGGGGGAGATCATCCAGTGCCGAGAAGCCTCCGGACGGATCGCGAAGTGGGCGGTGGAAATCATGGGCGAGGCAATCTCGTTTGCCCCTCGGAAGGCCATCAAGTCCCAGGTACTGGCGGATTTCGTAGCCGAATGGGTCGATACCCAGTTGCCGACGGCTCCGATCCAACCAGAGCTCTGGACCATGTTTTTCGACGGGTCGCTGATGAAGACGGGAGCTGGCGCGGGCCTGCTTTTCGTCTCGCCCCTCGGGAAACACCTGCGCTACGTGCTACACCTCCATTTCCCGGCGTCCAACAATGTGGCTGAGTACGAGGCTCTGATCAACGGATTGCGAATCGCCATCGAGCTAGGGGTCCGACGCCTCGATGCGCGCGGCGACTCGCAGCTCGTCATCGACCAGGTCATGAAGAACTCCCTCTGCCGCGACCCGAAGATGGAGGCCTACTGTGAGGAGGTTCGACGCCTGGAAGACAAGTTCTACGGGCTCGAGCTTAACCACATCGCCCGGCGCTACAACGAGACTGCGGACGAGCTGGCGAAGATAGCCTCGGGGCGAACGACGGTCCCCCCGGACGTCTTCTCCCGAGATCTGCACCAACCCTCCGTCAAGATAGATGACGCGCCCGAGCCCGAGGCACCCTCGGCCTCGTCCGAGGTGCCCTCAGCCCAGCCCGAGCCATCCTCGGCTCGCCCCGAGGAACCCTCGGAGCCCGAGGGCGAAGCACTGCGCATCGAGGAGGAGCAGAACGGGGTCGTGCCAGATCAAGATTGGCAAACCCCGTACCTGCAATATCTCCGCCAAGGAGAACTGCCCCTCGACCGCGCCGAGGCTCGGCGGGTAGCGCGACGTGCCAAATCGTTCGTCTTGCTGGGCGATGAGAAGGAACTCTACCACCGAAGCCCCTCGGGCATCCTCCAGCGATGCATCTCCATCGCCGAGGGCCAGGAACTCCTGCAGGAAATACACTCGGGGGCTTGCGGTCATCATGCAGCACCCCGAACCCTCGTCGGGAATGCTTTCCGCCAAGGCTTCTACTGGCCAACGGCGGTGGCTGACGCCACTAGAATTGTCCGCGCCTGCGAAGGGTGCCAATTCTATGCGAAGCAGACCCACCTGCCCGCTCAGGCTCTGCAGACGATACCCATCACCTGGCCCTTCGCTGTGTGGGGTCTGGACCTCGTCGGCCCTCTGCAGAAGGCGCCCGGGGGCTACACGCACCTGCTGGTCGCCATCGACAAATTCTCCAAGTGGATCGAGGTCCGACCCCTGAACAGCATCAGGTCCGAGCAGGCGGTGGCGTTCTTCACCAATATCATCCATCGCTTCGGGGTCCCGAACTCCATTATCACCGACAATGGCACCCAGTTCACCGGCAAAAAATTCTTGGATTTTTGCGAGGATCACAACATCCGGGTGGACTGGGCCGCCGTAGCTCACCCCATGACGAATGGGCAAGTGGAACGTGCCAACGGCATGATTCTACAAGGGCTCAAGCCTCGGATTTACAACAGTCTCAACAAGTTCGGCAAGCGATGGATGAAGGAACTCCCCTCGGTGGTCTGGAGCCTGAGGACGACGCCAAGCCGGGCCACGGGTTTCACGCCGTTCTTCCTGGTCTACGGGGCCGAGGCCATCCTGCCCACGGACCTGGAATATGGCTCCCCGAGGACGAGGGCCTACAACGAAGAAAGCAACCAAGCTAGCCGAGAAGACTCGCTGGACCAGCTGGACGAGGCTCGGGACAGGGCCTTGCTACACTCAGCGCGGTATCAGCAGTCCCTGCGACGCTACCACGCCCGAGGGGTCCGACCCCGAGATCTCCAGGTGGACGATCTGGTGCTTCGGCTGCGGCAAGACGCTCGAGGGAGGCACAAGCTCACGCCCCCCTGGGAGGGGCCGTTCATCATCGCCGAAGTACTGAAGCCCGGAACGTACAAGCTGGCCAACAGTCAAGGCGAGGTCTACGGCAACGCTTGGAACATCCAACAGCTACGTCGCTTCTACCCTTAAGATGTTTCCAAGTTGTTTATATACCTCGCACCCACGCAAAGTTTAGTCAACAAGGAAGGGTCAGCCTCGCCTCGGCAGAGCCCGACCCTCCCTCGGGGGCTAAAAGGGGGGAAACCCCCTCTGCGTCAAAATTTTCCTCGAACAAAAAATCCCTTTTACCAGAACATCTTTCGTGCTTTTTGACTACTTCGAAAAGCGGGTCCTGGAAACGACGGGGTACACGTAAGCAGTCAAGGATGACCGAGCCGAGGGACTCCTACGCCTCCGGGATACGGATACCTCACTCATCACCTTCTGCGATAAGTAACTCGCGCTCGGATAAGGCGAATCCGCGGATCGAACGAGTCTTTACGTACGGGAGCTCTTCTGTCGAAGCGATTCTTCGAGCCTTCTCGACCGAGTCGGTGACAGGGCTTCATGGGCGGGTAAAAGTACGCGTAAGCGGCAAGGCCGACCGAGCCGAGGGACTCCCACGCCTCCGGGATACGGATACCTCACTCATCACCTTCCGCGAGAAGCAACTCTTGCTCGCACTAACATCCCTGCTACCGACAAAAAGTCCAGATACTCGAAACGAGAGGAAAAGAGACGCAGCTTTACAACGCAACAAGGGTATGTGTTCTGGCCTCAACGGCCGCGCAAGGCCCACGCTACAAGACGATTTGACCCTGCAGGCTCGGATCTTGACGCTGGAAGAGGGCGAAGACACCCTCGGCATCAACAGCACCTTCGGCAAGGCCCGACCTAGCCTCGGATGGCGACGCGGTCCGAGGGCCTCCGCTCCGAAGGGCGACGTCATCACCACGCTCGAGCAATCTCTGCCAGGGACTTCTCCAAGAACCCGGCCCGAGCGGACGGCTCGGCCGGCCACCTCCGGGGCCTCGGCCGACCACCTTCCGAGGGCGCCAGCTCGGTCCGAAGCCTCGGCTGATCAGCTCCGACGCCGATCCTGCCAACAAACAAACCCGGCTAGGCTCCGGCCAACCAGGTTTCATTTCCGAGCCAACTCCGCCTCTGCTCGTGCTGATATCGCTACCCCTGGCCTCGGCTCGTCGAAGAGCGGCCGAGGGGTCTCTTTAACTAAGCTAGAGGAGCCTCGGACAACAGGTCCGACCGAGCCGAGGGATTCCTACGCCTCCGGGATACGGATACCTCACTCGTCACCTTGACACGGGGCGACTCATGCTTGGTGAAGCGGTTCAGGCAAACAACAGGCGAGTCTTAGTGCTCAGAAATGAGGAAAAAATACGGCTCTGTGCCGTAAGTTACATACATGCTCAGGCCCCGAAAGCCGAAATGAACAAAAAACCCGGCACTCGAAGTGCCATTACAAACGGAACTCCGGTTCCCCCCCGCAGGTACGATCAACCCCACTCGGCGGGGGAGGGCCTGCGGGGCAGCAGAAGACCGACGAACGGCACGTCGCCGTCCCGCCCCGGCAGCGGCGACGATGAAGACGTTTGTCCCGGGGGGCCCAACAGCAGCGGTGATGGCCTCAGGGTGGATACTGCTGCTGGGAGGCCCCCGCCCTTGCCCAAACTCGAGAGGCAAGGACGGACAGAAGGCCGTAGAGTCGGAGGTCGGCCCGTGTCCAACCTCGGCTGTCGCGCCGGCGGAAGAACCTCTTCCAGCTGCCGTGGCAGGAGGCGTGCACC
The DNA here is from genome assembly GCA_029449295.1 of Zea luxurians. NCBI lineage: Eukaryota > Viridiplantae > Streptophyta > Magnoliopsida > Poales > Poaceae > Zea > Zea luxurians. Next base: position 6,312,210 of record JAOPSE010000016.1, read on the forward strand.
GGGGGCGGCTCCGAGCGTGCTCGGCTCAGAGAGCCGGGCACGCTGCAGCTGTTGGCGCCACGGGCGACTCCCGCCCTTCCCCCCGATCACTAAGGGAAGGAGCGGGTCACCACCCGCGCAGGGACCAACCCCGACCCGGCACACGCCCCTCCTCAGCCCTGGTGATGAAAATCCTTGAGGCTGAGGAAGGGGCGGATGCCGCAGCCCGGCTCGCTTTCCCCCACCATCAAGCCGGAGGTCGCCCTCTTGGGTGACCGCCGGTGGAGGGGTGCAGCCGGGCTGCATGATGAAAATCCTTGAAGCCGAACGATGGCTGAAAGGTACCAACTCCCACGGAGTTGCGTTCCTCCAGCAATGGAGCGAAAAGACGACGGTTTCCCCCCATCCGGGGGCTCGGAAGAGGGAGGAACACAATGCATAGGGGAGGTAGGAGACACGGTCACCTTGCGAAGGGGGCCGCCCTCCTTTTAAAGGCAACTCCCCCTGCTTGCGCCCTCAACCGTCACGGGCTGAGTCTTCTCCAACACGCCTCCAAAGCCCTTCCCTGCGGCGCGGGGGCTGGGGCCCGCCTGTCATGCAGACAGGCTCTAAGCAGAAGAAGCCGAACCGCCGCGCACGACGCACGCAACCACCCAGCGGTTACAAGTAACCCTCCACTTTTGCCCGGACCAGCGGGCGAAAGGGGCAGGCGGCCATGCAGGCGGCATGCAACCGCGCCAAGTGGACGCGCCTCTCCGACTCCTGACAGGCCAGCGCGACAGCTCAAGCCCACGCGTCGTGCAACAGGCGCGCCGGGCGCTGCATGCGAACCGCTATGCCACTCGCTCCACCACCGCACCTCCTCGATTGCGGAACCGATACCGCGATTCGAGGCGACCCAGCCCGCGACCCGGCAGCGCCAGCCTGGCGCAGCGGTCAAAAGTGGTCAAAAATGGGCCGGCAGTGATGACGGTGGCAGGCGCGCGAGAGCAGCGGTCACGCCATCTGCCAAGCTCATGTCCCATCCGGAGGCAGCAAGAGAGCCCCCTCTCACGGCGTGAAGACGACGCGCCCGTGACCCGTACCTCGAACGACTCGCGCACGCAACGGCAGCCTCGCCGACCGTTTACCCCGGCACATTAACTCCGCGGCGGAACAGGTGACGTTTCTGGCAGGGGCAGCTGGCGACGCTTCGCCTCCGCCAAAACGACCACGCCGAAAAAGGTACGCCACGACGTTCAATTTCGAATCCTTTTTCCCTTTTCCTTCTTTCTCTATCTCTTGCAACAGGGACCGAGAAGGGGGATAACCCCAAAGGGATCCTTCCCTGTGAAGGAACTAGGCTCCGAGCCTCCCTACTGATCAGGGGTTCGAAGGCTGGCCTCCCGAGGGGTTCAAACAGCCGCCTCAGATCGCGTGGGCCCGACACCCACTACTGGTCAGGGGTTCGAAGGTCGGCCTCCCGAAAGGTTCCATGACCGCCTCAGGCTACTCGGGCTCCGTGCCCCCTACTGATCAGGGGTTCGAAGGCTGGCCTGTCGAAGGGTTCACAGCCGCCTCAGACGCCGAGCGAGGGATGACCAGGGGTACGTTCGATACATAACCAAGGCTCGGGCTACGCTCCCGAGGTACCCTAGGACATTTCCGAGACCAGCGGGAACGACTCTGTAACGGAATCCCATCGGAGGGAGGCAACGAGCCCTCGGACCCCGTCGCTAGGGGACCGGGTCCGGCAGATCACCCGCAGGTACTTTTGGGCGTGCCTCCGGGCCCCTAGCCGACCCCCAACGAACGGGGCACGGACGTCCACTCGGATTACCCGATTGCAGCTCACCGGAGACACCATGTTCCGTGCCCATCGAGGGTAACATGGCGCACTCCCCCCCTCCTCCTTGCGGAAAGGCGACGTAGGGGCGTATATAAAAAGTCGAGTCTGTCCCTGATCGTCCTCTCGCTCCGTGCGAAGGCTCGGGGGCTGCTCTCGCAAACCCGGCTCTGGCCAAACCGTTGACAGCGTCAACATACCAGCCCGAGAACTTGGGCCCCGACAGTGCACCTGGGTTACGCCCTGCTCGCATGAGGGAACCGCTAGTCCAGCCGAAGCATTGCGCAAGGCATTAAGACCTCGAAGGAGTGAAACCACTCCTCCGAGGCCTCGGGGGCTACACCCGGCGGGTGCGCTCGCGCGCACCCACCGGAACAAAAGTACCACCGAGAAAGGCTGGTCCCCTTGCAAAAAAGTGCGACGCAAGCCTCCAAGCGAGTGTTAACACTCTCTTCGAGGCTCGGGGGCTACTGTCGGGGACCATAATTAGGGGTACCCTCAAGACGCCTAATTCTCAGCTGGTAACCCCCATCAGCATAAAGCTGCAAAGGCCTGATGGGTTTGATTAAGTCAGGGATCAGTCCATACGAGTGACTTGACCACGCCACGCCTGAGCCTAGCCTCGGGCGAGGGCAGCCGACCCTATGATGACTCCGTCTCGCCTGAGGCCTCCTCTTTCACGGCAGACGCATCTCCGGCTCGCCCTAGGCCCCGCCTTCGATAAGAAGAAACCCTGACTAAATCACCGCGCCAACCGACCGAGTCACCGGGGCGTTTAACGCAAAAGGTAAGACCAACGGGCGACCAGACTTCGCCAGAGGCACCATAGGAGACTCCGCCCGACCCAGGGCTCGGACTCGGGCTAAGGCCCCGGAAGACGGCGAACTCCGCTCCGCCCGACCCAGGGCTCGGACTTGGGCTAAGGCCCCGGAAGACGGCGAACTCCGCTCCGCCCGACCCAGGGCTCGGACTTGGGCTAAGGCCCCGGAAGACGGCGAACTCCGCTCCGCCCGACCCAGGGCTCGGACTTGGGCTAAGGCCCCGGAAGACGGCGAACTCCGCTCCGCCCGACCCAGGGCTCGGACTCGGGCTAAGGCCCCGGAAGACGACGAACTCCGCCTCGCCCGACCCAGGGCTCGGACTCCGCCTCGGCCTCTGCCTAACGATCTCCGCCTCGCCCGAACCCAGGGCTCGGACTCTGCCTCTGTCTTGCAGGACGGACTCGACCTCGGCTTCGGAGGAGCCTCCACGACGCCCGACCTAGGACACGAGACCGCCACGTCAACAGGAAGCGCCATCATCGCCCTGCCCTGAGCCGACTTGGGTCGCAGAGAACAAGACCGGCGTCCCATCTGGCCAGCCACGCCAGATAGGCAAATGATGGCGCCCCGCTAGACCATGACGACGGCGACTCTCAGCTCCCTTACGAAAGCAGGAAGACGTCAGCAAGGGCCCAGCCACTCCGACAGCTGTCTCCCCGTCCGGCTCCGTTACTCCTCCAACAGCCACGACGCCACACCAACAGGGTGCCAAGATCTCTCCGGCTGCCACCTAGGCATGTACATAGGGCGCTAGCTCTCCCTCGCTAGACACGTAGCACCTTGCTACACCCCCATTCTGTACACCTGGACCCTCTCCTTACGACTATAAAAGGAAGGACCAGGGCCTTCTTAGAGAAGGTTGGCCTCGCGGGGACGAAGGGCAGGGGCAGGCGCTCTCTCGGGGCCGCTCTCTCCCCTCACCTCGCGCGGACGCTTGTAACCCCCTACTGCAAGCGCACCCGACCTGGGCGCGGGACGAACACGAAGGCCGCGGGAATTCTCCGACTCCCTCACGACCCGGCTCCGGCCACCGACCTTTCTCTCTCTCTGTTCCCCCCTTCGCGCTCGCTCCACGCGCTCGACCCATCTGGGCTGGGGCACGCGGCACTCTCACTCGTCGGCTCGAGGACCCCCCGGTCTCGGAACGCCGACAGTAACGTTGCGTGCCTCCCCTTTTATAGCTCAAGGGGGACACGCACAAGGGCGCTGAGCCCCGACATGCGGGCCCAGGAACATAACGGATGTAATACTTGGAGCAACTAATGCTAGTCGCCAGGGCAATCTCCTTGCGCCCTGATATCCATGGCTTGCGTAGTATTGGCGTGCAGCGGAAGCTTCCCTGGCCACTTACGAGTGATGATGATCGTGGCGCATGCGGCAGTATGGTCGTGCCGCCTGCCACGAGAATGGACAGGCACGCCGCCTGTGGGATGGTCTGGTCACCGTCCACCAGCAGAGCAACAGGGCGCATTAAATGCTGAGGCGGCACATCGCCTGTCAGGCGGCGCGTCTTATCCGTAATAAATGCAGAGACCGCGCGACCCAGAGGCCTTACGTCAGGCTCTGCCCGCTGGCTCACGTCATGGGCAGTAGGCCGCGTGGCAGCATCAGGTCTCCGCCTGAGCGGGGAGCAGAAGCATATGCGGCATGGTCCGGACACGTGTCGGCTCTGGACCCCCGCCTGACCTTGATCAAGGCCTGGGTATCCTTTGCCCCAGAATCCCGGGACCTTGCTGCGAGTGGCCCGGACCCTGCCTAGGGGGGTCCGGGGGCTCGTCCCAGGGGTCCGGGCACGCTTGTGGCGATTCTGGACCTTACCCGGGGGTCCGGTCCGTACACACAGGGGTCCGACACTTTCCCATGGGGGGTCCAGACCCACTGTTGATGTCCTCGGGTATATCGTCTTTTCTGGTCGTATGGCGACCCGGGAGCCTTCCACGTGGCGGGGTCGGGTGCTGTTCACCATGCAACTAGAGACAGCCATGCAGGCACCATGTCTTCATACTGTAGTAAGGGGTACCCCTGATTCAGGGTACCGACAAACTTCAGTCCATTTGGTGAAGTAATCTGTGGCAACCAACACAAATCGATGCTCTTTAATGATGAAGGATGAATTTCTCCTACAAAGTTCAAACCCTACCCCCTAAAGGGCCAAGGTTTGATAATAGGATATAGTTCAGCTGTGGGGACTAACTACATATCACCGAACTTCTGACATACTTGACATCATTTGTATTATTTAAAACAATCAGTTATCATGTCAGGCCAATAGAAGCCAGATCTTCTCAACAACCACTTCATCTTTAGAGCCGATTGATGAGTACCATAAATCCCTTTATGTACTATGACCAAGCTAATATAGCATCATTCGGTCCCAAGCATTTAAACATGACATCGCCAACAGTTCGGCGGTAAAGTTCATTATCAATTAAAATATATTTGAAAGTTGTACGTCGAACATTCCTGTTTGCCTAACAATGGGATTACGTAGGTAATTAATTATAGGTGTACTCCAATCAATTGCATCGGCTATCTTGTCAGCCGAATTGATTAAGGAGATGTCCATGGTACCGTCGGACGGTCTAGACTCCTTGCCCGAACGGTTCGATCCTACCACGGACGATCCAGCTCTATAGCCCAAACGGTCCACGGCGTGGGAACTTGACACAACACCGGTTATCAGACTTTCAGAATTGTGAAATCTTCCTCGCTTTATTCGATAGCCTGATGCATTTTGTGCCAAGTTATTTGCTCTGCAATTCTCAGCTCTGGATATATGTCGAATATCGAATTCGTCAAAAGAACGGATTATGTCCCAACATTTTTCAAGACAACAGTTTAAAGTGCCATATGATCATTGATATTCTTATAAAATATGCTGGACAACTAACTCAGAATCACCAAATGTCCTCACATATTTCACTCTCATATAATCTAAAAGTTCTAAACTGAATAAGAGGGCTTCATATTCGGCTTGATTGTTAGTGCGATAAGTTTTCAATCGGCTAGGGAAGTAAAACCATCTGTCGAGCAACCCCACGAGGTGGAGCAGCCGACCAACCCTCTGCCGAGCAACCCCATGAGGCAGAGCAAACGACCAGGTCTTATGCCGAGCAAACCAGCAAAGGGGAAGGGCATATCCAATGTTGTTGACATGCGTCAGCTGATAAGACGTGTCACCACCAAACCACGTCCGGGCCTCGGGTACAGTTCCGAAAAGTCCCTACCAATCCCAACGGCATGCCACTGCGTACAGTCTCAAGCATACCCCCACTTACGTACGTGGCTAGTCAATCCGTGTCGTAAGTACCTTAGCATCGAAGTCTCTACAGTGACCCACATACAGAAAGGACGGAACGATACATGTATGCCAAAGCATGCTGGAAGATGACACGAGGCCCATGACGTTAGACAAAGCCGTTACATCAACATCGAACTTGCTATAGGGACCAAAACGTCGAACGGACGTTGCGGTACGCCATACCAGGAGTACGGCAGTGCGTGACCCTACAGACGATGTCAGGAGGGACTACACCATTTAAGGGCAACGAGCCGAGCTCATACCAGTAGAATATAAGTCCCCACTGTAAAATCCTACCCTTGAGCTATAAAAGGGCAAGGCCACTTCCTTCCAACACACAAACACACATGTTATAACACGCTCCCAAGCAATATTACAATCAACACTACTCTGGATTATGGCGCAAGCCTGAACCAGTATAAACACCTGTCTCTGATGAGTCTCCGTGATTCACCATTCAGAGTGAGTCCGCGCTAGCATCCTGCCTAACATAAATCATATTATCCACCGGTTTTCCAAACCACGACAAATTTCACCTATTTCAACACCTACATATAATGCTTTAATGACAAATGATTCGCCTAGATAGCTCTGCAATTACCACCTCTCTTCTAGCGACCCAAACTCCAAACAGACTATTAAATTTATTCGTGTGTGGGGGGTGGGTGAGGGGGCTGCTCCGACCAACAGAGCGCATGCAAACACTGTAAAGGTATCATATCATGATGCAGTATAATACTCATAAAAAATAAATTTAATATCAAAATAAATATATAGTCTATATATAAAAACAAATATCACACTTTATTTTAGCCAAAAGGCCAAGAAAGATACGGATTAAAAAGGAGCCCGACCTCTTTTATAACTCGTTCGATTGCTCGTCCTTTTTCAAATAGCGACATGATACTATATTAGATCGTTGCGTGTGACTTTCTGTTCTATTGTGTCCTGTTGTAGTGGACTTAGGTGGTTTTCCATCTATGATGTAACAACCCAATATATACGTAATTGTCCATTGGTACGCAAGAAGCGTAGGACCTACGCGATTCCCACGTGGCACATGAATCTAGTGCTTCATAGTAGAGAAATAATCAATGAACACACAAGCACATAATGTTCTAATCGTACAGAAGTACAAACGAAGTGTTTTCGCCCTTTTGTCAAAACATCATAACTGGTTAAGTTGGAGATGATGTGCACATTAGAAAACCTTTGGTTATTCTTAAACAGTAACTATGGTTTCAGGTAGATAAAGTTTTGGAATACAGGTTACAAGAAATGTGCATCCTGTGAGCTCAAGTACCATATTATTGCCACCATCATCTTTTACAACCAGAAAACTTGCAGAAAAAGGAGATATTTGAAAGCTGAAACGAAATTTGTGCAGCTGCTCATGGAGTCCAAGCACAACAAGGATGCCTGGCAAATTAACCAGCATCAAATCAGTAAGCTTTCCTGCAATGTAACCACATACATGCCGGCAACAATTAGAGAAGCTAGTTAAGGCCCAGACCCAGCTATAATGGCATCAAGTGTCTAATTTTCTGTGAAAGAATGTCTTTTCTTTCTTTAGAACTTAAAAACATCTTTTAAAAATAAAAGTATAAACATCAATTGCAAATTGCAATGCACCCAATGCAAATGAGTGTAAACTTCAGAGGAAAAGGAAAAAAAAGACGAGAGTACATTTTATGAAGCTAATGAGATAACGCGGGTGACTTGAAAAGCAAGACAGATGCCAGACCCTAAAAAATTGAAAATGAAGCAGCAAAAAAAAAACAGATATAAACATAAAGGACAAATGCAAGCGCCACCCATATGTTACTTAAATTATATGATACCACCGTGTAAATGCCCACCCACACTACTTTACTCCGTCACAAACCACCCATTTGCACGTGCTTTACTAATTCTACCTATTTTCGCCTACATGAAGCCACTACAAGTCATGCATCAAGTCAAGTTTGTTCCAATACTTGGATTAGTCTTGTTTATGATTTATGATATTGCTGCAGAGAAATTTTCCACATAGAAACAAATGGTTTAACCGGGTTTTTCATGGGCGATTCATTTGGTAGAAGTTCTAAAAAGTGTTAGGTCTGTACTTTCATAAGTATTCAACCCTCATAAAGACTAGGTTATGGATCCATGTTGAGGAATCAGCATAGAGCATTTGCAGTGGGCTGATCTTTGCAGCAAACGTAGTGGGTGGGTGATCTCAAAAACAAAGCAGCTTCTAGGGTGTTTTTTAAAATGTTTCATAAACTTAATCTGTTAGCTAATTTTAAATGTACAATTTGCAAGCAGAGTGAAACATGCCTATTTACCTAAACTTCATTGATTTTACTAAACAGCATAAGTTCATTAGTCATCTTGCAAGCAGGAGCACTCTATATGTGAAGATCGTGTAAAGTTCATATCCCATTGAACCCATTTTTGTCATGTCCAATTCTGCCCACAGTCCACATGGATTCCAGATCCACTTCTCCCCATTTCAATTCTCTTAATTCAGAAATATAAATTGCTAAAGTTCAAACATCTGGAACCAGTTATCTAGCTTGTGTATATACATCTAGAACTACTAGAAATATATTAACCATGATTGCGGTAGACAGGTGATGGACTATTCATCAAGGAAGCTGATCTCTATATGAAGAATCATCGTTGGTAGATAAGAATCAGCATACTGACATATAAGTTTTGAGACTCTTGATACTGTAACATAGCTGATGAAGACTCAAAATGAACTCCTCAGCAAACAGAAACACATTTATTTGTAGGGAAGTATCAACACACCTCGTCTCAATATATTTGAATAACTCAAATTTTAAGAAAACATATATTGTTTGAACTTCTTGCACAACATGGAAGAGCAAAATTTGAGCTCACACAAGTTTGCTACTTAGAAAGTGCCTCTACAGAATGAGGGAGTGACTCAAGGGGCGTGAGTTTTACGAGTAAAGCAAAGTAGTCTTAGCCTCTTAGGTTTGAGATATTGTCTAATACTGAAAGGTATGGTAATATCTGTCATCCATAAATGCCATAAGCTAATTTTTTTTATCACAACCGGTCTCGAATCTAAAATCACAAACATAAGCCCCAATAATAGAGGTTTCTCAGTACACAGTAAAGTGAAACATTCATGAAGAAAATAACTACTCTATTGTGAAACCCTACACCTGAAGAAATTGCATTTCAAGCATTAAAAAACGGAGATACCAAATTACAAACAATAATAGAGAAACGTCCCTCTATGAGACAATAATGCAAGCCATAAAGATATGGGCATCTAATTACTAATGCCTTGATCATGTCAAATTATGTGGAGTGTTTGATTCTGATGAAATGGTACCTTGTCTTACATTGCAGGCCTGTCCAGTTAGCTAATGCACGTAACGCACACGACATCAAACACACCATGTCCAGATAACTGCTTCATGTTTTGTGGCAAGCCAGCAATAGCTCGTTTTGCAGCCCGGATATATCAATTCTAATCAAGCATTATGTTTCCCCCTACTTGAATGCAAGGCAAAGCTCCTGCCACTAGAAAATCGGAAAGCATGACCACAGGGTAGCAAGCAACATAGCTGAAACCCTAGCTGCCACATCAGATCTAAGAGGAGACACCACCCACCTGGATCATTTCTGGTAGCCACCGCCGACCGTGTTGTCGTCCTCCTCGACAGTGGTGTTGACGTATGGCACGGGGAAGTCCTTGGTGGGGTCAAACTGCTTGGTGACCATGTAGCGCTCGAGGTCGGGCTTGCGGAGCAGGGTGCGGCGCACGGGCGGACGGTTCCGGCGGCGATCGCGGGTGAAGTACTTGATGTCGTAGACTGTCTCCGGATCGGATGTGGGCACGATGGCCTTGTCGCGGTCGTCGCGCACGGTGGCCGGGCACTTGACGCGGTACTCGAGCGCGCCAGGCAGCGCGCTGCGGTACTCGGGCGAGGCGCAGGGGCCCGTGATCTCCCACGGCTTTTTGAGGAACCTGCGGAACCCCTGGAACAGCGATTTGCCAGCGGCGGCGGAGGCCATCGGGGTCGGCGCGGTGGTGAGATCGACGAAGAGGGGAAAGGGGTGGGACTTGGGAGACAGCGAGACGAGACGCTGGAAATGGCAATGGGCTCAGGTTTCTGTTGGGCGAGAACATGGGCCGCACCAAACGGCAAAAGCTATGCGGACCGTTGCCTTCACAACGCAAGGGGAGTGTCCAGTTGGCTCAGCCCATGCCTTGGCATGGAGGATCCAATTCCGTCACAGAAAAGAGGTCGGCACGGAGGCGCAGAAGCGGTATGATATACACCGATCCGGGTGGCGAGATAGAATTCTACCATGAATTTAATCCAGTTCTGGATTTGTTAAATCCACGCCCCACACTTAATTCTATGGTAAGATTAAATACATCATTTAATTCATGTATCTCTCAAAACTAGTTATTCTTTTGATTCATAGATTATAATATAAACTCGTCAATATCGTCGTGTATTTGTTCCATACCCAGTGAGTTATAGATAGAATCCATGTCTTTCATAGTTTAAAAAATTTCCAAACCCTTAAAATATAATCCATGATGGGTTTAACCAAATAATTTTTTTAAAGTAGACTTAGATTATTTTAGAACATGCATTATAGCATTGATTTAGTTCTAATCCATGTCAATCCATAGTTGGATTGGTGTAAACGAACAAGCCAACAATGAGTAGTCGAAATCGGGTATACTAATGGTCGGGTAGACGGGTAACCCATACCTGTGTACCCGTGGATAAAATATACATGCATAATATCAATATTTACCATGTAATTAAAGTCGTCTTAGGTAATAAAAATACTTCTACGTTTATTGTGGTTTTACCTATCAAGATATGTAATTAAATGGTTTGTTGTATTTTAAGTTGAACTATTTTTATGTGTTTGTTTGATATTTTTAGTGATCGGCACATTAGCATTTTAGACTTTTTCTAGCAGGTATGGGTAATCTAACGGGTAAAATTACTCGCACAGCCGCACGGGTACGGGTATGAGTAAAATTCTATACCCGCGACCTTATAGGTTGCCCCGAAGCACGACCCAAGTATGGCATGACCTGAAATAATTTCGGGCCGGACCAGGCCGAAATTATGCATCGAGCCGTGTTTGAGCGAGGCCATGGCTCACGGGTGGGCACGAGCACGATCCATTTAAGGAGGCACGAAATAGCTCATTTAACAAACACGAAAAGGCCCATATTTATTTGGTCATCCACTTTTAATCATGAAAATCATCTGCTCCAATTTAGCTAGCTGCATGCTTAATCATAGAGATGACGTTCAACCATCTATTGGTTTCGTGCTCTTTAATTTTTTAATCAGAAGATTTGAAATGTTAATGTCTACTAAATGGTATATTGCAAATTTTGGGCTTTGATGTGGATTTTGGGCTTTGATATGAATTTTAGGATCGGTGTGAATTTTGGGCCCGAATTTGATTTCGGATCGCCCAAAATGAGCCCGGTATGTTCAACTAATAACGTGTCGGGTCACAAGCCGAGGGCTAACCCCATGGACCAGCCCGGTAAAGCCTGTAATAATTACGGGCCAGTAGGGCCCAAAATTCAATCATGTTGTGCCTTTTCGGGTTTGGACCGGGCCGGGTGGTCCGAATATACACCTATACCAATACTGTATCGACTGACATGCGGTTGGTTTCAGCTTTCTAAATTAGATTCACAGTTAAAAATATAGAATCCAAGTTAAACAGGTACAATAATAAAATATATTTTAAATTTACATATTTCTCTAGTTCAATTCAGAATTACCTCCTACACCAATTTTTTCAAATTTCCATCATCCATGTTAGAAACTGTCATACTCTTATAGAATCTATAATTTATAGTTGTTTTAACCAAACATATTTTATTTTTTACACAGTTGTCAACTCACAGCTAAGATCAGGTTCACAAGAATCTACAGCTGAAACAAATGAACCCTGATTTTTCTGTGCTGGTGTCACACCCGGTTTTGAAAGGCACACCGAATGCGAACCATGTACGTGCCAGGATCAGAAACTCACGTACACAGCGATTACATAATTAGACATCATCACACAATGCTTGAAATAAATAGCGGAAAGATACTTAATTACATCAAGATGTCCAAGACATCCACAGAGTCTATTACATAACCATTGTCTTTAACATAACTATCAAAGTGCGGAAATACGAAACGTAGAAGCTAAGCCTACACAGGCAGCCGACTGGGAGTTTACCACTAAGAAAGAACTAGAACTCGTCGTAGTCCTGAAACTCCTCGAAGTCATCCATGTTGCCAGCATCACCTCCTGAGCACTGAGTGCAGTGGGGACAACCTGAGGTGGGGTGGTTTGTAAAGCAAGGGTGAGTACACATCAACATACTCAGCAAATGTCCCGTTTGTCTAAAGTGTACTAGTTGTATATGGAATTGAGGTTAAGCAGTTGCTTTTAGTTGGTCAAATATTTATTATTATTAGTAAAGCCAAGTTTTAGTAATAAACCCAGTTATTACCTAGAAGTACCCACTCAAAAGAGGAAATACCAGAGATCAGATTTTATAACATCATTATTAACCATCATCATAAAAGTATCCAAAGTTCTTTTAATCAAAGAGGATCCCAAGGCTGCTCTTAACCGTGAGCTCGACTGATATACTAGTTTCTAATACTCTGCAGAGGTTGTACACTTTACCCACAAGTCGTGATCCCTTTATGCCTCAGGTCGATCAAACCCTCAAACACTACCAAGGTGAGTCGGCAAGGTTTCACTACATAGCCTTTACAAAGACTTCCCTGGTGCATGGCTGCTCGTTAGGTTTCGCCATTCGTACAACGTAGTACACCTCCCCAAGGTGGGTGACTAACAAAACCAAATCAAATGAACCTCTGCACCCCAACCTTGGCAGAGCGAGCACTACGCCTCGGCCCCCATTGACGGCCCTCCGGCAAAGCCAACTACACCCCCAGGTTCATCTAATTAATCAACTAAGGACATCTCATTCCACCCTCATGGTTGCACTGTTATCCCGGGCGGTCACTCCACGAACAGGTCCTTACGGAGAGGTACTCAGGAAAAAGGCATGAGCCCTCTAGATTAACATAAGCTCATCGACATAATCAGGATAACAGTATCGTATCATAAATGTTCACATCATGTTCATTGGTTAAAGTTAAGGCAATAGCAAAATGCTAACCATGATAACCCAAAAGGTAAATAAGGATAAGTAAATACAGACTAGTCGATCCTTAGGTTTCATAAAGTAATGCGGGACAGTGAATCATAAAGTATGTAGGACATAATAGGTTAGAGGACACTTGCCTTCACTAGGTTGTTGCTCAGGGAGGTCTCCAACAACACACTCAGGAACCTCGGACTGCTCGTTGTCTAAATAAAGTGAGCATGCATTCAATACATTTGGAAAGTACAAATGAACAGCACACCAAACATGTACAAACATAGAAACACATCTTAAAAAGACACAATACTACATAAGGGATAATGAATTCAAAGTATAACATGAACTATAACATAAATTAACTTCATTTGGAAATAGATTATTATTTCCCTAAGTGTTATTTACAAGTACATAATCATAGATCAATTTATTTTATTGTGACATAAAAATTAGAACAGAGATGAACTCATGTAATACGTATTATTAATCTTACAAGCTTAAACATGTTTAAATCTCTAAGGTTCTCCTTTTATTTATTTTATTAAATAAATAAAACTACATCTACATTAGTTCATATTTAATCATAAAAAATTAGAATGTGCAGACAGTAAATGAAACCTGTTGGGGGTCTGCTTCGTAGCCGAAGGTCCTGTAAGAAGAAACACCTTCGGAAGATCAGCACAGAAATAATGTCGAAGCTACCTTCCAGGGAACTTCGGCATAATGACATGCCTTTAGACGAAGGGTTGCACCGACTTAAAGATGAAAAGACAGATTGACCCATGATAGTTTGTGTCATGATTGAAATCAATTGTAAAGGGTATAAATGTAATTTCACATCGGCTGCGTCCTGTGCCTATAAATAGATGAACAGTAGCCCCGTACTGTTCACGCTGATTTGTATTCGCTCGTGTGTCACACTTGTACTTACACCTTCTGTCAAGCCGAAGGTACAAATGTAATTCAATATTATTCTTATTCATTCATGATTATATAATAAGGGCACGTAAATAATTTTATGTGATTATTCATGTTATTCTCTCGTGTTTCATATGTTTCTCCTTTTATCAATGTGAACCGTAATCATGAAGGTATGTCCTTCATGACCTTCGTCCGAAGATCGTTATATCCTGAGAGAAATAATGCTTCGAGGGATGAAGGACATTAACCTTTAACCTCTTTTCTGTGTTGCCTTGTTCTTAATTCATAGCATTTGAGAACAAGTCCCCAACATTGGCGCCCACCTCCGGTAAACTCACTTCCACTTTTGAGCTGATGGCTTCGTTCAGCAACCAAGCCAAAGCTTCTTCGGCTACGAAGCTGGTGCTTCCGATAACAGGCGGCTCAGGTTTAGAGCCGGCTAACAAGAAGAAGAAGAAGAAGAAGAAGGAAGGAAGCACAGAGAAGGGTACAACATGTTGGGGTGCAGGGACCCTTCATCAAGTCAAAATGGTCCCACATCCCAATCACCTTCTCCCAGGAGGACCTTCAGCTCAAAGATTACCCTCATAATGATGCTATGGTCATATCTTGTGTTATCAAGGGATTTCTGGTCCATAATGTTCTGGTTGATACAGGCAGTGCAATGAATGTCATATTTGCTAAGGCCTTCAGACAGATGCAAGAACCAGAGGATAAGGTTCATGATATTACACATCCTCTATGTGGTTTCGGAGGAAGGCAGATTGTAGCACTTGGCAAAATCACAATGCAGTGACCTTCGGCTTTGTTCATAACACAAGGACCGAACAGGTTGTCTTTGACATTGTTGACATGGAGTATCCCTATAATGCAATTGTCGGTGTTTCGGACCCTGGGGACCCTCAACCGACTAGTGAATTTTATGTTATGTGTCCCTGCCCGGATGGATTGATGAAAGATGAAACACAAGGTTTATCCTGGTTCGGGCTAAGAAGGCCCTACTTCCAGCAGAGGGAGGATGAGGCTTATATTATCTTGCACCGGGGTGCTTGTAGTAGGGGATACAAGCTTTGCGAGAGAGGGAATGGATCCCAGGTCTCTTGAGAGGTCTAGTGTTGTGGAGAGAAGGTTTGCCCCGAAGTGTTTTTTTGTTGATGTTGGGTGAGCCGTCTGGGTGAGCTTTCAAAGCTTTTTTTGGGAAGGCCTTGGGCATCTCCTTTTATAGGTACAAGGATGTGACCCAGCTGTACATATGGGGGTGTAGCTATGCGCTAATGTGGACGGCGGAGAAGTGCTTGAGCCTTGTAGAAGCGTGGCTGGTAGCGCGGCCCCAGGTCCTGACCCCTGTAGCGGCGCGGCCGGCTCCGCCGAGTTGAAGCCGAGCTCTGTAGCGCCGTGGCCGGCGGTATGGCCTAGTCGTCGAGGTGGCCTTGAAGTTTGTGTCCTGCTGACGTTTCTTTGACTTTGTAGGGAGCTGAGGACAGTCGACGTCATGGGCGCATGCCGGGGATCATCATTACCTGTTACTGGAGTAATTTGATGTGACATCGGTCCTGTTCCTTCGTAGCCTGAGGTGGCTAGCTAGGGGAAGGATAGTGTTGTATTCCCTGTTCGCATAGTCGGTCCGAGGCCGTCTCGTGCGAGGCGGTGATTTCTCCCGAAGCCGAGGCCTAGGTCGGGCGAGGTGAAGACCTCCTCCCGAGGCTGAGGCTGAGGCCGAGGCCTGGGTCGGGCGTGGTGATGATTCCTCCCGAGGTCGAGGCTAGGGTCGAGTGAGGTGGAACTCCCTGGTGCGCCCGAGGCTGAACTCGGGAGAGGCGATAACTTACTGTTGTTAGTCTTACCCCGGTGGTTGGCACAGTGGTCAGAACGGGGTGAATAGTGTCGTTATCCTGTCAAAACGATCAGTAAAAGGGTGAAGTGACTGCGGTCGTTTCGATCTTGCCAACTGCGGTGCGTGTGTCGGGATAAGGTCTCAGGTGATCCCTGCATTAAATGCGCACGTGATACGGTCGGTGGCAAGGCGGTTTGGCCGAGGCCACTATACGACAAAGTTTACCCGAGTTTTGCCTCGGGCGAGCCGGGGGTGCGCCCACTGCCTGAGGGGACCCTTGGGCGAGCCGTGAATCCGTACGGGACTACTGTTCTTGCCCGAGGCTGGGCTCGGATGAGACGGGACCACATCCCTTGGTAGACGAGGCCTTGACTTGAACCGTGCTTACCAGCCTTTATGGTTTGTTTTAAAGATGTTCTCTAGCCATGTTTAGAAGTACTGGGTGTACCCCTAATTATGGTACCCGATAGTAGCCCCCGAGCCTCAAAGGGAGTGTAGGCACTCGCTTGGAGGTTCTACCAGATTTTTGCAAGGTGACTGGTCTTTTTTAGTAGTATTTTGTTCCGATGGGTGCGCGCGAGCGCACCCGTCGGGTGTAGCCCCCGAGGCCTCGGAGGAGTGGTTTGACTCCTCTGAGGTCTTAACGCTCTTCTTGTTATTCCTTGGCCGGCCTTGTTGTTCTCTCATGCGGCCTGGCCGTAGCCCAGGTGCATAGCCAGGCTCCGAGTTTTTAAGTTAGTTTGTCGACGCGATCAACAATTTAGTCGTAGCCTGGTGCGAGAGCAGCCCCCGAGCCTCTGCACGGAGCGAGAGGATGATCAAGGACAGTCTCGGCTTTTTATAGTACGCCCCTTCGTTGCCTTTCCGTAAGGAGGAAGGGGGGGACGCGACATGTTACCCTTGGTGGGCACCAAACACGGTGTTTCCAGTGAGTTGCTAACGGGTAATCCGAGTGGACGCCCGAGCCCCGTTCTATAAGGGTCGGCTAGTGGCCCAGAGGCGCGCTCCAAAAGTACCTGCAGGTGATTCGCTGGACCCGGACCCATTTGATAGGGTCCGAGGGCTCGGTGCCTCCCTCCGGTGGGATTCCATTACAAATCGTTCCCGCTAGTCTCGGAAATGTCCTAGGGTACCTCGGGAGCGTAGCCCGAGCCTCGGCCATGTAATGGACATACCCAGGGTCATCCCTGACTGTGCATGCTCTAGGGCGGCTGTCGAACCCTTCCGAGGGGCCAGCCTTCGAACCCCTGATCAGTAAAGGGCTCGGAGCCCAAGTGCTCTGGGGCGGTTGCCAAACCCCGCAGGGCGCAACCTTCGAACCCCTGATCAGTAGGAGGGCTCGGGCCTCATTTCCTTTGCTGAGAAGGACTCTTTCGAAATATCTCCTTTCCCGATCCCTGGGAGAGGGACCGGCAGCGGTTCTTTACCCTGCCATTTGCGCTTCCGTCCTTGCCTTCTGCCTTTGCTTTCACAACCTAAGAAGTAGACAGAGAGAAGAGAAAATCGCGCACCTCGTCCCCTCCGCTTCCACTGCTTCCGCTTGGGAATGGCTGACAAGACGACCATCATTCCGCCACGCGACCCGTGGCCCTTCTCCATCATCACCGCGGAGGATCTGCAGGCCCTCGTTGCCGAGGGTCTGCTCTGTCCTCTCTCCGGTGGGCCGCAGCCTGAGTGGTTGGCCCCCGGGGGCGAGGCCGACCCGACTCTGCCGCCGGGGTACGTGGTCAGCTTCACCCCTTTTCATGAGCGGGGGTTTGGGATGCCGACGAGCCGCTTCATGCGGGCGCTCCCGCACTACTGCGGGGTGGAGCTTCACAACTTCAACCCCAACTCCATCGCGCAGGCGGCCATTTTCGTGGTGGTTTGTGAGGGGTTTTTGGGGATTGACCCCCACTGGGACCTGTGGACCCATCTCTTCTCCGCGGAGTTCTCCGCCGTGTCGACGGACGTGAAGAAGGTCCGTATGGCGGTGCGGGCTGGCGGCTGCACCCTTCAGCTGAGGTCGGGGTGCGCACAACAGTACATCCCTGCCTCCCTTGTGTCTTCGAACAAGGGGTGGCAGAACCGGTGGTTTTATCTCCGGAATAACGACGGGGTGCTGCCGCCCTTTTCTCAACGAGTGGTGACCGCCGCCGGCGATAACTGGCGCTGGGGGGCCACACGCGAGAACCAGGAGAAGCTCCAACCCCTTCTCTGTGCCCTGCAGAAGCTCCAAGCCGAAGGCCTTACCGCCGCGGGGGTCGTCACCGCTATCCACCGCCGGAGGGTGCTCCCATTGGCAGAGCGACGGTTGCGACTTTCGGAAATGAAGCCGGAGGTCGATTTGGAGGGTTCACGGATGTCCTCGACCCCCCTCTCCACCGACGACCTTCTCAGACGGATAGCGGGCACGGTGGGGAGGCTGGACGCTAGCATCCTTAACCAGCCCCCGATGCGTCCCAACCACGGGTATGTGTCCCTGGTAAGTGTTTGACCCTTTTTCTGTTTTGTGCCGTGTTTCTTACGTTTTTAGCCCTTACCCTTGGGATTTTTGCTCGTCCCCAGGGGTTGAGGAACTTTAAAACCTCCCGACCACTGATCCCGTAGGACGCGACGGGCCGAACCGCGTGTAGGCTCGCCGCGGAGAAGGATAAGCAGAAAAAAGACACGAAAAAGGCCCGAGCTCGTGAGAGGATGCGGGCTCGGGAAGCCTTGGAGAAGCGTCGTCGGAGGCAAGAAAGGGACGGGCTCCCGTTGGAGCCGTCGCCGGACACGCCCGACAACGACGACGATGATGATGATGACGACGAGGACGACGACATGGCGGCCCGACTTGGCCTCAGTCCGGATCCGAGGCTGGGACAGGGGTCGTCAAGCCAGCCTCCAGGTGGGCTGGCACCACTAGTGTTTGGGGCCGGGACGCCAGGGTCCCGGTCCGAGGAGCAGAGGCGGGCCGAGGGGGTACTTGACCCCTTGGTCGAGATAATTGGGGTGACTCGGGGGGGTCAGGCCGACCCGCATGCCCCCCGAGAGCAAGTGCCCGTGCCAGCCGTGCGGGAAGTTGTTCCCTCGGCTGTCATGACATCGCCCGGGCAGGCCGCCCCCTCAGCGCCTCGGGCGTCCGAGGCGGAGGCGGCATCGAAGCCGGCCGCTGGCCAACCCTCAATAGCGTCTGCGGAGACTGGGGTCCGAGAGGTCTCCCCGCAGGCGCGATTGGCGTTGCCTCGGAGCGGGTAAGTATCTGAGGGCACCCTTGTTTCAGCCATTTTTCTGTGTATCTTGATTTCGTCTTTTCTTCCTTTCAGCAAGCGGAGGCAGGGCTCGGCTGGTCTGGCCCCCACGAAGGCCCTTAAGACGGGGTCGGCCTCTTCAGCCGGAGCTGCGGCGGGCCATGCTGGTTGGTTGGCCTCCACGCAAGGCGCCCTCCGGCGGGGGGGGGGGGGGGGGGGCAGGAGGCACGGGCTGTCATGGGGCAAGCCTCCCAGGTCGACCCCCCTGTTGGAGCGACCATCGTGCCAGGGAGGCCATTGACGCGACTGCGGCCTCGAGCCCGCCTTCCTCGTCGCAGACGCCGATGTCGATTCCTGCCGGGGCCGCCGCTGGTGCGCCCATGGAGCCACCCGCCGCCGCCGATGTCGAGATGGCTGAGGTGTCTCCGCCCCCGGCTCCTTCGGTCCTGGTCATCCCTGATTCCCCCGTTTTCGACCATGGGGAGGGGCGGCCGTTGTTGCCTAGGTTGGTGAGCAGAGGCCTGTCGCCTTGACCGAGGAGAGGCTCGACGCGTCGGCTGTAGAGGGACCCGAAGCCTCGGTCGCGAGGCGCGCAGATCCTTGGCCCGTCGTGGGGAGCAGCGGCCTCATCCCCACGCAACTCAATCCCAATGAGTGGGGAGCGCAGCCGCTCGTGTTCTGGGGCCGCGATACCTCAGAGCCTCTCCTTTCCCTTAATGATGAGGGAGAGGAAAGGTTGCGGAAAGTTTTCCGTGACTATAGCGAGGCGGTGATGAGGTCGCTTAAGACGGCCACGGATGTCCTTTCCCAACACATTCCTAGGGTCTTCCAGGTAAGGATTTAGACGCACACCTTGTGTGGTCAGAGCATTCTTTGTGATATTTTATTTTTCTTTTCAGGAGCTCGCGGACATGAGCACCGCTAAGTCGTTGTTCCTCCGCCGTGAGAGCAGCGTTTGGGAATCGCTGCGGCTCCAGGGGTGAAAGTCGCCTAGAGGGGGGAGGTGAATAGGGCGAAACTAAAATTTGCAAAGTTAATCACAACTACAAGTCGGGTTAGCGTTAGAAATATAATCGAGTCCATGAGAGAGGGTGCAAAAAAAATCGCAAGCGAATAAAGAGTGTGACACGCGGATTTGTTTTACCGAGGTTCGGTTCTTGCAAACCTACTCCCCGTTGAGGTGGTCACAAAGACCGGGTCTCTTTCAACCCTTTCCCTCTCTCAAACGGTCCCTCGGACCGAGTGAGCTTTCTCTTCTCAAATTAACCGGGAACAAAACTTCCCTGCAAGGACCACCACACAATTGGTGTCTCTTGCCTTGGTTATAAGTGAGTATTGATCTCAAGAAAGAATGAGAAAGAAGAAAGCGATCCAAGCGCAAGAGCTCAAAAGAACACAACAAATCTCTCTCACTTAACACTAAAGCTTTTGTGGAATTTGGGAGAGGATTTGATCACTTGGGTGTGTCTTGTATTGAATGCCTAGCTCTTGTAAGTGGTTGGAAGTTGAGAAACTTGGATGCCTTGAATGTGGGGTGGTTGGGGGTATTTATAGCCCCAACCACCAAACTAGTCGTTTGGTGGGGCTGACTATCGCATGGTGCACCGGACAGTCCGGTGCACACCGGACAGTGTCCGGTGCGCCAGCCACGTCACCAAGCCGTTGGGTTCCGACCGTTGGAGCTCTAACTTCTGGGCCCGCTTGGATGTCCGGTGGCACACCGGACATGCACTGTAGAGTGTCCGGTGCGCCACTTCGCGCGTGCCTGACTTCTGCGCGCTCTGGCGCGCATTTAATGCCTCTGCAGGTGACCGTTGGCGCGAGGTAGCCGTTACTCCGCTGGCTCACCGGACAGTCTGGTGCACACCGGACATGTCCGGTGAATTATAGCAAAGCGAATTCCCGAAGCTGGCGAGTTCCAGAGTCGCTCTCCCCTGGGGCACCGGACACTGTCCGGTGTATACCGGACAGTCCGGTGAATTGTAGCGGAGTGCCTCTGGATTTTCCCGAAGGTGAAGAGTTTGGCTTGAAGTCCCCTGGTGCACCGGACACTGTCCGGTGGTGCCAGACTAGGGCACACTTCGGTTATCCCTTGCTCTTTTTGTTGAACCCAATTCTTGGTCTTTTTATTGGCTAAGTGTGAACCTTTGGCACCTGTATAACTTATACACTAGAGCAAAACTAGTTAGTCCAATTATTTGTGTTGGGCAATTCAACCACCAAAATCAATTAGGAAATAGGTGTAAGCCTAATTCCCTTTAAATCTCCCCCTTTTTGGTGATTGATACCAACACAAACCAAAGCAAGTATAGAAGTGCATAATTGAACTACCTTGCATAATGTAAGTGCAAAGGTTACTTGGAATTGAGCTAATATAAATACTTATAAGATGCGCATGGATTGCTTCTTCATTTCTAACATTTTGGACCGCTCTTGCACCACATGTTTTGTTTTTGCAAATCTTTTTCAAAGTTCTTTTGCAAATAGTCAAAGGCAAATGAATAAGATTTTGCAAAGCATTTTCAAGATTTGAAATTTTCTCCCCCTGTTTCAAATGCTTTTCCTTTGACTAAAACAAAACTCCCTCTAAATGAAATCTCCTCTTAGTGTTCAAGAGGGTTTTGATATATCAATTTTGAAATACTACTCTCTCCCCTTTTTGAACATAATAGGATATCAATTTGAAATTGCCAATTGAAAATCATTTTAAAATTTAGGTGGTGGTGCGGTCCTTTTGCTTTGGGCTAATACTTTCTCCCTCTTTGGCACGAATCACCAAAAACGGAGTCATTAGAGCCCTTAGAATTACTCTCTCCCTCTTTGGTCATAAATAAATGAGTGAAGATTATACCAAAGACGGAGTCCTTTTGCTTGGGACTTATGCTCTCTCCCCCAAAGATTGAGAGTTGCCTGGAGCGACGACGAGGGATGAGTTACGGAGTGGAAGCCTTTGTCTTTGCCGAAGACTCCGATTCCCTTTCAATACACCTATGACTTGGTTTGAAATATACTTGAAAACACATTAGTCATAGCATATGAAAGAGACATGATCAAAGGTATATAAATGAGCTATGTGTGCAAGTTAACAAAAGAAGTTCCTAGAATCAAGAATATTCAGCTCATGCCTAAGTTTGTTAAAAGATTGTTCATCTAGTGGCTTGGTAAAGATATCGGCTAATTGATCCTAAGTGTTAATATATGAAATCTCGATATCTCCCTTTTGTTGGTGATCCCTTAGAAAGTGATACCGAATGGCTATGTGTTTAGTGTGGCTATGCTCAACGGGATTATCCGCCATGCGGATTGCACTCTCATTATCACATAGAAGAGGAACTTTGGTTAATTTGTAACCGTAGTCCCTAAGGGTTTGCCTCATCCAAAGTAGTTGCGCGCAACAATGTCCTGCGGCAACGTACTCGGCTTCGGCGGTAGAAAGAGCTACGGAATTTTGCTTCTTTGAAGCCCAAGACACCAAGGATCTTCCCAAGAACTGGCAAGTCCCTGATGTGCTCTTCCTATTAATTTTACACCCCGCCCAATCGGCATCCGAATAACCAATCAAATCAAAAGTGGGTCCCCTAGGATACCAAAGCCCAAACTTAGGAGTATAAACTAAATATCTCAAGATTCGTTTTACGGCCGTAAGGTGAGCTTCCTTAGGGTCGGCTTGGAATCTTACACACATGCATACGGAAAGCATAATATCCGGTCGAGATGCACATAAGTAGAGTAAAGAACCTATCATCGACCGGTATACCTTTTGGTCCACGGACTTACCTTCCGTGTCGAGGTCGAGATGCCCATTGGTTCCCATGGGTGTCTTGATGGGTTTGGCATCCTTCATCCCAAACTTGCTTAGAATATCTTGAGTATACTTTGTTTGGCTTAGGAAAGTGCCCTCTTGGAGTTGCTTCACTTGGAATCCTAAGAAGTACTTCAACTCCCCCATCATAGACATCTCGAATTTTTGTGTCATGATCCTACTAAATTCTTCACATGTAGACTCGTTAGTAGATCCAAATATAATATCATCAACATAAATTTGGCATACGAACAAGTCATTTTTAAGAGTTTTAGTGAAAAGTGTAGGATCGACCTTTCCGACTTTGAATCCATTAGTTATAAGAAAATCTCTAAGGCATTCATACCATGCTCTTGGGGCTTGCTTGAGCCCATAAAGCG
Source organism: Zea luxurians (assembly GCA_029449295.1). NCBI lineage: Eukaryota > Viridiplantae > Streptophyta > Magnoliopsida > Poales > Poaceae > Zea > Zea luxurians. Next base: position 6,335,471 of record JAOPSE010000016.1, read on the forward strand.
CCTTAGAGAGTTTATACACATGATTAGGGTACTCACTATCTTCAAAGCCGGGAGGTTGCTCAACGTAGACTTCTTCCTTGATTGGTCCATTGAGGAAGGCACTCTTCACGTCCATTTGGTAAAGCTTGAAGCCATTGTAAGTAGCATAGGCTAATAGTATGCGAATTGACTCAAGCCTAGCTACGGGTGCATAGGTTTCACCGAAATCCAAACCTTCGACTTGGGAGTATCCTTTGGCCACAAGTCGCGCTTTGTTCCTTGTCACCAAACCATGCTCATCTTGCTTGTTGCGGAACACCCATTTGGTTCCTACAACATTTAGGTTAGGTCGTGGAACTAAATGCCATACCTCATTCCTAGTGAAGTTGTTGAGCTCCTCTTGCATCGCCACCACCCAATCCGAATCTTGTAGTGCTTCCTCTACCCTGTGTGGCTCAATAGAGGAAACAAAAGAGTAATGCTCACAAAAATGTGCAACACGAGATCTAGTGGTTACCCCCTTATGAATGTCGCCGAGGATGGTGTCGACGGGGTGATCTCGTTGGATTGCTTGGTGGACTCTTGGGTGTGGCGGCCTTGGTTCTTCATCCTCCTTGTCTTGATCATTTGCATCTCCCCCTTGATTATTGTCGTCATCTTGAGGTGGCTCATTTGCTTGATCTTCTCCTTCATCAACTTGAGCCTCATCCTCATTTTGAGTTGGTGGGGATGCTTGCGTGGAGGAGGATGGTTGATCTTGTGCATTTGGAGGCTCTTCGGATTCCTTAGGACACACATCCCCAATGGACATGTTCCTTAGCGCGATGCATGGAGCCTCTTCATCACCTATCTCATCAAGATCAACTTGCTCTACTTGAGAGCCATTAGTCTCATCAAACACAACGTCACAAGAAACTTCAACTTGTCCTGAGGACTTGTTAAAGACTCTATATGCCCTTGTGTTTGAATCATATCCTAGTAAAAAGCCTTCTACAGTCATAGGAGCAAATTTAGATTTTCTACCTCTTTTAACAAGTATAAAGCATTTGCTACCAAAGACTCTAAAATATGAAATATTGGGCTTTTTACCGGTTAGGAGTGTGTATGATGTCTTCTTGAGGATTCGGTGTAGATATAACCGGTTGATGGCGTAGCAGGCGGTGTTGACCGCCTCGGCCCAAAACTGATCTGATGTCTTGTACTCATCAAGCATGGTTCTTGCCATGTCCAATAGAGTTCTATTCTTCCTCTCCACTACACCATTTTGTTGTGGCGTGTAGGGAGAAGAGAACTCATGCTTGATGCCCTCCTCCTCAAGGAAGCCTTCAATTTGAGAGTTCTTGAACTCCGTCACGTTGTCGCTTCTAATTTTCTTGATCCTTAAGCCGAACTCGTTTTGAGCCCGTCTCAAGAATCCCTTTAAGGTCTCTTGGGTGTGAGATTTTTCCTGCAAAAAGAACACCCAAGTGAAGCGAGAATAATCATCCACAATAACTAGATAGTACTTACTCCCGCCGATGCTTATGTAGGCAATCGGGCCGAATAGATCCATGTGTTGGAGCTCCAGTGGCCTGTCAGTCGTCATGATGTTCTTGTGTGGATGATGGGCACCAATTTGCTTCCCTGCTTGGCATGCGCTACAAATCCTGTCTTTCTCAAAATGAACATTTATTAATCCTAAAATGTGCTCTCCCTTTAGAAGCTTATGAAGATTCTTCATCCCAACATGGGCTAGTCGGCGGTGCCATAGCCAACCCATGTTAGTCTTAGCAATTAAGCAAGTGTTGAGTTCAGCTCTATCAAAATCTACTAAGTATAGCTGACCCTCTAACACTCCCTTAAATGCTATTGAATCATCACTTCTTCTAAAGACAGTGACACCTATATCAGTAAATAGACAGTTGTAGCCCATTTGACATAATTGAGATACAGAAAGCAAATTGTAGTCTAATGAATCTACAAGAAAAACATTGGAAATGGAATGGTCAGGAGATATAGCAATTTTACCCAATCCTTTGACCAAACCTTGATTTCCATCCCCGAATGTGATAGCTCGTTGGGGATCTTGGTTTTTCTCATAGGAGGAGAACATTTTCTTCTCCCCTGTCATGTGGTTTGTGCACCCGCTGTCGATGATCCAACTTGAGCCTCCGGATGCATAAACCTACAAAACAAGTTTAGTTCTTCACATTAGGTACCCAAATGGTTTTGGGTCCTTTAGCATTAGACACAAGAACTTTGGGTACCCAAACATAAGTCTTTGACTCCTTGTGCTTGCCCCCAACATACTTGGCAACTACCTTGCCGGATTTGTTAGTTAAAACATAAGATGCATCAAAAGTTTTAAATGAAATGCTATGATCATTTGATGCACTAGGAGTTTTCTTTTTAGGCAACTTAGCACGGGTTGGTTGCCTAGAACTAGATGTCTCACCCTTATACATAAAAGTATGGTTAGGGCCAGAGTGAGACTTCCTAGAGTGAATTCTCCTAATTTTGCTCTCGGGATAACCGGCAGGGTACAAAATGTAACCCTCGTTATCCTGAGGCATGGGAGCCTTGCCCTTAACAAAATTAGACAATTTCTTAGGAGGGGCATTAAGTTTGACATTGCCTCCCTGTTGGAAGCCAATGCCATCCTTAATGCCAGGGCGTCTCCCTCTATAGAGCATGCTTCTAGCAAATTTAAATTTTTCATTTTCTAAGTCATGCTCGGCAATTTTAGCATCTAATTTTGCTATATGATCATTTTGTTGTTTAATTAAAGCCATGTGATCATGTATAGCATTGATATCAACATCTCTACATCTAGTGCAAATAGTAGTGTGTTCAACGGTAGATGTAGATGGTTTGCAAGATTTTAATTCTACAACCTTAGCATGCAATATATCATTTTTACTTCTAAGGTCGGAAATAGTAGCATGGCAAATATCAAAATCTTTAACCTTAGCAAGCAATTTTTCATTTTCATTCCTAAGGCTAGCAAGAGAAATGTTCAATTCTTCAATCTTAGCAAGCAAGTCATCATTATCATTTCTAAGATTGGGAATTGAAACATTACAAACATTTGAATCAACCTTAGCCAACAAATTAGCATTCTCATTTCTAAGGTTGTCTATAGTCTCATGGCATGTGCTTAGCTCACTAGATAGTTTTTCATATTTTTCTACTTCTAGAGCGTAAGCATTCTTAACCTTAACATGCTTTTTGTTTTCCTTGATTAGGAAGTCCTCTTGGGAGTCCAAGAGATCATCCTTGTGACGGAACCTCCCAAGTAATTAGGCCCACCTACAGTTGTCCTTGTCCAATGGACCTCAGACAACCCTATAGGTGCCCCTGATCTACTTGACAAGCTCGGTATCTTTCCTTACCTTTCCAGGAACGTCTCACCCATCTTGCAGACATTACAGAACATCGGAGATAAAGATATGCAGAAGCGATTACATAACTTACATTTATTAAAAAGTAGGATCAGCTTGTTTATTACAGACCAGGAATTTATATATATCGAGTGCAGGATAATATTATTACACATACCGAGGGAGGCAAAAACTCCTCCCGACAGTTATCACACAAAAGTCTTAATGGAGAATCCTTTCCTCCCGCACTTCACTCTTGCTTTTCTTCATTAGGAACCACCTTGGTACAGAAACAACAAAAGTTTGTTGTCTCCTCACCTAAAAACAACGGGGGAATAAACCCTGAGTACGGAATTACTCAGCAAGACTTACCCGACTAAAGAAAAGACTCTCAAGGGTATGCTGGCTAGAGGGATTCAAGGAATGGCCTATCAAGAATCAAAGACTCTGTTTTGCAGAAAAGCTTACTACGAGTGGATCCTTAAAATCCAATTTTATTGTCAGGTTAAGTAAAATTACCTGCAGCTAGAGTTCTTTCTACCCTAGTTCAATCACTTTACCTGCACTAGCTAATTTTCTTATCACCCCTTCATCTTCACTGGATTGCTACGTGTAAGTCAGTGGCCAAGTCTCCATAACCGCGGAGGTACGGCGATCCGAATCGATTATACTCAGCTGAGGATCTCCGATCACACGACATATGTAGCACTTAACCCTTGCATATGTCAACCCGCCACCGGGGTTCTTAAGACCAGATCAGGTTCACGCGAACCGAGAGCACAGATACACCACCGTCCAGCCTCTTGCCACGGAGGGTACACGCTACTCTCGCCACCGCTCCACGCCCATTCCGTGTTATCTTATTCTGGCCTTAGTCCACCCGAGGCAAAGCTTACCCATGACGAGGCATGTGACCAGTTAAAGGGTCCTCGGTCAGCAGGCTTACATCGAGACGGCCCTTAATCGACTCAGACGGAGACACTACACCGAGACTCTCTTTCTCGTGCAAGTCACCCGCCCGGTCTCAGCTTAATCATTTAACCCCAAAGGTTGGTACCTGGCAGAGGTACATCTTTTCCGATGTTGGACCCATCGCGGCCATGATGGATCCACCATCAAGTTTTATTTTCAAAAACATCCCATCCACTTTTGCCAAATCATCTTTTGTAAAAACAAAACATTTTGTTTTTCTAAAGCAATGCTAAGCATCAAAAATCTTTTGTAAAACGGGTGATCAAGGAAGGTAATTGAATTCAAGGAAGGTAATGCAGGAATTGTTTTAGCAATCAACTCCTATCACCTAATGCATCAAGCAAGTGAAAAAGATTTTTAAAACACAAGGAGGTGGCAAATGCACCGGGGCTTGCCTTTGTTAACAGGTGAGTCTGGCTCGGATCCGCAAATATCAAAGTAAAAGCAGTTGCCTGCTTGAGAATCTGAGGGTGGTGGTGTCCTTTCTTCGGCGATTTCCTCTTCTCCTTCTTGTTCTAATCATAACCATGCAGATGTATAAGAATGGATGCCATGGGATGCTCATGAGGGTGCACAGATAATATAAACTTGTTATCTAAGTCTTGAGTACAACTTTCCTTCACGGTACTCCGGGAACTTAGGGTTTCCGGAGTTAGTAAAGGAGTTCATGGGGGGTGTTTTGGGGTTTGGTGATCAAACAAGGTCCAAATCAACCCAAACTCTACCCAAGGCTTCTAAATAATATGAGGAGCTTATATAAAAATTTTGAGCGTTTTTGGGATTACCATTTATCTTTTAAAAATCCAAAACTACTACTTTTAACTACTTTAAATACCTTAAAATTCCTTATTCAACCTAAAAATCACAAAACTATTTTTATTAAATTCTAGGGAAAATAAGAAACATAGGAAAATTGGTTTCACAATTTTACCATTTTTCTACATTTTTTTTATAATTGTTTTGACTCGGGAGGAAAAAGAAAAAGAAAACCCGTGAATAGTATTGGGCCAGAAGTAGCCCATACAGCCCAATCCTCAGAGAAAACGGGGCGCGCCCGCGCCCGCGCTGGCATCTATGCAGAAAAGACCTCGGGTTCTCGGCTATCTGGAGATAAGTTCCTTTACTGTTTCGCCGTGTCGCTGACAGATTACAGAATAGCCCTCCGGTTTCTATTCCTTCACACGGTGAAGTCCTCGACGACGGCAGCGCACGGAGGAGCTCCGGCGAGCTAGCAGACCAGTCGATTGGGGAAAGGACTGACGCCCTTCTTCGGTTGAAACCGAATTCACGCCCGAACTATCGATTTCCCTAAGTTAATTGCACAATCGGTGAACTAGTTTGGTCTGACCACGGAGAGCGCGCGGATGAATCAAAGATCCATGCGTTCTCGACGGTCAGTGGACTCCTAGCCCAATTGGACGGGTCAGTAAACATCGCAGACACGTGAAGAGACTTAAACGAAGCAGAGGGAGGGTTGGACTGACCAGAGAAAGGGCTGGCGACGGTGAAGCTTGTTTCACGGTGGCGAAGAACGGAGTTGGGGCGAATGGGAAATTCCAGAGCTCGGATGAACGATTACGAGTGGGAGTGGGTGCGTTGGCTTCGCAATTACCTAGCGCAACTACCTGGGTGCTCAATTTATAGAAGGAGCGAGCGGTGGCCGGGAATTTTACGAAGGACGCGCGGCAGTCGGAGGTGGAAGAAAGCACTGGTGTACGCGAGTTCGTGGCTAACAGCGTGGCAACCTCCCCGGCGATGATGGGATGGCCCAAGGGAGTCACGGCGACGCGGTAGAAAGGCTAGGCCACGCGGCGCACGGCCGGGAGGCGGCGGTTACCGGTGTGTTAATCTGCCCGGCCGCAAAGGGGATACGGAAGCCACGGTGATGTCACCGGAGTGACCTCCAGCTCACCGCCGGCGAGGATTCTTACCCCGCAGCGTTACCATTCCACCCCGCACACGAATCTGAAAGCCGGCGACGCGAATCACGGCGGAGGGGTCACCGGCGTCGAGCTGTCCGAGCTGGCGTTCTGATCTATAGCAGATCACTGTACCATGGCGCTTGTTCTTCAGTCATCTGACAGCCAGGATTTAGGGCAGATTTTCTCTTGATTTTATATATCAACATGATCGACACTCTTTAGCAAAGTCGTAGCCCTAGGATCCAGCTATAATCTTGGTATAGCACTCCTAGGCGTTTCTCGCTCGATCATGCATTAATTCTTGCCCAAAGTGCTTGCAGTTACACTGCTAGTCTGAAGTTCAGAACTTAAACAGCCTGACAGTCCAACTTCAACCCTAATTATCTCCAAATTTCTCCCAAGAACATTGCTTGCTCTCTTCAGCAAAATTGTTCTCCTTTAATTGGTCTACAAACTTGTTGTGGTCACTTTGGGCAAAAACCCTATATTTTAAAAGATACAGGGCTCCAAAGTTGAGCCAAAACTCTGAAATTTCAGACTTAGAATAAAACCAAATTGAGGTCCATTTTGCATTTAAGTCCAAAACTCAACATTTGGCTTTCAAGTCCACACATTTGTGAACCAAAGGACTTAAGAAACTTATTTGACTTGGTTTTTGCACTTTAGCCCAAAAGTGGACCAATTTTGCACATAGGCCCCTAGGTTTTAGTTTTAGGGTTTTCCAGGGTTCCAATTAGGGTTTCTGGGATTCCGGGGGTTTAAATGTGATTCCACTTTGTTTTTGGGGATATTTTATGACTCTTTCCCTAAAGTCTTTAGGTTTTCTCATCATGGATTAGGTTTTACCCCTTTAATCTCTATTTAGGGTCAAGTCCCTTAACCAGGGTTCTATTTGCAAAAACACTTAAACAATACAACTTGTTTGAAAATTTTACCTAGTGAATGCACTCTAGGTGTGTCAAACATATGCAATGTCAATGCTTATGATGCCATGCTCAAGTTTTAGTTACAGTAACACCAGGGGTGTTACATTCTTCCCCCCATAAAAGAATCTCGTCCCGAGATTTAAAGTCCTAGGGTGAGTAATGGAAAAGGAAATGTGTCACATTTTTATTTCCTTATTTCTGGTACAAGGCAGGGTTGGTATGGGGGTTCACTTCTTTATTGCAATAACTATATACACTTTACAAATTACATGAGGCTAGAAAGCCTGGGAAATTCTTATCTAAAAAGTCTTGAGTTTCCCACGTAGCCTCTTCCTCAGAATGTCGGTTCCATTGTATCTTGTAGAATTTGAGAGTCTTTCTCCGGGTAACCCTGTCCTTTTGATCCAGAACTCGAATAGGATGTTCCGAGTATGTTAGATCTGGTTCCAGGACAACATCTGTCACTTCAATGGTTCGATCGGGAACCCGAAGACACTTCTTCAATTGCGATACATGAAACACATTATGTACAGCAGACAATGTTTCGGGAAGTTGAAGTCGATACGCCACTGGCCCATATCTTTGAAGGATAGGAAATGGACCAATGTACCTGGGTGCAAGCTTTCCTTTTATCCCGAAACGCGATACTCCCTTCATTGGTGAAACCTTCAAGTAAACATAGTCCCCTTCAAGAAAATACAAGGGCATTCGTCGTTTGTCTGCATAGCTCTTCTGCCGAGCTTAGGCTTTCTTCAGATTATGAATAACTTTCTGAACCTTTTCCTCGGCCTCCTTCACTATGTCAGGCCTAAAGAAATACCTTTCTCCAGGTTCAGACCAATTTAGCGGAGTTCGACACCGTCGCCCATATAAAGCTTCAAAAGGTGCCATCTTTATACTTTCTTGATAACTATTATTGTATGAAAACTCCGCCAAAGGTAAACATTCATCCCATTTTGGTGAGAAATCTAGGACACATGCTCGCAACATATCTTCGAGTACTTGATTAATCCTCTCAGTCTGTCCACTGGATTGTGGATGATATGCCAAACTATGGAGCAACTTAGTACCCAAGGATTTGTGAAGTGCTTCCCAAAACTTGGCTACAAATTGGGGTCCACGATCCGACACAATGGTCTTCGGAACACCATGCAGACTAAGAATACGAGCAATGTACAATTGGGTGTAGACAGTAACTGGGGAATCCGTCTTGACTGGCAAAAAGTGAGCAATCTTCGTAAGCCGATCAATTATGACCCAAATAGAATCATACCCTTTTGCAGTCCTGGGCAATCCCACGATAAAGTCCATACTTATATCTTCCCATTTCCATGTTGGGATCGGCAAAGATTGTAATGGACCAGCAGTTTTCATGTGTATGGCTTTGACACGTCTGCAAGTGTCACACTTAGCCACATAGCGTGCAATTCCGATCTTCATCTTTGTCCACCAGTAATGTTGCTTCAAGTCTTGGTACATCTTAGTGCTTCCGGGATGAATAGAATAACGACTAAGATGTGCTTCATCAAGAATTTGCTGGCGGAGTTCTTCATTCTTTGGCACTACTATGCGGTTTTTAAACCATAGCACACCTTGATCGTCTTCTTTGAAACATTTGGCTATTCCAGCCCCTATCTTCTCTCGTATGTGCTTCATACCCAGATTATCCTTTTGAGCATCAATTATCCTTTACAAAATGATTGACTCAAGCTTTAACTGATTCAGAGTCCCTTGTTGGACCATTCCCAGGTTTAGCTTTTCCATCTCTTGACATAAAGTGTTGTCAGAGGTCTTCACCATAAGACAGTGGCAGGAAGCCTTACGGCTCAGTGCATCTGCCATAACATTGGCCTTGCCTGGGTAATAGTGAATTTCTAGCTCATAGTCCTTAATAAGCTCAAGCCATCGTCTTTGCCTCATATTCAATTCTGACTGGGTGAAGATATACTTCAAGCTTTTATGATCTGTATAAATATGACAGATATTTCCCAGCAGATAGTGACGCCAAATTTTCAGGGCATGAACCACAGCAGCTAGCTCCAGATCATGAGTTGGGTAATGCTCCTCATGTCGACGCAACTGCCTTGAAGCATATGCAATTACTCGGCCCTCTTGCATTAATACACAGCCGAGTCCACTGCCTGATGCATCACAATATACATCAAAAGGCTTAGTGATGTCCGGTTGAGCCAATACCGGAGCGGTGGTTAATAATGTCTTCAATTGCTCAAAGGCTTCATTACACTTAGAAGACCAATTGAATTTAATGTCATTCTTCAATAGACTTGTGATTGGCTTCACAAGCTTAGAAAAATCTGGTATGAATCTGCGATAATATCCAGCTAGTCCAAGAAAACTCCGGACTTGGTGAACAGTGGTTGGGGGTTTCCACTCCAGAATATCTTTGACTTTGCTAGGATCTATCGCAATTCCTTTGGCCGATAACATGTGCCCCAAAAATTGAATTTCCTCCAGCCAGAACGCGCACTTGCTGAACTTGGCATAAAGCTGATGTTCCCTCAGGCGCGTCAATACAATCCGTAGATGCTGAGCATGTTCCTCTTCATTCTTAGAATATATCAAGATATCGTCGATGAAGACCACCACGAACTTGTCCAACTCGGGCATGAACACCGAGTTCATCAAATAAGTGAAGTGGGCAGGAGCATTTGTGAGCCCGAAAGACATTACCAGGTATTCAAACAATCCGTACCGCGTCGTAAACGCGGTCTTCGGTATATCCTCGGGCCGTATACGGATTTGGTGATAGCCCGACCTGAGATCAATTTTGGAAAATACCCTCGCCCCAGTCAGTTGATCAAATAAGATGTCGATCCTTGGAAGAGGGTACTTATTCTTAATGGTGACCTCATTCAGGGGTCGATAATCCACGCACATTCGCAAGGTTTGATCCTTCTTTTTAACAAAAATGGCGGGGCAACCCCATGGAGACGAGCTTGGCCGGATGAATCCCTTATTCAGTAGATCTTGTAATTGAAGCTTCAATTCCGCCAACTCATTAGGGGGCATACGGTACGATCTTCGGGAGATGGGAGCCGTACCGGGCTTTAGCTCAATTACAAATTCTACATCTCTTTCAGGGGGCAGTCCAGGCAAATCTTCTGGAAATACATCTGGAAACTCACATACTACCGGAATGTTCTTGATCTCCGGTACAATGGCTTCATATATTCTACCAGAAGCTTTGGCTGGATTGGTTACGGGGAGAGACAAAAGAATCTCTTCTTGATTATAGCTCAACCTGACGGTTCTGAGTTCAGTGTTGAGAATTGCCTTGTATTGGGTTAACCAATTCATACCCAAAATTACATCTATATCCTGGCCTTTCAGAACAATCATGTTAGCAGGAAAGTTCCGTCCGGCCATTGTTACTGGCACTTCATAGGCCACTTCTCGAGTAAAAATATGTCCCCCAGGTGAATGAATTTTAAATCCCTCTTTTGATTCATGGCATGCAATGTGATGTTGCTCCACAAATTTCTTGCTAATGAATGTATGCGAAGCACCAGAATCAAAAAGAATAATTGCAGAGTGACTGGCCACGGGAAACGTACCCATCATCACCGGCTCTCCTTCCAGTGTAGTGGCCACTTGGGTGTAATATACACGCCCCGTCTTCTTTGTATTCCTCCCCACAGTATTTCCCTTGGGCTGAGTTGACTTCCCAGATCCTTGCTGAGCATTAGATTGATTTTTCTTGGGATATGGGCAGTCTTTGATAAAATGTCCCGACTTGCCGCAATTGAAACACCCAGTTGAAGAGCTGGGCAAGGCAGGAAATCGAGTGCCTGGGGCACCCGGCTGATTTGGGGGAGTGGGGGTATTGCTGGGGCAAATAATGATTGGTTGTTTGAAAGGGAATGCAGGTGGACGAGAAAAGTGCGATTTTGGCTAGAAGGCCGGATGACAAACCGTTGCCTCTTCGCCTGGCCCTGATTAGGCCTTTCACCACCGAATCCCTTGTTCTTCCCGGAACTTGCGTATTTTGCTTCAACAGATAAGGCTGTGCTGACAGCCTTTCCATACGTGAGATCTATACATGTGGCCATCTTTCGCTGCAACCGGTCATTTAGACCCCTCATGAAGCAGTTCTTTTTCTTTAAATCAGTATTCACCTGGTCGATGGCATACTGCGACAGGTGATTAAACTTGTTGAGATACTGATTGACAGTATCTCCTCCTTGTTTCAGCTTCATGAATTCCTCTTGTTTCATATGCAGCACCCCTTCGGGTATGTAGTGCTCACGGAAGGCTGCTTTAAATTCTTCCCAAGTGATTTGATGGTTGGCAGGTTGAATAGCCACAAAATTTCCCCACCAGGTACTGGCAGGGCCACGAAGTTGCTGTGCTGCGAATAATGGCTTCTGCGTTTCTAAACAACGGAGAAGACCAAACTTTTGTTCAATAACCCGTATCCACTCGTCGGCTTCCAACGGGTCTTCTGCCTTGACGAATAGGGGTGGACGGGTTTCGGAGAAGTCCAGATAGGTGGTTTCACGGGGGCCTTGCTGATAACCCCTTCCTGCCTGCTGCTGGAATTGCTGTTGACCCGCCATTTCCCTAAGGAAGCGGGTATTGTCTGCGGTGGCATTTACCAAGGCGGCAATCACCTCGGCCAACGTGGGCGGAACCGGAGGTGGATTTGGGGTGACATCCCTTTCCCCAGAAGTTCCCGCTGCGTCCTGTCCTCGAGTCCTGGTCGGCATCTGAGGCAGAAAACATTTGAAATAAATACAAAATGCCAAAGAAGCCTTCCATTTTACATTACTATAAAAAGTAATGATACAGACTCGATGTTACATAACAGGATACATTACCCATTATACAAAAGTTCAACCTATTATACAACTTACTATTTCTACTTTTACAACTAAATTACTACTCCTGTTTATTCTTAGTGGCTTCATCGTCAGGGGTGGGAGACCATACATCGACCAGCCTCAAAGAAGGAGGGGGCCTAAAAAGGTCTAACTCTCCACCAAGCGCTTCTCCCGCAGTATGCGAGGTTCCGGCTTCAGACCTGACGGGATCCGCAGGGACATTTGGGTGTAATTGCGAATACAGTACATGAACTTCTTCATGTAAAGTATTGCAATATACCTGCAAGTTATCAACAGCAACGCTAAGTTCGTTGACTCGTGCTCGAGCCTTTGCTTCCTTAGCTAAGGCTACCGAACGAGACTGCACTGCCCAATCAAGTGCCAAATCTCGGTCAGCTAGTTGATCTTGCAGGGTGCGGATGTAACTTCTTAAATCATTGATTCGGTCACCGTCCGCAACCCATAGATTAGTCCTGCGTTGCAACTCCGCTTGAAGTTGATTCACGCGAGCTTCGAGATCACCAATAGGATCGTTGCTCCCGCTACTGCTGTCTTGCTCCCGTGGGGCAAGTTGATGTCGAGGCACACCAATGGGTCCAGTATGCTTACGTGCCGTTTTCCTTGTACGTGGCGACATTTGCTAAGGAGGAAAATTTATTAGTACAGTTCTTAGCATGATGCATGAATAATTACAGAATCAACCTTAGTTGATTTAACCTTCTATACATTGCACTCTTCCTATCTGGTCTTTGAGATAAACTCTTCAGAAATACTTAGGTAAGAAGAGAAGCAATTTTTCTAGATAAGTCTTAGGAAATTCTTTTCAAGATGCTACATAATATCTGTCAAGAGGGGCTACGCTCCGATACCAGCTGTGACGGAACCTCCCAAGTAATTAGGCCCACCTACAGTTGTCCTTGTCCAACGGACCTCAGACAACCCTATAGGTGCCCCTGATCTACTTGACAAGCTCGGTATCTTTCCTTACCTTTCCAGGAACGTCTCACCCGTCTTGCAGACATTACAGAACATCGGAGATAAAGATATGCAGAAGCGATTACATTACTTACATTTATTAAAAAGTAGGATCAGCTTGTTTATTACAGACCAGGAATTTATATATATCGAGTGCAGGGTAATATTATTACACATACCGAGGGAGGCAAAAACTCCTCCCGACAGTTATCACACAAAAGTCTTAATGGAGGATCCTTTTCTCCCGCACTTCACTCTTGCTTTTCTTCATTAGGAACCACCTTGGTACAGAAACAACAAAAGTTTGTTGTCTCCTCACCTAAAAACAACGGAGGAATAAACCCTGAGTACGGAATTACTCAGCAAGACTTACCCGACTAAAGAAAAGACTCTCAAGGGTATGCTGGCTAGAGGGATTCAAGGAATGGCCTATCAAGAATCAAAGACTCTGTTTTGCAGAAAAGCTTACTACGAGTGGATCCTTAAAATCCAATTTTATTGTCAGGTTAAGTAAAATTACCTACAGCTAGAGTTCTTTCTACCCTAGTTCAATCACTTTACCTGCACTAGCCAATTTTCTTATCACCCTTCATCTTCACTGGATTGCTACGTGTAAGTCAGTGGCCAAGTCTCCATAACCGCGGAGGTACGACGATCCGAATCGATTATACTCAGCTGAGGATCTCCGATCACACGACATATGTAGCACTTAACCCTTGCATATGTCAACCCGCCACCGAGGTTCTTAAGACCAGATCTGGTTCACGCGAACCGAGAGCACAGATACACCACCGTCCAGCCTCTTGCCATAGAGGGTACACGCTACTCTCGCCACCGCTCCACGCCCATTCCATGTTATCTTATTCTGGCCTTAGTCCACCCGAGGCAAAGCTTACCCATGACGAGGCATGTGACCAGTTAAAGGGTCCTCGGTCAGCAGGCTTACATCAAGACGGCCCTTAATCGACTCAGACGGAGACACTACACCGAGACTCTCTTTCTCGTGCAAGTCACCCGCCTGGTCTCAGCTTAATCATTTAACCCCAAAGGTTGGTACCTGGCAGAGGTACATCTTTTCCGATGTTGGACCCATCACGGCCATGATGGATCCACCATCAAGTTTTATTTTCAAAAACATCCCATCCACTTTTGCCAAATCATCTTTTGTAAAAACAAAACATTTTGTTTTTCTAAAGCAATGCTAAGCATAAAAAATCTTTTGTAAAACGGGTGATCAAGGAAGGTAATTGAATTCAAGGAAGGTAATGCAGGAATTGTTTTAGCAATCAACTCCTATCACCTAATGCATCAAGCAAGTGAAAAAGATTTTTAAAACACAAGGAGGTGGCAAATGCACCGGGGCTTGCCTTTGTTAACAGGTGAGTCTGGCTCGGATCCGCAAATATCAAAGTAAAAGCAGTTGCCTGCTTGAGAATCCGAGGGTGGTGGTGTCCTTTCTTCGGTGATTTCCTCTTCTCCTTCTTGTTCTAATCATAACCATGCAGATGTATAAGAATGGATGCCATGGGATGCTCATGAGGGTGCACAGATAATATAAACTTGTTATCTAAGTCTTGAGTACAACTTTCCTTCACGGTACTCCGGGAACTTAGGGTTTCCGGAGTTAGTAAAGGAATTCATAGGGGGGGTGTTTTGGGGTTTGGTGATCAAACAAGGTCCAAATCAACCCAAACTCTACCCAAGGCTTCTAAATAATATGAGGAGCTTATATAAAAATTTTGAGCGTTTTTGGGATTACCATTTATCTTTTAAAAATCCAAAACTACTACTTTTAACTACTTTAAATATCTTAAAATTCCTTATTCAACCTAAAAATCACAAAACTATTTTTATTAAATTCTATGGAAAATAAGAAACCTAGGAAAATTGGTTTCACAATTTTACCATTTTTCTACATTTTTTTATAATTGTTTTGACTCGGGAGGAAAAAGAAAAAGAAAACTCGTGAATAGTATTGGGCCAGAAGTAGCCCATACAGCCCAATCCTCAGAGAAAACGGGGCGCGCCCGCGCCCGCGCTGGCATCTATGTAGAAAAGACCTCGGGTTCTCGGCTATCTGGAGATAAGTTCCTTTACTGTTTCGCTGTGTCGCTGACAGATTACAGAATAGCCCTCCGGTTTCTATTCCTTCACACGGTGAAGTCCTCGACGACGGCAGCGCACGGAGGAGCTCCGGCGAGCTAGCAGGCCAGTCGATTGGGGAAAGGACTGACGCCCTTCTTCGGTTGAAACCGAATTCACGCCCCAACTATCGATTTCCCTAAGTTAATTGCACAATCGGTGAACTAGTTTGGTCTGACCACGGAGAGCGCGCGGATGAATCAAAGATCCATGCGTTCCCGACGGTCAGTGGACTCCTAGCCCAATTGGACGGGTCAGTAAGCATCGCAGACACGTGAAGAGACTTAAACGAAGCAGAGGGAGGGTTGGACTGACCGGAGAAAGGGCTGGCGACGGTGAAGCTAGTTTCACGGTGGCGAAGAACGGAGTTGGGGCGAATGGGAAATTCTAGAGCTCGGATGAACGATTACGAGTGGGAGTGGGTGCGTTGGCTTCGCAATTACCTAGCGCAACTACCTGGGTGCTCAATTTATAGAAGGAGCGAGCGGTGGCCGGGAATTTTACGAAGGACGCGCGGCAGTCGGAGGTGGAAGAAAGCACTGGCGTACGCGAGTTCGTGGCTAACGGCGTGGCAACCTCCCCGGCGATGATGGGATGGCCCAAGGGAGTCACGGCGACGCGGTAGAAAGGCTAGGCCACGCGGCGCACGGCCGGGAGGCGGCGGTTACCGGTGTGTTAATCTGCCCGGCCGCAAAGGGGATAAGGAAGCCACGGTGATGTCACCGGAGTGACCTCCAGCTCACCGCCGGCGAGGATTCTTACCCCGCAGCGTTACCATTCCACCCCGCACACGAATCTGAAAGCCGGCGACGCGAATCACGGCGGAGGGGTCACCGGCGTCGAGCTGTCCGAGCTGGCGTTCTGATCTATAGCAGATCACTGTACCATGGCGCTTGTTCTTTAGTCATCTGACAGCCAGGATTTAGGGCAGATTTTCTCTTGATTTTATATATCAACATGATCGACACTCTTTAGCAAAGTCGTAGCCCTAGGATCCAGCTATAATCTTGGTATAGCACTCCTAGGCGTTTCTCGCTCGATCATGCATTAATTCTTGCCCAAAGTGCTTGCAGTTACACTGCTAGTCTGAAGTTCAGAACTTAAACAGCCTGACAGTCCAACTTCAACCCTAATTATCTCCAAATTTCTCCCAAGAACATTGCTTGCTCTCTTCAGCAAAATTATTCTCCTTTAATTGGTCTACAAACTTGTTGTGGTCACTTTGGGCAAAAACCCTATATTTTAAAAGATACAGGGCTCCAAAGTTGAGCCAAAACTCTGAAATTTCAGACTTAGAATAAAACCAAATTGAGGTCCATTTTGCATTTAAGTCCAAAACTCAACATTTGGCTTTCAAGTCCACACATTTGTGAACCAAAGGACTTAAGAAACTTATTTGACTTGGTTTTTGCACTTTAGCCCAAAAGTGGACCAATTTTGCACATAGGCCCCTAGGTTTTAGTTTTAGGGTTTTCCAGGGTTCCAATTAGGGTTTCTGGGATTCCAGGGGTTTAAATGTGATTCCACTTTGTTTTTGGGGATATTTT
This sequence comes from Zea luxurians, assembly GCA_029449295.1. Lineage (NCBI taxonomy): Eukaryota > Viridiplantae > Streptophyta > Magnoliopsida > Poales > Poaceae > Zea > Zea luxurians. Next base: position 6,352,134 of record JAOPSE010000016.1, read on the forward strand.
ATGACTCTTTCCCTAAAGTCTTTAGGTTTTCTCATCATGGATTAGGTTTTACCCCTTTAATCTCTATTTAGGGTCAAGTCCCTTAACCAGGGTTCTATTTGCAAAAACACTTAAACAATACAACTTGTTTGAAAATTTTACCTAGTGAATGCACTCTAGGTGTGTCAAACATATGCAATGTCAATGCTTATGATGCCATGCTCAAGTTTTAGTTACAGTAACACCAGGGGTGTTACAATCCTTTTCATGGATGGCACTAATTAATTCATTTAATTTTTCTTTTTGTTACATGTTTAAGTTGGCAAAAAGGGTACGCAGATTATCTTCCTCATCACTAGCATTATCATCACTAGAGGACTCATATCTAGTGGAGGATTTAGATTTAACCTTCTTCTTTTTGCCGTCCTTTGCCATGAGGCACTTGTGGCCGACGTTGGGGAAGAGAAGTCCCTTGGTGACGGCGATGTTGGCGGCGTCCTCGTCGTCGGAGGAGTCGCTAGAGCTTTCGTCGGAGTCCCACTCGCGACAAATATGGGCATCGCCGCCCTTCTTCTTGTAGTACCTCTTCTTCTCCTTTCTTCTCCCCTTCTTATCATCGCCCCTGTCACTGTCACTAGACATAGGACATTTAGCTATAAAGTGACCGGGCTTACCACACTTGTAGCAAACCTTCTTGGAGCGGGGCTTGTAATCTTTCCCCCTCCTTTGCTTGAGGATTTGGTGGAAGCTTTTGATGACAAGCGCCATTTCCTCGTTGTCGAGCTTGGAGGCGTCGATGGGTGTTCTACTTGGTGTAGAATCCTCCTTCTTTTCCTCCGTCGCCTTGAATGCAACCGGTTGTGCTTCGGACGTGGAGGGACCGTCAAGCTCGTTGATCTTCCATGAGCCCTTGATCATAAATTCAAAGCTCACAAAATTCCCGATAACTTCCTCGGGAGTCATTAGTGTATATCTCGGATTGCCACGAATTAATTGTACTTGAGTAGGGTTAAGGAAAATAAGTGATCTTAGAATAACCTTAACCACCTCGTGGTCATCCCATTTCTTGCTCCCGAGGTTGCGCACTTGATTCACCAAGGTTTTGAGCCGGTTGTACATGTCTTGTGGCTCCTCCCCTTGGCGTAGACGGAAGCGACCGAGCTCCCCCTCGATCGTTTCCCGCTTGGTGATTTTGGTGAGTTCATCACCCTCGTGCGCGATCTTGAGCACGTCCCAAACTTCCTTGGCGCTCTTTAATCCTTGCACCTTGTTGTACTCCTCCCTACTTAGAGAGGCGAGGAGTATGGTTGTGGCTTGGGAGTTGAAGTGCTCGATTTGTGCTACTTCATCAATATCATAATCTTCATCCCCTACGGATGGTACCTGTACACCAAACTCAACAACATCCCATATACTTTTGTGGAGTGAGGTTAGATGAAATCGCATTAAATCACTCCACCTAGCATAATCTTCACCATCAAAAGTTGGTGGTTTGCCTAATGGGACGGAAAGTAAAGGTGTATGTTTAGGAATGCGAGGGTAGCGTAGGAGGATCTTACTAAACTTCTTGCGCTCATGGCGCTTAGAAGTTACGGAGGGCGCGTCGGAGCCGGAGGTGGAAGGTGATGAAGTGTCGGTCTCGTAGTAGACCACCTTCCTCATCTTCTTTATCTTGTCGCCACTCTGATGCGACTTGTGGGAAGAAGCTTTCTTCTCCTTCCCCTTTCCCTTTTTGCGGGACTCTTCCGATGAAGCCTTCCCATGGCTTGTAGTGGGCTTTTCGCCGGTCTCCATCTCCTTCTTGGCGTGTTCTCCCGACATCACTTCGAGCGGTTAGTCTCTAATGAAGTACCTGGCTCTGATACCAATTGAAAGTCGCCTAGAGGGGGGTGAATAGGGCGAAACTAAAATTTGCAAAGTTAATCACAACTACAAGTCGGGTTAGCGTTAGAAATATAATCGAGTCCGCGAGAGAGGGTGCAAAACAAATCGCAAGCGAATAAAGAGTGTGACACACGGATTTGTTTTACCGAGGTTCGGTTCTTACAAACCTACTCCCCGTTGAGGTGGTCACAAAGACCAGGTCTCTTTCAACCCTTTCCCTCTCTCAAACGGTCCCTCGGACCGAGTGAGCTTTCTCTTCTCAAATCAACCGGGAACAAAACTTCCCCGCAAGGACCACCACACAATTGGTGTCTCTTGCCTTGGTTACAAGTGAGTATTGATCTCAAGAAAGAATGAGAAAGAAGAAAGCGATCCAAGCGCAAGAGCTCAAAAGAACACAACAAATCTCTCTCACTTAACACTAAAGCTTTTGTGGAATTTGGGAGAGGATTTGATCACTTGGGTGTGTCTTGTATTGAATGCCTAGCTCTTGTAAGTGGTTGGAAGTTGAGAAACTTGGATGCCTTGAATGTGGGGTGGTTGGGGGTATTTATAGCCCCAACCACCAAACTAGCCGTTTGGTGGGGCTGACTGTCGCATGGTGCACCGGACAGTCCGGTGCACACCGGACAGTGTCCGGTGCGCCAGCCACGTCACCAGGCCGTTGGGTTCCGACCGTTGGAGCTCTGACTTCTGGGCCCGCCTGGATGTCCGGTGGCACACCGGACATGCACTGTAGAGTGTCCGGTGCGCCACTTCGTGCGTGCCTGACTTCTGCGCGCTCTGGCGCACATTTAATGCCTCTGCAGGTGATCGTTGGCGCGAGGTAGCCGTTACTCCGCTGGCTCACCGGACAGTCCGGTGCACACCGGACATGTCCGGTGAATTATAGCGAAGCGAATTCCCGAAGCTGGCGAGTTCTAGAGTCGCTCTCCCCTGGGGCACTGGACACTGTCCAGTGTACACCGGACAGTCCGGTGAATTATAGCGGAGTGCCTCTGGATTTTCCCGAAGGTGAAGAGTTTGGCTTGAAGTCCCCTGGTGCACCGGACACTGTCCGGTGGCACACCGGACAGTCCGGTGCGCCAGACCAGGGCACACTTCGGTTATCCCTTGCTCTTTTTGTTGAACCCAATTCTTGGTCTTTGTATGGGCTAAGTGTGAACCTTTGGCACCTGTATAACTTATACACTAGAGCAAAACTAGTTAGTCCAATTATTTGTGTTGGGCAATTCAACCACCAAAATCAATTAGAAAATAGGTGTAAGCCTAATTCCCTTTCAAGGGGGCCACGCTTACCGAGGCCAACGAGCGCCTCGCCCAACAAAGCATCGAGGCGGTGGACCTTCGACTGCTCTGTGAGGAGCTGAAGTTGGAGGCAGCGTCGGCACGGACAGAGGCTTCGTCGGCTCGGGAGCAGGTGGCTTCCCAGGCCGAGGAGACGTAGCAGCGGCAGCTGGAGCTTGGCCAGGTCACCAACGAGCGGGACCAACTCTGGGGCCAAGCTGCCGAGGCCGCGAGTCGGGCTGAGACCCTTAAGGGATAGCTGGCTGAGGTCATGGAGCGGCTAGCCGAGGCAACTGCTCGGGCCGGGATCCTTTTCAGAGGACCTGGCCGTAGCCGTCGGGTCAGCCTGGTCCGCCCAAGCTATGGCTTCACAGCAGCGTGCCCGGGCCAAAGGTATGTTTTGCCTGCTTTGTGATTTTGCTTTAACTTAACTCTTCTCTTCGTGTCTGAATATTGTATGGTTGTCTTCAGGGTTCAAGACGGCTCTTAACGAGTCAATTAAGAACCACAAGGCGCTTGCCCAGGCGGCCGAGCAGAAGGAGGCTGACCGCACGGCCATGTCTAAGGCCATTTCGGCCTTTTGCCGGACCTTAGGCCTTGACGACGTCCCCTCGGGCAGCTCCCCCAGAGTCGCCTGCAGGCCTTGGGCGGCCACGTGCGTAGCAGACTCCGCGGGGCGCTGCATCACGGTGTTAGGCGGGCCTTCACCGTCCTCGCTTCCCACTATGACGTGGATTTGGAGCGGGTCAGCGAGGGCTACTGCCTACCCGATGACGAGGATGCCGCCTTGGCCGAGGCCCAAAGGCTTAATGCGGTTGCCGAGGGTCCAGGCGCGGCACTGGCTTCCTTTTTTGAGGTGGAGATCCTTCCGCCCGTGTCGCTGTCCGAGGCCGGGCCACATTCTGCCACCCCTGCCAGCGAGGCTGCTTCGTCTGCCGCAGGTGGAAACAATGCCGAGGGTGCTGCTCCTCCCCCTACCGACGCCTGAGCCTGTGTAGAATGGTTATTTTAAGTATGTGTATGTTTTCTGCGACTGTTGAGGCCTGAACATTTGGATGTCTGAGTATAAAGTTGCGTTGCTCTTGAGTCATGTTTTCGGCTTGCTTTTTTCGTGGCATCACCATTAGAACCGGAGCCATCCCTTAGACGAAAAGGTGGTGAGTGGGGTATCCGTACCCCGGAGGCGTAGGAGTTCCCGCGGCTCGGCCGGCCTTATTGTTTTAGGGTTGTCCCTGGTTCATTCAGTGTTTTCGTGTGCAGCAGATCCGAAGTCGCGAGTGTCCTTGCGTTTCTTTTCTCTCATTTCGAGCATTAGGACTTGTTCGGTAGCAGAATCACTTATCCGAGCATGAGTTACCTTTCGCGGAAGGTGGTGAGTGAGGTATCCGTATTCCGGAGGCGTAGGAGTCCCTTGGCTCGGTTGGCCTTGCCATTCGAGGTATCTCTCGTTTGTTTTTAGGATTCCGTTATCGATATAGTCGAAAGGCACGAAAGTCATTTTGGTTAAAAAACTTTTCCGAGGAAAGGGTGGCACAGAAAGACAATTTTGACGCAGACGGGGTTCCCCCCTTCTAGCCCCCGAGGGAGGGTCGGTCTTTGCTGAGGCAAGGCCGATCCTTCCTTGACGGTTAGACTTTATTTATACATGTAAAGGAATCGAGATACATGAACGGCTTGAAACATTTAAGGGTAAAAGCGACGTAGTTGTTCGATGTTCAAAGCGTTGCTGTAGACCTCGCCTTGATCGTTGGCCAGCTTGTATGTCCCGGGCTTCAATGCTTTGGCGATGATGAACGGCCCTTCCCAGGGAGGAGTAAGATTGTGGCGTCCTTGGGTGTCTTGTCGTAGCCGAAGCACCAAGTCTCCAACTTGGAAGCCTCGGGGCCGAATCCTTCGGGCGTGATAGCGTCACAGAGACTGTTGATACCGCGCTAAGTGCAGTAAGGCTACGTCCCGAGCCTCTTCCAACTGGTCCAATGAATCCTCTCAGCCGGTTTGGTTGTTTTGGTCGTCATATGCCTTTGCCCTCGAATAACCGTATTCTAAGTCCGTGGGTAGGATGGCCTCGGCCCCATAGACCAGGAAAAACGGTGAGAAACCTGTGGCTCGGCTCGGTGTTGTCCTTAGACTCCAAACCACCAAGGGTAGCTCTTTTATCCACCGCTTGCCAAACTTGTTGAGGTCGTTGTAAATCCTTGGTTTTAGTCCCTGCAAAACCATGCCATTGGCGCGCTCCACCTGTCCATTTGTCATCGGGTGAGCTACGGCGGCCCAGTTCACACGGATGTGGTGGTCTTTGCAGAAGTCTAGGAACTTTTTCCCAGTGAATTGTGTGTCGTTGTCGGTGATGATGGAGTTTGGGATCCCGAAGCGGTGGATGATATTTGTAAAGAACGTCACCACCTGCTCGGACCTGATGCTGGTTAAGGGTCGGACTTCGATCCACTTGGAGAATTTGTCGATGGCGACCAGTAGGTGCGTGAAGCCCCGGGTGCCTTCTGTAAGAGACCGACGAGGTCCAGACCCCACATAGCAAATGGCCAAGTGATATGTATTGTCTGTAGAGCCTGAGCAGGCAGGTGTGTCCGTCTCGCATAGAATTGACACCCTCGGCAGGAGCGTACAATCCTAGTGGCGTCGGCCACCGCGGTCGGCCAGTAGAAGACTTGACAGAAAGCGTTTCCTACGAGGGTCCGAGGTGTTGCATGGTGACCGCAAGCCCCCAAGTGTATTTCACGCAACAACTCTTGTCCTTGGGTGATTGATATGCATCGTTGGAGAATGCCTGAGGGGTTGCGGTGGTACAACTCTTTTTCATCACCCATTAAAATGAACGATTTGGCGCGTCGAGCCAGTCGCCGGGCTTCGGCCTTGTCGAGGGGTTGCTCTCCTCGGAGGAGATATTCCAGGTATGGGGTCTGCCAGTTTAGGATTGGTGTGGCCCCATTCCGCTCTACCTTGACGTGCACGGCCTCACCCTCGGCGGCTGAAGGTACCTCGAGCTGGACTGAGGTCCCTTCGGGTTCAGGTGCGTCGTTGAGTTTTACGGATGGTTGATATATGTCTCTGGAGAAGACATTCGGGGGAACCGTTGTCCGTCCTGAGGCTATCTTAGCCAGCTCATCTGCAGTCTCGTTGTACCGTCGAGCAACATGGTTGAGTTCCAACCCATAGAACTTATCTTCCAAGCGCTGAACTTCATCACAGTAGGCCTCCATTTTTTGGTCGCGGCAGTGAGAGTTCTTCATGACTTGGTCAATAACGAGTTGCGAGTCGCCACGAGCGTCGAGGCGCCGAACCCCTAGCTCGATGGTGATGCGCAACCCATTCACCAAGGCCTCGTATTTGGCCACGTTGTTTAACGCCGGAAAATGGAGACGTATTACATAACGCACATGTTCTCCGAGGGGTGAGACGAAGAGCAAGCCAGCGCCTGCTTCGGTTTTCATAAGCGACCCATCGAAGTACACGGTCCAAAGTTCGGCCTAGATTGGAGCTATTGGCAATTGGGTGTCGGTCCATTCAGCTAGGAAGTCGGCCAAGACTTGGGATTTTATGGCCTTCCAAGGGGCAAACGAAAGTGTTTCCCCCATGAGTTCCAATACCCATTTTGCTATCCTACCCGAGGCCTCTCGGCACTGGATGATCTCCCCCAGGGGGAAGGATGACACCACAGTCACCGGATGAGACTCGAAGTAGTGTCACAACTTTCGCCGTGTTAGAATCACTGCGTACAGTAGCTTCTGGATTTGCGGGTAGCGGATTTTGGTCTCGGATAGCACCTCGCTGATGAAGTAGACTGGCCTCTGGATGGGCAGCGCATGCCCTTCTTCTCGTCTCTCGACTACGACCGCAGTGCTGACCACCTGAGTGGTTGCGGCTACATAAATCAAGAGGGCTTCTCCCGCAGCGGGGGGCACCAAGATGGGTGCATTAATAAGGAGTGCCTTAAGGTTTTTGAGGGCTTCTTCGGCCTTGGGAGTCCAAGTGAAGCGTTCGGTCTTCCTTAAGAGGCGGTACAAGGGTAATTCTTTCTCGTCGAGGCGCGAGATGAAGCGGCTCAGAGTCGCAAGGCATCCCATGACCCTTTGTACTCCCTTTAAATCTTTGATGGGCCCCATGTTGGTGATGGCTGCGATTTTCTTCGGGTTGGCCTCGATGCCTCATTTGGAGACGATGAATCCTAGGAGCATGCCTCGAGGGACTCTGAAGACACACTTCTCGGGATTGAGTTTTATGCCCTTTGCTCACAGGCACCCGAATGTTACTTCAAGGTCGGAGAGGAGGTCGGAGGCTTTCCTTGTTTTGACAACGATGTCATCGACATAAGCATCGACCGTTCTGCCGATGTGCTCTCCGAACACATGGTTCATGCACCTTTGGTATGTAGCACCTGCATTCCTCAAGCCAAATGGCATAGTAGTATAACAATACATGCCGAAAGGTGTGATAAAAGAAGCCGCGAGCTGGTCAGATTCTTTCATCTTGATTTGGTGATAGCCTGAATAGGCATCAAGGAAAGATAGGATTTCACACCCAGCAGTGGAGTCCACAATTTGATCAATGCGAAGCAGAGGGTAGGGAACTTTTGGACATGCTTTATTCAACCTAGTGTAATCTACACACATCCTCCATTTCCCCCCTTTTCCATTACAAGTACAGGGTTAGCTAACCATTCTGGATGGAATACCTCTTTGATGAACCCTGCTACCATTAGCTTGTGGACCTCCTCGCTTATGGCCCTGCGCTTTTCTTCATCAAAACAGCGCAGGTGCTGTTTCACGGGTCGGGCACCGGCTCGGATGTCCAATGAGTGCTCGGCGACATCCCTTGGTATGCCTGGCATGTCCGAGGGACTCCACGCAAAAACCTCGGCGTTTGCGCGGAGAAAGTCGATGAGCACTGCTTCCTATTTGGGGTCGAGCTCGGAGCCGATCCTGACTTTTTTGTCGGCGCCATCGCTGGGGTCGAGAGAGACAGACTTAACTGCCTTGGCTGGCTCGAAGTTGTCGCCATGCCGCTTCGGGTCGGGCGCCTCTTTGGAGAGGCTATCCAGGTCGGCTTGTTTCGTTTGCATGTTGACAGCCTTGCTGATTGGAACGCTTTGGGGTGCCAGATCTAGTTATCAAAAAAGGCAAGGTACAAAAAATATAAAAAAAAAGAAGAAGAAAGAAGGAAAGTGAAAGAAGGCAACCAGAAATTAGCACGCCCCATTTTCTTAATCAACATTGTTGTGTTTGGCAAGCCGAACCTGCAATCAGGGGCGCCTACCATCTTTGTTTTTGGCAAGCAGCCCACTCTCCCTTACATGCCCCTCCTTCTTTCCTTGTTCAGGGATTTGGGTGCGCTCATTTCCTTGTCGAACACTTTTTTTGGCAAGCAACACCTCCATATTTGGTGTGCCCAAGCTTTCTAATTCAGGCTATTTGATTTTGGAAAGCAAACCTTGTTTCCTCGTTTAGGGATTTGGTGTGCCCAGACATTTTGGGAAGCTATCTTGGGCGTACATCGTTCACCTTTTGCACACCTCCCTTACACGCCCCCTCCTTGCCTTGTTCTGTTCGGTTTTACTTGGTTCTAGCAGCATTAGCTACGTGTTTGCACCCTTATTCAACTTTACATTTGCTGAATGATTGTGCTAATCCTTGCTCTAAAGTGCAGCCTTCCTACAACTCCACAAATATCTACAGCGTGCAGGTTGTGTCCTTTAGAAATCGCTCTATCCAAGCTTCGTGGTTGCACCGATGGTTGCAGGTCACCCTTGTGGACATGGTAAGAACGAGTAAGACCTTGATAACAGTTTTTAGTTGAGTGCCCAATTCCACAACCCATTCAACTAGTTGTAGGACATATTATTTTGCTCCTTGTTCTCTTGTCTTTGCACTAACTATGGCAGGACCCTCAAGGGTTAAAGAGGATGAGAACGCCATGACACAGTCCCCTTGTACCAAGGGCATCATCCAACATTTTGAGCGACAGATGCGCTTGTAACTTAACGGCCTCGTTGAAGACATTCACATCACCAACGAGCGCCTTGTCTCGCTTGAAACAACACAAATTGAAGCTGGTACGACACTCAGGGACTTACGAACAACCCAAGTGAAGCGTCCCGATCCTCTGGGACTCAAATGTGATACAATTACTAGTCCTAGGAGGCTAGTAAACACATTTATACATCAGATGATTCCAGATCTGCTTAATCGAGACAAACCTATAAAGGTGGCGATCAACTTTAAGAGTTGGTTCACAACTCTGGACATATCATCAGATTGGGGCTGAAGCAGCCCTATATACACAGCGAAGCAAATCAGCGGTCCAACAGCCACAGGCAAGGTTGGGAACAGTCGTAACTCTTAACCGATCTCCTTTTCTGAAAAACAACAAATAAGCAAGGGTGAGTACAAACGTACTCAGCAGCCCACCTTCACCCGCGAAATGGGGAAATCAGATATAATGCATGGAATATGTGGAGCTCACGATATTTTACAGAAACAACAATATTTTATGCAGGGTTGTTTTGTAAAACATTTTGTATTTTTCAAAGCGCATCCTCTCCAAAAGGAGCAGGAAGTTTTTCAATATTAGAACAAAATCCCCTGGACTAAACCATCTAGGTATCTCAGCAGTTTCCCACTGGTTTTCATTTTCAAAAACAACTACTAGACTTCACATCCACCATAGCTCACGGCTCAACCGCCGGACCTTTTAAAAACCACTTTTCTCAAACGCATCTTTTTTTTTTGAAAACAAAACACTAATTGCCATACCACACCAGACTCGTCTATTCCTATGGACACAGACTATTCGAATAGGTTTTCAAACTCTGCGCAGAAGTGTACACTTTACCCACTAGTCCGGCTCTGCGATCTCATGATCAATGAGATTCGAATCCGAATCTCTTTCTTTCCCCGCACGTCCTAACCTTAACGGTTATACCAGAAGTAGTCAGGCCACCACCATGTCCAAACCGGACAAAACATTCCCCCTCCTTATCCTCCCGGTGCTCCCTAGCCTTCATAACCCTGGGGTTGGACCGTACGAGTTCAGATTGAGTGACTGCCCACACAGTCTCGAGTGGTTGTACTTATCATGAGTACAGGTAGCGAAAGATGACAAACTGGTCCTTATATTAGGGGACAATCCTTCTGCTCACGCCTAAACCAGCCGAGCCTTCACCTTAGGCCCTCCCCTAAACTAGGGAGTCCCTGATCATCCCTACTCAAAGGTGATAAGGGTGAAAACCCTTCATCATACACATTTTGAAAAGCATTTTCTTTTGAAAAACTCACACCTTTTCTCAAATCATTTGTAACAAATATATTAAGGATTGATTGCGGCAAGCGGCTTGCGTGGCCATAATAACTTGTCTCAAAATCATATCATGCATAAAATAACAGGCTGAGGGTTGTGGTTGAAAAATCATAGGTAATTTATGCATCAAACGGATCCAGTGAGCTTGCCATGCTTATCCTGCGAAGGGGGAAGGAGAGCTCGCGGAACTGGCTTCTGGCTCCACCGTCTGGCGTAGACTTGTAGATCTGGCCTCCACGAGATGGCACGAACGCTCTGATAACTATGCAACATGAACAAGCAAACATACAAACCAGCAAGTATACCAACAAATATTTAGTATATTGGTCAGAAAAGCGATATATGGATTGGTACAGTCTTGAGTATAATCTGTGTCATGTGGTGTTGTGATATTACTGGTGGTGGAGCGGAGGTGCTTACCAGGAGGGTGGACTGGAGGCAAAGCGACACTATGCGTGTAGCCGGTAGAGCGGAGTAACTGAGTGGGTGGGGTGTTTGCCTTGGCTGAGGGTGTTGAGTGTGTGTGGAGAGGGAGATGGTAGCTGGGTGTATTTATAGCTGAGTATATGTGGTGTAGCACAGTGAAGTTCACTGTTGGTGAGAACAATGACGAATGAATTGTCTGACTTAGTATGAACATGAGAGTTATAGGCAGAATATGGGATAAGAGTATTTTGGGAGTTTTCTGGAATATGGACCATGCTTAAGGGATGACATGGTTGGATAGGGAATAATTCGATAAGAATTTAGAAACAAGAATTATTGGAATCTGAGTTTGGAAGTCTAGTTCGAAGGAATCTCAAAGTTAAGCGTGCTCAACTTGGAGAAACCTGGGATGGGTGATCAGATGGGAAGTTCCCTACTGGAAGGAAAATCACAGTCACCGGAGTTCGTATGACTGGAATACGGGTTTGGCTGGTCTAAGGTGGACTGGACAGCATGATGGATGAGTAGTTGAAATTTGGGGCGATCGGATGATCGATGAATAGTAACAATGAATAGTGACGACGAAAAGATATTATAGATATCATCGATGAATAGTAACGATAAATAGTAATGATGAATAGTAACCATGAATACTGATGTGAATAGTCATATGAACGAAAGATGAACGATGAATAGTGATGATGAACGAACGATGAACGATGAATAGGAACTATGAACGAATGGACGAACGATCGAATGAACGAACGATCGAAATTTCGGCAGCATAACGGCAGTACAAAGATTATCTGGAATAACAATGAATAGGGACTATGAACGAACGATGAACGATGAATAGGAACTATGAACGAACGATGAACGATCGAATGATCGAACGAACGAACGATCAGAATTTCGGCAGCATAACAGCAGGGAAAAGATTATTTGGACGAACGAACGGACGAACGATCGAATGATCGGACGAACGAACGATCGGAATTTCGGCAGCATAATGGCAGGACAAAGATTATCTGGAAGAACGATGAATAGGGACTATGAACGAACGATGAATAGGAACTATGAACGAACGATGAACGATCGAATGATCGAACGAACGAACGATCGGAATTTCGGCAGCATAACGGCAGGAAAAAGATCGGACGAACGAACGAACGAACCATGAACGATCGGACGAACGAACGAACAAACTAAGAACAGGGGGACAAACGATCGAAGAACGACCGAACGATCCTTGTGCTAGTGTGTGCTTGTGTGGAACATGGAGTGGGTGTGTGTGGGGGGGGAGAGAGTTGTCATGAAATGGCTTGGGGTGGGATGAGAGGAGGCCCTTGCCCCTCTATTTATAGCCATGGTGGGGGATTAGGGGGAGAGATGAGAGGATTAGTGGGAGGATGAGAGGATTAGTGGGAGATTAGCATGTATTTGTCTTGTATAAGTGAGATTAGCTTGTAGAGCTCACCGAATGACACTGGAGGCATACGTATACGTACGAGCATGAGAAAAGTTATGAAGAAAATATTTGTAGGGACTTGAAAAATGATTATGAAGGTATTTCTTAGGAAAAAAATACTTGGAGATATGTTGGTGGAATATCTAGGCAATATTTCTGGAAAGAAATTGAAGGGGATTACTCGGGAAATATCTGGGCAGTATTTCTGGAAACAATTTGAGGGGGATTACTGGGGAAATATTTGTAGGATATTTTGAGGAGGATTTTAGAGAGAATATAGACCATTATACTTTATTTGTTGATATCAACTCGCAAACAAACATTTTGAAATGAAATTTGAAATTCATTTTGAATTTAGAGCAAGTTTGAGAAAATTTCAGGATTTGAATTTTTGGGATGCTACAAATCTACCCCACTTAAAATGAATCTCGTCCTCGAGATTCGGCTCAGAAGGGTTATGGGTATAGCTTTACTTTGGCTACATATCTTCACTTTGCAGACTCTTCGAGGAGATGGAACTTCAACAAAATCCGGCCTTTGAGGAGCATCTGGTTGCCGATTGCAAACGCTGATTCTGGCTACTCAAAGATCATCTTCAGGCTTCTAGCTTTCGCTTGGCAACTAGCTTATTGACGAAGCATAGATGCCAACACACAAACCTTTCTCTTACGAACTTCCACATGGATTCCTTCCTTGATTGGTCTTCTGGTGCCTCATCAACAAAACTTTGGTGACCACTTCTCATCCAGAAACTTATATGCTTTGATGATCTGGTCCTCCACAAGCTTGCTACAGGCCTTCTTCTTTTTCTCCATAGAAGGAACCTTACTGGAATACTACCCCACTTAAAAAGAATGAGGGTAGAACTCTTGAATCTTGGGGATTTGAACTCCTTGAAGTACCTCATAACAAGGGTGTTACAGGGCCTTCTTCTTCTGCTGCTGCTTGAACAGGCTGCGAAGAGATGACTGACACTGGGTTGATTTTGGGAGAATCTTCTTCTTATCTTCTCTTCGCTATTTTCTTTTCACTGCCTCTTTCTTTCTCTTTGCTCTTCCCACTGGAGGATTCTATCAAAGAGTATTACCATCATAGAGAGGAGGAAACCAAAGACTATGAACCATGTGCAACAGTCTTCAACCCAAGAATCACCAAGCATTGTGATCTTAGGGGCGAGGGAGTGGAAAATGGAGTTGCTTGCTATTTGGCAGGGGGTTTATCTGGAGTGTGCTTTGCTTTGAGCGAGATGGGAGTTGAGGGAGCTGGGGGGGGTTTATAGGCGAGCGGTATGCGAGGTGGTGCTCGGGTGCGGAGTGGTGGTGATGGAGCAGGTGCCACGTGGCAGCGAATGCGACGGAGGGGAAAGGGGGGGCCTGGTGTTGCCGGCGAAAATGGTGGTGGTGGGTGCGCTGCAAAGGGGGCGGGGGCGGCGGTGGTAGTGCGCATGGAGGCGGGCACGCGTGCGGGGGGCACAGGTGAGTGGTGGGGTCAATGACCCTGATGTTTGTGGTCTCTGGTTCCAAGAATCTTTGCCTCTCTTTATGGTAATAACTTCTTCTGTCCTCTTTTCCTGTTTACTTTGACTCAGGGGCAGTGCTTTGATTCTCACGGTCGGTCCTTTTGACTGAGCGGCTGGATAGATTTCTTTTGTAGCTTATTCCAGGCTTCAAGGGTAAGCTTCTCGGTATCTTCTTGGGTAAGGCACTTTTCTCTTGAGATGGGTTAAGATGAGAATGGAAGCATAAGGTGAGGATTAGCTCTAATTTGTGATCTATGTTTTTAGAGAAAACCTTTCTTAAAAAGAAAGAAAACACACAAGCTCAGCAATGATAAGCACAAACAAATCAAATGTTTTGAATAAGGGAAGAATAGAGTTTTCCAAAGCACGGACTACTGAGATTCAGGGGCTAAGCATAACTACTATTGCTTGGCTCCTGAATTGAGAACTATGCTAAATGCAACTTATGAGCACTAACGTTAAAGCATCACATATGCACTCAAAAGGGGAGAAAACATCAAGCGAAATTCATTTTGAAATGCCATAGGGGGCCACACAATTAGAGTTTTGCAAAACGCGAGACTACATGATTACCTCTCATACATGCAAGGCTCTGACCAAAGTGAAGAAAAACTTCACTACCCAATGCATGCAGAGGACTGGGCATAACTAACTCAGACCAGACAGCTTCTCTTCTGGCAAGGCTGGCGCACAACTTCAATCTGAGACATCTCCTGGATGGGTCAAGAGGGAGCTGATGTTGATGACTTCTTCTGGCAGCGACTGAGATGGCAAGACGGGGTTGAACTCTTCTTCAAGCGGGATTGGCTCTTGTAGCTCCTCAGAGGGCGGCAGTGCTGGCAGGGTGCTTGCAGCTTCTTCCTTGACCTCAAGGGACGGTGCTGGAATCTTCTTCATGGTGAGGGGCTCAAACAACTCTAGCGAGGGATCTTGGGAGGACTCGGGGTGCTCTTGCTTATTCATAGCAAGAGGGAAGACTGGAATTCCTTCCAAGACTATGGCTCCTTCTGGGAGTTCCCAAGCCTTCTTCTCTCCTCTGATAGAGACCGGGTGACCTTCAAGAATCTGGGGATCTTTAGCTCTCATCGGTTGAACTGGGTTGGATGGAGCGGGCTCTTGGATCCGCAGGGCTCTACGTTAGTTATGGGTTACCAAGTAGGCCTCCATCAACTTCTGGACGTGCTCATCCTTGGCTTGCTTCAGGGCTTCAACAGCAATGACTTCACGACTTTCCAAGGCAGCTACACGGGCTTGAGCTGTGGTGAGATCCACATGGAGCTGACAGTTGCGCTTCTCTGCATCTTCTACTCGGGCAGTCATCTGACGATGGTGCCGAGCCAAGAAATCATAATGTGCATCAAGGGTGAGTAGGTATGCAGTGAGGTACACGACTAAGGGGTCGTCCTCAAGCAGCAGCTGCCCTTCCAATGCACGCATCCTGGCCATCCAAACTAGATGGTCTCTCTGAAAGGGCAGAAAGAATCTGAGCGGTGTGTCGGCCACTTCTTCTTCATAGATCTGACACAGGGCCCTCAATGCCTTGCGGGCGACGACTTGGCAGGTGTCTTTGAATCTGTGACCAGCAACAGTGACACTCCATTCCACATGGTGCGGACTGGATCCAATGTATACAATCACGACACACTTCTTTATGCCATGCTCGACGAATTCACGACCATCATACTCTGGCTGACTCCTGATTCCGAGGCGAACTGTGCATGCTCTCAGTAACTTGGGGAAACCATCTTCATTCTGGCACAAGCTGGTTTGGCAGCGGACCTCCATCTGACTTCTGAGAGAAGAAAAGTGGGAAGCATTTTTGAAATGAAGGGATGAGAGCAAGAATTTTTTTAAGAAAATAGTTTTGACTCAAAAACTTTTGGATCAGGCTAAGGGTTACGTCCTGCGGCCAACCTAACAGCTCTGATACCACCTGAAGCGTCCCGATCCTCTGGGACTCAAATGTGATACAATTACTAGTCCCAGGAGGCTAGTAAACACATTTATACATCAGATGATTCCAGATCTGCTTAATCGAGACAAACCTATAAAGGTGGCGATCAACTTTAAGAGTTGGTCCACAACTCTGGACATATCATCAGAGTGGGGCTGAAGCAGCCCGATATACGCAGCGAAGCAAATCAGTAGTCCAACAGCCACAGGCAAGGTTGGGAACAATCGTAACTCTTACCCGATCTCCTTTTCTGAAAAACAACAAATAAGCAAGGGTGAGTACAAACGTACTCAGCAGCCCACCTTCACCCGCGGAATGGGGAAATCAGATATAATGCATGGAATATGTGGAGCTCAGGATATTTTGCAGAAACAACAATATTTTATGCAGGGTTGTTTTGTAAAACATTTTGTATTTTTCAAAGCGCATCCTCTCCAAAAGGAGCAGGAAGTTTTTCAATATTAGAACAAAATCCCCTGGACTAAACCATCCAGGTATCTCAGCAGTTTCCCACTCGTTTTCATTTTCAAAAACAGCTACTGGACTTCCCGTCCACCATAGCTCACGGCTCAACCGCCGGACCTTTTAAAAACCACTTTTCTCAAACGCATCTCTTTTTTGAAAACAAAACACTAATTGCCATACCACACCAGACTCGTCCATTCCTGTGGACACAGACTATTCAAATAGGTTTTCAAACTCTGCGCAGAAGTGTACACTTTACCCACTAGTCTGGCTCTGCGATCTCATGATCAATGAGATCCGAATCTGAATCTCTTTCTTTCCCCGCACGTCCTAACCTTAACGGTTATACCGGAAGGAGTCAGGCCACCACCATGTCCAAACCGGACAAAACATT
The DNA here is from genome assembly GCA_029449295.1 of Zea luxurians. Classification (NCBI taxonomy): domain Eukaryota; kingdom Viridiplantae; phylum Streptophyta; class Magnoliopsida; order Poales; family Poaceae; genus Zea; species Zea luxurians. Next base: position 6,368,821 of record JAOPSE010000016.1, read on the forward strand.
CCCCCTCCTTATCCTCCCGGTGCTCCCCAGCCTTCATAACCCTGAGGTTGGACCGTACGAGTTCAGATTGAGTGACTGCCCACACAGTCTCGAGTGGTTGTACTTATCATGAGTACATGTAGCGAAAGATGACAAACCGGTCCTTATATAAGGGAGCAATCCTTCTGCTCACGCCTAAACCAGCTGAGCCTTCACCTTAAGCCCTCCCCTAAACCAGGGAGTCCCTGATCATCCCTACTCAAAGGTGATAAGGATGAAAACCCTTCATCATACACATTTTGAAAAGCATTTTCTTTTGAAAAACTCACACCTTTTCTCAAATCATTTGTAACAAATATATTAAGGATTGATTGCGGCAAGCGGCTTGGGTGGCCATAATAACTTGTCTCAAAATCATATCTTGCATAAAATAACAGGCTGGGGGTTGTGGTTGAAAAATCATAGGTAATTTATGCATCAAAGGGATCCAGTGAGCTTGCCATGCTTATCCGGCGAAGGGGGAAGGAGAGCTCGCGGAACTGGCTTCTGGCTCCACCGCCTGGCGTAGACTTGTAGATCTGGCCTCCACGAGATGGCACGAACGCTCCGATAACTATGCAACATGAACAAGCAAACATACAAACCAGCAAGTATACCAACAAATATTTAGTATATTGGTCAGAAAAGTGAAATATGGATTGGTAGAGTCTTGAGTAGAATCTGTGTCATGTGGTGTTGTGATATTACTGGTGGTGGAGTGGAGGTGCTTACCAGGAGGGTGGACTAGAGGCGAAGCGACACTATGCGTGTAGCCGGCAGAGCGGAGTAACTGAGTGGGTGGGGTGTTTAACTTGGCTGAGGGTGTTGAGTGTGTGTGGAGAGGGAGAGGGTAGCTGGGTGTATTTATAGCTGAGTATATGTGGTGTAGCACAGTGAAGTTCACTGTTGGTGAGAACAGTGATGAATGAATTGTCTGACTTAGTATGAACATGAGAGTTATAGGCAGAATATGGGATAAGAGTATTTTGGAAGTTTTCTGGAATATGGACCATGCTTAAGGGATGACATGGTTGGATAGGGAATAATTCGATAAGAATTTAGAAACAAGAATTATTGGAATCTAAGTTTGGAAGTCTAGTTCGAAGGAATCTCAAAGTTAAGCATGCTCAACTTGGAGAAACCTGGGATGGGTGACCAGATGGGAAGTTCCCTACTGGAAGGAAAATAACAGTCACCGGAGTTCGTATGACTGGAATATGGGTCTGGCTGGTCTAAGATGGACTGGACATCATGATGGATGAGTAGTTGAAATTTGGGGCGATCGGATGATCAATGAATAGTAACGATGAAAAGATATTATAGATATCATCGACGAATAGTAACGGTGAATAGTAACAATGAATAGTACCGATGAATAGTAATGATGAATAGTGATGGTGAATAGTTGTATGAACGAACGATGAACGATGAATAGGAACTATGAACGAACGGACGAACGATCGAATGATCGGACGAACGAACGATCGGAATTTCGGCAGCATAACGACAGTACAAAGATTATCTAGAAGAACGATGAATAGGGACTATGAACGATGAATAGGAACTATGAACGAATGATGAACGATCGAATGATTGAATGAACGAACGATCAGAATTTCGGCAGCATAACAGCAGGGAAAAGATTATTTGGACGAACGAACGGACGAACGATCGAATGATCGGACGAACAAACGATCGGAATTTCGACAGCATAATGGCAGGACAAAGATTATCTGGAAGAACGATGAATAGGGACTATGAACGAACGATGAATAGGAACTATGAACGAACGATGAACGATCGAATGATCGAACAAACGAATGATCGGAATTTCGGCAGCATAACGACAGGAAAAAGATTATTTGGACGAACGAACGAACAATCGAACGATCGGACGAACGGACGAATGAACCATGAATGATCGGACGAACGAACAAACTAAGAACAGGGGGACGAACGATCGAAGAACGACCGAACGATCCTCGTGCTAGTGTGTGCTTGTGTGGAATATGGAGTGGGTGTGTGGGGGGGGGGGGAAGAGAGTTGCCATGAAATGGCTTGGGGTGGGATGAGAGGAGGCCCTTGCCCCTCTATTTATAGCCATGGTGGGGGATTAGGGGGAGGGATGAGAGGATTAGTGGGAGGATGAGAGGATTAGTGGGAGATTAGCATGTATTTGTCTTGTATAAGTGAGATTAGCTTGTAGAGCTCACCGTATGACACTGGAGGCATACGTATACGTATGAGCATGAGAAAAGTTATGAATAAAATATTTGTAGGGACTTGAAAAATGATTATGAAGGTATTTCTTAGGAAAAAAAATACTTGGAGATATGTTGGTGGAATATCTGGGCAATATTTCTGGAAAGAAATTGAAGGGGATTACTCGGTAAATATCTGGGCATTATTTTTGGAAACAATTTGAGGGGGATTACTGGGGAAATATTTGTAGGATATTTTGAGGAGGATTTTAGAGAGAATATAGACCACTATACTTTATTTGTTGATATCAACTCGCAAACAAACATTTTGAAATGAAATTTGAAATTCATTTTGAATTTAGAGCAAGTTTGAGAAAATTTCAGGATTTGAATTTTTGGGATGCTACACCAAGCCACCACCAACACCACCCTCGACGCCATCATGACATGGCTGGAGGAGTTGTCCCAGCAGCTTGGTAAGTTACAGGGTGACACTGATTATGGTGGTGACACCGAGTATGACGATCAACCTCGTCGTCGCCGGCACGGACCTCGTCGTGTGGTACGTAACTAGGATGTTTTTCCTCTAAGATTAAACTTACCTAAATTTAATGGTACATATAATCCTGATGCGTATTTTGAATGGGAACTTGTTGTTGAACAAAAATTTGCATGTCATGCTTTTCCTGCAAACCATCAAGTTAGAGCTGCTACTAGTGAGTTTACCCATTTTGCTTCTATTTGGTGTCACGAACATTGCAAGACACATCCCACTGAAATCCCTACCACTTGGGATGCTTTAAAACTCCTTATGCGCCATAGATTTGTTTTCTCATACTATGCTCATGTTTTGCTTAATAAACTACAACATTTAAAACAAGGCACACAATTTGTTGAAGAGTATTATCAGGAGCTGCAAATTAGTATGCTTCATTGTGGTTTAGTTGAGAAAAATGACACATCTATGGAACACTTTTTGGGTGGTTTAAACCGTGAAATTCAGTATGTGCTTGATTATAAGGAGTACAATAATATTACTCGTTTATACCATCTTGCTTGTAAAGCTGAACGTGCAGTGCAGGGACGACATGCGAGGACACAAGCTAACTCTTCTACAGGTCGTACCACATCTTTCCACTCCAAAGCCTGCCGTCGTGGCACCACCAGCAGCGATAACGCCATTTACCAGCCCTTCGCGTGACAAGGCTGTAGCAAAAAGTCTAGCGCCACCTCCAGCAACAAAGGGTGCTTTTTCACTAGACGCACCAACGATATTCAATGTCATCGCTGTAAAGGGTTTGGTCATGTAACAAGCGCACAATGATTATACGTGACAATGGTGAGTATTCTTCAAGTAGTGATTCCGAAGAAACCATATATGCTATGCTTGCCACTAACGTTGTAGGAACCCAAGAAGAACATGTGGATGCCACTGATGCTGACAAGTATGAGAGTCTTGTTGTGCAACACGTACTCAGCACGCAAGTTGCACAACCCGAGCAGCACCAGCTCCACACCTTGTTCCATACCAAAGGTGTTGTGTAAGAACGTTCCATTCACATCATTGTTGACGGTGGCAGCTGCAACAACTTGGCAAGCATAGAGCTAGTGGAGAAGTTGTCTCTCCCCACACGTCCACACCCACACCCCTACCATATTCAATGGCTTAACCAGGGCAGTAAACTCAAGGTAACACGCTCGATATGTGTTCATTTCTCTATGGGGTCCTATCATGATTATGCTGATTGCGATGTTGTTCCAATGGAAGCTTGTTCACTTCTACTCGGTAGGCCTTGGCAATATGATACATATAGCTTACATCATGGTCACACAAATCATTACTCTTTGATGATTAAGGGCAAGAAAATAATTCTTCATCCAATGATCCCTTGACAAATTGTAAAATCTGACATAACTAGAGCTAAACAACAACACCGGCAACCGCCCATACCAAATGAAATTAAACTGAAAGCTCTTGTTTTGCTTGCCACTAAATCTGAATTTGATGACGTATGTGGTGATAATCTACCTCGCTATACGCTTGTATGCTCTCATATGTTGTTTTCACTAGATGGTGCGCCATCTTTGGATATACCCCTGCTGTTACTAAGCTTTTGCAGGACTATGCCAATGTGTTTCCGAAGGAGTTACCACCAGGTCTTCCTCCCATTCACGACATTGAACACCAGATCGACCTTATCCTAGGCGCTCAGCTTCCCAACCGCGCCCCGTACCGTACCAATCCCGATGAAACAAAGGAAATTCAGAACCAAGTCCAAGCGTTACTTGATAATGACTACATTCGTGAGTCTCTTAGCCTTTGCTCTGTTCCTATTTTAATTGTTTCCTAAGAAGGATGGTACATGGCGCATGTGCGTCGATTATCGAGCGATTAACAACATCATAATTCGTTATCGCTATCCTATACCTCGCCTTGATGATATGCTTGATGAGCTTAGTGGTGCTGTTATTTTTCTGCCAAGGTTGATTTACGTAGCGAGTACTACCAGATTAGCAGCTCATCCTCTAGGGCTAGTTTGACAATTCTATTTTTTTCAAGAGATTCTTATTTTTCCAAAGGAAAATAAACTAATTTCACTTAGAAAAATAGGGTTGTTAAATTAGTAACTAATCAAGAAATTTCCTAATGAGGTGTTTGGATCCATTCATTTCGGAGGAATTGGAATTTACTTAATAAAACAATCTACTTAGCTTGGAATTTGATATTCCACTACTTTACAAGGTTCGAATATAAGACTATCTCAAATTCATAGGATGTAGAATGTGAAATGATTTTATGTATTAGTAGAATTTGTTTCTAATCTGCAACTTATAGGACGTTCTTCGACTCACTTCTGTATAATAAAAATGTACCATATAAATATCTCCGATATCTTGCTAACAAAAGTATATAAATATATTTTGTATAAAATCGAATTAGCTTAATTATTATGTGCCTAAATTATTATTAGTAGAATGGAATTCAATTCTATGAATCGGTGATGGAGGCGCATTGCCATCTCTACCAAGAATGGACTAGGGATTTCTTAGATAGTTTCTGTTCGTATTCATTTACAGGCTGCTGGGCCGGTGCCTAGATAAGACTGACCGCAAAGGCTGCCCCTACGCAGCCCCCTCCCCTTGCATGGCGCGTGCAGGGGGCGCTCCACGCGCGCAGCGGTGCCCCCTGCACCGCCCCCTAGCCCGCCGTCCTCCTCTCTCCCCCCCTCAATCTAGTGTGTCACTGTTCATCACCCTAAACACTGTGCTGTGGGTCCACGAGTAATTGTTAGTAGATAAAAAATTGATAGTTGGTATAGAAAATGATATTTTATAGTGGTAGTGGGGTATAGGGGGAGTATTTAGGGGGAACCGCTGCGGGAGATGGAAAAATAAGGGGAAAAATAGGGGGGAAAAGTGATATAGGGGGAAAAATTTAGAGGTAACGGTTGCGGATAGCCTAATCATGTGCTGGCCGGACCGGATGATTTCCGGAGCCGTCCGCACGCTCGGCAGCGATCGACTATCCCTCAGAATATTCCGTTAACGGCGCCGGAAAAGTATAAACGCACGCGTGTACTCCACCGTTGAGGTTGAGGAGTAGCAGATGGGCCCTATCGGAGCAGCGTGATGTTGTAGCAACCTGTCAGTGACTCATTGGTTGGGGAGACCGAAAGAAAAAGCGGGGTTGTGGTTGTGGGACAGTGGGAACGACTAACGAGGGGAGACCGAGAGAGCAGAGGCGCTCAGCACGGAGCGAGGCGCCGCGCCGTTTCCTTTTCTGCTCCACTGCAAGTTGCAACCGGAGTCCGGAGCATAGCAACCTCGCTGGGCTCGGGCCCGCGGAGCCGGGATATACTCCAGGGAAGTCGAGCAAGGAGAGTGTGGACTGTGGACGACAGGGGTAAAGATCGAGTGAGCATCGCTGCACCATGCGCCCTTCTCTCTGTAAGTGATCCTCTCCCCCTCGATTCGTCGGCCCATCCTGATTTCCGAATGCTCGGCGCAGTGCCCACTGATCTGATAAATCTAGTATGTATAAGCAAATTTCTGCCGTTTATTCCACGGGATTGTTTTTAGCGTTACGCGATCGCCTTGTAATTGTAAGGCGGGGGCTGCAGTTGCGCTGAGCTAACTGGGGAATGGCCAGCTTGTGGATGATCTGGCATGGTTTTGGTTGGTTCGTGATACTGAAATAGGGCAGTGAGTGTACTCTTGCAGGGTGCGACATTGAGTGTGATGTGGAATGAGCTTGCTCTGAATTGCCTATCTGTTGTTATTCCTGTCCGCATCTGGTGGTATGCCTTTCTGAGGTGTGTCTGGAAGAATGAGTTATGCGTATGGCGTGAATTTAGTACCTTCCATCTAGGTTGTTTAATAACGAAATTGTTGGGTTGGTTGTGCTAATTAGATTATGATACTACCTAGTTTCACACTACTGATGAACATATACGCTTATGATTTCATATGCTGCCTATGTAGAAATCCAAGAGATGAATTGTCGTATTCCATTTTGAATCAACACTCCAATGAGATTTGAAGACTTGATCTTGAGAGCTGTAACTTGTGACCCCTAGCATACTGTGCTCTGTGGATGAAGAAGCATGGCAGAGATACAAAAAGAAAGAAAACTCCAAAATTAATGGAGGGGAGAGGATTTCTTTCTTTCTTTTTGAACTGCAAAGGAATCTTACATTGGCTAAGGTTCCAAAGCACAAACATGCATATTCTTACATCCACGTGCAGAAGAAGTAGAAAACAAAGGCAGTGGCAGCTAGATTTATTCTTTCTTCTGTATTTTATATCGTGGTTAGCGATGCTTTCTCCATATAATTGAAATTCTTGCATATTCCATCCGAGCAGCTGCAACATAGATCTCTTATATGATCTCCATGATAGAATCTTAATATGCACCTGATCGCACATTTGCCTTAATGTGTCTTCATTTGACAGCCTTGATCATATGTTTTAGGGTGCAAATTCCTACAAAAAGAACTAACCCCAAGCCATGGAGATGGCATGTGATTGGACTGTTTTATAGTAAACTGCATGTTTGAGAAAAGAAAAAAAATGTCAGCCCTGATGCAATGCGTATTCGAACCATGACACCTTTTCTGGATTGCATATCGCCTTAATCTATGTTGTACCTAATAGTATACTTATCACTATTCAAATTTGGAGCAACATTCTGTTCTAGCCTGTTAGAGTATATGGTTAGGCCCATGTGCCAGGCCCATGTAAGACTATATTGCTACCCTCTAGGGTTAGCCCATCTATTGAATCTACTGTTTCCAGCATGGTATCATCGAGCTAGGGTTTCCTCCCTCCCTTCCCTCCAGCCGTCACCTCCCTGCAGGCGCTGCCGCCCCCTGCCGCGACCCTGCTGCGCGCCGCGCCTCCTCCTCCCGGTCCCCGCGCCGCGCGCGCCTCCTCCGCGTCCGCGTGCGCCTGCGCCGTCGTCCGCCGTCGTTCGCGCGCGCCTCCGCCGCGCCGTCGTCCGCCGCGCCGTCGTCCACGTGCTGTGGGCGGGCCGTGCCTCCAGCGGGCGCGCCGTGCTGCGCCCCTCTCCCCTCCAGCGGGCGCGCCGCCGTTCCCTCCAGCAGGCGCGCCGCTGCTCCCTGCTCGCGCCGTCGCGCGACCTCCTCTGCACGCGCCTCCTCCGCGCGCCGCACCTCCTCCCAGTCCGCGTGTGCGCGCCGTCGTCTGCGCGCCGCATGCTGCGGCGGGCTGCATCTACAGCGGGCACGCCGCCTTTCCCCCCGGCGGCCGAGCCCTCTTTTCCCCCGCCGGCCGTGCCCTGCACCCACACCTCTGTCAGCGTGCACTGTGCGCTAGTCGCCGCGACCGCAGCCCCGCCTTCTCCCATGGCTGGCGAGCAGCGGCCACTCTCACTCTCCGCCTTTCCTCCCCTCCGGGCCGCCTCCCCTGGCAGGCACGCCGCTGCCGAGGGTTTCGTTACAGGGGCTTGGGGGTTGCCGGCATGGGAGGCAGGGCCCCGCGACGCCAGTGGGATCCTCCTCACCGCTGCGGGCACCGCCACGGCCCTTGCTGCTGTGGCGGATGTGGTTCCCGCGGGGGTTGCCAGTCCGGCGGACCCTCCTCCGCCAATTCCCCCGTCGTTTGTCGTCGATCCACCTCCGGTCGTTGATCCGCCGCCTCCACCGATCGCCCACCAGGGATACACCGTCGCCGCCCTCACTGCTGCCCGTGCGGAACACGCGGCGCGACAGGCCCGTCTGTGGGAAGCGGCCTTGGGAGCGCGAGCGCGAGGCCGCCGACGCTATCGCTGCTCAGATTGCTGCGGCGGAACAGCTCCTCGCCTCGCCTGCTGCCCACGACGGCGGGGCCACCTCCTCTGACACCGTGGGCAGCGTGTACGGCGTCCCGACCGCACCGACCGTCGGAACCGGGCCCCACACCATCCCCACGGTGCTTTGGCATGACCCGGCTGACCCGCTTGTGGCTCAGCTCCACCTTCAGGCTGGGAGTGTCCAGAACATTCGCCTCATGGTTCCTGTCGTCCTGGAGCCAGAGTCGTCGTCCTCCTCGACAACACTGGCGACTTTCACCCCGACCCGCCCTTCTACTCCGCCACAGTCTGCCCTTGGCCATCGTCCTCTCGGGCCGAGCATGGGCGGCATGGGTCGAGGTGGCGGAGGTGGGGGGTGGTGGTCGTCGTCGCCGTGGTGGCGGCGGTGGTGGTGGTTCCGAAGGCGGTGCCCGTGGCAACGCACCGGCCCCGGGACCCCAGCAGGGTGCGCCTTGGCCCACTTTCCACCACCCGTGGTCCGGGCGCATCTCCATGTGGCCGTTCCAGGGGCCAGGTTCTGCGGCTCGTCCCCCGGCGGCCATGTTCGCTGGTGCGCAGCCGGGGTTCACCTCGCCGCCGGGGTTCGCCTTCGCCTCTTCGTCGCCCTGGACTCCGTCGCCTGCCACTTCGTCGTGGCCCACGCCGCCGGCCCCTCCTCCGTCAGGGCTGGTGGGTTGGGACGCGGCCACCCTGGCTGCCTTCCAGACTCCCACTCTGACTCCGCCGATGGGTCCCGAGTGGATCGCGGACACCGGTGCTACCTACCACATCACTCCTGACCCTGGTATACTCACCTCTGTTCACCTTCCTTCTTCCTCTCTTCCTTCGTCCATCATGGTGGCGAATGGCACGTGTCTTCCTGTCACATCTGTGGGTGCCGCCGGCCCTCCCGGCTCTTTTCGCATTTCCGATGTTCTTGTTGCTCCTTTGGTCCACAATCTTCTTTCTATTCGTCGTTTTACTGCTGATAATTCTTGTTCTGTCGAGTTTGACTCTTCTGGTCTTACTGTGAAGGACTCGGCAACTCGACGCCCCCTCCTCAGATGTGACAGCACCGGCCCCCTCTACACCCTTCGGCTTCCGCACGCCACATCTTCTTCGTCTTCGTCACCTGACAAAGCTGCTGTTTTTGCTGCCACAACGTCTTCTACCACCTGGCATCGTCGCCTTGGTCACCCCGGACGCGATGTCTTGATGCAGCTTACTCGTAGTGCCACTATCCCATGTACTAGATCACATGATGAGCATCTTTGTCATGCGTGCCAGTTAGGCCGCCATGTTCGTCTTCTTTTTTCTTCTTTTTCCTCGCATGCTACTCATGCCTTTGATCTTGTACACTGCGATTTGTGGACGTCACCTATTACCAGTATGTCAGGCTACAAATACTATCTTGTGGCGTTTGATGATTTTTTCTCATTATGTGTGGACTTTTCCTTTGCGTGCCAAGTCTGAGACTTTCCCCGCACTCCGCCACTTCTTCGCCTGGGTGTCCACTCAGTTCGGCCTCACCATTAAAGCCGTTCAGTGTGACAATGGTCGGGAGTTCGATAACTCCACCTCCCGCGACTTCTTTCTCTCCCACGGGATGCAATTGCGGATGTCTTGCCCGTATACCTCCTCCCAGAACGGCAAGGCTGAGCGTATGATCCGCACGACCAACGACACCATCCGCACTCTTCTTCTCCAGGCGCACCTACCGGCCCGTTTCTGGGCCGAGGCCCTCCACACCTCTACCTACCTCCTCAACCGTCTCCCTTCCACTGCGTGCCCGGCCCCCACTCCTCACCAGGCACTCTTCGGTTCCCCTCCGCGCTATGACCACCTTCGTGTCTTCGGGTGTGCCTGCTACCCGAACACCGCTGCCACTGCTCCTCACAAGCTAGCACCTCGTTCCACCCTCTGTGTGTTTCTCGGGTACTCCCCGGACCACAAGGGCTATCACTGCTTTGATCTCTCCTCTCGTCGGGACCTCATCTCTCGCCATGTGGTGTTTGATGAGTCCGCCTTTCCCTACTCCTCCACCACCACACCACCCTCCTCCGACCCTGCCCTTGACCTCTTCACTCTCTTTCCGACTGACGCGGTGGTCGCGCCACCTACACTTCCTCTCTCTGCAGGTACTCGCTCACCGCCTGTCGGTCCTACTCCCGGCACGGTGCCTTGCCCGGGTCCAGTGGTGTCGCCTACGGTGGTGTCGCCTCTCCGCGGAGCCCCGTATTCGATTGCCCCTGGGTCAAGCAGGGGTGGTGGGACTGCACCGCCTACGGGGCCGCTGGTACCAACCCCTCCGGCTCGCTTCACCCAGCCGGTGCGGGTCTACCAGCGCCGACTGCCGCCGCCGGGGTTCTCACATCCACCACCGCCGTCGCCGCCACCGCCACCGTCCCCACCGGTGCCTTCTCCTCCGGCGGCCACGCCGGTGGCCCAGTCCCCGCCAGGGACACCTACACCTCCGCCGCGGCCACCCGCGGCGCGTGTCGAAACACCGGTGTACCACCCACCGCTCCTTCACCACGACCCGCGGCATGTCCACCCGATGGTGACGTGGCACGCGGCTGGTACCCTGCCGCCCCGGGTCCTGGCTGCCATGACCGACGACTCACAAGTTTCTCCGGTACCCACCTCCGTCCGCACCGCCCCGCTGGACCCCCACTGGCGTCGGGCGATGGAGGAGTACGCGGCGCTCGTCGCCAACCAGACGTGGGATCTCGTGCCCCGTCCGCCCGGCACCAACGTCGTCACCGGCAAGTGGATCTGGACGCACAAGCGGTGGGCCGATGGTACCCTGGAGTGGTACAAGGCTCGCTGGGTCCTTCGGGGCTTCACTCAGCGCCCCGGAGTTGACTACGATGAGACCTTCAGCCCGGTTGTGAAGGCGGCCACCGTCCGTACGGTGCTTCACTGGCCCTTGCTCGCTCCTGGCCAGTTCACCAGCTCGACGTCAAGAACGCCTTCCTGCACGGCACCCTCACCGAGACCGTCTACTGCTGTCAGCCGTCGGGTTCGTGGACTCCTCACACCCTGACATGGTCTGCCGGCTCAACAGGTCCCTCTACGGCCTCAAGCAGCCCCCCCCCCCCCCCCCGGCGTGGCACTCTAGACTGGCTACGTTCTTGGTGACCCTAGGCTTCGTGAGGCCAAGTCAGACACGTCTCTGTTCGTCCACCATCATGGAGCAGAGACTGCCTACTTGCTTCTCTACATGGATGACATTGTACTCACCGCCTCCAGTCAGTCACTTCTTGGCCGCCTTGTCGACGCGCTTCAGCGGGAGTTTCCGGTCAAGGATCTGGGCGTGCTTCACCATTTCCTGGGGGTCACTGCTGAGGCTCGTCCCTTCGGACTCCTACTTCACCAGCGGCAGTACACTCTTGACATTCTGGAGCGGGCCAAGATGATTGACTGTAACCCCTGCTCTACCCCAGTCGACACGCAGGCGAAGCTCTCTGAGGCCGAGGGTGACCCAGTCGAGGACCCCACCGGGTACAGGAGTCTTGCTGGTGCCCTTCAGTACCTCACCTTCACCAGGCCGGACATCTCCTACACTGTGCAGCAGGTCTGTCTCCAAATGCACGACCCCCGGGAGCCCCACCTCATGGCTCTCAAGCGCCTCCTCCGCTACCTCCGGGGCACCGTCGACTACGGACTGCTTCTTCACCGGTCTACCTCCTCCGACCTGGTCGTCTACATCGACGCTGACTGGGCAGGGTGCCCAGACACTCGGCGCTCCACCTCCGGCTACGCCGTCTTCTTAGGCGGCAACCTGGTGTCCTGGTCGTCGAAGCGCCAGCCGGTCGTCTCCCGCTCGAGCGCCGAGGCGGAGTATCGTGTCGTGGCCAACGACGTGGCGGAGGCTGCCTGGCTCCGGCAGCTCCTCGTCGAGCTTCACAGTCCACTCTCCAGGAGCACGTTGGTCTACTGCGACAACGTCAGCGCGGTCTACCTCTCCACCAACCCAGTGCAGCACCAGCGGACCAAGCATGTAGAGATCGATCTACACTTCGTCCGCGATTATGTCGCCGTCGATGCTGTTCGGATCCTCCACATCCCGACCACCTCCCAATTTGCTGATATATTCACCAAGGGCCTTCCGTCCTCGACCTTCGCCGAGTTTCGCTCCAGCCTCAACATCAGTAGTGACTAGTTGCGGCTGTGGGGGGATCCTATGATGTAATGTACATCTGTGTAATGCACGTCTTTCTTTTGAGTCCAGTCTGTGAACTCCGCTGCGACGGAAGTTCAGACTGCGGGGGAGTGTTAGAGTATATGGTTAGGCCCATGTGCCAGGCCCATGTAAGACTATATTGCTACCCTCTAGGGTTAGCCCATCTATTGAATCTACTGTTTCCAGCATAGCCCATGTATTGAAAGGAGAGATTCTGGTAGAAGATTCACATATGTACCCTGTCTATACACTACAGGAATACAAGTACACAAGTTTTCATTCACGAAAGTTACAATCAAATACTATTCTACCAATTGTGCACAAGGAAAACTAATATGATGTTGCAGCTTTGTGGTTGCATATTTCTAAATAGAATGTGAAATGCTAAAAATTTGGTCTAAATTCTCTCTAGCTGTATTTGAATTATGCACATTGGCATATCTAATTTATCTGCATCGATGTCCCTGGCAGGCTGTGCACCTCTTTTTCTTCTGCTACTATTACATTTGGCATTTGCTAGACCTCTCTTTCCTCTACCGAGCAAGACAAAGAATGAAGAGAAGAAGCCCATACAGACGTTTCGGCCATATAACATTGCTCATCGTGGATCAAATGGGGAAATTCCCGAGGAAACAGCTGCTGCATACATGGTACTGCTCAGAAAATTGCAAGCACTATTGATCTGTAGCAGAATTTTATATTTCTATCTTGCCAAGGAATAAGATGTTTTTTTTTGTGAAGCTGATACACCTAAATGCCAGCTTTCAGATTATCAGATATCGATTACTGCAAAGGACTATGGAATTTACATATGTCAAGTTTATATTTTTTTCTAGCATGTGGACAATAAGGTATTCTAAATTGGAAAATCACATTTAACAAAAGAAATCCTATTGCAGAGAGCTATTGAAGAAGGGGCGGATTTTATAGAGTCTGACATCCTTGCTAGCAAAGATGGGGCCTTGATTTGTTTTCATGATGTAACACTTGATGATACAACTGATGTTGCCAAGCGTAAGGAATTTGCCAATCGAAGAAGAACCTATGAAGTGGAGTGGTTTAATGTTACTGGATGGTTTGTAGGTTTGCTTCGTACAACCAACCCTGATTCCTTCACTCCTTTTGTTATTACCATTTTAATTTACATATCTGCTACATGAAATGTAGTTAAGCAACAAGGAAATAACAATGCGTCCCTGCTGTGTTTTCTTGACTCTACGTCAGGAATTTATTACATGCTCATCTATACTGGAACACTATTTACATATAATATGTTGGCAGTTTGATGTTACTTGGAGGGGTGGAATGAGAATGACAAACTTGTAAGCTTTTGGAAAGAGAAAAAAACTAGACCTCTTGGGAAAGACTGCCCAACAGCTTTGATGTTAGGTAGATGCAAACCACTATTGTGTCTAGAAAAGATCCTGAAGGTTGCCTGCCCAGGAGGCACACCCTGCGCCTGCTGCTAAAAATAGTTTGCACAACCAGGGCCTTTTTTAATGCAGAACCATGGGGAGCACTCATGGGGGCTCCAACCCGGATCTGTGTATCCCAAGGAATGCCCCCAGGCACCGCTCTAAGCTTATGTGTTCTTGATTATTTAAAATTTTAAACTAATGTTGAAGTGTTGGTTTGCAGTGGACTTCACACTGGAGGAACTTAAAACACTTAGAGTGAAGCAGAGATACTCGTTTAGAGATCAACAATACAATGGTATGGATATCCTTCACATGGATTTTGTTATCAACTTGTAATATTTGTTTCTTGCCATACTTCCTCTTCTATGACCATGCTGATGTGCTCCAACTCTTCTATGACCATGCTGATGTGCATTTGCTCAGATGGCCTGCAGCTGCCAGTTTATTTGCTTCTTACTATAACTGCCATAAACTTGGCAATTAGCTGGAAATAATTAGTTTCATCACTCGCCAGCCAAATATTCTGATTCTTCTCCTGAGGGAATATTCTGATAAGTTTCTATGGCACTGTAAACAACATACCCTCTGCAGGTATTTATGAGTGCAGGTGCAGCAATATTATAGGAAATCAGAGGAATTTTGTTGTTTTCATTACTTAGAAATGTATAGGATGTGGTTAATTGGTTCTTTTCTCAATAACATTTCTTCCCATTAACTGTTGAAGGGCGGGCCTGGTGCAGCGGTAGAGCCTACCGTCTGTAACCGGAAGGTCCCGGGTTCGAGCCCCAGCCTCTGCATATTATGCGGGTAAGGCCTGGCGCTTAAAGATACCCTTCCCCAGACCCCGCACAGTGCGGGAAGCCTACGGCACTGGGTACACCCTTAACTATTGATTTGGCATAGTTATTACTCTTCACCCAAGCAGGTATTCCATTTCCTTTATGAAACCCTTGTTTTTTTAGAATTGGTACAGCTATATTATTTTGTGTTTGACTTTACTTGGCCTAAGAACACATTTGCATGAACTCGCATGGAAGATTTTGATTGGGGGATTAATGATAGCAATCTATTATTTTCTCGTGTTCTTGTCATTCAGGTATGTTTTCAATCATCACGTTTGAAGAATTCATTTCAATTGCCCTAGATGCAGACAGAACTGTCGGCATATATCCCGAGATTAAAGATCCAGTTTTTATCAACAAGCATGTATGTCCCCCAGTTCTCAAGAGGAAATATGCACTTTATTATGGTTCGTGGTATTATATAGTTATGTCACTGCCACAGAAAATCTATTTAGATGGTATATATGATTATATGAACTTTCTGTAGAATGATGATATCAGCAGCTGGCTGCTGAGCTTATGAAAATAACTGTTGTGTACCAGACGAACTGGACTGAAGATGCTAGTTTATAGAGTTTTCTTTTTGTCAGAAATGTAATTAAATTGCTATAGATGATATGCTTTCCCTAAAGGTAATTAGCCTTGATGCCCTTGACTAGTATGAGCTGGATAGTGCCAAACTCTGTCATTGTTTTTTCCTTGACAATATAAGGAGCTAATTTATCATTTTATGATGTGCCATAATGAGTTTGTATTACTTCAACCAGGTCAAGTGGGCTGATGGGAAGAAGTTTGAGGACAAATTTGTGGATACCTTGCTTAAATATGGATACAAAGGTCAATATATGTCAGAGAATTGGCTGAAGCAGCCATTGTTTATACAATCCTTTGCTCCCACCTCCATTGTACATGTATCAGATTTGATTGACTCTCCCAAGGTATTTTTGATTGATGATATCACAGTGAGAACACAAGACACGAACCAGGTACTAATGTTTTGTAACAATCTGTCACCCATTTGTTCCAATGCTATGAAAGAAAAACAGTCTGGATAACATAAATCAACCCCCGAGATTTTAGGGCCCATTTAGTGCAACTCAGTGGGACATGCCTTTGGATATTACTTATTTCATTTCTCATTTGCAGTCATACTGGGAAATTACTTCAGATGACTACCTTGCATACATTAGTAAATATGTCGTTGGCCTTGGTCCATGGAAGGACACTATTGTTCCAGCTACAGGAAACTACTTGATGCCACCTAGTGACCTTGTCGCACGGGCACATGCTCATAATCTCCAGGTATGACATTTGTTTGTATTCATTGTAATTATCTAAAGTTCAGATTTGACGTGGAATTACTGTAAAATATTCTATGCTAACTGGACCACCTTTCATATGTTAACTGCCATCTTCTATGCTTTTTTTTTTGTCTAAATGCATCTGGTCACTTAGGATAACCACAAGGATCCTACAAAACATCATAGCTCTCTTGTAGTTTTGGTCTCACGTGCATAAGTGTATTGACTAAAAATATGGCCAATCACATTGACACTCACATCTCTCTACTTTCTTTTGGGAAGGCTACTTACAGCTGTGTCCTGATCCCTCACCGTGTCATATGTGTTGAACTGGGAGGACTGCCTTCCTTCCTTTCTTCAAAAAATGGATAAGAGCTCCCTAATAACAAGTGGTCTGCTTCAGTAAAACTTTGGTTGAATCTCAAACTGGCTCATTAAGCTTGTGTTTAGCTATGCATTATGGTGCAAACTTTCTGCTGCAAAACGAACATGTGGATCAAATTGCCACACTGCTGCTACATGCCACTTTTTTTTTTCTTCGCTTGTTTCATCGAAGCATGTTAAACTGCATCCTGTTGTTGTGCAGGTACATCCATACACGTACAGGAACGAGAACCAGTTCCTGCACTTCAACTTTTTTCAAGATCCCTACAACGAATACGACTTCTGGATAAACACTGTGGGGGTTGATGGACTGTTTACAGATTTCACCGGAACCCTTCGCAGGTACCAAGAATTGACATCCCCACACCGGAAGGATGAGACTGCAAATAGCCTCCTAGTAAAAATTAGCCAAATGATCTCAGCATATGAAGGTCTCTGATCAGCACGACGTTGCTGAAAATTGTTTGTACGATCCATTCATCACGGACGGTGCAACGTGACACTGTGACTTTGCAAGGTTAAATAAACGAGTTGTTTCTGGTTGGGACTTGTTAGCACGAGCCGTACTCTCCATTAAAGCTCTTAAACCCTGTGAGAAATTTCTAGTGTGGGAATAATTGTTTTCGGGAAGGTACTGTAATGACTAGTTCACGATAGAAACCGTATCATGGTTTAGCGTGCCAGGATGGACGAGTTGGTCTCGGGTCTTTGCACAGTTGGCCTACAATTGTACTTGCCGGAGTGTTGAAATGCGGCTTGGAAACCAGTTCAGCATACCGTTAAACGCTCTTGTCACTTTTATCCTCTTTTACGCTGCTTAAGTAACACGCTGCACGCGTTCTGTTTGTTGGTTCATCAGTCACTGCCTACCAGGGCCAGGTGCCCAACATGCCAATTGCCATAGCACGTTAGTTTAAGCTTGACTTTAACAGACTGGAGACAGTAATTCAGAGGAATTTTGGAGGAATATGATACCAGCTTTTTTACTACATATAAAAAGGATCAAAATGCCCAAGAAATGGATTGAATATGATTCCAGCGTTTTGAGTTTTGACGATGTATAAAAGGATTAAAATGTCCAAGAGATAGGTGAATTAGGGCCTTTTTGTTACCCCATGGATTATATAATCTGGATTATTTTTGAAAGATTATATAATCTGGATTATATAATCTGAGTAGTTCTATTTGTTTACCCAGATTATTTGAGTTGTTAATAGGATTTTTTTATTGGGCGGCGGGCTTATCCGATCTGATAGGCGCAAAAACGATTCGATGGATTATAATGACAATGTTGGGTAATTTCTAGGAAACTTGAAAGGTAGTGGGAAAGTGGAAAAAATAATCTGAAATAAGTACCTCCTCACTTGCTTATGAATTATCATAATCCAAGGAGTTAGATTATATAATCTGGGCAAATAAACTGGACTGTTTGTTTGTCTCTTAGGATTATTTAATCCAGATTATATAATCTGGGGGTAAACAAACAGGCCCTTAATATAAGATTTATATAAGGGGCGTCCGACTGCGCGTGATCAACGGCTCCTTCTCCCAGCGTTACAAGTCGATGGATGCCCGGAGTCGGACGTGAAGGCAACACTATTATGAGAAGCCAAACAGCTGGATGAACTCACTGTGTATGCATATGACATTTCTGAAACTGGAACAGCCATTAGAACAGGAGGTTCTATCTTTTCGCTCTACAGATGATGGTAGCGTGGAAGACTTTTCAAGCAGGAGCAGCTCATTTAATGAGGAACAATTGGAAGGGAAGGCAACACCAAATAATATCAGTGGAGGACCAGAATATTTTGTGCCTGATTTAATTCAACCTGGTGCACTCTCTGCTGTCAGGTCCATTGCTAAATTCATGTTCCTGTATGTCTATGATAAGGAGTGTTGCCAGGCTTATATAAACTCACGACAGAGTGCAACAGATGAGTACTTTGGGTCTCTTGGTCTGGAAAACCTCAGTATAGAGGAGCTTATGAACACAAGTTGGAACAAAATGAATTCATTAATAAAGAGATGGAACTGGGCAATGATGGTTTTTCTTTGGGTGTACCTTGTAAGTGAGAAACGCTTTAGCAAACATGTCTTTGGTGAACTTTCAGTTTCAACTGCAGACTTGTGCTTCTCTGAGATTTCATTTAACTCAGTTATACAACTTCTGAGCTTTTATGTATCTGTAGCAATTGGTCCCCAAAAAACAGAAAAGTTTTTAGATTGCTTGATATGTATGAAGTCCTTGATGATCTTCTCCCTGAAGCTGAATCCTTGTTTGAATCAGGATACAATGATATGATCCTGAATGAGTACCATGAAGCACTACTGCAACTGGGAGAATCTGCAAGGAAGACATTTGCAGAATCCAAGTATGCCATCCAATCATACACTTCATCCAGTGCAGTAGCTCGTGGAGAAGTGCATCCACTTACAAAGTATGTTATGAACTACATAAAGGCTCTCACAGCATACAACAAAACTCTCGATTCACTTCTCAAGGACACGGATCGAAGATGCCTGGTTTCTGACATTCAGCTGATGGCAAACCCATATCCTAATTTCACCGCAACAGCTTTCAATCTACAATCTGTTACTGCAGTTCTGGAGGCAAATCTCGAAGCTGGGTTTAGACTGTACAGAGATGATCGATTGCAGAACATCTTCATGATGAACAACATCCACTACATGGTTCAGAAAGTCAAGAACTCGGATCTCAAAAGCTTTCTTGGCGATGACTGGATCCGGATCCATAACAGGAAACTTCTGCAGCAAGCTACGAGATATGAGAGGGCGTCATGGAATAATGTTCTCTCTTACCTCAGTGATGATGGCCTGTGTGCTGCTGGTGATGCTGCTTCTCGCAAAACCATCAGGGAGAACATAAAAATTTTCAATCTGTCCTTTGAAGAGGTTTACCGAGTTCAGACAGCATGGTCTGTTCCAGATGACCAACTTCGCGATGATGTCCGGATTTCAATTTCACTGAAAGTTATACAGGCCTACAGGACGTTCGTGGGAAGATATTCAGGCTTGCTTGGTAGCACAAAGCATCGTTACATGAAGTAGAGGCCAGAGGATTTGGAGACACTTTTACTAGATCTTTTTGAAGGAACTCAAAGGACACTGCAGCATTCTTGTCGAGTGTAGAATTTGAACCGATGCTTGAAGAAGAGATGCCTCAGTCGCCTTTCTTGCTGCCAAACTAGCATGGTTTTGCCTTTTCTTCATGCCCTTTCTTCTGCCTAGCTTTCCTTTCCTCATGACATTGTAGAAGTACATATGCTGTTAGAGATAGCATTGTACTGATTTGGTAACAGGGTGTATAGCATCCGAATGTTTTGATAGTGATACAGTGATTCTTCATTCCTGATCCATTTAATGATTTGCCTCCATGAAAATGGAGGATATGTGTTGGTCTACCAGTTTAGAATCGAATATCCAAAAGGTCTGAAATGAGCTCTTCACAGCTGAAGGGTTCAGTGAACATTGCAACCAATTTTTTTTTTTGTTGAAAGATCAGAAATTCAGAATGAAACCAATTAGTCACACTATAGATGTTTCATAAAAAAAGTCCCAACCAAAATTAAAGAACTTAATCAAGCTACCCAGTCCCTATATCTATTGTGCTCTATACATGGTTTAACCATGTAGTTCCCTGCAATTCAAATCAGAAAAAGAAAACGAGGGAAATGAAAGAACAAAGAACTACCGCCACCCCTATAATTAAAAGAAATCCTCTGGATGAATGCATTTCTATGCCCTCCGATTAATGAGTGAAATCAAACGCTAGCCCATCACTTATTGTGATCCTCGTCGTCCTTCTTGAGGTCGGCCGGCGGCAGGAAGTAGTCCGTGGTGAGGCCGTGCACGTTGAAATCGGCCTCCTCCACCGTCCATGTCTCCTCCAGCTTCCGCTTGTGGTTGACGGATCCCTCGCCGTAGCGGAAGAGCGTGACGTTGGTGTGGCCGCCGTGCGCGATGTTGATGCCGTCGATGTAGCGGTAGTCGGAGATGACGGACTCCATGCTGGTCTCCCAGAAGATGTTCTCGCTGCGGCGAGCGCCCTTGCCGGACTTCATGCGGAGCAGGTGCGAGTCTTCGAGCTGGATGAGCAGCCCCGTGCGCTGGCTGAAGTAGCCCCACACCGTGTGGTGGATGATGTCGAACGCCGGAGCGCTCCGCGCCCGCAGCGTCGCGGCGCCAGCCTCCAGCTTCAGGATGAAGCACTCCTCGTTGTTGAGGATCTTCTCGCCTATGCACACCGCGTCGGAGAAGAGGTTCGCGATGGAGCGTGGATCCAGGCCCTGCAAATAACCAAAGGAGCACGATGGAAGACGCCTCTGGCTGAACGCTATGCGTGCCCGCACGTGTGCCCCGGCGCTTTCCATTACCTGGAGAGAGCGGCGGAGGGGGCGGGGCGGGCCGCGCGAGACGCGGGAGTGCTCGGCGGCGGACTGCCGCCACGCGATCTTGCCGTCGCTGCCGGCGCTCATCTTGTGGCCGGCCATTATGAGCTCGAAGAACCAGACCTCGGGCGTCTTCTGCCAGAGCACGAAGCCGCCGACCTCGGCGCGGCCCTGCGCGGCGGTGACCGTCTGGTCGCCGAGGTGGAACTCGGAAGCGCACATCCGCACCTTCCCCACGGCGTACATGCTCCGCACCCCCTGCAGCGCCGCCTGCCCGCCCGTGGCCGCGATGTACTGCTGGATGATGTACTTGGCTGTCGATGCTTGCTTCAATTCGATCGTTCGTCGAGCAACAAGTCACGATTTAGCATGCATTCCGCCGTGCATGGCAGTATATATATATGATGGGTGGCTTACGATAGAGGAGTCGCGGATGGAGCGGCTGAAAGCGCGGTCGTGCGGGACGGGGCAGGGGATGAGCGGCGACCCGACGACGTTGAGGAACAGCTGGAGTTCCGCGGTGGCGGAGGCAGGCCCGTCGACGGTGGCGCGATCGAAGGCCTGGTTCTTGAGCCAGGCGCGCATGTTGGCGCCCCCGGCGCCGCGGCGCTTGTCGGCACCGGGGGCGTTGATGAGCATCTCATCGGGGATGGGCACCTCGAGCACGGTGTCCAGGGAGTCGTCGCGGTCCAGGTTCGGGCACAGCTTCCTCATGACACGGCCGCGCGGGCGGGTGCAGCAGGGCGCTGAGCTAGCGCCGTTTGCTTGCCGGAGACGCGGGATACAAGAGAAGACAGAGAGAGGAACAAGCTGGGAGAAGAGAGGCCAGGAACATGTAGATGGTGGTGGGCAACGCATGCATTGGAAGCGAGGAATAAGTGGATCGCGCAAACGACGGGAGCGCGGTATTGCGAGGAGCTAGTGCTCGAGCCTAGAGGTGCGCGGGAAGAAGCTTTGGTGCTGGACGCGTTGACACTTGTTGACAGCATCCGCGCCATGGCCCATGCATGGAAGTTTCTCCTCCACCTCATTTCCAAATTCCAAAACAGCATAGCAGGTCGGAGCGTGTTTTGGTCACATGTACCATAGCGACATCAAATCTCGAGACCTATCTCTTTAGTCCAGGAAACATATTGTTGGACACCAAAATCAGCGGACGGTCCGGCCCATGGGCCCGGACGGTCCGCGTGTCCCGAGATTAGATTAACTCGAATGTTTATCCTTATCTCGTGCGTGGTTATCCATCTAATCACGTGCGAGTTTGTTAGCTATCTCTTAAGAAAAGGTCCAGACCTCCTCCCCTATAAATATAAAGGGGTACGGCCGATTGAGAACCCCCCAACAATCGAACCAATACCACTTCTATCCCGCATTTATTTTCAGCACAATTAGGAGTAGTTCTAGTCTAGTTCTAGTTTAGCCCTAGTTTAGTATTCCAATCCCCAAATTCTCTGCCTCTCCTCGACTCTACGTCGATTAGAGGAGTCTAGGGCGGTCTGCCCGAGCCTAGACAACTCCTAGGATCTCTCCTCCCCGACGGGGTCCCTCCCGGCGGGAGCGAGATCCAGGCATCGCCGACGATCTTCCGCCACCCCTGCGCACGCGCGGACCGTCCGGCCCTAGGGCGCGGACCGTCCGGCCGTCAGGCAGGAAATCCTTGCTCCTGCACCAGGTCGTGGACCGTCCGGCCCTATGCCGCGGACCGTCCGCATCTGACCAGAGAGCACCGCCGCCTCGCGCCAGGTCGCGGACCGTCCGGCCCCAGGCCGCGGACCGTCCGCGTCTGACCAGAAAGCACCGCCGCGGGTTCTTTTGAGTGATTGGCGCCTCCAAAAAGGTGTCAACATACTTTTTGGCGACTCCGCTGGGGAAGAGGTTGCAGGTCTACAAAATCAGGCTTACATGGCCGATTCTAAAGATCTCAACAGTGCTTCTCCAAACAGCAACACAAGGCTGACTAATTTATCGGCCGCTGAGCGTGAAAGATTAAAAGATGACATGAAGAAAATAGACGAGGAGGTCCAGCGACAAGCAGATCAGGTGCTCAAGGTGGCGGATAAGTGGTTCCTCTCGCACTTCAGGGTAGATTGCCACCAGAAGGCCGTCCAAGAGAGGGAGATAAACGCCGAGTACATGTCAGCCGTGCTGCAACAGCTCCCCACGATAGGTGATGCCAGGTCAGTCGATGATATTCCATTTATTAAAATTTCTTTTGATAATCGGATTAAAAGTATCACGGAGGATATAGAAAGGATGGCGCATGCATTAGGAAAAACTCACATGCCTAATTTTTTATCACATAAATTAGGCGCCAAAACAATTGCGCCAAATACATCGGCAACAAATGGGTTTCCCCAGCCATATTCTGGTATGCCGATGGACTCATATCCAGGACGAGCGTCACCACCATCTTCGCTAAATGGTGAGTCAACTCTGAGCAAGGCTGGACCATCCGCACACAATTGCGGACCATCCGGCCCTCCGTCAGACCGTCCGACACCCTACGCCAGACAGTCCGGAGTTACACAGAGCCCACCACAAGGGTCACAGGTGTTTCCTGACGTGACCGGACAGTCCGAGGATAGTACCGGACCGTACGATCCATCCACAGACCGTCCGACTGCGCAGGTCGGACCGTCCGGATGTAACACCCTAAAGTTCAATCTTGTGAAGACAAGGAAAAATTCTCAAAGATTTTAAATCAAAACACCTTTCCTTAAAGATAATCATAATTTAGAAGTTTCCACTCATGAATATGTTAAAAACACATAATTAAAGATACTTAGATAATCTAAATTGCCTTTGGGTTAGGATATATAAAAGAATTAGGATTAAACTATTTCTTAATATATATAGTCTACAATATAAATTTGATTTCCCTAGAAGTAATAAGGTAGGGATTATTCTACTATATGATTAAAAGCTTGTCTAAAAGAACTAAAATAAATAAAGAAATACATAAAATAGGTTTTTGCACATTATGCTGAAGTTCTATATGTGTATCCAAATTAAGTGTTTGAACTTTAAACTTGTGTTGATTTGAAATTCAAATGGAAAGGAAAATGGAAAATAGAAAATAAAAGGAGTAGGGAAGAACTAAGAAAAATACTACATAAAATAAAATAAAATCAGAATAAAAATTCTTCACACTTATATTATTAAATTATACCATTCAAACTGAGGACAAGTTATTCACAAAAGTTTGAATTTAAACTTGAATTCAAATTGGGTTTGAAAATGAAGAAAAGAAAACAGAAAATAAAAAGAATAAAACGAAAACAGCCTCATGGGCCGCCATACCTCATTTCGGCCCACTTAAAACAATCCAACCCGCGCGGCCCACACTCCTGCCTCCGCGCGCACCCGACAGGCGGGGCCCGCTGTCAGTCTCTCGGTTCCTTCGTGCGGCTCGCGCGTGGCCGCCTCCTTGCCTCACTGCGCCGCGGGCCCCAGGCGTCATACACCACTGTCTCGCGCTCGCTTTCGTCCCGCTGTCCATGACCGGTGGGCCATGCATGTCGGCGATCTTCTCCCAACAGAATCGCCGCGGCTCAACGGACTTCGCGTGCTCGCCGCCGGGAACCTCGCTCCTCGTGCCTCGCTCGGACTTTGCTCCGGGTATAAAGCTCACCAGGCTCGCCTCCCCTCCCATATCCGCCTACGACGGCGACCACTGCCGTAACACCGAGAGAAAGAAGAGAAGAAGACCGCCGCCGGTGTTTCTCCTCTGGGCTCGCGTTCCGGTCCGCGCGTGTGGGTGGGGACGATCGCCGGAGACCAGTGAAGTCGACCGTGCCTCCAATTTGACCGGTGGGGTCTCGGGGCGGCGGAAATTGCTCATCGCACTTCGTCATCCGCCGCGGATCCGCCGCTCGCCGTGGCCAAGGTATTCTGCTTCGTATCGCGGGGTAAGTCCACGTTCATCGTATTCAGTGCACTTAGGGCAAGGTGTAGCAGGCTTTAATTGAGTTTCCGTGCACTGTATCACCGGATTGCGCGTTCGCCGGCGAAGCTCCGCCGTGGGTGCGCCACCGCCGCCGCTCGGGATGCTGGGAATTGGGGGAATAGCTCCTGACCGTTGGATCTCGTTGTGCGGTCGGGATTAGATTGTCGCGTACCCCTTCGCCATGTGCGATCTGGGCCGTAGGATTGAATCGGGTGGCTCTGGACAAAATTAAATCTGTGCCGTAGGATCGTGATCCAGTGGACGGCAATGCGTACCGGTTCGGTGTATAACAAGTCTAATCTGGGCCGCTCGGTTCAGATCGTGCGGCCGAGATTCAATCATACCTTTTCGCGCTGGCACTTTTATTAAAGAACCCCCTGGAAACCAGAGAATCAACCCACCGTCCAGAGCACTGTGCGTTGTGTCTCTGTAGTTTTACCCCGAGCCCCCTGGGTTTCTCTGGATTTGAGGCCCAGTCCAGAACATAATAAAACCAGGGAAAATGATTATTAAATAGATTTTTAATATGAAAATAATTGCTAAAACTTAGATAATTCATAGAAAATCCATTTTAGCTCCAAATTGAACCATTCCAATTTCTAAAATTTTGTAATAATATTCTTCATCATTTAGTGTCTTTGTTTTGACATGAACTCTGTCAGAAAATTTATTTATCATTTAATCATATTTTAATCACATTAAACCTTAGGAAAATCATAACTTAAATTCTACAACTCCAAAATTAATAATTCTTTTTCCTGTGATCTTATTTTAATATGTAGATTATTAATATGTATTTTGCATATATGTTTGGTGTAATGTTAATTTTGCCTATACCATGTATGTTTGTATTGCTACGACTAGCAGTGAGGTCACGAGGATCTGAAGAATCATCCTGGTACCTGGATTCTCAAGGCCCAGGCAAGTTGTGCCCTTGACCACTTTTTACCCAATAATATTCTTTAATATCACTTATCCATGCATAGGTTAATTTTGATGGGACCCAATAGGTCACCCTAGTTTGTTCATCTCATTACCTTATTTACCCCTGAATCACTTGGGTAGTTTGCTATTGCTTTATATGGTTTTGGGATAATCATTTATTACCTCTATGTTCCAATTCTTGTTGTTATTCTGTTTATGTTCATATTGTTATCATTAATGTTAATTGGAACATAGAGCTTAACTTGAGAACCACGTGCCACCACAAGGGTGGAATGGGACGCCCTTGGCTGACTAATTAGGAAAGCTAGTGGAAGACTACCTTACCCGAAAGGGGCAAGGGCAGTAGGGGAGAGGTCAGTGCGGGGAGGTCCCTGGTTGATTTTGCTGCGATGGCGGTCAGCCAGGAACCCTTTACTGGATCTTCCCATAAACTGTAGCGGGTTTTCGGAAGCTAGTGGAACTTTGTAAAGGCCTCGTAGTGTTGCCCTGCCGTGCTTCCTAGGTAGAGGTATATGGGATTCATGACCCCTTGGCAGATGGGTAACATGACTTGTGGGTAAAGGGTACAACCTCTGCAGAGTGTAAAACTGGTATACTAGCCGAGCTCACGGTCATGAGCAGCTCAGGACTCTCTGATGTTTAAATTATGGAACTTAAATTCAATTTTGTCATTTGCATTGCATGGGTTTTATTACTAATTTTGTTCTATTACTTTACTTATGGTTTTGGTATTTACTTACACTTAGTAATTGCTAATAAAATTTTGACCAACTTTAAAAGCAATGCTCAGCTCTAACCATCTCCTTTGGTAAGCCTTACACTTCACGTGAGCTCCCACCTTTGGCGAGTTCATGCACATTATTCCCCACAACTTGTTGAGCGATGAACGTATGTGAGCTCACTCTTGCTGTCTCACATACACCACAGGTCAAGATCAGGTACTGCAGGATGATGCTCACGGAGGATGCTGTGATGAGTTCGTGAGTGGTCTAGGCCGTCGTCTCCCAGTCAACTTTGGGTTGCTGGACCGTTGTCTCCTTATAATGTAATTAATTATTTTGTATAGAACTCCTGTTATATATAAAGTTGTGACATTCGATCCTGTGCCACTATACATCATATGTATGAGACTTGGTCCCAGCATACCTGGTGTTTATGTTAACCCCGGGTTTTGGATCCCTAAAATCCGGGTGTTACAGAAGTGGTATCAGAGGAATGTTGACTGTAGGACGAAACCTAGATAGAACTGGACAACCAACACTTACTTACCTCTGCTACTCTGATTCTTGTCTAAACTTTTCTTAATCTTTTCTCGTCTATTTCCGCTTTACTCTGATTATTCTTACCTTTTCATTCTAAAGACAAACTTGGATTTCACACTTTGAAATCCTGTGCTTAAAGTGACTTTTAGGAATAGGAGACCTAATCCTAGGAACAAAAACAAAACTATTTTTATAAGTGTTTATGTATTTGAATGTTTGTTCTTATGACATCTGTCTGATTTGGATCTTTGATTGAGTGTGATGGGTTGCATCTGCATATACACCTAGGTATAAAAATATATTTATAAAATAACTAGACAAACTAAATTATCCTTCAATAAAGTAACTAGCCTAACAAAACCCATCTTATTTTAAAGATTCCCCCTTATCTTAATAGATTCATCTCATCTTAAGAGATTCTATCCTACACTCCTAGATCTATCTTATCTCAGAAGGTCTTAACTTATCCCAATGTATATAGATCCATCTTACCTTAAGAGGTTTTCTCTTATCTTAATAGATTTATCTTATCTTGAAGGATTCATCTTATCCTAAACACTTTACTTATCTCATCCTAATAGATCTAACTGGTCTCAAAAGATTCTATCTTATCTTTATGGATTCATCTTGTCCTAATAAGCATATTTACCTCACCCTAGTAACAACCAAGATCTAATCCAAAGTAATTAGATATTATCTAGTCTAATCTAGTTATATCCAACCCAATCCAGATTTTATCTAATCTAAATATGACCCAATCTAAAAGTGAGTTATTTAATAAATTAGTTAGTACTAGCGAAATGGATTAGACCCCACTCCTATAAAAATGATTTAAGCTAAATTGATGCCCTAGATTAACTTGACCATATACATATGCAACCACCTTACCCATCCGATAGTTGCATAGTCCCTCTGTGTTAACCTAATAGAGCTTCTGACCTACCTACACTGTATACCCCATCCTATCTCAAAAGATTCTAACATATCCTAACAAGATATATCTTACCCTGATAAATCTATCTAACTTAAACTAGTCTAATCTAGATCATATCTAATTTAATATGGTCTAATCTAGTGTGAGTTACTTGATGCTGGTGGAAAAGATAAGGCCATACTCCAAAATTCACTTAAGCCTAATTTGGAAACTCATATCAACTTGGCCATACACAACAACTCGACCTATATAACAAGTTACATAACTTACCCAATCAATAGAGTCTTAATGGATTGCATAATCTATCAACCACCACCTGACATCAAACCAGATTTTGACCTACATCATGTAGTCTATCTCACCTATATATATCTAATCGTGACAAAATTCTATCCTACCTTTGGATATTCACCTTATATGATTGGTTACCCCAATCTGGACATAAATTAAGCCCTACCAAAGAATCTATAAATTATAACCAACTACTAGCCTATTCATTCCGCTTAGTGAATAATTTCCTTTGCAAAACTATTACCATATGCTTCTAACTTTCATGGTCAATACCAGGAAAGGGAAGATTACCACGTAAACAGCAAACAGAAATGAATCCTCCGAACCCTCCACCTGTTGAGATCGATCAAGTGGTTGCTACCCAAAGACTGGTAATACAACAATTAACAGAACTGGTGACCGAAATGCAGAATCAGATAAGACAACAACGCGAGGAAATACGTCAGGCCCGCCAAGAAATAAGACAAGCACGGTTGGAGAGACAACAACAACAACCTCCACCACCACCACCAGCTTTACCAAGCTACATAGATATAAATTATGATGATTTGTAAGATCTAGATGTTACTTTAGTTAGTAGTTGATAAGATACTATTTTAGTTGGAATAATAAGGTCTAATTGACCCTATGTATTGCTAATGAATTATGCATCATGCCAAGATTTTTCTTTGTGCATATGTTTTGAGATAACTTGGTTATATATCCTGTTCTTGCAAATCTCGAGGACGAGATTATTTTTAAGGGGGGTAGGATTTGTAACACCCTAAAGTTCAATCTTGTGAAGACAAGGAAAAATTCTCAAAGATTTTAAATCAAAACACCTTTCCTTAAAGATAATCATAATTTAGAAGTTTCCACTCATGAATATGTTAAAAACACATAATTAAAGATACTTAGATAATCTAAATTGCCTTTGGGTTAGGATATATAAAATAATTAGGATTAAACTATTTCTTAATATATATAGTCTACAATATAAATTTGATTTCCCTAGAAGTAATAAGGTAGGGATTATTCTACTATATGATTAAAAGCTTGTCTAAAAGAACTAAAATAAATAAAGAAATACATAAAATAGGTTTTTGCACATTATGCTGAAGTTCTATATGTGTATCCAAATTAAGTGTTTGAACTTTAAACTTGTGTTGATTTGAAATTCAAATGGAAAGGAAAATGGAAAATAGAAAATAAAAGGAGTAGGGAAGAACTAAGAAAAATACTACATAAAATAAAATAAAATCAGAATAAAAATTCTTCACACTTATATTATTAAATTATACCATTCAAACTGAGGACAAGTTATTCACAAAAGTTTGAATTTAAACTTGAATTCAAATTGGGTTTGAAAATGAAGAAAAGAAAACAGAAAATAAAAAGAATAAAACGAAAACAGCCTCATGGGCCGCCATACCTCATTTCGGCCCACTTAAAACAATCCAACCCACGCGGCCCACACTCCTGCCTCCGCGCGCACCCGACAGGCGGGGCCCGCTGTCAGTCTCTCGGTTCCTTCGTGCGGCTCGCGCGTGGCCGCCTCCTTGCCTCACTGCGCCGCGGGCCCCAGGCGTCATACACCACTGTCTCGCGCTCGCTTTCGTCCCGCTGTCCATGACCGGTGGGCCATGCATGTCGGCGATCTTCTCCCAACAGAATCGCCGCGGCTCAACGGACTTCGCGTGCTCGCCGCCGGGAACCTCGCTCCTCGTGCCTCGCTCGGACTTTGCTCCGGGTATAAAGCTCACCAGGCTCGCCTCCCCTCCCATATCCGCCTACGACGGCGACCACTGCCGTAACACCGAGAGAAAGAAGAGAAGAAGACCGCCGCCGGTGTTTCTCCTCTGGGCTCGCGTTCCGGTCCGCGCGTGTGGGTGGGGACGATCGCCGGAGACCAGTGAAGTCGACCGTGCCTCCAATTTGACCGGTGGGGTCTCGGGGCGGCGGAAATTGCTCATCGCACTTCGTCATCCGCCGCGGATCCGCCGCTCGCCGTGGCCAAGGTATTCTGCTTCGTATCGCGGGGTAAGTCCACGTTCATCGTATTCAGTGCACTTAGGGCAAGGTGTAGCAGGCTTTAATTGAGTTTCCGTGCACTGTATCACCGGATTGCGCGTTCGCCGGCGAAGCTCCGCCGTGGGTGCGCCACCGCCGCCGCTCGGGATGCTGGGAATTGGGGGAATAGCTCCTGACCGTTGGATCTCGTTGTGCGGTCGGGATTAGATTGTCGCGTACCCCTTCGCCATGTGCGATCTGGGCCGTAGGATTGAATCGGGTGGCTCTGGACAAAATTAAATCTGTGCCGTAGGATCGTGATCCAGTGGACGGCAATGCGTACCGGTTCGGTGTATAACAAGTCTAATCTGGGCCGCTCGGTTCAGATCGTGCGGCCGAGATTCAATCATACCTTTTCGCGCTGGCACTTTTATTAAAGAACCCCCTGGAAACCAGAGAATCAACCCGCCGTCCAGAGCACTGTGCGCTGTGTCTCTGTAGTTTTACCCCGAGCCCCCTGGGTTTCTCTGGATTTGAGGCCCAGTCCAGAACATAATAAAACCAGGGAAAATGATTATTAAATAGATTTTTAATATGAAAATAATTGCTAAAACTTAGATAATTCATAGAAAATCCATTTTAGCTCCAAATTGAACCATTCCAATTTCTAAAATTTTGTAATAATATTCTTCATCATTTAGTGTCTTTGTTTTGACATGAACTCTGTCAGAAAATTTATTTATCATTTAATCATATTTTAATCACATTAAACCTTAGGAAAATCATAACTTAAATTCTACAACTCCAAAATTAATAATTCTTTTTCCTGTGATCTTATTTTAATATGTAGATTATTAATATGTATTTTGCATATATGTTTGGTGTAATGTTAATTTTGCCTATACCATGTATGTTTGTATTGCTACGACTAGCAGTGAGGTCACGAGGATCTGAAGAATCATCCTGGTACCTGGATTCTCAAGGCCCAGGCAAGTTGTGCCCTTGACCACTTTTTACCCAATAATGTTCTTTAATATCACTTATCCATGCATAGGTTAATTTTGATGGGACCCAATAGGTCACCCTAGTTTGTTCATCTCATTACCTTGTTTACCCCTGAATCACTTGGGTAGTTTGCTATTGCTTTATATGGTTTTGGGATAATCATTTATTACCTCTATGTTCCAATTCTTGTTGTTATTCTGTTTATGTTCATATTGTTATCATTAATGTTAATTGGAACATAGAGCTTAACTTGAGAACCACGTGCCACCACAAGGGTGGAATGGGACGCCCTTGGCTGACTAATTAGGAAAGCTAGTGGAAGACTACCTTACCCGAAAGGGGCAAGGGCAGTAGGGGAGAGGTCAGTGCGGGGAGGTCCCTGGTTGATTTTGCTGCGATGGCGGTCAGCCAGGAACCCTTTACTGGATCTTCCCATAAACTGTAGCGGGTTTTCGGAAGCTAGTGGAACTTTGTAAAGGCCTCGTAGTGTTGCCCTACCGTGCTTCCTAGGTAGAGGTATATGGGATTCATGACCCCTTGGCAGATGGGTAACATGACTTGTGGGTAAAGGGTACAACCTCTGCAGAGTGTAAAACTGGTATACTAGCCGAGCTCACGGTCATGAGCAGCTCAGGACTCTCTGATGTTTAAATTATGGAACTTAAATTCAATTTTGTCATTTGCATTGCATGGGTTTTATTACTAATTTTGTTCTATTACTTTACTTATGGTTTTGGTATTTACTTACACTTAGTAATTGCTAATAAAATTTTGACCAACTTTAAAAGCAATGCTCAGCTCTAACCATCTCCTTTGGTAAGCCTTACACTTCACGTGAGCTCCCACCTTTGGCGAGTTCATGCACATTATTCCCCACAACTTGTTGAGCGATGAACGTATGTGAGCTCACTCTTGCTGTCTCACATACACCACAGGTCAAGATCAGGTACTGCAGGATGATGCTCACGGAGGATGCTGTGATGAGTTCGTGAGTGGTCTAGGCCGTCGTCTCCCAGTCAACTTTGGGTTGCTGGACCGTTGTCTCCTTATAATGTAATTAATTATTTTGTATAGAACTCCTGTTATATATAAAGTTGTGACATTCGATCCTGTGCCACTATACATCATATGTATGAGACTTGGTCCCAGCATACCTGGTGTTTATGTTAACCCCGGGTTTTGGATCCCTAAAATCCGGGTGTTACACCGGAGCACCAGAAGTCACCTGTGATCCGCCTAGTGTGGAAGGCCGACTTAAATATAACCGGCCACCCAAGCCCCAAGAACAAAAAAAGTCACACTTCCCTGAGCTTGTTTGGCCCACTAAGGCCAAACCTTCTGTTCGCTCTCACCCGCACTCGACACAAAAGGAAAATGTTAAGTTCACATTTAATATTACTAAATGCGATAAAATATTTGATGAGTTGCTTAAACATGGTAATATTAAATTGTCACATGTAATTCCTCCGGTTGAACAATTAAAAGGGCGTGTTTATTGCAAATGGCATGGCTCCTTTCTCCATAACACCAATGATTGTGCCGTCTTCCGTCGGCAAATACAATCGGCTATAAACGAAGGTCGGTTGAGGTTTCAAAAAGAGGTGAAAATTGACAGGCCACCTGTTCCTGTCACCACATTAGAGCCAACGAGCAAAAAGGCCATAATTCGGCCTTGTGCAGCCGATAAAAGTAAAAATAAAAATATCGTCATTGGTGATCCTCGCACACCAAATATGTCACGCAGAATGGTTACTCTGAAGGCTCCGGACAAAAGAAAGACCAGAGGCACCGGGGGGCAAGCACGGTCGGACACCCGATCACGGTCACCTGTCCTACGTACGTCGGATGATCCAGGTACTAAAGCCGAACAGTCCGAGACAGGCGCGGACAGTCCGGCTATGATGACCGGACGATTCGCAGATGGTCAGAAGCAGCAATCTCAGACCATCGGACCACAACGTTCCAACACAAGTGTTAGGAAACAAAACACTACTAAGACGTCTGGACGACTCAGTAGAGTCGGCCCTACTTTTGGTCAGTTGCTTGCCAAATATATGAAGAAGGCCGTTCCACACAACCGGCCAATAAAACAAACGAAGTCAAAAGGGCTACCTGTGCGAAAGCAAAAGCTGACTAAACGGACCAAAGGGTAGCACAACCAAGATCGCCTTGTCATCCTCCTCCAGGGATAGCATGGTGCGTCCCGTTCTATCCATCGCCGATGTGTTGTCCTGCTCATGTGTGGGGTGGTACGGCGATGAATTCGTATTACTGGCCCAATCCGTTTGCTTATTTGGGCTGGGGGCACCACAAGTTTTTGCCTATTGACAGGTTGATCAGGTAGACATGGCCGAAGAGGATGCGATCCGAAACAGCCTCTGTGCATTAAAGTCCCATCAAGTATTTATATTATCTGATCGCAAGAGTCGATGACTTGCATCGAGTTGAGTCCTTACTTCGGGAACAAAACCTCATGAGGTCAATTGTTTCCGAAGTTTTCGCTGATGCTTTTGGTTCGCCAAGCTCCACCAAAAGGCAGGGGGGGCATATGTTGGACACCAAAATGAGCGGACGGTCCGGCCCATGGGCCCGGACGGTCCGCGTGTCCCGAGATTAGATTAACTCGGATGTTTATCTTTATCTCGTGCGTGGTTATCCATCTAATCACGTGCGAGTTTGTTGGCTATCTCTTAAGAAAAGGTCCAGGCCTCCTCCCCTATAAATATAAAGGGGTACGGCCGATTGAGAACCCCACAACAATCGAACCAATACCACTTTTATCCCGCATTTATTTTCAGCACAATTAGGAGTAGTTCTAGTCTAGTTCTAGTTTAGCCCTAGTTTAGTATTCCAATCCCCAAATTCTCTGCCTCTCCTCGACTCTACGTCGATTAGAGGAGTCTAGGGCGGTCTGCCCGAGCCTAGATAACTCCTAGGATCTCTCCTCCCCGACGGGGTCCCTCCCGGGAGCGAGATCCAGGCGCCGCCGACGATCTTCCGCCACCCCTGTGCACGCGCGGACCGTCCGTCCCTAGGGCGCGGACCGTCCGGCCGTCAGGCAGGGAATCCTTGCTCCTGCACCAGGTCGTGGACCGTCCGGCCCTGTGCCGCGGACCGTCCGCGTCTGACCAGAGAGCACCGCCGCCTCGCGCCAGGTCGCGGACCGTCCGGCCCCAGGCCGCGGACCGTCCGCGCCTGACCAGAAAGCACCGCCGCGGGTTCTTTTGAGTGATTGGCGCCTCCAACAAGGTGTCAACACATATATATCCTGTACAAGATTAGTTCCATGAATAAATTAAATATAGACATTTTGTAACACCATAAATTCATAAATTGAAAACAAACCAGTTTGATTTATTAATTTCCAGTATAAAGAAAAATGTTTATAATGAAATGATGATATAATTGAACTGGGCAATTTCTTAAATAGTAAAAATTTACCAAGTGATTGATACATTTATTATCCGTGTATGATTTGTCTGTTTGTCAATGAACTACAACAACTTTATTTTAAATTATTCTCTTTTTTGCGACCCAATTTATTTAAATAATAAAAATTGTCTAAATATTATTTATTACAAATTGTAATTATTAAAATATTATTATTAGATTTATTATATTTTGTAATATTTAAAATATATTTATTAATGAATAACTATTCTAAAAAATAAAAGAAAATGGATTTCAAAATTAAGAAAAGAAATAGAAAACTTAACTCAACGCACCCACACACACAAATTCATTAAAAAACTCACGTACGGCTCGCTCAGCCCACCAGACCGTTCAACCATTTGCCAGCACATAACTTAAGTGCCATCTCGCTTATGTGTATGACGAATGGGTCCACTAGGCTTAGCTCTTCTTTTCCATTTCCCTCACCCGTCGCTCTCTGATGGTGCCCAAATTCTGGACGCTACAGCCATTCGTTCTCAGGAATTTGCGTCCGCCGCCGCCATCACTGGTCTGGAAGCGATGCCGACCCAGCAGCGACGGTGATGGCATGGCCAGCAACGCTCGCGATTCCCTCTCCTCCTGCCTACTCATTCCTCTCTCCTTGAATGGCCATGAATGGTGTAACTGCAGGCATTTCCTCCAAAAATCAAGCGTCATGCTGCAATTACGATCAATGGCGCACCAATCTGTCGTATCCCTCCCCTTTCCCCTATATAAGGACAAGGTACCTCCCTTCCTCCAATCGCAAGCAACAGAAGAGACTATTTTACTATTCATCTTCCCCATCCACGCCATTCTCACTGTTGTTGTTCCTTCTCGCCTCCTACACCGCGTCACGCACGTCTGCACCTATGCGGACGTCAGCGCCATCGGTGTCACCGCGTCTCACCGACACATGTGCCGCATCGTCAAAATTTGCCGGTCTCCATTTCCTCCTCTGTCGAGCCCCCACAAATTTCGCTAGCTGCTTCCTGCTGTTGTGCGCCGTTCATGTTCGTGGATGTTCGTCATTTTTCGGAATACCTCTCCGAAATTGTCTCTGTGCCCCGGAGGCCCTCTGCCCGTGTCGTCTCCCATGTCCAAGGCTACGAAGCCGAGTTTCTCCTACGTCGACGGCTTGTTCCCCTCGCCGCCGGCATTGTCTATTGCCTACTGCTGCGAACACACGTTGAAGAAGGTAACAAAAATTACACGCTATACCCTAAGTCTAGGCATATTTTCGTATAAGTTTGTTCTATATACTTCAAAATCGATATTTGCAACTATTCACATGTTTTTATAATTTTATTTGTGGCGGTTATAACTGATCCATGTGTAGTTTTATAAATAAGAAATTAAAAGAAAGATTTCATATTTTAACCATAAATAAGAAATAGTTAATCTTAGTGTTATCTGTGTACAAAATGTAAATGTATCAGCTACCCCTAGCTGGTTATAGATAAATAGAAGCTAGCCCCTACGCTGGATTCAATAATGTAATTTTGATTATTTGGAATCTAAACAATTTAGAAATAGTTGATTAATTTCATAATTATGTGATTAACAGTTTCAATTGATATTTACACATGTTTTCATATTTTCGTAATTTAAATTGGAGTTATGTTTTTGTTAACAAGAAATTTAAAAGGTAGGAAGTATGTTTTTATCAACAAAACTATAATACAGTCATTTATTTAGTTAGATATCTTTATTCATAAAATATAATTTAGTTTCATGTTCAAGTTCGAAATATATAAGTACATCGTCTAGAGTTTTATAAAAAAAGATAGTTGCTTATAATGATATCCTAGTACAAAAAAATACAAATTTATCGGATACCCTTCCTAATGTGCCTTTATTTATGTGTAGGTCCTTGTTACAGTTTTATTATAAAATGTATATTCGGAATCCAAATAAAATAGAAACGATTTCGTTAGTTTCATAATTATATGATAAGCATTTTTACCTAGTGTTTCCAACTGTTCACATATTTCCTAGTGACTGTTATAATAAATTTATGTGTGGTTTTTTAATTATGAAGTTAAAAAGAATTGTAGATCACCTTTTCATAATCAAACATTCTAAATAAACAAATATATAATTACCTTTTTATGATTTAGATTTATATTCAAGTATTTCTAATAATATTAATATAGCTTAATTCACCCACATAACTAAAATGATGGATTAAATATTATTGAATATAGTTTCCTTATTAATGAATTAGACCATTTGTTCCTAATTTAGAACTAAAGAGAATTAATAGATTAATTATCCTTTCTCATAAATTATCAATCAAACCTATAGTCAATTTGTTCATAACTAGATACATGTCATGATTAATTATTTCATAGAATTCAGTCCACATTATATATAAATCACTTAGTTTTTCCTAAGGATAAAATAAAGAAATTACCTGTTCACGTTCTTTTTTATAATTAAAATATTAATTTATATATTGACTTTGGCTACAACTTTCTTAATAATATTATAGACTATGTGTTCTCTTAATAAAAGTGAAGATAATTAATTGTTTAATTAAATGTTGCATAAAAACCTACATATGCCATGTATTTTCTTAATGAAAATAAATATAATTATTTGTTTAATCGCCCTTCCGCACAAAACTCGATTAGGCTTATGTAATATCTTTTCATCAATAAATGTTTTACAATATGTTTTATAATGTTTCATAAATCAATGTTTAATATGTTTCATAACTCATTAATCATAGACATATAGCATATATCTTTTCTAAACGGTTAAAAGGTTTAATAATGTTATAAAGTGTTTATAACCTTATGAACCCTTAATCTTAGACATACTGAGAGCACCTAGAGGGGGGGTGAATAGGTGATCCTGTAAAACTTGAACTTAATGACACACAAACTTGGTTAAACGTTAGCACAGTATTGCCAAGTGGCTAGAGAGGAGTCTCAACAAAAGACAATAACCACAAGAGATCAATCACAGAGATGGCACAGTGGTTTATCCCGTGGTTCGGCCAAGACCAACGCTTGCCTACTCCACGTTGTGGCGTCCCACGAGGGTTGCACTCAACCTCTCTCAAGTGGTCCAAAGACCCACTTGAATACCACGGTGTTTGCTTTTCTTTTCTATATCCCGTTCGCGAGGAATCTCCACAACTTGGAGTCTCTCGCCCTTACAAAGATGTTCACAAAGAAGCACGGAGTAAGGGAGGGATTAACAACTCACACAAGACACAAAGATCACAGCAAGTACGCACACACAAGACCCAGACTTAAGCTCAAAAGACTAGCACACTAGAACGGAGTTCAAATCACTAGAATGTCGAACAAGTGCGCAAGAATGGAGTGTGAGTGATCAAGAGTGCTCAAGGAATGCTTGGTTTTCTCCTCCATGCGCCTAGGGGTCCATTTTATAGCCCCAAGGCAGCTAGGAGCCGTTGAGAGCAATCCAGGAAGGCAATTCTTGCCTTCTGTCGCCTGGTGCACCGGACAGTCCGGTGCACCACCGGACACTGTCCGGTGCAGATTTCCTTCCTTATTTGGCGAAGCCGACCGTTGGCAACCTTGGAGCCGTTGGCGCACCGGACACTGTCCGGTGCACAACGGACAGTCCGGTGCCCCCTTCTAGCCGTTGGCTCGGCCACATGTCGCTCCCGGATTAAGCGGCCGACCGTTGGCCCGGCGACCGTTGGCTCACCGGACACTGTCCGGTGCACACCGGATAGTCCGGTGAATTATAGTCGTATGTCGTTAATTTCTTCCCGAGAGCAGCGAGTTCGCCTGAGCCAGCCTGACGCACCGGACACTGTCCGGTGCACCCAGACAGAGCTGGCTTTGGCTGAACAAGCCATCTCTTCTCCAATTCGATTTCTCCTGTTTCCAGCACTTAGACACAATACATTAGTCTCTAAAACAATGTACTAAGTCTGAGAAACATACCTTTATACTTGATTTGTACTTTGTCCACCATTTGACACTTAGGCACTTGTGTTGGATACTAAATCACCAAAACACTTAGAAATGGCCCAAGGGCACATTTCCCTTTCAATCTCCCCCTTTTTGGTGATTTATGCCAACACAACATAAAGAAAGTAGGACAAGTACAAAATCAATTCAAATAAGAACTCAAAATTGTTTTGATTCATATTTGGCATATGTGGATCACTCTTTGCCACCACTTGGTTTGTTTTTGCAAATCAAACTCAAATTTCTATGTCTAAGTCAAACACACTTGTTAAGACATAAAGAGAGTCATTCCAAGAGAAATTGATTCAAGATTTCAAAAACTCCCCCTTTTTCCCATAATCAACACTTCTCTCCACAAGAAGCCAACTTTTGACAAAAAGAGCCAATAAGAGTATTTTGACAAAACAAAAGCTCTATTCTATTATTTTCAAAATTCTCAAGTGGTAGCTGATCCATTTATTGCTTTGGCCTTTATTTTCTCCCCCTTTGGCATCAAGCACCAAAACGGGATCAATTGTGGCCCTAGAACCCCATTGCCTCACCAAAATCTTCAATAAGAATACAAAGGCAATAAGAGTACGTGAGATGAACTTGGAATAATTTACCCTCTCATCGGAGTGCAGTGGAAGTCTTTCATGGTCCAAGTTCACCTTTTCCCTTTCAATCCGCCTTCGAGACTAAATCAGGCAAACTCAAGCACACAGTTAGTCTCAAAGGGTCAAGTTGTAGCACATCTCCCCCTAAATTTGTGCATCACTTGCAAAGGACTTGTGAGGTCCGGGGAGTGTATGTACAACTTGAGCACCATAAATAAACAACACAATGCAAAAGGAACATGATCAAAGGCATAAACACATGTATGCTATAAATCAATCCAAGTTCCGCGAATCTAAGACATTTAGCTCACTACGCAACTTGCAAAAGGTCTGCTCATCTAAAGGCTTGGTAAAGATATCGGCTAGCTGGTTCTCGGAGCTAACATGAAACACTTCGATATCTCTCTTTTGCTGGTGGTCTCTCAAAAAGTGATGCCGGATGTCAATGTGCTTTGTGCGGCTGTGTTCAACAGGATTATCCGCCATGCGGATAGCACTCTCATTATCATATAGGAGTGGGACTTTGCTCAAATTGTAGCCAAAGTCCCTGAGGGTTTGCCTCATCCAAAGTAGTTGCACGCAACACTGTCCTGCGGCAACGTACTCGGCCTCAGCGGTGGATAGGGCAACGGAAGTTTGTTTCTTAGAACTCCATGACACCAGGGACCTTCCTAAGAATTGGCACGTCCCTGATGTACTCTTCCTATCGACCTTACACCCAGCATAGTCGGAGTCTGAATATCCAATCAAGTCAAAGGTAGACCCCTTTGGATACCAGATCCCGAAACAAGGCGTAGCGACTAAATATCTAAGAATTCGCTTCACGGCCACTAAGTGACACTCCTTAGGATCGGATTGAAATCTAGCACACATGCATACGCTAAGCATAATATCCGGTCTACTAGCACATAAATAAAGTAAAGACCCTATCATAGACCGGTATGCTTTTTGATCAACAGACTTACCTCCTTTGTTGAGGTCGGTGTGTCCGTCGGTACCCATCGGAGTCTTTGCGGGCTTGGCGTCCTTCATCCCAAACCTCTTGATCAAATCTTGTGTGTACTTCGTTTGGGAGATGAAGGTTCCATCCTTGAGTTGCCTCACTTGGAACCCAAGGAAGTAGCTTAACTCGCCCATCATCGACATCTCGAATTTCTGAGTCATCACCCTGCTAAACTCTTCACAAGACTTTTGGTTAGTAGAACCAAATATTATGTCATCAACATAAATTTGGCACACAAAAAGATCACCATCACAAGTCTTAGTAAAAAGAGTTGGATCGGCTTTCCCAACCTTGAAAGCATTAGCAATTAAAAAGTCTCTAAGGCATTCATACCATGCTCTTGGGGCTTGCTTAAGTCCATAGAGCGCCTTAGAGAGCTTACACACGTGGTCGGGGTACCGTTCATCCTCGAAGCCAGGGGGTTGCTCCACGTACACCTCCTACTTGATTGGCCCGTTGAGGAAAGCGCTCTTCACATCCATTTGGAACAACCTGAAAGAATGGTGAGCGGCATATGCTAGCAAAATACGAATGGACTCTAGCCTAGCCACAGAAGCAAAAGTCTCCTCAAAGTCCAAACCTGCGACCTGGGCATAACCTTTTGCCACAAGTCGTGCCTTGTTTCTTGTCACCACCCCGTGCTCGTCTTGTTTGTTGCGGAACACCCACTTGGTTCCCACAACATTTTGCTTGGGACGAGGCACCAGTGTCCAAACTTCATTTCTTTTGAAGTTGTTGAGCTCCTCCTGCATGGCCAACACCCAGTCCGGATCTAGCAAGGCCTCTTCTACCCTGAAAGGCTCAATAGAAGAGACAAAGGAGTAATGCTCACAAAAATTAACTAATCGAGATCGAGTAGTTACTCCCTTGCTAATGTCACCCAAAATCTGGTCGACGGGATGATCCCTTTGAATCATTGCTCGAACTTGGGTTGGAGGTGCCGGTTGCGCTTCTTCCTCCATTACATGATCATCTTGTGCTCCCCCTTGATCACACGCCTCCTGTTCATCATCTTGAGTTGGGGGTTGCACCATTGTTGAGGAAGAAGGTTGATCTCGCTCATTTTGTTCCTGTGGCCGCACATCTCCAATCGCCATGGTGCGTATTGCGGCCGTTGGAACTTCTTCTTCATCTACATCATCAAAATCAACAACTTGCTCTCTTGGAGAGCCATTAGTCTCATCAAATACAACGTCGCTAGAGACTTCAACCAAACCCGATGATTTGTTGAAGACTCTATACGCCTTTGTATTTGAGTCATAACCTAATAAAAACCCTTCTACAGCTTTGGGAGCAAACTTAGAATTTCTACCCTTCTTCACTAAAATGTAGCATTTGCTCCCAAATACACGAAAGTAGGATACATTGGGTTTGTTACCGGTTAGAAGCTCGTACGAAGTCTTCTTGAGGAGGCGGTGAAGGTAGACCCTGTTGATGGCGTGGCAAGCTGTGTTCACGGCTTCCGACCAAAAACACTCGGGGGTCTTGAACTCTCCAAGCATCGTCCTCGCCATGTCTATAAGCGTCCTGTTCTTCCTCTCTACCACACCATTTTGCTGTGGTGTGTAGGAAGCGGAGAACTCGTGCTTGATCCCTTCCTCCTCAAGGTACTCCTCCACTTGAAGGTTCTTGAATTCGGACCCATTGTCGCTCCTTATCTTTTTCACCTTGAGCTCAAACTCGTTTTGAGCTCTCCTTAGGAAGCGCTTGAGGGTCCCTTGGGTTTCAGATTTATCCTGCAAAAAGAATACCCAAGTGAAGCGGGAAAAATCATCAACTATAACAAGACCATACTTACTTCCTCCTATACTGAGATAGGCGACGGGTCCGAAGAGGTCCATTTGAAGCATCTCCAAAGGTCTTGATGTGGTCATCACATTTTTGGTGTGATGAGAGCTTCCCACCTGTTTGCCTGCTTGACAAGCTGCATAAGGTCTATCTTTTTCGAATTGCACATTAGTTAGACCTATCACGTGTTCTCCCTTTAGAAGCTTGTGAAGGTTCTTCATCCCTACATGTGCTAAGCGGCGATGCCACAACTAGCCCATGCTAGTCTTAGCAATTAAGCATGCATCTAGACCGGCCTCCTCTTTTGCAAAATCAACTAAGTAAAGTTTGTCGTCTAATACACCCTTAAAAGCTAGTGAACCATCACTTCTTCTAATGACAGACACATCTACATTTGTGAATAGACAATTATATCCCATATTGCATAATTGACTAACAGATAACAAATTATATCCAAGAGACTCAACTAAAAACACATTAGATATAGAGTGCTCGGATGGAATAGCAATTTTACCTAACCCTTTTACCTTGCCTTGATTCCCATCACCGAATATTATTGAATCTTGGGAATCCTTGTTTTTGACGTAGGAGATGAACATCTTCTTCTCCTCCGTCATATGGTTTGTGCATCCGCTGTCGATAATCCAGCTTGAACCCCCGGATGCATAAACCTGCAAGGCAAATTTAGGCTTGGGTCTTAGGTACCCAACTCTTGTTGGGTCCTACAAGGTTAGTCACAATTGTCTTAGGGACCCAAATGCAAGTTTTGTCTCCCTTGCATTTTGCCCATAATTTTCTAGCAACTATCTTCCTATCCTTTCTACAAATGGCAAAGGAAGCATTTAAAGCATGATATATTGTAGAAGGTTCATTAACTTTCCTAGGAATATGAACAAAATATCTCCTAGACATATCTTTACCATGCATATAGGAAGAACTAGAAGCAAACATGGCATGAGAGTCAAAAGCATCATAAGCATTACAACTCTTATAAGACTGTCTTCTATCATGGTACATAAAAGCATGGTTCCTTTTAGCACTACTAGCCATAGGGGCCTTCCCTTTCTCCTTGGCGGGGATGGGAGCCTTATGGCTTGTTAAGTTCTTGGCTTCCCTCTTGAAACCAAGTCCATCCTTAATTGAGGGGTGTCTATCAATCGTGTAGGCATCCCTTGCAAATTTTAACTTATCAAATTCGCTTTTGCTAGTCTTAAGTTGGGCATTAAGACTAGCTACTTCATCATTCAATTTAGAAATTGAAACTAGGTGTTCACTACAAGCATCAATATTAGAATCTTTACACCTAGTGCAAACCACAACATGTTCTACACAAGATGTTGATTTATTAGCTATTTCTAACTTAGCATTCAAGTCATCGTTTATGCTTTTTAAACTAGAAATAGAGTCATGGCATGTAGACAATTCACAAGAAAGCATTTCATTCCTCTTTATTTCTAAAGCAAGGGATTTTTGAGCTTCTACAAACTTGTCATGTTCATCATATAAGAGATCCTCTTGCTTTTCTAGCAATCTATTCTTATCATTCAAAGCATCAATCAATTCATTTATTTTATCCACCTTGGTTCTATCTAGACCTTTGAATAAACATGAATAACATATTTCATCATCATCACTAGACTCATCCTCACTTGAAGAAGCATAAGTACTAGTGTTACGAGCGCTTACCTTCTTTTCCCTTGCCATGAGGCAAGTGTGATGCTCGTTGGGGAAGAGGGATGACTTGTTGAAGGCAGTGGCGACGAGTCCTTCGTTGTCGGAGTCGGACGACGAACAATCCGAGTCCCACTCCTTGCCAAGATGTGCCTCGCCTTTTGCCTTCTTATAATTCTTCTTCTTCTCCCTCTTGTTCCCTTCTTCCTGGTCACTATCATTGTCGGGACAGTTAGCAATAAAATGACCAACCTTCCTTTGTCTTGAAGCGCTTGATGATGAGGGCCATCTCTTCATCATTGAGCCCGACCGCCTCAACTTGCGCCACCTTGCTAGGTAGCGCCTCCTTG
This sequence comes from Zea luxurians, assembly GCA_029449295.1. Lineage (NCBI taxonomy): Eukaryota > Viridiplantae > Streptophyta > Magnoliopsida > Poales > Poaceae > Zea > Zea luxurians. The sequence goes on from JAOPSE010000016.1 coordinate 6,413,037, forward strand.
CTCCTCGTTGCCTTGAGAGCAATGGGTTGAGGCTCATGGATTGGACCATTCAACGCGTCGTCGACATATCTTGCCTCCTTGATCATCATTCGCCCGCTTACAAATTTCCCAAGAACTTCTTCGGGCGACATCTTGGTGTACCTAGGATTTTCACGGATATTGTTCACCAAATGTGGATCAAGTACAATAAAGGACCTTAGCATTAGACGAACGACGTCGTGGTCCGTCCATCGTGTGCTTCCGTAGCTCCTTATCTTGTTGATAAGGGTCTTGAGCCGGTTGTATGTTTGGGTTGGCTCCTCTCCCCTGATCATTGCGAATCTTCCAAGCTCGCCCTCCACCAACTCCATTTTAGTGAGTAAGGTGACGTCGTTCCCCTCATGTGAGATCCTGAGGGTGTCCCAGATCTGCTTGGCATTGTCCAAGCCGCTCACCTTATGATACTCGTCCCTGCACAAGGAGGCTAACAACACAGTAGTAGCTTGTGCATTTCTATGAATCTGTTCATTGATAAACATAGGACTATCCGAGCTATCAAATTTCATTCCACTTTCCACAATCTCCCATATGCTCGGATGGAGAGAGAACAGGTGACTACGCATTTTGTGGCCCCAAAATCTGTAGTCCTCTCCATCAAAGTGAGGAGGTTTTCCAAGTGGAATGGAGAGCAAATGAGCATTTGTACTTTGCGGAATACGAGAGTAGTCAAAAGAAAAGTTCGAATTAACCGGTTTCCTTCTCCGGTAGTCGTTGTCGTCGTTGTCCTTTTGGGAAGAAGTGGACTCATCGCTGTCGTCGTAGTAGACGATCTCCTTGATGCGTCTTGTCTTCTTCTTCTTCCCATCTTTGCGTTTGTGGCCCGAGCCCGAGTCGGTAGGCTTGTCATCCTTGGGCTCATTGACGAATGACTCCTTCTCCTTGTCATTGATCACAATCCCCTTGCCCTTAGGATCCATCTCTTCGGGCGGTTAGTCCCTTTCTTGAAGAGAACGGCTCTGATACCAATTGAGAGCACCTAGAGGGGGGGTGAATAGGTGATCCTGTAAAACTTGAACTTAATGCCACACAAACTTGGTTAAACGTTAGCACAGTATTACCAAGTGGCTAGAGAGGAGTCTCAACAAAAGACAATATCCACAAGAGATCAATCACAGAGATGGCACAGTGGTTTATCCCGTGGTTCGGCCAAGACCAACGCTTGCCTACTCCACGTTGTGGCGTCCCAACGGACGAGGGTTGCACTCAACCCCTCTCAAGTGGTCCAAAGACCCACTTGAATACCATGGTGTTTGCTTTTCTTTTCTATATCCCGTTCGCGAGGAATCTCCACAACTTGGAGTCTCTCGCCCTTACAAAGATGTTCACAAAGAAGCACAGAGTAAGGGAGGATTAGCAACTCACACAAGACACAAAGATCACAGCAAGTACGCACACACAAGACCCAGACTTAAGCTCAAAAGACTAGCACACTAGAACGGAGCTCAAATCACTAGAATGTCGAACAAGTGCGCAAGAATGGAGTGTGAGTGATCAAGAGTGCTCAAGGAATGCTTGGTTTTCTCCTCCATGCGCCTAGGGGTCCATTTTATAGCCCCAAGGCAGCTAGGAGCCGTTGAGAGCAATCCAGGAAGGCAATTCTTGCCTTCTGTCGCCTGGTGCACCGGACAGTCCGGTGCACCACCGGACACTGTCCGGTGCGGATTTCCTTCCTTATTTGGCGAAGCCGACCGTTGGCAACCTTGGAGCCGTTGGCGCACCGGACACTGTTCGGTGCACACCGGACAGTCCGGTGCCCCCTTCTAGCCGTTGGCTCGGCCACACGTCGCGCCCGGATTAAGTGGCCGACCGTTGGCCCGGCGACCGTTGGCTCACCGGACTCTGTTCGGTGCACACCGGACAGTCCGGTGAATTATAGCCGTATGCCGTTAATTTCTTACCGAGAGCAGCGAGTTCGCCTGAGCCAGCCTGGCACACCGGACACTGTCCGGTGCACCCAGACAGAGCTGGCTTTGGCTGAACAAGCCATCTCTTCTCCAATTCGATTTCTCCTGTTTCCAGCACTTAGACACAATACATTAGTCTCTAAAATAATGTACTAAGTCTGAGAAACATACCTTTATACTTGATTTGTACTTTGTCCACCATTTGACACTTAGGCACTTGTGTTGGATACTAAATCACCAAAACACTTAGAAATGGCCCAAGGGCACATTTCCCTTTCACATACCACATATGACTTTTATAAAAGATTAAAATAGTAAACCTAATATTTGCATATTTATAATTAATATATTCTCAAGCTTAGGTCTTGTTTTATAAAAATATGAATCAAACCTTTTTCCAAAAGAGTGTCTTTTGTTATAACCTTTGCTTGTGTTATTGAAGCGAAAACGATCTTTTTAATATGTTTTCTTTTATCTTGGTCTATGATGAATGTTGTATGTTATTGAGTGGTGTTTGTTTCTTCTTATTTGTTTGTGTGATATTCAGTGGTTGATCTAGTAGTTGAGAATCAAGTTCTATTTCGTGGAATAATCTCAAGTTTTCTATAAGCAAGGCAAGTGTACTTCTCCCTCTGCATACTCTATTTGATCCCAAACAATTCATTTAATAAAGTTTATTCTTTGATATATATGCATAATTTGATGGGTTACCTATTCAGATACACCTAACCTTCCCAACCTTATTCCTTGTGAACCTGGGTTGTGATCTAATCAAGTAGCTATGCTATTGCTACAACATTAACTTTATGCTGGTACTCCTACTGATGATATTAATGTTCCAAATGGTAAGTTTATATTTGTCACACCCGGCTTTAAAGGACCAAGCCAGGTGCATCTCATACATGCGCCAAGAAGACAACATATATAATAACAGAGTGCATAGAGATAAATGTCACAATAATCAGAGTATTTATTACATAGCGGAAGACTTACAAAATAAATTATAAATATAAAACGAACTAAGGATCGTTGGCGCCGATGTCAACTGAGAAACGCCACCTAGATCAAGTCGGATGCCTCGGTACTTGACTCCACTTGAAACCACCTGTTCTTCTCCTGTGGGGGGTGTGAGACAGCAAGGGTGAGCTCACACATGTTCATCGCTCAACAAGTTGTGGGGAATAATGTGACATGAACTCACCAAAGGTGGGAGTTCATGAAGTGTAAGGCTGATCAACAATAGAGGTTAAAGCTGAGCATTGCTTTTAAGTAGTTGGTCAAATTTTTTTTAGCAGTTACTAAGTGTAAGTGAATACCAAACCATAATACAATAATAGAACAAAATTAATAACAAATCCCATGCAAATGCAAATGACAAATTGAGTTTAGGTTCCATAATTTAATCATCGGAGAGTCCTGAGCCGCTCATGACCGTGAGCTCGGCTAGTATACCAGTTTTACACTCTGCAGAGGTTGTACCCTTTACCCACAAGTCGTGTTTCCCATGTCGCCAGGGTTAGCTAGGCCCTTAGACACTACCAAGGTGAATGGCTAGGGATCCACTACGAGGCCTTTACAAAGTTCCACTAGCTTCCGAAAACCCGCTACAGTTTATGGGAAGTTCCAATGCAGGGTTCCTGGCCGACCGCCATCGCAGCAAAATCAACCAGGGACCTCCCTACACTGACCACTCCCCTACTGCCCTTGCCCCTTTCGGGTAAGGTAGTCTTCCACTAGCTTTCCTAATTAGTCAGCCAGGGGGTCCCATTCCTCCCTTGTGGTGGCACGTGGTTCTCAAGTTAAGCTCCATGTTCCAATTAACAATAACATAATGATCTTGACATGAACATAAATAGAATAACAAAATAACTGGAACATGGATATAATGAAATATTAACCCAAAAACCACGTAAAGCAATAGCATAAACTACCCAAGTGATTCAGGGGTAAACAAGGTAATGAGATAAACAATCTAGGGTGACCTATTAGGTCCCATCAAAATTTAACCTATGCATGGTAAATGATTATAAAGAACATTATTGGGTAACAAAAGTGAATCAAGGGCACAACTTGCCTGGCACTTGAGATTCCAGGTACCAACTTGCTTTTCAGATGACACATCCTCGCGCTAGTCGTAGCAATACAAACAAACATGGTATAGATAAAATTAACATCACACCAAACATAAGAACAAACTGAATAATAATGATCTACGCGTTTCTACGAGACTAACGCAACTGGAACGGAACAAATCGGAATCAAAACGGAGAAGTTACGAATTTCTAAAGATTTTATGTGTTTGGTACGAGAATAACTAGGTGATCAAATTTAATATAGTTTTCATGCTAAAACAGTGTCACTAGGTGATAAACAATAATATTACCAAATTATAGGAACTAGAATGGGTTAAAAATGAGTTAAAATAAATTTTATATGAATTTTACAAGTTCTGGAATTGTTTTTATATAAGAAATTCATTTTATAAATCAATTTCTCTGATTTTCTCGGTGTTTGGACTGCGCACATAAAATCCAGAAAGTACAGGGGCGACCTTGCAAAATTCCCGAGACACAGCCAACAGTGCACGGGACGACGGGTTCTATTTTGTAATAACCTAGGGTCTCTTACGCAAAATACTCAGCGCGAAGGGGTATTGTGATCACAGGGCCGTCCGATTAGAATCCAACGCGCCAGATAAGTTGATTCATAACTGTGAACCGGTATCAAATGAAGGCCACTGGATCGCGATCTAATGGCTCGCAACTATGACCCATCCTGGCCACTGGATGAACGATTCACGATCCGAGCTGTTCACCCAGCATCCTACGGCTACTATCACACCTAACCCAAGCGCTATGCTCCCCAAGCGATCCAACGGCCAGGAGGCCCTCACCTACCTGGCTACCTCCCAGTCTTTACCAAGGCCGACCAGACGCCGGCGGCTCCACCGATTCCCACGGCCGCGCCATAGTTGGCCCAGCGCATACCTTCCAGTCTTTACCAGCTAGTCGAAAAAAACTACCCTGACCCTAGGGCTAGAATGACGTGCATGGGAGGCAAGTGCAGGGGGTAGTTTGGATGAACCCGGCAGGTGTGCTGCGCCCCATCGCAGAGACCCGGCGGCCATGGTTGCTACACCGGTGAGCGTGGAAGGTTACAAGAATACCAGATTGATCGAGTTGATAGTGTTTGCGTCGATACCTTGAGGTAGTACCCGCCGACCGGCCCAGGGAACGGAGGATACGGTGCTAACGCCAAGGGATCGAAGGTGCTTCACCAAGCAGCTTCGGCACTGACCTCCCGTCACCACGGTGACCCACACGCCGACTCTATCCTCGACCCTCTCTCTCTCTCCACTTCGGCTGGATTCTCACGGTGATGGCGGTCCGCTACCCTTCACGGTGGAGGCGCCATAGCCACGATTCGGCCCGAGGATGCCGCACATGAGTTTATGAGGCCGACTACCCGGTTGTTACGCGTGGCCTAGATCGAATTCTACGCAACCCCAACTAATCACGCGCGTTTAGCTCGGGTGGTTGAAGGCTGTTGACGACGCGCAGCGGCCAGAGCAGAAGAACGGTCTGCAGAGCGGGGCCCGCCTGGCAGTGGAATGCCAGTGATTCACGTGGGCGGTCTGTTGCAGCGAGCCGCGGTTCTGGAGAAGTGGATGAATCCGACATCAGGGTCCCACACCATCAGTGAGCGCGGCAAGCTGAGATGCTGGGTGCGCGCGGTGGAGTCCGGCGGCTAGGGTTTGCCGCCGCAGTGGAGTTGGGGTAAATGGGCCAAGATAGATTCAGCCCAATAGGTCTTATTCCCTTTCCTTTTTCTTTTACATTTTCTGTTTTGTTTTTTTTATTTTTGAATTCCAATTTCACATTCAAATTTTTGTGGCAAGTTTGTTCTCAGATCAAATATGAAATTTTGAATATTCGAGTATGGGATGAATCCATTGTTTATAAATTTATTATTATTTTTTTTTGCCTCGTTTAGTATTTTTTTTCCTTCCTTTATACAATTTCCAATTTTCTAAGATTTGAATTAGGTTTTAATCCCTAATTCCCATTCTTAAAGTAACCCTATTAATATTATCGTTATTATTAAATGCACAAACAATTAACTCCAGCATGATGCATGATATATTTTATAGGTGGTTGGCTAATCAATCATTTTAAAGATGGTTGTTCACATGTTTTAAGATATAGAGACATATCACATAAGAGGATTACTTTCTTTAATATGATTTAGAAACTTGGGTATTACAAATCCTACCCCCCTTAAAAGAATCTCGTCCTCGAGATTTAGGAAGGACTAGGGAAAGGATGAGGAAAATCTATGCGAAGCTCTTCTTCTTTTCCCATGTTGCTTCATCTTCTCCATGGTGACTCCATTGAACTTTGCACATCTTTACCACCTTACTTCTCGTAACTCGAGTCAATGTATCCAAAATCTTGATCAGGTATTCCGTGTAAGTCAAATCACCTTGAACACTGAGCTCTTCCATTGGTAACTGTTCCTCGGGAACACGGAGACACTTCTTAAGTTGAGATACGTGGAACACATTATGCACATCCGATAGACTATCCGGTAACTCGAGTTGATAGGCCATCTCTCCAACTCGCCTAAAAACTCAGTATGGTCCAATAAAGCGAGGGGACAATTTGCCCTTGACTTTAAATCTCCTCATTCCACGAAGTGGTGACACCTTGAGGTACACATGGTTTCTTTCCTCAAATTCCAGTGGTCTTCTTCTATTATCAGCATAGCTCTTTTGCCGCTTGAATAAGTTTGGGTCCAAAGATCTGTCTTCCTCTAGTCTGGTCCAAAATAGAGGATTCTTGCATTTCCTGCCATACAGAGTGTCGAACGGTGACATCTTCAGACTGGCCTAGTAACTATTATTATATGAAAACTTAGCATAAGGTAGACTCTTGTCCCAACTACTACCTTGCTGAAGGGGTACAAGCTCTCAACATGTCCTTCAATACTTGATTAGTCCTTTCAGTCTGTCCATCAGTCTGAGGATGGTAAGCTGTGCTAAAATTCAACTTCGCATCCGTACTCTCATGAAAACTTTTCCAGAATCTGGGGGTAAACTATGATCCTTTATCCGAAACGATCTTCTTCGGTACTCCATGTAAACACACAATTCATCCCATATATACTCTGCCAATTGAGATACTTTATAAGTAGTCTTGACCGGAATGAAATGAGCCACTTTGGTCAATCTATCCACAATAACCCATATCGATCCATATCCTTTTGGGGTGCGAGGCAATCCAGTAATGAAATCCATATACTTCCATTCGAGTATCCTCAATGGGTATAATAGTCCAGCTTGTCTTTGGTGTTCGGCCTTAACTCTTTGACACACCTCGCACATAGCCACATCTTGTAGCCACATCTCCCTTCAATCCATACCACCAGTACTTCTGCTTCAAATCCTGATACATCTTAGTACTACCAGGATGAATAGAATAATCCAAGTCATGGGCTTCCTTTAAAATAGTCACACGAAGGCTTTCAATATCAGGAACACATATCCTGTCCTTGAACCATACGGTGCCTTGCTCATCTTCCGTGAATTCCGGACCTCGACCTTCAATAATTAGATCCTCAATCTCTTGTATCTTAGCATCACCAATTTGTCCCTTGCGGATCTCTTGCTCCAAAGTAGGTTCCACATCAATAGTAACTCCTTCAGTGCGAGCAACTATCCCCAGGTTAAGTCTCCTGAAATCCTCAACAATCTCATCGGGTAGCTGGGCAACAACAGCTAGATAACATGCTCCTTTTGACTCAAGGCATCTGTAACCAAATTCGCCTTGCCCGGGTGATAGTAAATCTCCAATTCATAATCCTTAATAAGCTCCAACCAACGGCGTTGCCAAAGGTTGAGATCCTTCTGAGTGAATATATACTTCAAACTCTTATGATCCGTATACACTTGACACTTAGTTCCCATGATATAGTGTCTCCAAATCTTAAGTGCATGCGCAACGGCAGCTAGTTCCAAGTCATGAGTGGGGTAGTTCAGATCATGCCTCCGCAACTGACGAGACACGTAGGCAATCACATGTCCTTCTTGCATGAGCACACAACCCAAGCCTTGGCCACATGCATCACAATAGATGTCAAATCCCTTCTGTAGATCGGGCATAACCAACATTGGTGGTGACATCAATCTCTTCTTCAATTGATCAAAGCTGTCTTGGCACTTCTCGTCCCATTTAAATTCTCTTCCTTTCTCCAAAAGCGAAGTCATAGGTTTAGCAATCTTAGAAAATCCTTCGATAAATTTCTGATAATATCCTGCATGTCCCAAAAACTCTGGATCTCAGTAACTGTAGTGGGTATGCTCCACACCACTATCTCCTTGACTTTAGCAGGATCCACTGGTATCCCTCCATTAGAAATGATATATCCAAGGAATAGCACCTCGCCAATCCAAAACTCGCATTTACCGTACCTGGCGTAGAGTTGATTATCTCGTCGCTTCTGTAGCACCAATCTCAGATATTTCTCATGATCACTATCACTCTTGGAACAGAAATATCATCAATGAAAACCACGACGAATCTATCTAGATCATGCACACCTTATTCTTCAGATCCATAAAATAGGTTGGTGCATTAGTTGGTCCAAATGACATAACGGTAAACTCATATAATCCATATCGGGTCGAGAAATCCGTCTTGGGAATATCCAATGGCCTAATCTTCATTTGATGATAACCCGATCGGAGATAAATCTTCGAGAATACTCTAGCATCTCTCATCTGATCAAGTAAATCTTCAATGCGGGGTAATGGATACTTGTTCTTCACAGTGACATCATTAAGGGTCCTATAATCCACGCACATCCCTTGCGATCCTTCTTTCTTCTGTACAATTAGAGCCGGTGCTCCCCAAGGTGAAGAATTCGGACGAATGTATTCATCCCCTTGTAACTCTATTAATTGCTTCTTAAGTTCCTTTAGTTCTTCTACGGACATTCTGTACAACCATTTAGAAATAGGATCAGTCCTAGGTAAGAGATCAATGACCAACTCAACTTCCTCATCTGGTAGCATCCCTAAATACTCCTCTGGAAAGACATCCGAAAAATCTCTAACCACACGGATATTGTCACCCACCAACTTCTCATCTACTAAAAATGCCGCTAGTCTGATGGTGGTAGTTACTGCAACTTCAACTTCAAATCTTTGTCCTTTGGAACTGGTGAGGTCTACGATTCCCTTAGCACAATGTATATACACTGCCTTTGCCTTTATTAACCATAACATACCAAGGATCACATCTATACTGCTCCCTTCTAACAGTATAGGGGTAGCCCATCTGGGTTAGAAACATAGGGTAAGAAAGGAAGAATTGTAGACAAGGTGAGTAATTACGAGAAATGTTACTGCGGGGGATTTATTAGCTAAGTAGATTAGTGTGTCACCCACTAAAGCTAATACATTACCTTATAGTGGTACATGCTAAGATGCCCAACTATAATGTTTCAATCAATCAAAGAAGCAAATCAAGCATTTATCATCAGAACAATCAACCAACATTTTTAAATAGAGAAAATAGTTTTAGTTTTTTTGTCTTAGGTCTCCTATCTCTTAAGAAGTTCATAAATGTGGGATTCCAAGGTGTGAAATCCATCTTGTCTTAGAGCAGAAAAGATAAGAGTAATCAGAGTATGACAGCAAAAGGTGAGACAGGATCAAGATAAGATAAGTATAGAATGAATCAGAGTAAGGTAAGTAGGTAAGGGTTTTGTCCATTTCTATCTAGGTCTCGTCCTACAGTCAACATTTCCTCTGATACCACTTCTGTCACACCCGGCTTTAAAGGACCAAGCCAGGTGCATCTCATACATGCGCCAAGAAGACAACATATATAATAACAGAGTGCATAGAGATAAATGTCACAATAATCAGAGTATTTATTACATAGCGGAAGACTTACAAAATAAATTATAAATATAAAACGAACTAAGGATCGTTGGCGCCGATGTCAACTGAGAAACGCCACCTAGATCAAGTCGGATGCCTCGGTACTTGACTCCACTTGAAACCACCTGTTCTTCTCCTGTGGGGGGTGTGAGACAGCAAGGGTGAGCTCACACATGTTCATCGCTCAACAAGTTGTGGGGAATAATGTGACATGAACTCACCAAAGGTGGGAGTTCATGAAGTGTAAGGCTGATCAACAATAGAGGTTAAAGCTGAGCATTGCTTTTAAGTAGTTGGTCAAATTTTTTTTAGCAGTTACTAAGTGTAAGTGAATACCAAACCATAATACAATAATAGAACAAAATTAATAACAAATCCCATGCAAATGCAAATGACAAATTGAGTTTAGGTTCCATAATTTAATCATCGGAGAGTCCTGAGCCGCTCATGACCGTGAGCTCGGCTAGTATACCAGTTTTACACTCTGCAGAGGTTGTACCCTTTACCCACAAGTCGTGTTTCCCATGTCGCCAGGGTTAGCTAGGCCCTTAGACACTACCAAGGTGAATGGCTAGGGATCCACTACGAGGCCTTTACAAAGTTCCACTAGCTTCCGAAAACCCGCTACAGTTTATGGGAAGTTCCAATGCAGGGTTCCTGGCCGACCGCCATCGCAGCAAAATCAACCAGGGACCTCCCTACACTGACCACTCCCCTACTGCCCTTGCCCCTTTCGGGTAAGGTAGTCTTCCACTAGCTTTCCTAATTAGTCAGCCAAGGGGTCCCATTCCTCCCTTGTGGTGGCACGTGGTTCTCAAGTTAAGCTCCATGTTCCAATTAACAATAACATAATGATCTTGACATGAACATAAATAGAATAACAAAATAACTGGAACATGGATATAATGAAATATTAACCCAAAAACCACGTAAAGCAATAGCATAAACTACCCAAGTGATTCAGGGGTAAACAAGGTAATGAGATAAACAATCTAGGGTGACCTATTAGGTCCCATCAAAATTTAACCTATGCATGGTAAATGATTATAAAGAACATTATTGGGTAACAAAAGTGAATCAAGGGCACAACTTGCCTGGCACTTGAGATTCCAGGTACCAACTTGCTTTTCAGATGACACATCCTCGCGCTAGTCGTAGCAATACAAACAAACATGGTATAGATAAAATTAACATCACACCAAACATAAGAACAAACTGAATAATAATGATCTACGCGTTTCTACGAGACTAACGCAACTGGAACGGAACAAATCGGAATCAAAACGGAGAAGTTACGAATTTCTGAAGATTTTATGTGTTTGGTACGAGAATAACTAGGTGATCAAATTTAATATAGTTTTCATGCTAAAACAGTGTCACTAGGTGATAAACAATAATATTACCAAATTATAGGAACTGGAATGGGTTAAAAATGAGTTAAAATAAATTTTATATGAATTTTACAAGTTCTGGAATTGTTTTTATATAAGAAATTCATTTTATAAATCAATTTCTCTGATTTTCTCGGTGTTTGGACTGCGCACATAAAATCCAGAAAGTACAGGGGCGACCTTGCAAAATTCCCGAGACACAGCCAACAGTGCACGGGACGGCGGGTTCTATTTTGTAATAACCTAGGGTCTCTTACGCAAAATACTCAGCGCGAAGGGGTATTGTGATCACAGGGCCGTCCGATTAGAATCCAACGCGCCAGATAAGTTGATTCATAACTGTGAACCGGTATCAAATGAAGGCCACTGGATCGCGATCTAATGGCTCGCAACTATGACCCATCCTGGCCACTGGATGAACGATTCACGATCCGAGCTGTTCACCCAGCATCCTACGGCTACTATCACACCTAACCCAAGCGCTATGCTCCCCAAGCGATCCAACGGCCAGGAGGCCCTCACCTACCTGGCTACCTCCCAGTCTTTACCAAGGCCGACCAGACGCCGGCGGCTCCACCGATTCCCACGGCCGCGCCATAGTTGGCCCAGCGCATACCTTCCAGTCTTTACCAGCTAGTCGAAAAAAACTACCCTGACCCTAGGGCTAGAATGACGTGCATGGGAGGCAAGTGCAGGGGGTAGTTTGGATGAACCCGGCAGGTGTGCTGCGCCCCATCGCAGAGACCCGGCGGCCATGGTTGCTACACCGGTGAGCGTGGAAGGTTACAAGAATACCAGATTGATCGAGTTGATAGTGTTTGCGTCGATACCTTGAGGTAGTACCCGCCGACCGGCCCAGGGAACGGAGGATACGGTGCTAACGCCAAGGGATCGAAGGTGCTTCACCAAGCAGCTTCGGCAGTGACCTCCCGTCACCACGGTGACCCACACGCCGACTCTATCCTCGACCCTCTCTCTCTCTCTCCACTTCGGCTGGATTCTCACGGTGATGGCGGTCCGCTACCCTTCACGGTGGAGGCGCCATAGCCACGATTCGGCCCGAGGATGCCGCACATGAGTTTATGAGGCCGACTACCCGGTTGTTACGCGTGGCCTGGATCGAATTCTACGCAACCCCAACTAATCACGCGCGTTTAGCTCGGGTGGTTGAAGGCTGTTGACGACGCGCAGCGGCCAGAGCAGAAGAACGGTCTGCAGAGCAGGGCCCGCCTGGCAGTGGAATGCCAGTGATTCACGTGGGCGGTCTGTTGCAGCGAGCCGCGGTTCTGGAGAAGTGGATGAATCCGACATCAGGGTCCCACACCATCAGTGAGCGCGGCAAGCTGAGATGCTGGGTGCGCGCGGTGGAGTCCGACGGCTAGGGTTTGCCGCCGCAGTGGAGTTGGGGTAAATGGGCCAAGATAGATTCAGCCCAATAGGTCTTATTCCCTTTCCTTTTTCTTTTACATTTTCTGTTTTGTTTTTTTTTATTTTTGAATTCCAATTTCACATTCAAATTTTTGTGGCAAGTTTGTTCTCAGATCAAATATGAAATTTTGAATATTCGAGTATGGGATGAATCCATTGTTTATAAATTTATTATTATTTTTTTTGCCTCGTTTAGTATTTTTTTTCCTTCCTTTATACAATTTCCAATTTTCTAAGATTTGAATTAGGTTTTAATCCCTAATTCCCATTCTTAAAGTAACCCTATTAATATTATCATTATTATTAAATGCACAAACAATTAACTCCAGCATGATGCATGATATATTTTATAGGTGGTTGGCTAATCAATCATTTTAAAGATGGTTGTTCACATGTTTTAAGATATAGAGACATATCACATAAGAGGATTACTTTCTTTAATATGATTTAGAAACTTGGGTATTACAATATTATTGTTGTTAATCCGATGATTAAACAAGATCATATTGTGATAATTGGAACATGGAGTGACCACCCGGGAAAACAGTGCAACCACGAGTGCTATCATGGCTCTGGCTTTGGTAATTAGCTTTATATGCTTAGTGCCTAGCAACCTTACCTGAAATATGGGCAAGAGGGGGAGCGGTGGTGGTGGTAGCCCACGTTAACATGGGAACGTATTCTTGGCTAAGGTACCTCACCCAGGGGGCCTCCACCATCGACTTTAGAAACCTTAGCATGTTGCTTAGTATTAAGAGTATTCTGTGAAAGCCTCATAGTGGATCCCTAGCCACTCACCTCGAAAGTGTTTACGGGTTTTGGCCGACCCAGGCTAGAGGGGATACACGGCTTGTGGGTAAAGTTGTACCACCTCTGCAGAGTGTAAAACTGATATATCAGTCGTGCTCACGGTTATGAGCAGCCTGGACTCCTCACATGATAATTGAACTTGAAGATGGAAATAAATCGATATCCGATGATCTGTCAATGGTTTGCTTAAGTGGTTTCACTTAAGTGTTTTTGATATACTCTTATACCTTTGTTTAATGAGAATACATGGGATTCACACTTATTAGTAAGGCAAGTGTTGTTAATAAAATGTTGACCAACTAAAATGCTAGAGTAAGGGAGTTATAAGATATTTCCTTTGTGAGGAATCTCCACAAATTGGAACCTCTCACCATTACAATATTGATCACAATGAAAACCACAAGAGTAAGGGAGGGAATAAAAACACACACAAGAGCTAGAGTCACAGCAGTGACACACACACAAGTCAAGAAACGAGCACACTAAACACAACGCAGCGAGTTCACAACTCAACAAGTGCTCAAATCTCAAACACAATGATCCAGATGCGTGCTTGCGGAGTCTAGGCATCTTAGGATGTTCAATGGAGGTTTTTTTGTTGCTCCATGCGCCTAGAGGTCCCTTTTATAGCCCCAAGGCAGCTAGGAGCCGTTGGAGCTCCATTTGGTAGGCAATTCCTGCCTTCTGTCTGTTGGCGCACCGTGCACCACCGGACATGAACAGTGCACGATTTGTTTCCTTCTTTGGCGAAGCCAACCGTTGAACCCTCGGTCCCTTGGCACACCGGATGCTGTCCGTGCACACCGGACAGTCCAATGCGGCCTAGTGATTGTTGCCTCTGGCCACGCGTCTCCTGTTGATTGCGCGTCGAGCACGCTGCCGACCGTTGGCGCGGACGTGTTGGCCATCATCGGACAGTCCGGTGAATTTTAGTCGCAGCATACTTGGCGATTTCCGAGAGCAGCGAGTTCGTCGCTGAGCCAGCCTGGGCACCCGACACTGTCCGGTGCACCCGCAGCTGGTGCTCCACTAGTTGTTTTAGATTGCTCCTTCTTGGACTTGGCTTAATTGAGTTCCTGGCACTTATACCAGCATGTTTAGCACATGAAACAATTGACTAAGTGTATAGAACTTACCTTCATACTTGATCCATCTTGATATTGCTTTGCTCAACATTATGTTAGTTCACACATAGTGTGTTGTAAATTTAATCACCAAAACAATATAGAAATAGCCTAAGGGCACATTTCCCTTTCAATCTCCTTTTTTGGTGATTTATGCCAACATATTAAAAAGCAACTCATTTTGAACTAACATATCTAGAAGAGCTCAAAAGCGCAAGTTTATGTCAAATTTAAGACCACTAGGATTATTATAGAATTTGGCATATATGTATCACTTATGTATTGAGAAAAAAATAATTTGATAAGATTGATATCGAAACGATCATTGATGACTTTGCCTCAAGAAATATTAGAATAAACTTTTGAGGTATTGTAAAATTTATTTGATATAAAATTTAGATATCAGATTAATTGTTATCGGTATAATACAATATATATATATATAGAAAAAATATTATACTTATAAAGGGGCTACTTTTTATGTTCGTCCTAGGTCACCGAAATCTCATCTCTGATATTGTTGGCAACGCATCTTATTAAAACTTTGATTATTAATTTTAGTCATGTGTTACGTGTAGGGAGCAAGAAAAAATAAATAAAATGTTTGTGCAAGAGGTGACAATGATAAATAATTTCTACTGAAGTTGTAGAGTAGTAGGGTCTTTTTACTAATTAAGCTGAAATAAGTATCTATTGAGCAGTTTATGGCATTATGATAATTTGTCCTTCAGATTATATAGTTTGACCTAATAATATATCTGTTCGCTCATCTAGATTATTAAAGTTAAATTATATAATCTAAATAAATTATAAGCCGAAACAAACAGCTCTATAAATTGATTCTCAAACTGGGTTTGGGGTGTTTGTCTTTGGAGCAAAATGTTTTCCAAGCCGTTCCGAGCTGGAACGAATCCACAACAAGCGTTTGTCACGGACTCACGGTGGTCCGACTGTTTCCGGGTAGAATCATGATAGATTCGACGTGCCAAATGAGCCTCATGTTCAAAAAAAAACACTACAAAAATCTACAACTATAATCTGGCAACGGCAACAGGCCACATGTGTGACCCCTCAACTTCCGGAACACCGAACACACATTAATCCATCTTGGTAATTTCGTTAGGAAGCCTACCGTCAGTTGGCCTTTTTTAAATAAAGGCATAATGGTCGTGACATCCAGGCTTGCTATCCCTTAGACTTAGACTATGCAGATGCATTTGCCATGGCCATGATCGATAACATCGAACCTGAAGACTGCAGCAGCAACCAAACCATCAAGATCCTGAGGAACCTAACGCAAAGTTTATTTTCAAGAAGAGCACAGGAATGCTCATTTCCGAACAATTGAAGGTCTCGTTACAAGCAAGCATGCTCACACATAGGAACTCAACTTTCGTCATAGAAGACGCATCACTGAACAAGCAAACACCCAGAACAGACTTGGCTTATTCCATTCACCGATTGACAGGGCAACCGTTTCAAGCAGATGGCTTCATCAAGGCAGCGACCTTCTGGACAGACGGCCTCTCCATCAGACCAGACCACCAGGCCTTCACATGCGGGTAGGCGTCGAGCACAGATGCGTAGGGCGTAGCGAACAGGCAGAGAGTGACAGACACATGGTTCAGGTCGGCGAGGCTGAGGAAGTCTCCAGCAAGGTACTTGCACTTGGTCAGGCGTGCCTCGTACACCTCTAGCACCTTCTTCAGCTTCTCAAGGTTCTCATCCACAACTTTCTGGTCGGTGGTTCCCCCAAGCATCGGACTGATGAGGACCTGGAAGAGGATGGGGTTCAGTGCAGCGGTGTACTGGTTAGCCTCCACCTCGATCCAAACATCCACCATTGCTGCCTCCTCGAGGTTTCCTTCCCTCAACAGCTCTGGCTTGTTTTTGCGAGCAGCGTACTTGCAGATTGCTCGTGATTCTATAGCACACAGATGGAAAATATTTAAATAAGAATAAAATTAGGAAAGCAACGTCATTAGTAGATGCAAAATGATTCTACAGCACTAGCATTTGACTATCTCTCTCTCTTTTTTTTGCGAGACCTAGTCCAGACGCAGATGCTCATGTATACATGAGTGCACGCTCACCTTTATGAAAGGTGCACGCACCTTGACTGCCTAACACTTCTCAGAAAGTAACAAGTAAAAACAGAAGGTGGCGTCCCATCTGTGCACTTGATTTGATTTTACATGGAAGCTACATGCCCCATGAAGAGCGAGTGAAATAATGTGTTTGCTCCAATAAGCTTATTGAACCCATCATGTTTGCCAGTAATTCACTCATATGGAACAATACACACTCACCAAGCCACAGCATATGATGAGACAGAACAAGATATTATGACATTTCGCACTCAGACAATCTTTTTCTTTTAACATCATGGTGTATCTATAAATGTGGCTTCATTTAGTCAAATCTCTTAAAATCATGTGCTTCTACCTTCTAGCAAAATCTGAGATATCATTTAAGTGGACAGTGATGTGCTAACCATGTCACATGGTACAACACAAGCGAGAATTAGTCACAGCAACAATGTATAATAAAAACAATTGTCCTATTTCCATGCAAAAAAGGATCCGAAGACATAGGATCATACCGAAGAGGTACAAGTCACCATCCTGCAGAGCTGGAACCTGACCAAACGGCTGCAGAGAGATAGATAACCATATCAAGAGTCAGGGCAGGCGCATACAAGAACCAGATATTCAAATGTTTCGCATCCGTGCATGCTTTGCCAGTTAAAATTTCAGTGAGCTTTATTATTGTGCACATCAAATTTAATTTCAGGAAGGTGAAACGAGTATCAATCCATTCCTGCATAAAATTCTACAAAAACCTACTATGACCCATCCAACAAACAATTGCCATTCAACTGCTCGACTATGTTATTTCCCTACATCCATTTGCAACAATTGCTCAGACCAATAAAGTAACACGGTTCATCCCACCATCCTGCTAACTGAACACCTAATCCCATCCAGATGGAGTTACGGAGCTTGAGTCCGGCTCGCTCAGCCCAGATCTTCGGTAATCGAAGGGATCAGGGAAGACAGCAGATGGTGAACACGGGTTATTATAGTGGAAGGTGCGTGGACGGATAGTAGGTAGAGGAAGTGGCGAAGTACTTTTCATCCGGTTCCTACGCTTAGTCCAGATCTGAAACAACCTACAGAAATTCCATGATTCCATTTCTTATAATCTTCTAATTAATTTTACCACTTACAGTATGGAACAGATTCCCTGATTTGTCAATTTTGGATTCCCTCCGCGAAACCCCAGCCTTAAATCCTAAACCCCCCCCCCCCCCCCCCAGTTTGCCGTGAAACAAAACCCTTAACGGGTGGCTAAGCGCTAGAGGGGAGTCAGATCGGCCGTCGACGATAGGCCGACTGCAGCGCCACGCCACCCCCATCGCGCGAACGGAACGGACGCTGCATTTCAATTACCGGGAAGAACAAACAAACAACAACGACAACGGGAGAGGGAGGATCGGGAAGGTACGGTACGTTGCGGACGATGTGCTCGGGGCTCTTGTGCTCGGCGGTGGCGAAGTTGATGGGCACGATCTCGTAGTCGGAGCCGGCCTCCTCCAGCGCCGTTGCGCACCTCGTCACGTTCCACGACATGACCGCCCCGTACAGCTTCATCGGAGCCATGGTGTCCCAGACCCAACCCTCTCCTCTCCTCTCCTCTCCTCTCCTCTGTTTGTTTGCCTGGGGATTCTATGCGCCCAACTCTCTACGCAAGTGGCACATCGGGTGGTTCACTGGTTCCCCTTTTAATAGACGAACTGGGAGGGCGCGCGGCGACCGGGTGTGGCTGTTTTTTAGTTTTTTTAGTAGGAATACGGGTGTGGCTGTGTTTTTAGTTTTTTTTTTAAGTAGGAATACGGGTGTGGCTGTTGAGTGGAGTGGAGTCGTAGTGGAGACCAACTTTTTTTTTTTTGTAAATTGGCCATTTTCGGGTTTTTTTCCCACATTTATGCCCTTGTCAGTTTCATTTCAAAAAATGGACCTTTAGCTCGGCGATATCATCATTGGCGCCGAGCTTCTGTGTGCCGGCGCTAATATTATTGGCGCCTGTCTGGCTGACGGGGATGCCTCGCTGGACGTGACGTGTCAGGAGGTCGGCGCCAAGATCTATGGCGCCGACCCCCCTAGCGGCGGCAGTACACGTGTCAGGGGGTCGGCGCCATAGATCTTGGCGCCGACCCCCTATATTCAACATAATTCAAACCCTAATTTTGACCCGCGCCCAGGGACTTTTCGCCAGCCGCCGCGCCGCCTTGTTCGCCCCCGCGCCGCCATAGCCGACGCCGCCCGGCGCCCTCCCACCGCGCCACTGCCGCCCGCGACGCCCCGGCCGCGCCGCCCCGCCACCGGCCCGCCCGCCCGCGCCGCCCTCCCGTCGTGACGCGCCGCCCCGCCACGCCCGCGCCGCCCCGCCCCCGGACGGCCACGCCCGCGCCGCGCCGCCCCCGAACGGCCACGCCCGCCCCGCCCCGCCACCGGCCGGCCACGCCCGCGCCGCCCCGCCCCCGGACGGCCACGCCCGCGCCGCGCCGCCCCCGGACGGCCACGCCCGAGCCGCCCCTGCCCGCGTCCGGCCGACCCCGCCTGCGCCGGCCCGCCCCGCAAGCTCCGCCGCGCCGCCCAAGAAGTGCCGCCGCCAACGCCCGTCCCACGGCCGCGCCCCGTTCCGGCCAACCCCGCGAAGCCCAGTTCCCTCCCGGCGCCCCGCCCCCGGCCGTCGACACACTGCCCCGCCCCGGCGCCCGCTCCTCGCCCGCGTCGTCGTCGTCCATCCCCGACCCCGACCCCGACCGTCAAGGTAAATTTTATATGGTTTTTGTTATTATGTAAGCATTTTGTGTTAATTATGTTAGATTGTTGTGCTATAATTTGTTGTTTTTTGAATGTGATGAATGTTAGTTATTGTGATAAATGCTAATTTGATTGAATATTATGAATGTGAGTCAAATGTGCATGTTTTTTATCCTCCCCGTGCAGGGGAGGTGCTGTCAAAATTTGCAATTATTATATATGAGTATTTTATAAGGTGG
This sequence comes from Zea luxurians, assembly GCA_029449295.1. Classification (NCBI taxonomy): domain Eukaryota; kingdom Viridiplantae; phylum Streptophyta; class Magnoliopsida; order Poales; family Poaceae; genus Zea; species Zea luxurians. Next base: position 6,432,746 of record JAOPSE010000016.1, read on the forward strand.
TTAGTATATTAGTGGGTGGTGGTTATATTTATACTTATTTAGGTACTAATTAGTGGTTTGTGGTTAGGTAATAACCATCCACAGTTTATATTGAATTTTTAATTGGTGTTTCAAATAGATGGACAATTTTTTGAGCTTGTATCATGGAGGCAATGTGGAACAAGATCCGTATGGAAATGCCAAGTTCATTGACATGCGACACGTGCCGGTACTATTCGATGGTAGACCCTCCTTGAGAGATGTGTTTACAAAGGCTAAACAAAAGTTAGGTTACCATGAAGCTGATGACATTACGGTTGACGGAGTGCTTAATATCGGTCATCCACCAAATGTCATAAGACGAGTCATCCCAATTGATTGTCAACTGGATTGGGATAATTATATTACTTCGGCTATGAAGACCCATTTGCAACTCATGGAGGTTGTGGTGCGTCCGGTTGTAGTAGACCGTCCCCCTGAAGACTTTGATCGTGCTATCGATGACGTGCCAACTGTTCCTGATGCTCAATCTGGCCCCAATTTGATCCCATTAAGTCAGTCAGGAGATGGTCTGCAGACAGATTTAGCTGCGTGTATCCCTTTGGCACAAACCAATTGCAGTAAGTCTTATTGGCATTACATCTTCATTTTGGACCATGAGCACTTTGCTCATTCCATTTGACGTGGGACTGATCATCTTGTACATGTTGCAGGAGAGACTCCTACTCTTGTGGTTGATCCTCAGACTGAGGCACGTGGCTGCTTCGGTGATGGTTTTATTGCCTCCAACAGTCCTGAGTTTAGGAATGAAGAGGAGACATATGCCTTTGCTATGGCTGCCGATTCAGATGATGATCGCCCAGTTGGTGAACTCACAGAGAGTGACATTGAGATGTTGCAACGTGTTTTTCCAGATGGTCGGGATCCTAGAGTGCATGAGTTCAGCGATCTTAGTCTTTCTCATCAGGCAAATGCAGAGGGCAGGGATGATGAGCTGCTTGACGCTCCTGAGGCCGGTCCTAGCATGATGATTGAAAAGGGTAGGGTCTTCAAGGACCTAACTGCCTTGAAGAGGTGGTTGCAGCATTACGCAGTCTTACGTAAGAGTCCGTATAGAGTACTTCATTCGTACGAGAAACGTCGTTACACGGTTGTATGCGACAAGGATAACTGTTCATGGAGGGTTTGTGCTAGGATACAAAAGATCACCGCAAAGTGGAAGATAACAAAAGTAGTGGGGCCACACACATGTGCTGAACATGAGTTAACGATGAAACATCGCCAATTGACATCAACCCTCATTGGGAAGCGACTTATGGGAATACTGCAGTCGGAACCAAATATGAAGGTTAGGACAATCATGAGGATCGTGGAGAATGTGTTTGATGGGTACAAGATAACATATGGTAAAGCTTGGAGGGCTAAGCAGTGTGCGTGGAAGATGATATATGGGGACTGGGAGTCTGGGTACGAGCAGCTACCTGTTCTTTTGAATGCAATGAAGGCGGTCAATCCAGGCATGCATTATGAGTACATCCCTAAACCAAATGCATGGATTGATGGGAGACAGATATTCTTCCGTGCGTTCTGGTGCTTTCCCCAGTGTGTGGATGCCTTCCGGCATTGTCGTCCTATCTTTTCAATTGACGGCACATTTCTTCTCGGCAAGTATCAGGGCACTCTTCTAATTGTCATATCCGTTGATGCAAACAACAAGCTAGTTCCCCTAGCATTTGCTCTGGTTGAGAAAGAGAACAAAGACAGTTGGGGCTGGTTCCTGCGACTGGTCCGGATACATGTGGTTGGCCCAGGACGGGAAGTTGGTGTAATATCAGATCGGCACCAGGGAATACTCAACGCGGTCCGTGAGCAGATCGATGGGTACCCTCCTATTCATCACAGGTGGTGTACTCGACACCTTGCTGAGAATCTTCTGCGTAAGGATGGTGTCAAGGATAACTTTGAGCTTTTCTAGGAGACATGTCGACAGCTAGAAGACAAGTTCTTTAGAGAAAAGTTAGAAAAGCTCAAAGTCGCAACAAATGCCGAAGGTAGAGATTGGTTGAATGGATTGATGCCGGATTTGGAGAAGTGGACGAGAGCTCACGACTTAGGTGGATGGAGATATGAGTTCCAGTGTAGTAACATGGCCGAGTCATTCAACAAATTATTGTTGGGCATACGTGGTATGTCGGTCACTGCTATAGTGACATTTACCTTTTACAAGCTTGTGGCATGGTTTAATGATAGACACACCCATGCAGTTGGATTGCAGAATGAGGGAGAGAGATGGGCTCCAAAGCCTAAGACCTTTCTAGAGAAGGCAAAGGAAAGGGCAAACACACACACTGTTGATTGTTTTGACTTACAGTCAGGGACATATGAGGTATTCCTTCAAGCTGGTACAACTTCTGACGGCGAGTCACAAGAGTCGAGGAAGCATGTGGTTGTCCTTAATGACTTGTCATGTACTTGTGGCGCACCCAGGCAATACCATTTTCCATGTTCTCATCTAATCGCAGCTGCTCGAGCTCGTAACTTTGACTTAGAGAGGAGGATACCTCAAGAGTTTACTATTGATAAACTAGTGTTGACTTGGAGTCCAAGATTTATTCCTTATCGTGACGCGGGTGAGTGGCCTCCGTACGATGGCCCAAAGTATGTCGCTGATCCAAGCAGTCGTTGGACCAAGCGTGGATCCAGGAAGAGGACGAGGCACAAGATGGTTATGGATCAGGTTGGTGGTAGGAGTAGAAGGGGAAGGAGAACACCATTTCTTACCGACCCCGAGCAGTATGAGTGTGGCAAGTGCGGTAGACTTGGTCATAATTCACGCACTTGTCGTTGGCAGATTAGCGAGGTTTGTATTTTTAGTTTAATGATACTACCTTAATTTTATTTAATAAGGCTATATTACTTACTAACATTAATTTCATTTTGTAGGATGGCACAGTTCCACCTCCTCGACCCGTTCTACGACGAGAGCCACCGGGGGGCGCCTTCTGTCGGAAGGCCAGGTATTTAATTGTAATTATCTGTTGTAGATTTGTTGTTGTACAATGGTGTTGCTTATATAATATTTTTCCGTGTAGGACCTAGCAACACTTCGTTCTAGGACACACAATGGGTTCCTAGACATGGTGTTCGACGACAGGTACACTAATTACCTCAGACGAGCAGGTCTAGATGTAATATCGTACCAGTTACGACGCGGGTTGCCTACTATTGATTCGGCGGCCATTACTGCACTTGTGGACAGGTATTGTTAGGATTTTGTAAAAATATTCTTGAATCATTGAGCTCGTTTACACTAATTTTTTTAATTATGTAGGTGGCGGCCTGAGACACATAGTTTTCATCTTCCTTTTGGTGAGATGACAGTCACATTAGAGGATACACAGAAGATACTTGGACTCGATGTTGGTGGCAGAGCAGTGACAGGCCAATGTGACTCTGACGGTTGGAGGGCTAGAGTTGAGGCCTTTCTTGGTAGAGAGCTTCCTGCTGAGGGCGTTGAAAGGACTGCTGGAGTAGGCATCACATGGCTCCGTCAGTCTTTTGGTGTGTGCCCTGCTGATGCTGATGAGGCTACAGTCCAGTTCTATTGTCGAGCTTGGATCCTGCACATGTTTGGTTGTGTCCTCTTCCCAGACGCCACAGGAGACTGTGCGTCCTGGATGTACATCCCATGTCTCACCGACTGGGATACAGCTGGACACTACAGTTGGGGCTCCGCTGTGCTTTCTTTTTTGTACCGGCAGCTTTGTGAGGCTTGTCGTCGTACGTCCTCCTCTTCGTCTATAGGCGGTTGCGTCTACCTCCTGCAGATATGGATGTGGTACGTCTTCGACCGACGTCTTCAAAATTTTATTTAATAAGGCTATATTACTTACTAACATAAATTTCATTTTGCAGGTTTCGCATACCAGTTGGTCGACCACGTGTTTTCCAGCCTAGACCCTGGCCATGGATGATTTATGGAAATGCACGTCTTCGACCGACGTATGCTTATATTTGGGACCAGGTGGCAGCTCCTTTTGCGAGAGCTAAGAGGGCATACATGGAGTATGTTAACGAGTTTGACACCCTTTCGGCCTCTAGCGTAAGTACTCAACATGTATATCTTATCATTATGAAATTTGTTTTATTATACTTAACATAGATTGCTTCATTTTTGTTTCAGGTCTCATGGCAGCCATACAACGCACCTGAGTATGCTGGGATGATCTTTAGTGTAGTATGCAGCAGTGAAGATGAACTCTATATGATGCAATGTCCTTTGGTCTGTTTCTGGTGTGTTGAGTGGCACCTACCTCACAGGGTTCAGAGACAGTTTGGTAGGAACCAGCTATGGCCGGTTGAAGATGTTCCTACTTCAAAGGAGCTACACAAGTAAGTTCGCAATCTATAAATCCAGTTTGCAATTTATAACATCAATCATTCTTAACTTTGTGTTCTTTAAATGATATGATTTGTGTGTAGATTTGTAACACCCGGATTTTAGGGGTCCAAAACCCGGGCGCTAACATAAACACCAGGTATGCTGGGACCAAGTCTCACACATATGATGTATAGTGGCACAGGATCGAATGTCACATCTTTATACATAACAGGAGTTCTATACAAAATAAATAATTACATTATAAGGAGACAACGATCCAGCAACCCAAAGTTGACTGGGAGACGACGACCTAGACCTCTCACGAACTCATCGCAGCATCCTCCAAGTGCTTCATCCTGTGGTACCTGTTCTTGACCTGTGTGTGTGTGAGACAGCAAGAGTGAGCTCACATACGTTCATCGCTCAACAAGTTGTGGGGAAATAATGTGCATGAACTCGCCAAAGGTGGGAGCTCACGTGAAGTGTAAGGCTTACCAAAGGAGATGGTTAGAGCTGAGCATTGCTTTTAAAGTTGGTCAAAATTTTATTAGCAGTTACTAAGTATAAGTAAATACCAACCCAGTTAAGTAATAGAACAAAAGTAACAACTTCACCTGCAATGCAATGCATATGACAAATTGAATTTAGTTCCATCATTTAATCATGTGAGGGTCCGAGCTGCTCATGACCGTGAGCACGGCTAGTATACCAGTTTTACACTCTGCAGAGGTTGCGCATCTTTACCCACAAGTCGTGTATCCCATGTCGCCAGGGTTTGCAAAGCCCTTAGACACTTCCGAGGTGAATGGCTAGGGATCCACTACGAGGCCTTTACAAAGTTCCACTAGCTTCCGAAAACCCGCTACAGTTTATAGGAAGTTCCAATGCAGGAATCCCTTGCAGGACCGCCATCGCAGCAAAATCCTCCCGAGGGCCTCCCTACACTGACCACTCCCCTACTGCCCTTGCCCCTTTCGGGTAAGGTAGTCTTCCACTAGCTTTCCTAATTAATCAGCCAAGGGGTCCCATTCCTCCCTTGTGGTAGCACTGTTTTCCCGGGTGGTCGCTCCATGTTCCAATTAACATAATGATCTTATCATGAACAATAAATAACAACTGATAACAAAAGTGTAATCATGAATAGTGTATCTCCATACCCAAAACCACATATAGCACTAGCAAGTACTACCCAGAAAGTTCAGTGGTAAACAAGGTATAAAGATAATCAAACTAGGTAACCTGTTGGGTCCCATCAAATTAACCTATGCAGATCATTATGATTAATCAGAACATGGCTGGGTAAAAAGAAGTGATCAAGGGCACAACTTGCCTGGGCCTTGAGAATCCAGGTACCAGGATGATCTTCAGATGACACGTGACCTCACTGCTAGTCGTAGCAATTCAAACAAACATGGTATAGGCAAAAATTAACATTACACCAAACATATATGCAAAATACATATTAATCATCTACATATTGAAATAAGATCATAGGAACAAGAATCATTAATTTTGGAGTTATAGATTTTAAGTTATGAATTTCTGTAGCTTTTATGTATTTAATACAAGATTAAGTATTAGATAAATTTAAATGAGCCTTTCATGCCAAAACAGAGGCACAAAATGATGAAGAATATTATTACAAATTTTTAGAAACTGGAATGGTTCAATTTGGAACTAAAATGGATTTTCTATGAATTATCTAAGTTCTAGCAATTATTTTTATATTAAAAATCTATTTCCTATTTTATTTATTCAATTTATTCAATCACTGTACTGGGCCTCAAATTCACAAAAGGTCAGGGTTTATTGTGTAAGATTCCCTAAGACTCAGTAAACCCCCCCCCCCCCGAGGGGACGGCGGGTTAGTTTCACAGAAGCCAAGGGTTTCTTTAGTAAAAAGACCAACGCGAAGAGGTATCAGTGGTTGTCGGCCGTCCGATCACACATGTGCGGTTGAGATTAGATCATGATCCAGCTCTCAGCCACGCCCCTCCGATCTCGCGTCAACGGTTGGGATTTAATGCGTGAAGGGGTATTTCTATCTCTAATCGTGACCGTTCGCTGCACGATCGACGGCCGAGGGTCAACACACGCCAGATCTAATCTCAGCCGCGCAATCCCAATCGGACGGCGCGAGATCGTCGTTCTCCTTTCCCCTGGCGGCGCTGCGCAGAGACGCCACCGCACGGCGGAGTCCTCGCCGGCGTGGACCGCGCCCGCGAACCAACGCATGAGACCCGAATTCCGCTAGCTCAAACGCACAGGAAGACAAGGCGATCTAAAAGAAGGGGTCCTCACCAGGTATGGTGTGGTCGAACGGCTTGACCACGATGCGCCGATGCACCACCGCCGCGGGCGCGCTCCGGTGTAAAATTCGCCGATGCCAGACACCCCCAACCCAATGTCGATGCCGCGGAAACACCCGCCGAGTCGAGGCGAAGCTCCCCGACCACACGCGCAAACCTGAGCGCGAGCACAGAGGAGAATCGCCGGCGGCGTGGTCGACAGGGTGTGGATTCGCCTCCGTCCGAAGTTCGCGAGCGCTTGTGAGTGGAATCGCGATGGCGGCACGAAGCGGTTGAAGAGGAGACGGGGCCGAGCACAAGACTTATATATGGTGAGGTCAGGGGGGGTCGGCAGTCAGCTGCCCCACCGGTTCCGCGCGGCGGCGGGATCCTCGGCCGCGGCCGTTACGGGGGTGAGTAGAGCTGACCCGATAGCCCCACGCGGAAGTGACAGAGTGGGCCGCACGGCGTTTGCACAAATCGATCGGGTTCCTGGGCCCACGCGTCAGCCAGAGCAAAGCGAGAAAAACCGGGCGCGACGGGGTCTGGTGCGCGGGGCCCACAGAGCCAGTGAGCGCACGCGCGGAAGGAGAGGCTGGCAGGCGGGTCCCGCGTTGACAGTGGCTGCGAACGCGCGTGAGCGCGCCCGCGGGAGGAGTTGGGCCGCGCGGTGAAAAGTGGAGATGGGCCGAATTAGTTGAAGTCGGCCCAGCTGGCTTCCTTTCTCTTTTTCTTTTTATTTTCTATTTTCTTTTCTCCATTTTCAAATCCAATTTGAGTTCAAGTTTAAATTCAAACTTTGTGAAATAACTTGTCCTCAGTTTGAATGGTATAATTTAAAAATTTAAGTGTGAAGGATGTTTATTCTGATTTTTTTATTTTATTTTATGTAGTATTTTTCTTAGTTCTTCCCTTCTCTTTTATTTTCTATTTTCTATTCCAAATTCAAATTTATACTTCTATTTTAGTTTTCAGATTTCAAATGTATCAATTGGAACCCAAAGGTGAATATAAACCATATTATTTTAATTTTACTAAGTTAAGCTTTATTCTCCTTGTTATTTATTTCATGGGATGTATAAATGGTTTTCTTTAAAAGTAAAATTCTTTTCTCATCTTTTTCTTATTTCCTAATTTCCAAAGCATTATGATACTTTGCTCAAATTTCTTCTACCAATCCCAAATTCAGAATTTGGGTGTTACAAATCCTACCCCCCCTTAAAAATAATCTCGTCCTCGAGATTTGTAAGAAAAGGGATGTATACTCATATTGTTTTCAGAACATATGCACAAACAAAGAAATCTCAGCATGAGGTATAATTTTTTTACAAAACATAGGGTCAATAGATCTTATTGTTCCTTCTAAAATAATATCATATCATCTACTAACTAAAGTAACATCTAAATCTTATAAATCATCATAATTTATATCTATGTAGCTTGGTGGAGTTGGTGGTGGTGGTGGAGGTTGTTGTTGTTGTTGTCTCTCCAACCGTACTTGCCTTATTTCTTGGCGGGCCTGACGTATTTCCTCGCGTTGTTGTCTTATCTGATTCTGCATCTCGGTCACCAGGTCTGTTAACTGTTGTATTACCAGTCTTTGGGTAGCAACCACTTGATCGATTTCAACAGGTGGAGGATTTGGAGGATTCATTTTCTGTTTGTTGTTACGTGATAATCTTTCCTTTCCTGGTATTGACCATGAAAGTTAGAAGTCATATGGTAATAGTTTTGCAAAGGACATTATTCAATAGGCGGAATGAATAAGCTAGTAGCTGGTTATAATCTGAAGATTTCTTTAGTAGGGCTTAATTTTTTTTTGTTTTATGTCCAGATTAGGGTAACCAGTCGTATAAGGTGAATATCTAAGGGTAGGATAGAATCTGTCAAGATGAGAGATATATATGGGTGAGATGGACTACAGGATGTAGGTTAAAAGTTTGTTTGTTATTAGGTGGGAATAGGCAGGTCATGCAATCCATCAAGACTCTATTGGTTGGGTTGGTTTCTCACTCTTTATTTAGTGTAGGGTGAACTAAGTTAAAAACATGTGGATAGGGTCTAATCTATTTCTCAAGTATTAACTGGTCCATTAAGTAACTCACTTTAGATTAGATCATATTAGGTTAGATGGGATCTAGATTAGATTGGATATGGCTAGATGAGACTAGTTAAAGTTAGATAGATCTTCCTGGGTAGGATGTATTTTATCAAGATATGTTTAAAAATCTCTGTTAGGTTAAAACAGAGGGGGTTATGCAACTATCAGATGGGTAAGGTAGTTGCATATGGTTAGGTGGTTGTATATGGTAAAGTTGGTCTAGGGCACCAATTTTAGGTTAGATTGGTATAACTAGATTAGACTAGATAGAATCTCATTAATTTTAATTAGGTCACGGTTGTTATTCTAGAGTGGGATAAATATTCAATTTAGGGCAAGATGAATCCATAAGATAAGATAGGATCTTTTTAGATGAGATGGATCTACTAAGATAAGGGAGAATCTTTTAAGGTAAGATGAATTGGCTAGAATGAGATCTTTTAGGATAAGATAAATCTCTTAAGCTAGATATATTCCAATGGGGATAATTTAGGTTGTCTAGTTATTTTATATGTTTACACCTATGTGTATATGCAGATGCAATTGTGAACATTACTCCACAACCCATCACACTCAATCAAAGATCCAAATCAGACAAGTATCATAAGAACAAGCATTCAAGCATATAAAAATAATAGTTTTGTTTTTTTTGTCCCTAAGAGTAGGTCTCCTATTCCTAAAAGTCACTTTTAGGCACAGGATTTCAAAGTGTGAAATCCAAGTTTGTCTTTAGAAGGAAAAGGTAAGAATAATCAGAGTAAAGCGGAAATAGATGAGAAAAGATTAAGATAAGTTTAGAAAAGAATCAGAGTAAGGTAAGTAAAGAATGGTTGTCCAGTTCTATCTAGGTTTCGTCCTACAGTCAACATTCCTCTGATACCACTTCTGTAACACCCGGATTTTAGGGGTCCAAAACCCGGGCGCTAACATAAACACCAGGTATGCTGGGACCAAGTCTCACACATATGATGTATAGTGGCACAGGATCGAATGTCACATCTTTATACATAACAGGAGTTCTATACAAAATAAATAATTACATTATAAGGAGACAACGGTCTAGCAACCCAAAGTTGACTGGGAGACGACGACCTAGACCTCTCACGAACTCATCGCAGCATCCTCCAAGTGCTTCATCCTGTGGTACCTGTTCTTGACCTGTGTGTGTGTGAGACAGCAAGAGTGAGCTCACATACGTTCATCGCTCAACAAGTTGTGGGGAAATAATGTGCATGAACTCGCCAAAGGTGGGAGCTCACGTGAAGTGTAAGGCTTACCAAAGGAGATGGTTAGAGCTGAGCATTGCTTTTAAAGTTGGTCAAAATTTTATTAGCAGTTACTAAGTATAAGTAAATACCAACCCAGTTAAGTAATAGAACAAAAGTAACAACTTCACCTGCGATGCAATGCATATGACAAATTGAATTTAGTTCCATCATTTAATCATGTGAGGGTCCGAGCTGCTCATGACCGTGAGCACGGCTAGTATACCAGTTTTACACTCTGCAGAGGTTGCGCATCTTTACCCACAAGTCGTGTATCCCATGTCGCCAGGGTTTGCAAAGCCCTTAGACACTTCCGAGGTGAATGGCTAGGGATCCACTACGAGGCCTTTACAAAGTTCCACTAGCTTCCGAAAACCCGCTACAGTTTATAGGAAGTTCCAATGCAGGAATCCCTTGCAGGACCACCATCGCAGCAAAATCCTCCCGAGGGCCTCCCTACACTGACCACTCCCCTACTGCCCTTGCCCCTTTCGGGTAAGGTAGTCTTCCACTAGCTTTCCTAATTAATCAGCCAAGGGGTCCCATTCCTCCCTTGTGGTAGCACTGTTTTCCCGGGTGGTCGCTCCATGTTCCAATTAACATAATGATCTTATCATGAACAATAAATAACAACTGATAACAAAAGTGTAATCATGAATAGTGTATCTCCATACCCAAAACCACATATAGCACTAGCAAGTACTACCCAGAAAGTTCAGTGGTAAACAAGGTATAAAGATAATCAAACTAGGTAACCTGTTGGGTCCCATCAAATTAACCTATGCAGATCATTATGATTAATCAGAACATGGCTGGGTAAAAAGAAGTGATCAAGGGCACAACTTGCCTGGGCCTTGAGAATCCAGGTACCAGGATGATCTTCAGATGACACGTGACCTCACTGCTAGTCGTAGCAATTCAAACAAACATGGTATAAGCAAAAATTAACATTACACCAAACATATATGCAAAATACATATTAATCATCTACATATTGAAATAAGATCATAGGAACAAGAATCATTAATTTTGGAGTTATAGATTTTAAGTTATGAATTTCTGTAGCTTTTATGTATTTAATACAAGATTAAGTATTAGATAAATTTAAATGAGCCTTTCATGCCAAAACAGAGGCACAAAATGATGAAGAATATTATTACAAATTTTTAGAAACTGGAATGGTTCAATTTGGAACTAAAATGGATTTTCTATGAATTATCTAAGTTCTAGCAATTATTTTTATATTAAAAATCTATTTCCTATTTTATTTATTCAATTTATTCAATCACTGTACTGGGCCTCAAATTCACAAAAGGTCAGGGTTTATTGTGTAAGATTCCCTAAGACTCAGTAAACCCCCCCCCCCCGAGGGGACGGCGGGTTAGTTTCACAGAAGCCAAGGGTTTCTTTAGTAAAAAGACCAACGCGAAGAGGTATCAGTGGTTGTCGGCCGTCCGATCACACATGTGCGGTTGAGATTAGATCATGATCCAGCTCTCAGCCACGCCCCTCCGATCTCGCGTCAACGGTTGGGATTTAATGCGTGAAGGGGTATTTCTATCTCTAATCGCGACCGTTCGCTGCACGATCGACGGCCGAGGGTCAACACACGCCAGATCTAATCTCAGCCGCGCAATCCCAATCGGACGGCGCGAGATCGTCGTTCTCCTTTCCCCTGGCGGCGCTGCGCAGAGACGCCACCGCACGGCGGAGTCCTCGCCGGCGTGGACCGCGCCCGCGAACCAACGCATGAGACCCGAATTCCGCTAGCTCAAACGCACAGGAAGACAAGGCGATCTAAAAGAAGGGGTCCTCACCAGGTATGGTGTGGTCGAACGGCTTGACCACGATGCGCCGATGCACCACCGCCGCGGGCGCGCTCCGGTGTAAAATTCGCCGATGCCAGACACCCCCAACCCAATGTCGATGCCGCGGAAACACCCGCCGAGTCGAGGCGGAGCTCCCCGACCACACGCGCAAACCTGAGCGCGAGCACAGAGGAGAATCGCCGGCGGCGTGGTCGACAGGGTGTGGATTCGCCTCCGTCCGAAGTTCGCGAGCGCTTGTGAGTGGAATCGCGATGGCGGCACGAAGCGGTTGAAGAGGAGACGGGGCCGAGCACAAGACTTATATATGGTGAGGTCAGGGGGGGTCGGCAGTCAGCTGCCCCGCCGGTTCCGCGCGGCGGCGGGATCCTCGGCCGCGGCCGTTACGGGGGTGAGTAGAGCTGACCCGATAGCCCCACGCGGAAGTGACAGAGTGGGCCGCACGGCGTTTGCACAAATTGATCGGATTCCTGGGCCCACGCGTCAGCCAGAGCAAAGCGAGAAAAACCGGGCGCGACGGGGTCTGGTGCGCGGGGCCCACAGAGCCAGTGAGCGCACGCGCGGAAGGAGAGGCTGGCAGGCGGGTCCCGCGTTGACAGTGGCTGCGAACGCGCGTGAGCGCGCCCGCGGGAGGAGTTGGGCCGCGCGGTGAAAAGTGGAGATGGACCGAATTAGTTGAAGTCGGCCCAGCTGGCTTCCTTTCTCTTTTTCTTTTTATTTTCTATTTTCTTTTCTCCATTTTCAAATCCAATTTGAGTTCAAGTTTAAATTCAAACTTTGTGAAATAACTTGTCCTCAGTTTGAATGGTATAATTTAAAAATTTAAGTGTGAAGGATGTTTATTCTGATTTTTTTTATTTTATTTTATGTAGTATTTTTCTTAGTTCTTCCCTTCTCTTTTATTTTCTATTTTCTATTCCAAATTCAAATTTATACTTCTATTTTAGTTTTCAGATTTCAAATGTATCAATTGGAACCCAAAGGTGAATATAAACCATATTATTTTAATTTTACTAAGTTAAGCTTTATTCTCCTTGTTATTTATTTCATGGGATGTATAAATGGTTTTCTTTAAAAGTAAAATTCTTTTCTCATCTTTTTCTTATTTCCTAATTTCCAAAGCATTATGATACTTTGCTCAAATTTCTTCTACCAATCCGAAATTCAGAATTTGGGTGTTACAAGATTTGACCGGCGGAAGCAAAAGAAGATAACGGACTTTCGTCAACATCATCTGATATTTATAAATGATTGGGAATCGGGTGCTGAGAATATATATTCCAACGATGAGTTGCACAACAACAGTGATTACAGGCGGTACCAAGCTTGGTACCAGGGTGCGACTCGTTGTAAGCTTCGCCAGCAGTGGACAGCGGAAGACTACGCCGACATTGATTCTTCTGACGATGAAGAAACAGAGTATGACCTGTCCACTAGACTGGGAACCCAAGTGGAGGCGGCACCCATATTAGATCGAGTGGTAAGTTTAACTCGATTTTAATACTTGACATGTATAAATTGTATGTGTGATGCAAATTGTGTTGTACAGGGTAACACATTGCGACGGTCGGTAGAGGACATTGATCGCCAACTTTTGACTGTGGGCGACAGCAGCATGCGCAGCTTCTTGCAGGTAAGCCCACATGCATCGTTTATAGCCTTAAGCGTGTTATGAATATGTTGTAAACTAATATGTCTTTGGCATGCAGCGTTTATCTAGGCGCCTACGTGGAGCTGCTGCTCGCTGTGGCTGCACGACTACTGTTGCACATTGTAAGGCCCAAAATCTATATAAGAAAAAAAAAAAAATAATAATAAAATAAATACATGAAGGAATGAAATAGAAAATTCAGATATCTCAAATTATACCTCAGTGTTGAAAATTGAGGACTGAATTTTGGAAGCCAAGAATTATTTTAGAAAAACAAGTAATAGAAAGGTTTTCAATTCAACCAAATGACCACTCATTTCATTAAATGAAGCACTATAGGCATTTCATACTTATGAATATGTGGTGAAACATGTTAATAAAAGTGTCATAATTTAAACTTGTGACCTCAAAGCATAAATGATAAGGAAAAGAAAAGAAAAAAAAAGTCATATTTTAAACAGTAGATTTTATATTAGGAATTATTTTGACACTTGACAAGTTGAAGTTCAAAACATGTGTTTGAGTTTGAATTGGACTTGAAGTGAGAACTCTGAAAATAGAAAAGGAAATTCTAGGGTTTGAGAAAGGAGAAGGAAAATATTATATAAAGAAAATAAATATGTAAATAAACCTGTTCATTTTATATTAGTATTTGAAATTATACATTTAGACCCAAGGTGAAACTCACAACAATATTTGAATTCAAATTTGAAATTTACAAATAAAGAGGGAGAAATAAAGCAGGAAATATAAAAGAAAAGAACAAACCCTGATCGTGGGCCGCGCACACCCATTTCAGCCCACCAAGCCATCCCACCGGTTACCACAGCCTGGCCCGATCTGTGGAGTGCGCCGGCGGGTGGGACCAACCCGTCAGTCTCCGTGGAACCGCCTTGTGACTGACGAATGGGCCCGCGCCGTCAGGCAGCTTCTTGCTCCCCAAATCTGTTGCAGCGCTCACCTGGCGGAATCGGCGGGGGGTTGAGATTTTCTCGCGTTGGGTAGGATTCGGTGTCCAGACTATAAAACTGGGTCCCGTTGCTTCGCTGCTACCGTGCGGTGGTCCTCGACCTCCAAACAGGGTCGTAGCCATGGTGAAACCAAGCGAACCAAGGAGGGAGAGAGAGAAGATGCCGCAAGGGAGAAAAGGTTGGGTGGTGCTCGCGTGGCTGCCACTGAATCGAGCTCGCCGGTGGCTCGTCCTAGGTATAAAGCTGTGCCAGAGCGCCGTTGACCTCCGTGTTTATCTAACCCATCACTTGCATCGTGCCTGGGGCCCTCGGCGAACGCCTCTGGGATTTCTCACCGGAAAGTTTCCAGCCGCCGCGACTGCACTACCGGCCACATCGAGCGGGTCCGTGGAAAATTGAAGGGTGGCCGTGGTGTAGCGTCGGGTCACGAAGGTGTTGGCAGGGAAATCGGCTTGAAAGGATCGCGGCGCGCCCGTGAATTGCTCACCAGTATTGGAATTTGCCGCCGGGCTGCCGTGTCCCGTGGTCAGATCGGTCGCAGCTCCAGCTCGGTGAGTGTTCGCCCCCTTGAAGTTTCCTCTCCTCTGTTCTGCGCATAGATCACTTCCGGTGGGAAATAGGACTCCTGGGCCATGCGCGCGGCTCGCCGGAGCCCGCCACCGCGGGTGGTGTTCTTCGGCCGCGCCTGGCCACCGGGTGGGGAAGAAGCCTCGCTGTCCATCGGATCATGATTGTGTGACTCTGATTGATTCGGGCATAGTGTTTCGCCAGGGGGTTTCACCACCGTGGATCTTGGATCCTACGGGTGTAAGCGAGCGCTGGTTTATCAGGGCCATGGATCAATCGGTGCCGTTGATCTCGGGATCGATGGCTCGGGTGAGTTGGTGGGTTTGGATCTAATCACGTGCGTCCATCTCAGATCGCACGGTCCATAAGAAAACATACCCCTTCGGCCTGGAAGACTTGCAATTGAACCCCTCTGTTTTTAAGGAATGAACCCGCGGTCCATGGCGGGTGTAGTCTGAGTCTAGGATATCTTGCGCAGTGCCCCCTGGCCTTTTATGAATTTGAGGCCCAGTCCAGAGTATTATAAAACAGAGAAAATAATTTATAAATGGATTTTTAATAGATAAATAAATGCTAGAACTTGTTTAAATCATAGAAAATCCATTTTTAGTCCAAATTAATCCATTCCACTTTCTAAAATTTTGTAATTTTATTCTCTACCACCTAGAGCCTCTGTTTTGTCATGAAAACAATTAGAAATTTAATCTCTCACTTAATCCATTTTAAACACATAAAACCTTTGAAAATGCATAACTTAAAATCTATAAGTCCAAAAATTATGATTTCTGTTCCTAGAATTTTATTTTAATGTGTAGATTATTACTATGTATTTTGCATATATGTTTGTTGTGATGTTAAATTTTCCTACACTATGTTTGTTTGTATTGCTACGATTAGCCGCGAGGTTACAAATCTTGAAGATCATCCTGGTACCTGGAATCTCAAGTCCCAGGCAAGTTGTGCCCTTGATCACTTCTTTTTACCCACTCATGTTCTAATTAATCATAATGATCTGCATAGGTTAATTTTGATGGGACCCAATAGGTTACCCTAGTTTGTCTATCTTTATACCTTGTTTACCACTGAACTTTTTGGGTAGTACTTGCTAGTGCTTTATGTGGTTTTGGGTATGAAGGTACATTATTCATGATCACACTTTTATTATCTGTTTATTATGATTGTTCATGTTAAGATCATTATGTTAATTGGAACATGGAGAACCACCCGGGAAAACAGTGCTACCACAAGGGAGGAATGGGACCCCTTGGCTGATTAATTAGGAAAGCTAGTGGAAGACTACCTTACCCGAAAGGGGCAAGGGCAGTAGGGGAGTGGTCAGTGTAGGGAGGCCCTCGGGAGGATTTTGCTGCGATGGCGGTCCTGCAAGGGATTCCTGCATTGGAACTTCCTATAAACTGTAGCGGGTTTTCTGAAACTAGTGGAACTTTGTAAAGGCCTCGTAGTGTTACCCTGCCTCGCCTCCTCGGTAGAGGTGTATGGGATTGGCCGTCTCTTGGCAGATGGGTAACATGACTTGTGGGTAAAGATGCGCAACCTCTGCAGAGTGTAAAACTGGTATACTAGCCGTGCTCACGGTCAAGAGCAGCTCGGACACTCACATGATTAAATTATGGAACTTAAACTCAATTTGTCATATGCATTGCATCGCAGGTGAGGTTGTTACTTTTGTTCTGCTACTTAATTGGGTTGGTATTTACTTATACTTAGTAATTGCTAATAAAATTTTGACCAACTTTAAAAGCAATGCTCAGCTCTAACCATCTTCTTTGGTAAGCCTTACACTTCACGTGAGCTCCCACCTTTGGCGAGTTCATGCACATTATTCCCCACAACTTGTTGAGCGATGAACGTATGTGAGCTCACTCTTGCTGTCTCACATTCCCCCCCCCACAGGTCAAGAACAGGTACCACAGGATGAGGCGCATGGAGGATGCCGTGATGAGTTCGTGAGTGGTCTAGGCCGTCGTCTCCCAGTCAACTTTGGGTTGCTGGACCGTTGTCTCCTTATAATGTAATTATTTATTTTGTATAGAACTCCTGTTATATATAAAGATGAGACATTCGATCCTGTGCCACTATACATCATATGTGTGAGACTTGGTCCCAGCATACCTGGTGTTTATGTTCGCGCCCGGGTTTTGGACCCTAAAATCCGGGTGTTACAGAAGTGGTATCAGAGGAATGTTGACTGTAGGACGAAACCTAGATAGAACTGGACAACCAATACTTACTTACCTTGGCTACTCTGATCCTTTCTAAACTTTTCTTAATCTTTTCTCATCTAATTCCGCTTTACTCTGATTATTCTTACCTTTTTCCTTCTAAGACAAATGTGGATTTCACACTTTGAAATCCTGTGCCTAAAAGTGACCTTTAGGAATAGGAGACCTACTCTCAGGAACAAAAACAGAACTTTTTTTTTATTTGTATGAGTGTTTGTTCTTATGATACTTGTATGATTTGGATCTTTGATTGAGTGTGATGGGTTGTGGAGTAATGTTCACAATTGCATCTGCATATACATCTAGGCATAAAGAAGAATATGTACAAAATAACAAATCAATATAGATTATCCTTCATTAAAGATCTATCTTATCTTAATAGATCCATCTTATCTTAAAAGATACTCTATTACTTTAATAGATTCATCGTATCTTAAAAAGATAGATCTAACTGACCTCAAAAGATTCTACCTTATCCTTATGGATTCATCTTGCCCTCATTAGTATATGTATCCCACTCTAGAATAACCACCATGAGATAATCCAAAATTTATGTAGGTCTTATCTAGTCCAAAATAATCATATCAATTTATTCTAGATCTGATCCAATCTAGTGAGAATTACTTAATGCTGGTACAAAGGATAAAACCATACTCCTAATTCACTTAATCCTAAGTTAGTGCCATAGATCAACTCAGCCATACACTCCCAATAGGTTACATAATCCACCTATGTGAACCTATTGAAAAAAAATGTCCTACCCATAGACCCCAGCTATCTTAACTATACCCCCCCTGCTCAGATGGAGACACCGAGATTGGAGACAGAAGATGATCAACCTCATCAAGAAAGGATAAGCACCAACTCAAGTCTTCAAGGATCAAGCGGGATCACCAGATGAATCAAGATCCACAGTTCTAGATAAAGTCTTACCTTATTATACTCTTCCTTGCCACAACCTATACTTGCCATAACCGTACCCCATCTGACATAATAAATGGCTAGACATACATACCCATATATATAAAAAAAAACTTTAAACAAAACTTTGATTCTAAAAAAAACCAAATGAGAAACTAAAATTCTAGACCAAACTTATTGTATCCCTTTTCTTACAAATCTCGAGGACGAGATTTCTGTTAAGGGGGGTAGGATTTGTAAGGCCCAAAATCTATATAAGAAAAAAAAAATAATAATAATAAAATAAATACATGAAGGAATGAAATAGAAAATTCAGATATCTCAAATTATACCTCAGTGTTGAAAATTGAGGACTGAATTTTGGAAGCCAAGAATTATTTTAGAAAAACAAGTAATAGAAAGGTTTTCAATTCAACCAAATGACCACTCATTTCATTAAATGAAGCACTATAGGCATTTCATACTTATGAATATGTGGTGAAACATGTTAATAAAAGTGTCATAATTTAAACTTGTGACCTCAAAGCATAAATGATAAGGAAAAGAAAAGAAAAAAAAGTCATATTTTAAACAGTAGATTTTATATTAGGAATTATTTTGACACTTGACAAGTTGAAGTTCAAAACATGTGTTTGAGTTTGAATTGGACTTGAAGTGAGAACTCTGAAAATAGAAAAGGAAATTCTAGGGTTTGAGAAAGGAGAAGGAAAATATTATATAAAGAAAATAAATATGTAAATAAACCTGTTCATTTTATATTAGTATTTGAAATTATACATTTAGACCCAAGGTGAAACTCACAACAATATTTGAATTCAAATTTGAAATTTACAAATAAAGAGGGAGAAATAAAGCAGGAAATATAAAAGAAAAGAACAAACCCTGATCGTGGGCCGCGCACACCCATTTCAGCCCACCAAGCCATCCAACCGGTTACCACAGCCTGGCCCGATCTGTGGAGTGCGCCGGCGGGTGGGACCAACCCGTCAGTCTCCGTGGAACCGCCTTGTGACTGACGAATGGGCCCGCGCCGTCAGGCAGCTTCTTGCTCCCCAAATCTGTTGCAGCGCTCACCTGGCGGAATCGGCGGGGGGTTGAGATTTTCTCGCGTTGGGTAGGATTCGGTGTCCAGACTATAAAACTGGGTCCCGTTGCTTCGCTGCTACCGTGCGGTGGTCCTCGACCTCCAAACAGGGTCGTAGCCATGGTGAAACCAAGCGAACCGAGGAGGGAGAGAGAGAAGATGCCGCAAGGGAGAAAAGGTTGGGTGGTGCTCGCGTGGCTGCCACTGAATCGAGCTCGCCGGTGGCTCGTCCTAGGTATAAAGCTGTGCCAGAGCGCCGTTGACCTCCGTGTTTATCTAACCCATCACTTGCATCGTGCCTGGGGCCCTCGGCGAACGCCTCTGGGATTTCTCACCGGAAAGTTTCCAGCCGCCGCGACTGCACTACCGGCCACATCGAGCGGGTCCGTGGAAAATTGAAGGGTGGCCGTGGTGTAGCGTCGGGTCACGAAGGTGTTGGCAGGGAAATCGGCTTGAAAGGATCGCGGCGCGCCCGTGAATTGCTCACCAGTATTGGAATTTGCCGCCGGGCTGCCGTGTCCCGTGGTCAGATCGGTCGCAGCTCCAGCTCGGTGAGTGTTCGCCCCCTTGAAGTTTCCTCTCCTCTGTTCTGCGCATAGATCGCTTCCGGTGGGAAATAGGACTCCTGGGCCATGCGCGCGGCTCGCCGGAGCCTGCCACCGCGGGTGGTGTTCTTCGGCCGCGCCTGGCCACCGGGTGGGGAAGAAGCCTCGCTGTCCATCGGATCATGATTGTGTGACTCTGATTGATTCGGGCATAGTGTTTCGCCAGGGGGTTTCACCACCGTGGATCTTGGATCCTACGGGTGTAAGCGAGCGCTGGTTTATCAGGGCCATGGATCAATCGGTGCCGTTGATCTCGGGATCGATGGCTCGGGTGAGTTGGTGGGTTTGGATCTAATCACGTGCGTCCATCTCAGATCGCACGGTCCATAAGAAAACATACCCCTTCGGCCTGGAAGACTTGCAATTGAACCCCTCTGTTTTTAAGGAATGAACCCGCGGTCCATGGCGGGTGTAGTCTGAGTCTAGGATATCTTGCGCAGTGCCCCCTGGCCTTTTATGAATTTGAGGCCCAGTCCAGAGTATTATAAAACAGAGAAAATAATTTATAAATGGATTTTTAATAGATAAATAAATGCTAGAACTTGTTTAAATCATAGAAAATCCATTTTTAGTCCAAATTAATCCATTCCACTTTCTAAAATTTTGTAATTTTATTCTCTACCACCTAGAGCCTCTGTTTTGTCATGAAAACAATTAGAAATTTAATCTCTCACTTAATCCATTTTAAACACATAAAACCTTTGAAAATGCATAACTTAAAATCTATAAGTCCAAAAATTATGATTTCTGTTCCTAGAATTTTATTTTAATGTGTAGATTATTACTATGTATTTTGCATATATGTTTGTTGTGATGTTAAATTTTCCTACACTATGTTTGTTTGTATTGCTACGATTAGCCGCGAGGTTACAAATCTTGAAGATCATCCTGGTACCTGGAATCTCAAGTCCCAGGCAAGTTGTGCCCTTGATCACTTCTTTTTACCCACTCATGTTCTAATTAATCATAATGATCTGCATAGGTTAATTTTGATGGGACCCAATAGGTTACCCTAGTTTGTCTATCTTTATACCTTGTTTACCACTGAACTTTTTGGGTAGTACTTGCTAGTGCTTTATGTGGTTTTGGGTATGAAGGTACATTATTCATGATCACACTTTTATTATCTGTTTATTATGATTGTTCATGTTAAGATCATTATGTTAATTGGAACATGGAGAACCACCCGGGAAAACAGTGCTACCACAAGGGAGGAATGGGACCCCTTGGCTGATTAATTAGGAAAGCTAGTGGAAGACTACCTTACCTGAAAGGGGCAAGGGCAGTAGGGGAGTGGTCAGTGTAGGGAGGCCCTCGGGAGGATTTTGCTGCGATGGCGGTCCTGCAAGGGATTCCTGCATTGGAACTTCCTATAAACTGTAGCGGGTTTTCTGAAACTAGTGGAACTTTGTAAAGGCCTCGTAGTGTTACCCTGCCTCGCCTCCTCGGTAGAGGTGTATGGGATTGGCCGTCTCTTGGCAGATGGGTAACATGACTTGTGGGTAAAGATGCGCAACCTCTGCAGAGTGTAAAACTGGTATACTAGCCGTGCTCACGGTCAAGAGCAGCTCGGACACTCACATGATTAAATTATGGAACTTAAACTCAATTTGTCATATGCATTGCATCGCAGGTGAGGTTGTTACTTTTGTTCTGCTACTTAATTGGGTTGGTATTTACTTATACTTAGTAATTGCTAATAAAATTTTGACCAACTTTAAAAGCAATGCTCAGCTCTAACCATCTTCTTTGGTAAGCCTTACACTTCACGTGAGCTCCCACCTTTGGCGAGTTCATGCACATTATTCCCCACAACTTGTTGAGCGATGAACGTATGTGAGCTCACTCTTGCTGTCTCACATTCCCCCCCCACAGGTCAAGAACAGGTACCACAGGATGAGGCGCATGGAGGATGCCGTGATGAGTTCGTGAGTGGTCTAGGCCGTCGTCTCCCAGTCAACTTTGGGTTGCTGGACCGTTGTCTCCTTATAATGTAATTATTTATTTTGTATAGAACTCCTGTTATATATAAAGATGAGACATTCGATCCTGTGCCACTATACATCATATGTGTGAGACTTGGTCCCAGCATACCTGGTGTTTATGTTCGCGCCCGGGTTTTGGACCCCTAAAATCCGGGTGTTACACACATGACGTCCATGTACCATCGTGTACCGACACAGCAACGCCCTCCACAGGTCTTGGTGCTGGCTTCGACTACGATCACGACGAGATAGGACCTTCACAGCTTCAGGGGGCTCCTTCGACACAGCCATTACAACCACAAGATCGTAGGCGACACCGCTCTCCACAACGTTACACTCCAGGCACCGACGCTTTAGGCAAGGGTAAGACTAGGAGACGTTGAATTGGTTTGGACTCTATGGACTTGTTATGTAACGTATGAATTATATAGACTTGTAATGGACTCATTTGGCCTCTACGGGCTTGTATGACATTTTAATGGACTTGTATGAATTCTATGGACTTGTAATGCACTTGTTTAGACTTTTATGAGCTTGCTTGGAATTGTTTACAATTGTATGCACTTGTATGTTATGCTTATCTATGTGTATATGTTGGATTGACAAAAAACAGAGAAAACTCTGCCGAAATTTTGTGAAATTGTTGGTTATGTCATGTAGCCTTTACATAACTATTACATAGTCTTTTCAGAAGCATTAATTTTTGGACTAGCATCTAGACTTTTCAGATCCATTTCGTAGCCTTTTCAGGAGTGTTTATATAGCCTTTTCAGAGTGTAAAAATAGCCTTTTCAGGATTGTATATATAGCCTTTTCAGGATTGTATACATAGCCTTTTCAGAATCAACTATATCCTACATTAGCGTAGGACATGTAGCCTTTTCAGAACAAGAACATATCCTTTTCAGAGTTTTTGTACATATCTGATGTTTATAATCTATTACACTATCTATCCTTTAGCCTATATATACACGATCCTTTGTACATTTGCTTCATTGTGCAATACAATGGCTTCAGGGTCTTCTAGGGGCAAGGGTGCGGTAAATGAGAGACTTAAGGATGGAGGGAAGTTAACTCCAATGTGTTTTGATGGCCCTCTTGGTCCAGATTTTTTTGAAGAGGCGGTTTTTAACTTTCCAGTTCAAAGTAAAAAAGATTTCAACAAAGAGGTTAGACTTAGGTCCTACGATAATAGGAGAGAAGATTGGTCGAAGTGCATGCATGGCGAGGATTGCTTGGTGCAGATGTTCGTTGAGGGTGGAATTGATGGAGGCCGGCGTTTCTTCAGATATCCTTATGCATATGTACAAATTAATTTCTAGTCCTTTGTTCTAAATACTTTTGTTGTTCAGTGAAACTAACTATAAACATTTATGCAGCATTCATTGGTCAAGGAGAATTGTGGGTTCACTAGATGGGTAGATCCTCGTCCGATTTTTCCTCATGCGGAATACATATCCTACCTACAGAATAGGATATTTGATCTAGAGAGAGAAGTAAGCAACAGAAATGATGAGGAAGAAAGAGACAAAAACAATGGTGGTGCTGCACAGGTGCAAGTATGCCCAGATCCATATTGTTGCTGCCCTTGTCACAACAAGAATGTTGGTCCTCCGTCGTCTCCACCGCACCCACAGCAGACACCAACAATGGGAGGATACTATGGGGAAGGGTCAACTCAATTTGGAATGTGGGAGCACTACTAGAAAACTCTTATGTATCAATTGCTTTCAGCGTGTTGATTATTTATTTCAATTGCTTCAAGTCGCCTTCAAGAATTGCTTTAAATCTAGTTTTCATCAATTATGTATTTATGTAATTTTTCATCAATTTGAAGGTAATTCATTACGAAATATCATTGTTCGACAATACATAATACCGAATAATAAGTTCATTATTACATAACTTCAAATAAAACACCAATACTACTGAGTACAACGGGGCCATTTGCCTTTGCGAAATGCATCAGGGTTCTCCTCCATTGCTTCCTTTGCACGACGTGCACGCTCAAGCTTCTTCTCCTTATCTTCCCTGCATTCAGCAACATGCCTCATTTTCTCTTCGTCTTCACGTTGTTGCTCGGCAGCAAGCTCCTCTCGTCTTTTTTCCATCCTCTCTTTGTCCTCTGCATCCCACTTTTGAAGATTCTCCAACCACTTCTTGTCTTTCTCTGATATTTCTGTGTCAATCCACTGCTCAAAATCACATAGCGGTGGAGGAGTCTACAAAATATGCAATTATTATTACGCAATAAAACAATTACAAATTGTAAACATATTACAAGACTATTCTCACCATTAAATTCATCCGACGTTGAACAATAGTTGGCTCAAATGCAAAGTTAGCACACATCCAATATCTCTGTCGATAAGTGTCATGATCTTCAGACTTATCGACCTTACAAGGATCACCACAAAAACACATAGGCACTGGAACACCACTTGGCAAAGGCAGCGGGTCGAAGGCAGTTCCGGTCAAAGGACCCTTCCTAAATTTCCATAAACTCTATAACAATCAGAAATATAATAGACTCACAAAATAAGAGGCGGGTCCAAAACTTACCTTGATTTAGCATATTTACCACGCCTAGACATCCTATAAATCAGACGATATCTCTAGTTTAGAAGAATTGGAATGAGCACAGCAACAAGCCAGACGTAGGGTACTATTTATAGGCACGTACCTCGGCGCCATAGATCTTGGCGCCGAGGTAGGCCTCGTTGACCGGGGTTTAGGGTTAAGGCTTATACGTCAGACGGCGGTGTGAGTTGGATCTACGTGGCACGTACCTCGGCGCCAAGATCTATGGCGCCGAGGTACGTGCCACGTAGATCCAGGTCACACCGCCGTCTGACGTATAAGCGCCAATAATATTGGCGCCGGCACACAGAAGCTCGGCGCCAATGATGACGGCGCCGAGCTAATGGTCCATTTTTTGAAATGAAACTGGCA
Source organism: Zea luxurians (assembly GCA_029449295.1). Taxonomy (NCBI): domain Eukaryota; kingdom Viridiplantae; phylum Streptophyta; class Magnoliopsida; order Poales; family Poaceae; genus Zea; species Zea luxurians. The sequence continues at coordinate 6,457,565 of JAOPSE010000016.1, forward strand.
GGGGCATAATTGTGGGAAAAAACCCGAAAAGGGCCAATTTGCAAAAAAAAAAGTTGGTAGTGGAGAAGGGTAGGTGCGGCAGCGCTGTTGTCAGTTCTGTTGGTCAGCGAGGCCCCAAGCGCCCCCGCGCGTCTAGATGCTTCTGCTTACTTTTCGCACGAGTTCGTTGTTTATTGTCCGGAAGGACCGCAAGAGATCAGGAGACGCGATTACGCCAGCGATTACGCTCGGTAGTGCCCACATGAGCAGGGGGCTGCAGCGGCTGCTTTGTTCTCCAGCAAAGCAGCCTCGTCCTTCCTTGCTGGGCAGCACAAACAAAGGGCCGCCTGGTACTTTGCAGCCTAGCCAACCGACAAACTGCTGGTTGTTTGGTTCTTGTACCTTTGCTTCTCTCGATTCCTGCACCGACAGTATTTTCCTTGATGCTAAGTTTAGCAAAAAAAATGGCTCTTTTCCTTGATGTCTCGTTGTAGCAAAAAAATGGCTCGCCTGGTCTAGCAGGTTTCTCATAGCGCGCGTTGTGAGGCCACCCGAGCTAAAAGGGGTGTTTGGTTCCCCGAATAAAGTTTACTTCAGTTTATATCATATCAAATATTTAACTATCAGGGGGTGTTTGGTAACAAAGTTTTTCTGCAGTTTTGGAAGAATACTGCAGTATTCTCAAATACTGCAGTATTATATACATAATGGTGTTTGACAAGCTTGGTAAAATCTCTGTTTTCAAAACTGAAGTATTGCAAATACTATAGTTGTTTTAAGGCATTCTAAACTTAGCTCTGGACCTCAGTTTTCAAAACTGCGGTATTATAAACTACGGTATTGTCATAACTAAAGTATAGTACAGTATTTCAAAAACTGTGGTTTTCAAAAACTTTGTTTCCAAACAGGGCCTCAATTGTCGTTTACTTCTCGGTGTGGGGAACAACAGCTGATACCTTCCGTCTCCTACGCCTACGCGCGGCGAGTAGTGTACCCGTGCTAGAGGAGGCGGTCAACGATGGTGAATCCGACGAAGGATATAGCGCCCACACGACGCGCACATTGGCCCCTCCGACGTCGCAACTTGTCGAGCGTCACCACCTGTAACCTAGTGTCCACCGCCAGCCAACAGCGCGGCCTAAAGACCACCGGGAGGGCTTGGCTCCCACGTTGCTGCGGCAGCAGTGGTACAAGCCGTTGTGTGCGCCTATCGATCCCTCTAGGCTCTGTCTCCGGTGGTGCCCAGGCTTCCCATTCCATCTAGCTCCGCCACTGCTTAAAACGACACCCCATCCATGGAATAGTGCTGACGATGACCGTCCCGACTTGCTGGGGACGAGAGGGGGAAGGAGAGAAGGGAAGGGGTAGGGGGAACTACTAGTTTCATCAAATTCCACATCGTGAACTTTCTCAAAAGTATCATATGTCTTGTTGCGTACTATATATTCTTTTGTATTGAAGGAATAGCCAATAAGAAATACATCATCACTTTCGTTTGAAACTTACTCAATCTTATGCCTTTGTTCAAGATATAGCACTTACAACGACCAAACACTACCAAGTATGCAATTTTAGTCTTTATTCCAATTAAGAGCTCATATGGTGTCTTCTATAGCAACCAATGCCAATAGAGACTATTTGAAGCCTGACAAACTGTGTTGATTGCTTCCTCCCAAAAAAATCACTCGCATTGTATTCACTAAGAATAAAGAAATGGTACTAACAATCCAAGATAATTATAGTATTTTCGTGAGGTGATTTCGACCTGCATCCCTTGTGTGAGTTTGTCAGACCATTTAACTCTCATTGCTCAGCACTCTCGGAACGATGACTCCACGAGATCAGCTGCACAGGTCCTGGTCGACAGTTCGACACTTCCATAAGTCCGGTTATAATGAGGGTGGTGAATGAACCGAATTGTGATGACATTTTATTCAGGTGTACTAGACTCAGCGCTTTACAGCTCGACCCAGTCAGGAAGAGCCGGTGCGCAAAACTGAACTGAACTGGTCTTCAGAAATCACTTTCACTTCAGCTGCAGCCTGCAGGGGCCAGGGGCCAGGGGCGGCAAAACTGCAAGCATCCCGGTCTCCGTTTGTGGACCGAAAGTACAAGCCACCATATGGCTACTGCCTACTGTCTAAGATAAGTACCAGGCAAGGTTGAGATTCGCAAGTTGCAAGGTTAGAGCATTTTAAAGCACTATGTGGGCAAATTGAGGAACAGCAACCAAGGAAATGCAAACTTCAAATAGTTTGAATCAAAGAAAGCTGAAAATTTCCATGGCTCTGTATAAATCCAACGACAATGAGAGAATTTACTCCGATTCAAAAGGGCACTGGGCACCCAGCCAAAGAAAGTGACCTAGCATTCCATACAGGCTACAACCATTGGCATTAGAGGCGAGTAAGCGACAACTCCACATGATATTCTGCATGTTTATTGCCACAGTTCCACAAAACTGGGTACTTACTGACGTTCTGGTTTAATGCCAGGAGTTCGGATCATCCTCTCCACAGAAATGAGTACTTACCGATGTAATGGTTTAATTCCACGAGTTTCGGATCTGGCAGTTTTACAGCTACGTAAACACACTCAATCCAGCCTCCTAAGCAAGTACGCGACCTCAACCTCCTTGGTTAGCGGCATGATTCTGTAGCTGTACAGCTCGGCGACCAAGCTCGGCCTGATCTTGTAGACTGGTGGGCTGCCGTTGTCCTTAGCACCAATGTTCACCTCTTGCCCGAAGATCTTGGCTTTGGCTTCCACCCTGTGTTCGACAGCACGCTCCACCGTTTCATATGTGAGAAGGCGCATGAGTTGATCACGGTCCTGAATTTTACAAAAAGTGCCAATAAATAGACAGTTTTTTCACATGAATCGAGATATCATTTTGTTCTGAAACTCTGAAATAAAAAAAAATGAAAACGCAAGAAATACTAATAGTTGGAACAAAAGCACAGACTTGGGCTATTATGGCTGGCGTGTAAGCTTCAGGGGACTCTTGAAACTTGGCCTCTGCCACAAACTTCCCATAGTGGATCCTTTTGGAGAGTGCCTGGAGTATGGAACAAGGAACATAGAATAAGGAAAAATTATAAAAATGCAAAAACTGCACAAGTTGCCAGCAAAATCTTGCATAGATTGACGCATGCAAAATTGGCTTGACTTTGTTTGCTAAAATATAGGACCCTAAAATATATTCTTCTGCGGCAGACAGAGCAAAAGGAATTTCTATAGCCTAGACACCTAGTTGACTGGAACAAAGGCAGATGTGCATCCAAAGAACTAAAACTGAGTAGAGTTCAGAGAAATTTAACATGAATATCAGCTGTACCTGCAAGCAGGTCGTGTCACAAAGAGCATTGGATCCAGCATTACCATCACTTCCTTCTTTCACCAATCTTGGAAGAAGTTCATCAAAATACATTTTCCAAATCTCTTTGTTGATATTGATAGAATCAGCAATGGGATGCAAAACCTATGACAAAGGGCAAGAGTGAAGTATGAATTCATCTAAAATGAAATAACATGGACATAATACCAGGACAACTCATTGGCACTATGATTTGTGAATCTTGCAACAGATGACAGCCCAAATGCAGCATAAACATATGTTTCATGTTGCAGTTGGATGGATGGCACTATATCAGCGCTTGTAGAATATGACAATATTCATGCAGGTCAAACAGTCCAATGATTAATAAATTGAAGCAAAGTGGTAAATCATCAATGGATATCCCCTTCAAAATAAATGCAAATAATGCTACTTTCACCTCTGCTCCACCTAAGGTTCAATAGAAGCCTTTGGATTTACTCAAAGTCTAAAGAGCATATGATGTAATAAAAAAAATAAAAATAACCCCATCACTTATTTCAACTCAACTCAATACAATAAAGATCTGTACAGCTCATTCCATAATATATTGGAGAAAGTAGAATATATATTAGGAAACACAGAACTTTTCCTGCCACCTGTATCTAAGGTCTGTGGGATGTGGCATCTGCAATAATGGTAGTACAATGTGCAAGTCACAGCAAACAACCTATATGTTGCTCAATATATTAGCTGTACAAACCTATTTAATTCAGATGCTACCAACTGTATCCAGAAACACATTTATTTTATCTACCTCCATGAACCAAATTGTACATTAGATTGCAAAGAAACAAAAAACAGTCATTAAGAGAAGCATTTGACAACTAAGAACATGCATTACCCTTGGGTATTGCATAGGTGGCAACTGGGGCTCAGGCAGATCCTTGGAAAAGAAAGGGTGCTCATCTGGGCTCTTGTACCTCCCAACCTGTGTCAAAAACATTTGCATATGTTATTCTTTCGCATGCCACTATCAATTGCTTTGTTTTTTAGAAAGAAGTCCAAACGAATTCACCTGTGCATGGAGGTTTTCAGTTTCTCTAACCATATATTCAACCAAAGACCCTCCAAAACCATCCATGTGGAAAGCATTGCTATCATATGTGTCAGCGTTGTAACAAAACTGTGCTCTCTCCAAAAGTCCAAATATGATGCTGTCTTCTAGTCTAATCAAAACTTGTCTGATGCTATCCAATGTCAATATTTCACTTCGATCAACCCTCTCTTCCCTAATAAAAGTAGTGCACCATTAAAGTAAAGAATGATAAGTGTCCCTTCAATCAATATAACTAAAAGTGGGTTTATTCAAAAGAAAAAAAATCAAGCATCACATAAGACAGTAAGCCTTTGTGCAAAAAGCAACAAGGTTAATATACATAGCCGTGCATGTCAGTTTCCTCCTCACGATATTTCTCTCGTATCGTATATGGAATATTTTCACAAAAATCAAACAGACTTGGTTCACAAAAGAAGTACAATATCTGAGCCGTCAGAGGTGTGGAAATTACCACGGGTTAGTTACAAGTTAGAACAATGTAGATACATAGTCCCTACAGGCTACACCATGCTTTTGGGATCAAGTCATGACTTCCAAGGTCAAGTCCACCACCAAACAATTAAACTTCACAGGGTATTAAGCAAAAGACGCAGAATAATCAACATCACGTCATATTTGTTAACACAACAAATTCGGCAAGGACTTCACCCAATTGTAGAATTAGAACGGTAGTACATATTGGATGCCTCAAGTACCTAAAACATGGATGATCAGGTTCAAGAGGGCTCAAGTACACCAAACCACAAATCCAAAACTGAGAACCAACACAATCGCAAATCTCTCTCGATAAGAGTTACCACAGTCCACACTACGACCTGGCACAAACACGAGAGTTTTTTGCTATTTTGGTATTCAAAACTAAACGCTTCTCCCTAATGGTACTCTTAATATTAGATTATTTATAATAGTACTTTTAAGTGAAGTGTTTTGCTAAAATGGTATTTAGGGTACTTTTAACTCTTTTTATATTTGTTTTCAGTTTTTTGCTTCCAGAATTGACCATTCTATCCCTGCTTAATCTACTAGAGAAACACTTTTATTGGGTTCGTGCTTCTCTGAACGCTTGATTCACACAAACGAACCAGGGTAAAGAACTTGCAATACACCGGTTGATGCTTGATGTTTTGCCCTTTGTACCCCTGCTTCAGAACATTTGTGCAATACCTAGGATGTTCAGTTCAGTAGGCTGATATGTGTACTAAGAACATCAACTGAATTATATGCACGCTCTTTAGTTGATGTTCAGTTGATGAAAAATTCAGTATGCTAGTGCTTCTACTTTACATCAACTAAAGAGTAAATTCAGACTAGTGCACGCTCTGCTTTACATCAACTAAAGAGCAAATTCAGATTGCACGCAGCACCAACATCAATAAATTTTACAGATCATATCACCTCAGACAAAGAACATATGTGTGTGTGTATATATATATGTATGATTCAACTGAATGTTCCTAACAAATTGATCAACTGAATGTTGCTAGCAAATTGAGTTCATCAAACTAATTCACTTCTGAGAAGCACAAAATAATTTCTCACACAAAAAAATTAACACTGAGTAAAGACTACATCTCATTAAGAGGGGGTGACGCGCAGGGTTTTAAAAACACTTGGTGCACCGCACCTGAACAGGTAGCAAAAACTGGAAGATTAAGCAGGGACAACGCGCAGGAACCCATTAAACAGGGTAGAATGGTCAATTGCGGAAGCAAAAAACTGAAAATAAAAATAAAAAGAATTAAAAGCACCCTAAATACTATTTTAGCTAAACACTCCACTTGAAAGTACTATTATAAATAATCTAATATTAAGAGTACCATTAGGGAGAAGCGTTTAGTTTTGAATACCAAAATAGCAGTCATGGACCTAAAACATGGATGATCAGGTTCAAGAGGGCTCAAGCACACCAAACCACAAATCCCCAACTGAGAAGCAACACAATCGCAAATCTCTCTAGATAAGAGTTACCGCACCACGACCACGCACAACACACGAAGTCGTAGACGTAAGAGGGCTCACCAAACCACAAATCCCCAACCGAGAAGTGAGAACCATCGATCAACACAATCGCAAATCTCTCTAGATAAGAGTTACCGCACCACGACCACGCACAAACACGAAGTCGTGGGCTTAAGAGGGCCCAAGCACACAAAACCACAAATCCCCAACAGAGAACCAACACAATCGCAAATCTCTCTAGATAAGAGTTACCACACCACGACCACACACAAACACGAACTCATGGATCTAGGACCAACCCCGCATCCCTTACACGGAACCAACAATCAAGGGCCATAGTCGTTTATTAAACCAAACAATTTCTAAACAGGAGAAGGAGCGTTCGTACTTAGCCATGGGAGTTGCGGAGTTGTTGGCCGTGCGGAGCCCCTTGTTCCTGGGCGCTGGTCCGAAGGCAACGCGGCTCGTACCCTGCGGCCCCCGGGCGTGATCTCCCCAGTGAGCAGCAGCGTGCGACGCCGCCGCGGGCTTGGTGACCAACTTGAAGGCCATCGCCACAAACCACCTCCAGTCCTCCACCACGAGCAACTTAGTTCGGGACGCTCGCACGAAGTGGGAGGGAGAGCGTGTAAAGCATGTTATGCAAGCAAAATGCCGGGTATTTATTTGGAATTTGGAAGTCGGTGGCCGCGTGGGCCGGACGGAGAGAGCAGGTGTGGTAGGCTTGATGGGGAAGGGGCCCAGGACCGTGGCCCGTGGGGAACGGAACGAGAGCTGGATGGCTTAGCGAGGGTCCGATCGCTTCTGATTCGGTGGGCCTTGGGCGCTTCGCGCTGTCCCCGTGCCCGCCAGTTGGGCCGTGGTGGCCATGGCGCCAGCCACGGTGGCATGCCCACATGGTGATCGGCTTGCGTGCGAGTGCGAGCGTCCCAGTCTCCCAGATCGGTGGCATCGCCATTTTCATTTTTTTTCTTTATTTGCGCACGTTATACATCACACATAGTAAGACCATCTCCATTAACCCCCTACTCCTTAAACTCGGATTCTACAAGTAGCTAAATATATATTAAAAACAAAAACAACTTTAGCCTTCAACAGTTCCTAATTCTTAGGTTATTAACTATTATTAAATTATACTATCTCGATAATAAATTTATCATTGTCGTGACTTAAATCATTTAAAGTGCATCACTTGTACACATGTGTGAATTCAATGACAAACAAGTAATTTTATGGTGTAATTAATGAGTAAAACATGCTCAGCGCGGCTCAACGCCAGCCCTGGCGGGGGTCGAGCAGTGCCCCCGACCAGGGTCCCCAATTAATGGGGCCTCACCCCTAGGTACTAAAAAATGGTATGTATATATAGGTATATAGCATATTTTGTATAGATATGTATATTGGCTCTATAGAATTTTTAAAGGCCTAATCATAAGTCAACAACACGGTAGCAACAAGCAAGGAGAATTAAATGTAGCCTATTAATCTTTGTGATAAGTTTATACAAACAGTTCAACAGACAAATAGGTTTGTACTGTTGAATCTTGGAGGTTTCTTTGAATTTTGGGAGAAGAGTAATGATACCATAATTCACCTGGTCAACATTCATTTTCCATTGTAGAATTCATGGAACATTTCAACAATGTCATTCTTAACAATATCCCAACATACTTGATAAAATTTAATCGATATATTATGAGGCCCTACAACCTTGTTTTTCCATATGAAATAGGACAACTTTAATTTCTTTTTCAGAGAAAGGCTCACATAAAATTTGGTTCTCAAGATCAGATATAACTTCCAATTCAGCAAAAATGCTATCATCAATTTGGAACAGATTGCCAAGGGCAGGACCAAATAAGTCAGTGTAATACTTAGTTGCATACTCAACTAGCTGCTCATCACATTCAATTCTCCTACCATCTTCTTCAAAGAATATGATGTTGTTTTTCCTTTTTCTCCATTAGCAATTCTATGAAAAAAACTCATTATTTCCATCCCCTTTTAACAACCAATTCACATGAGCTCTTTGCTTCTAATAAATTTCATCCTCTTCTAACATCTTTAGGTTTTCACCCATCAAACAAATGCTTTGTTCCATTTGAGATACATTCAATTCATTATGCTCCTCAACAATTTCTAGAAATCCTAACATATGTTGTATCTGAAGTTTCCTTTTCTATTTTTCTTCTTTTTTATTCTAGTCCCAACCTTTCTGGTATTGTTTACAAAGTTTCAAATTTTGTTGAATTTTACCCAAGGCATTCCTATCACCACAATGCTTAACCCATTTTTTCAATGTTCTTCTGAAAATCTGAGTGAGACAACCATCCAAGATCAAATGGCTATGATCCAACATTTCTCTCGGAAGCTTTTTAACCTTAACCAAAGGGAAAAATATTCTCCCAAGTTATGCTCATCAGAATTCTATCAAGTTTCACCAGAGTAGGAGTATTATGATTATTCGACCAAATAAAAACCCCAACCATTTCAATCTCAATCATAAGACTAATCATAAGACTGATAGAGCTAAGCAGGAATCATGAAGAAGACATGCCCACTCGCAACTCTGCATACTATGGGCCATCTCCCAAAATCCGACATTTCTCTTGGAAGCTTTTTAACCTTAACCAAAGGGAAAAAATATTCTCCCAAGTTCTGCTCATCAGAATTTTATCAAGTTTCACCAGAGTAGGAGTATAAAAACCCCCAACCATTTCAATCTCAATCATAAGACTGATAGAGCTAAGCAGGAATCATGAAGAAGACATGCCCACTCGCAACTCTGCTTACTATGGGCCATCTCTCAAAATCCTAGGAAAAGATAACGAACTAACGGACGTAGGGGGCAGGCTATCAGTGGTACAAGTACAACTTAACAGATTTTAACAGGAACGGCAACCAAGGAAATGCAAACTTCGAATAGTGTGCATCAAAGAATAAGTTCCAGCGACAATGAGAGAATTTACTCAGATTCAAAAGGGCACCCATCCCAAGAGAGTGACCCAGCATTCCATACAGGCTACAACCATTAGCATTACGCACGAGGGGCGAGTAAGCGCAACTCCAGATGATATTCTGCATGTTGCTTGCCACACATGGTATATTTTCCATCCTCTCCCCAAAACTGGGTACTTACTGATGTTCTGGTTTAATGACAGGAGTTCGGATCATCCTCTCCACAGAAATGGGTACTTACCGATGTTATGGTTTAATACCAGGAGTTCGGATCTGGCAGTTTTACAGCTACGTAAACACACTCAATCCAGCCTCCTAAGCAAGTACGCGACCTCGACCTCCTTGGTTAGCGGCATGATTCTGTAGCTGTACAGCTCGGCAACCAAGCTCGGCCTGATTTTGTAGACCGGTGGGCTGCCGTTGTCCTTAGCACCAATGTTCACCTCTTGCCCGAAGATCTTGGCTTTGGCCTCCACCCTGTGTTCGATAGCACGCTCCACCGTTTCATATGTGAGAAGGTTCATGAGTTGATCACGGTCCTGAATTTTGCAAAATGTGACAAGAAATAGATATATTTTTTCAAATGAATCGAAATATCATTTTGTTCTGAAACTCTGAAATAAAATAAAATAAATAAATGAAAATAATAGTACTAGAAATACTAATAGTTGGAACAAAAGCAGACTTGGGCTATTATGGCTGGCGTGTAAGCTTCAGGGGACTCTTGAAACTTGGCCTCTGCCACAAACTTCCCATAGTGGATCCTTCTGGAGAGTGCCTGGAGTATGGAACAAGGAACACAGAATAAGGAAAATTATAAAAATGCAAAAACGGCACAAGTTACCAGCAAACATCAGATCAGTACTATGAAAATGACATCTCAAGAAATTAAGACAATAGGAAAATCTTGCATGGATCGACGCATGCTAACTTGGCTTGACTTTGTTTGCTAAAATATATTCTTTTCAACTGAATGAAAACTGCGGCAGACAGAAGAAACTTTTATAGCCTAGACACCTAGTTGACTGGAACAAAAGCAGATGTGCACCCAAAGAACTAAAACTGAGTAGAGGATTTAACATGAATATCAGTTGTACCTGCAAGCAGGTTGTGTCACAAAGAGCACTGGATCCAGCATTACCATCACTTCCTTCTTTCACCAATCTTGGAAGAAGTTCATCAAAATACATTTTCCAAATCTCTTTGTTGATATTGATAGAATCAGCAATGGGATGCAAAACCTATGACAAAGGACAAGAGTGAAGTATGAATTCATCTAATGTAATAACATGGTCATAATACCAAGACATCTCATTGGTATTATGATTTATGAATCTTGCAACAGATGACAGCCCAAATGCAGCATAAACAAATGTTTGCAGATGGATCAGGAAGGCACTATTGTAGAATATGACAAGATTCATGCAGGTCAAACCATCCAATGATTAATAAATTGAAGCAAAGTGGTAAATCATCATCAATGAATATCCCCTTCAAAAGAAATGCAAATAATGCTACTATCACCTCTGCTCCACCTAAGGTTGAATAGAAGCTTTTGTATTTACTCAAAGTCTAAAGAGCATATGCTGTAATAAAAAAAATAAAAATAACCCCATCACTTATTTCAACTCAACTCAATACAATAAAGATCAGTACAGCTCATTCCATAATATATTGGAGAAAGTAGAATATATATTAGGAAACACAGAACTTTTCCTGCCACCTGTATCTAAGGCCTGTGGGATGTGGCATTTGCAATAATGATAGTAAGTCACAGCACACAACCTATATGTTGCTCAATATATTAGCTGTACAGGCCTTCTAATTCAGATGCTAAACAACTGTATCCAGAAGCACATTTACTTTATCTACCTCCAAGAACCAAACAGTACATTAGATTACAAATGATGGTTTATATCTCTTACAGTGACAAAGAAACAAAGAACGAACAATCATCAAGACAAGCATTTGACAACTAAAAACATGCATTACCCTTGGGTATTGCATAGGTGGCAACCGGGGCTCAGGCAGATCCTTGGAAAAGAAAGGGTGCTCATCTGGGCTCTTGTATCTCCCAACCTATGTTACAAACATTAGCACATGTTATTCTTTCGCATGCCATGATCAATTGTTTTGTTTTTTTAAAAGAAGTCCAAATGGATTCACCTGTGCATGGAGCTTTTCAGTTTCTCTAACCATATATTCAACCAAAGATCCTCCAAAACCATCCATGTGGAAAGCATTGCTATCATATGTATCAGCATTGTAACAAAACTGTGCTCTCTCCAAAAGGCCAAATATGATGCTGTCTTCTAGTCTAATCAAAACTTGTCTGATGCTATCCAATGTCAATATGTCACTTCGATCAACCCTCTCTACCCTAATAAAAGTAGTGAACCATTAAGATAAAGAATGATCAGTTCCTTTGGTATAACTAAAAGTGGGGTTCCTCAAAAGAAAGAAATCAAGCATCACATAAGACAGTAAGCCTTTGTGCAAAAAAGCAACAAGGTTAATATATATATAGCCATCCATGTCAATTTCGTCCTCAAGATTTCGGTCTCGTATCTGGAATATTTTCGCAAAAATCAAGCAGACTTGGTTCACAAAGGAATTACAACATCTGAGCCGTCAGAGGTGTGGAAATTTCCACGGTTTAGTTACAACAATGTATATACATAGAGCCTACAGGCTACATCATGCTTTTGGGACTTCCAAAGTCAAGTCCACCACCAAACAATTAAACTTCACAGAGGGTATTAAGCAAAAGGCGTAGAATAATCAACATCATGTCATTTTCGTTAACACAATAAATTCGACAAGGAGTTCTCCAAATTCTAGAATTAGAACAGTAGCTATAAATTGGATGCCTCAGGTAGCTAAAACATGGATGGTCAGGTTCAGGAGGGCTCAAGCACACCAAACCACAAATCTCCAACTGAGAACCAACACAATCCAAATATCTCTAGATAATAGTTACCACACCACGACCACGACTACGCACAAACACGAAGTCATGGACCTAAACATGGATGATCAGGTTCAAGAGGGCTCAAACACACCAAACCACACATCCTCAACTGAGAACCAAGACAATCACAAATCTCTCTAGATAAGAGTTATCACACCACGACCACTCACAAGTCACAAACACGAAGTCATGGATCTAAAACATGGATGATCAGGTTCAAGAGGGCTCAAACACACCAAACCACAAATCCCCAACTGAGAACCAACACAATCGCGAATCTCTCTAGATAAGAGTTATCGCATCACGACCACGCACAAACACGAAGTCATGCACCTGAAACATGGATGATCAGGTTCAAGAGGGCTTAAACACACTAAACCACAAATCCGCAACTGAGAACCAACACAATGGTAAATCTCTCTAGATAAGAGTTACCACACCACGACCACAACCACGCACAAACACGAAGTCATGAACCTAAAACATGGATGATCAGGTTCCAGAGGGCTCAAGCATACTAAACCACAAATCCCCAACTGAGAACCAACACAATCGCGAATCTCTCTAGATAAGAGTTACCGCACCACGACCACGGACAAACACGAAGTCATGGACCTGAAACATGGATGATCAGGTTCAAGAGGGCTCAAACACACTAAACCACAAATCCTCAACTGAGAACCGACACAATGGTAAATCTCTCTAGATAAGAGTTACCACACCACGACCACAACCACGCACAAACACGAAGTCATGAACCTAAAACATGGATGATCAGGTTCCAGAGGGCTCAAGCATACCAAACCACAAATCCCCAACTGAGAATCAACACAATCGCGAATCTCTCTAGAGAAGAGTGACCACACCACGACCGAGTCACCACAGTCCACGACAACGACCATGCACAAACACGAAGTCATGGATCTAGGATTAACCCCGCATACCTTACACGGAACCAAGGGGCACAGTCGTTTATTAAACCAAACAATTTCTAAGCAGGATAAGGAGTGTTCGTACTTAGCTATGGGCGTTGCGGAGTTGTTGGCCGCGCGGAGCCCCTTGTTCCTGGGCGTTGGTCCGAAGGCAACGCGGCTCGTACCCTGCGGCCCCCGGGCGAGATCTCCCCAGTAAGCAGCAGCAGGCGACGCCGCCGCGGGCTTGGTGATCAGCTTGAAGGCCATCGCCACCAACCACCTCGCAGGAAATGGGAGGGAGAGCACGTTGGGCAAGTAAAATGCCGGGATGAAATGGGAGGGAGAGCGAGCACGTTTAAGAGCAACTCCAGTAGTTCTCTAAAAAATAGCTTGCTAAAATCATGTTTAGCAAGTTGCTAAATAGCTATTGGAAGTAAAAAATAACTTAGTCTCCAATAGTTGCTCATATTTAGGAAGTAGTTCGATTTTGAATCTAGCTTTAGCGGCCCTACCCCTATGAGATCTGCCTGATAATAAGGTTGAGAACAGAGGATGTGAGGGCGGAAGAAAAAAGGCCGGTCGATATGAACTATGGATGAGTGGTGGTCCAGTGGCGCAACCTATGAGGAAGTTGTGTTCGACGGTAAAGGAGAAACTTGCGTCATACGTGTTTGACCTAGCTACCTCATTATGCTAGAAAATGAAAAAAGAGCGTGTTATACCTGGCTATCTCACTGTGTGGGAAAGAGAAAAATAATCACGCTAGTGTGAAGAAATTGACGTCAACTGTATTTAGGGAGTTCCTACCGAGTTGCTAAATGTGGAGAGTAAATAGAGTTGAATAGCAACTAAGTAAATTTAGCAAGTCTATTTAGAGAACCATTGGAGAAGCATTTTTCTGTTTACTTCTTAAATTTAAGATTTAGAGAGTTGTTTAGAGAACTATTGGAGTTGCTCTAATAGGCAGGGAATGCTGGGATTTATTTGGAAGCGGGTGACCGCGTGGGGGCGGAGGGAGAGAGCAGGTTTGGTAGGGTAGGTGGGGTGGGGTGGGGTGGGGCCCAGGAGGCCAGGACCGTGGGCAACAGAACGAGACGAGACATCCCGGGTGGGGTGTGGGGTTTGAGTATAGGTGTTCATTTAGGCCAGGTCTGATGGGCCGGTCCAAAGTACGGAAAAAAGCACGGTTCAAGTACGACACGACCCGAAATAATTTATTGCCGGATCGGGTTTGGGCTGAGGTCGCGGCCCATGGACGGGCACGAGCACGACCTGTTTAAGACAGGCACGAAATGACCCATAGAGGCACGAAAAGGCTCATATATTTATTAAAACCACACCTAATTCCACACTTTCATGTACTTGATAAAGAACATATAGCTAAAGATAATGCTAGTTATATGTTTTTTTAGCTTTGAATTAGAGTATGTGATGTAATTTTACTTTTGTTATGAACATTAGGTAATGAACTGAACTTACGAACTTTGTATAGAGTTGATTATACTTTTTTTCCTTCTAACAAAATGATTTGTAAACGAGTTAGTCATTGCATAGCTCTGATAACTTAATACAAATATTAAGTTTGCTTTTAGTCAGATTTATTTGTCTTATCTTTTATTTGTTTTATTAAATTTGTTTTAAATTTCGGGCCCTGGTGTGAATTTCGGACCAAAAACTGAATTTCGGGCCCTAATATGAATTTCGGGTAAAAAACTGAATTTCAGGCTTTTATAATTTTGGACCGTCCGAAATAAGCCCGATACGTTTAAGCAATTACGTGCTGGACCGTAGGCCGAGGGCTAGGCCCGTGGGCCGGGCCGACCCGAAATTCAAACAATACGGGCCTTTTCAAGCTTGGGCCGGGCCAGGCCGGGTGGTCCGAATATACACCTATAGGTTTGAGGATGGCCGAATGGGGCAACCAGGCAACGACATGAAGAAGCGGCTTCACGGCTCGAGGTCTAGGTTCGGTACGGCCTTTGCATGTGGGATGGTTAGGCGCGCGGCGGCGCGACCGTGCCATCCTATTTTTCTGTGGCGGTCTGGAGGTAAGATGGCGTGGCGAGGGACCGATATAAGGGTGAAAATTGAAAACAGGCTAATTTGGATGGATAGTAAGTCATCTCATATCATCTAGTATTTCAATCAGATTCGAGACCGCATACAAATTGTTAGAAACAAGATATACAGGAACTAGATATTTTATTGAGTGGATAAATGACAGCTACATGATACATATGAGTAACGAATACTTATCGAATAATATAAACATTGTTTATGTTCGCTATAATTCAGTTAATGTCTAAAAACAGTTACATATCATACAGTACTCTAACATGATAATATAGCAATAAGTTTACATCATACAACACAATAATTTAACATGACAATATAGCAAAAAGTTCACATCATACAATATAACATTACATAGACCATAAATCACAAGACAATATAGCTTGCACATTGCAGAGTGGCAAGGGGTGCCGACGTTGGATCTGAATCGGTGCGATGTGGCCTGCCACACTTGGGCTAGTGGCTAGATGGACGACACTCAAGTAGGAAACTCATAGAATATCGAGCATCTTAGGAAATTTTACCAGTTGTGACACCATAAACTCCAGATGGTGAGCTACACGTTGTAAACCAAAGATCTCATTATCAATAAAGCTTTTGTGTTTGTCCACATACAAACAAACTCTCAAGTAGCGATCGGCTTAAGTCGGAAACGCCTTAAGTCAACGCGACACGTTCATACTTACAAAACTTAGTGTGACTACTATACCCTACTAACGGAGCGATCGGCTTAAGTCGGAAATGCCTTAAGTCGGTGCGACATGCTCACGCTTACAAAACTTAGGGTGACTACTATACCCTACTAATGGAGCGAACGACTTAAGTTGGAAATGTTTTAAGTCAGTGCGACACGCTCACGCTTACATGACTTAGGGTGATTATTATACCCTACTAACAGAGCGATCGGCTTAAGTCGGAAACGTCCTAAGCCGGTGTAACACACTCACGCTTACATGAGTTAGGGTGATTACTATACCCTACTAATGGAGCGATCGACGTAAGTCGGATACGACCTAAGTCGGTGCAACTCGCTAATGCTTGCATAACCAAGGGTGACCACCATACCCAACTAACAAAGCAGTCGGCTTAGCAGTAGAAACCTAGGGCGCTTACTATGCCCCACTAGCAGAAACACTCAACGAAGTGGGGAAGCAGCCCAACGCTCAATAAGATTTCAAAAAATCTCAAAAAAACCACCTCGAGGAAAGTTGCTCTCTGTTTAAACTGACTGATATCCAGTTTCACGCTCTAGTCACTGTGCAAGAGCATCCCCACGAGGAACATTGTCTACAGGTCCACCAGAAGCAGATGGATTACTCGAAGTACCCGATACAGCGATTACATTGGCTACAATGTCATCAGGTACCACGACACCGGGCCTCTTCATCAATATCCTAAGATGTTGGCGACGTTGGGGAAGAGAAGTCCCTTGTTGATGGCGATGTTGGCAGTGTCCTCGTCGGAGGAGGAGTCGGTGGAGCTCTCGTTGGAGTCCCATTCCTGCCCCATGTGTGTCTCGCCACCCTTCTTCTTGTAATATTTCTTCTTCTCCATCTTCTTCTTCCCTTTCTTGTCATCGTCCCTGTCACTGTCACTCATATATGGACATTTAGCAATAAAGTGACCAGAACTACCACACCTATAGCACACCCTCTTGGAATGGGGCTTGTAGTCCTTCCCCTTCCTTTGTTTGAGGATTTGTTAAAAGATCTTAATGATAAGAGTCATCTCCTCATTGTCAAGCTTGGAGGCGTCGATTGGGAATCTAATTGGTGTAGACTCTTCCTTCTTCTCTTCCGTTGCTTTGAATGCAACAGGTTGCACCTCGGGTGTGGAGGTGGTGCCTTGCTCCAAGTTGATAATGTGTTTGGAGTCTTTGATCATAAGTTCAAAGCTCACAAACTTGCCAGTAACCTCCTCGGGAGACATCTGTTTATATCTAGGATCTCCACAGATTAATTGCACTAGAGTGGGATTACAAAAAACAAGAGATCTTAGAATAACCTTGACCATTTTATGCTCATCCCATTTGGTGCTCCTGAGGTTGCAGACTTGGTTGACCATTGTTTTGAGCCGGTTGTACATTGCTTGTGGCTCCTCTCCTTGGTTGAGGACGAATCGACCGAGTTCTCCCTCAATCATCTCTCGCTTGGTGATCTTGGTCACCTCGTCCCCTTCATGCGCCGTCTTAAGGACGTCCCAAATTTCTTTGATATTTTTCAACCCTTGCACCTTATTATACTCCTCTCGACACAAGGAAGCAGGGAGTATAGAAGTTGCTTGGGAATTAAAATGCCTAATTTGGGCGGCCTCATTCGAGTCATAGTCCTTGTCCCTCACCTGTGGTGCCTGTGCTCCAAACTCAACAATATCCCATATGCTTTCGTGGAGTGAGGTTAGGTGACGCCTTATTTTATCACTCCACATAAAATAATCTTCACCATCAAAATATGGTGGTTTGCCTAGGGGTACAGAGAGTAGAGGAGTGCGTTTAAGAATACGAGGATAGTGAAGAGGCATCTTATTATACTTCTTATGCTCTTGGCACTTTGAAGTGGTAGACTCGGCGCTAGATGTGGAAGGTGATGAAGAGTCGGTCTCGTAGTAGACCGCCTTCTTCATTTTCTTTTTCTTCTTGTCACCCTTCCTATGTGACTTGATGGAGGAAGTGGATTCCTCGTTATATTTGTCGATGGACTCCCTTGATGGAGTCCTTCCATTGTTCTTCCTTCCCAAGCCTTCGGCCTTGTCGCCGGTGACTATCTCCCTCCAGACATCACTTCGAGTTGTTAGACTCTTAATGAAGCACTAGCTCCGATACCAATTGAAAGTCGCCTAGAGGGGGTGAATAGGCGAAACCTGAAATTTACAATCTTTAAACACGCACTAGGGCCAGGGTTAGTGTTAGTGTTAAATCGGAGTATGGAATATAGTTCTCCTTGCTTAGAGTTGCTCAATCAATGCAGATAACTTTTGGGAGCAAACTCAAAACAATGTGAGCAAGAGAACTCTTAGAGAGAGGAAAGAGGGGAAATAAATCAAGTGAAGATCAACAAGTGAACATGGTGATTTGTTTACTGAGGTTCGGTTCCAAAGAACTTAGTCCCCATTGAGGAGGCCACAAAGGCTGGGTCTATTCCAACCCTTTCCCTCTCTCAATCGAGGTCACACAGACCGGTCGAGGATTCTCCTTAATCACTTGGGTCACTAAGACCCCGAAAGGATCACCACACATTTAGGTGTCTCTTTCTAGTTTTACAAAGCACTTAGAGAATAAGAATGACAAGGAGAAAGCAATCCAAGCAACAAGAGCAACAAAAGAACACAAAACACCCTCTCTCAAGTCACTAAGCAATTGAGTTGATTTGGAGGTGAAAGTCGCCTAGAGGGGGGTTAATAGGCGGAATCTGAAATTTACAAACTTAAGCACACACTAAAAGCCGGGGTTAGCGTTAGAATTAAATCCAAGTCCGAAAGAGAGAGCAAACACAAATCAACCAAGAAATAGAGCGGATGACACGGTGATTTGTTTTACCGAGGTTCGGTTCTTGAGAACCTAGTCCCCATTGAGGTGGTCACAAAGACCGGGTCTCTTTCAACCCTTTCCCTCTCTCAAACGGTCACCTAGACTGAATGAGCTTTCTCCTTAATCAAATGGGTCACTTAGACCCCACAAGGACCACCACACAATTGGTGTCTCTTGCTTTGATTACAAGTTACTTAGAGAACAAGAATGAGGAAGAATAAAGCGATCCAAGAATAAGAGCTCAAAGAACACGAGCAAAACACTCTGAAAGGGAATTAGGCTTCCACCTCTTTCCTAATTGATTTTGGTGGTTGAATTGCCCAACACAAATAATTGGACTAACTAGTTTGCTCTAGTCTATAAGTTCTACAGGTGCCAAAGGTTCACAAAAAGTCAATAAAAAGACCAAGAATGGGTTCAAACAAAGAGAGCAAGGGACAACCGAAGGCTGCCCTGGTCTGGCGCACCGGACTGTCCGGTGCACCAGGGAACTCGACGCCCAACTCTTCACCTTCGGGAATTTTCAGAGGAGCTCCGCTATAATTCACTGGACTGTCCGGTGTACCACCGAACAGTGTCCGGTGCCCCAAGGAAGAGCGACTCTGAACTCGCCAGCTTCAGGAATCTGCTCCGGTAAAATTCACTGGACTGTCCGGTGTGACAGCGGAGCAACAGCTACTTCGCGCACAACGGTCGACTGCAACGCATTAAATGCGTGCCTGCGCGCGCAGAGGAGCAGAACACGCGTGGGTGGCACACCGGACAGCCTACAGGGCTTGTCCGGTGCACCACCGGATAGCCAGGCAGGCCCACAAGACAGAGCTCCAACGGTCAGAACCCAACGGCCTGGTGATGTGGCTGGCGCACCGGACAGTGTCCGGTGGCGCACCGGACTGTCTGGTGCGCCATGCGACAGAAGCCCTCACCAAACGGCTAGTTTGGTGGTTGGGGTTATAAATACCCCCAACCACCCCACATTCAAGTCATCCAAGTTTTCCACCTTCCAACTACTTACAAGAGCTCTAGCATTCAATTCTAGACACACCAAAGAGATCAAATCCTCTCCCAATTCCACTCAAAGCTTTAGTGATTAGAGAGAGTGATTGTTTGTGTTCATTTCAGCTCTTGCGCTTGGATTGCTTCTTTTTCTCATTCTTTCTTGCGATCATCTCAATTGTAATCAAGGCAAGAGACACCAATTGTGTGGTGGTCCTTGCAGGGAAGTTTGGTTCCCGTTTGATTGAGAAGAGAAGCTCACTCGGTCTGAGGGACCGTTTGAGAGAGGGAAAAGGTTGAAAGAGACCCGGTCTTTGTGACCACCTCAACGGGGAGTAGGTTTGAGAGAACCGAACCTAGGTAAAACAAATCCTTGTGTCTCACTTCTTTATTCGCTTGTGATTTGTTTTCACGCCCTCTCTCGGACTTGCATTATATTTCTAACGCTAACCCGGCTTGTAGTTGTGATTAACTTTGTAAATTTCAGTTTCGCCCTATTCACCCTCCCTCTAGGCGACTTTCAATTGGTATCGGAGCCTGGTGCTTCATTAGAGCCTAACCGCTCGAAGTGATGTCGGGAGATCACGCCAAGAGGGAGATGGAGACCGGCGACAAGCCCACTACAAGCCACGGGAAGGCTTCATCGGAAGAGTCCCGCAACAAGGGGAAGGGGAAGGAGAAGAAATCCTCTTCCCACAAGTCGCATCAGAGTGGTGACAAAAAGAAGATGAGGAAGGTGGTCTACTACGAGACCAACACTTCATCACCTTCTACCTCCGGCTCCGACGCGCCATCTATTACTTCTAAGCGCCATGAGCGCAAGAAGTATAGTAAGATCCCCCTACGCTACCCCCGTATTTCAAAGCGTACTCCTTTACTCTTCGTTCCATTAGGCAAACCACCGGTTTTTGACGGTGAAGATTATAACATGTGGAGTGACAAAATGAGGCATCATCTAACCTCACTCCATACAAGCATTTGGAATGTTGTTGAGTTTGGTGTACATGTACCATCCGTAGGGGATGAAGACTACGACTCCGACGAAGTAGCCCAAATCCACCACTTTAACTCCCAAGCCACCACTATACTCCTCGCCTCTCTAAGTCGAGAGGAGTATAATAAGGTGCAAGGGTTAAAGAGTGCGAAGGAAATTTGGGACGTACTTAAGACCGTGCACGAAGGAGACGAGGTGACCAAAATCACCAAGCGGGAGACGATCAAGGGGGAGCTCGGTCGGTTCCGGCTCAACCAAGGCGAGGACCCTCAAGCCATGTACAACCGGCTCAAAACCTTGGTGAACCAAGTGCACAACCTCAGGAGCAAAAAATGGGATGACCACGAAGTGGTTAAGGTTATTCTTAGATCACTTGTTTTCCATAACCCTACTCAAGTTCAATTAATTCGTGGCAATCCTAGATATACACTAATGACTCCCGAGGAAGTAATCGGGAATTTTGTGAGCTTTGAATTGATGATCAAAGGCTCAAAGAAGATCAACGAGCTTGATGGCCCTTCCACGTCCAAAGCACAACCGGTCGCATTCAAAGCGACGGAGGAGAAGAAGGAAGAGTCTACATCAAGTAGACAACCCATCGACGCCTCCAAGCTCAACAACAAGGAAATGGCGCTCATCATCAAGAGTTTCCGCCAAATCCTCAAGCAAAGGAGGGGGAAAGACTACAAGTCCCGCTCTAAGAAAGTTTGCTACAAATGTGGTAAGCCCGGTCATTTCATTGCTAAATGTCCATTATCTAGTGATAGTGATAGGGGCGACGACAAGAAGGGGAGAAGAAAGGAGAAGAAGATGTACTACAAGAAGAAGGGTGGCGATGCCCATGTTTGCTGGGAGTGGGACTCCAACGAGAGCTCCACCGACTCCTCCTCCGACGAGGATGCCGCCAACATCGCCGTCACCAAGAGACTCCTCTTCCCCAACGTCGGCCATAAGTGCCTCATGGTAAAAGACGGCAAAAAGAAGAAGGTTAAATCCAAATCCTCCACTAAATATGAGTCCTCTAGTGATGATAATGCTAGTGATGAGGAGGATAATTTGCGTACCCTTTTTGCCAACTTAAACATGCAACAAAAAGAAAAACTAAATGAATTAATTAGTGCCATCCATGAAAAGGATGAACTCTTGGACTCCCAAGAGGACTTCCTAATCAAGGAAAACAAAAAGCATGTTAAGGTTAAAAATGCTTATGCTCTAGAAGTTGAAAAATGTGAAAAATTAACTAGTGAGCTAAGCACATCACATGATTTAATTGCCAACCTTAGAAATGAGAATGCTAGATTAATTACTAAGGTTGATTCGAATGTATGTGATGATTCAATTTCCAATCTTAGAGATAAAAAATGCTAATTTGCTTGCTAAGATTGAAAAATTGAATGATTCTCTTGCTAGCCTTAGGATTGAAAATGAAAAATTGACTGCTAAGGCTAAAGATTTTGATGTTTGCTTGGTCAGCTAATGATCTTTGCGGTGTCAATAGAGATGTCATTGAGCATTCACTCAATGTGGATCCATCTTTCAGGCCAAGAAAACAAAGGCTTCGAAAAATGTCCGATAACAAAGCTGAAGGTGCTCAAAACGAAGTGAAGAGACTTCTTAGTGCTGGTGTTATCAAAGAGGTCAAATACCCAGAGTGGCTAGCTAACACTGTTATGGTGAAGAAGGCAAATGGTAAATGGAGAATGTGCATCGATTTTATAAATCTTAACAAGGCTTGTCCAAAGGATGAGTTCCCATTACTAAGAATAGATTCTCTAGTAGATGCAGCAGCTTCATCAGAGCTTATGAGTTTACTAGACTGTTACTCAGGCTACCACCAAATCTGGATGAAGAAGGAAGATGAGCCGAAGACCAGCTTCATAATCCCCAGTGGTACATATTGTTATCTTTGGATGCCTGAGGGGCTCAAGAATGCTGGAGGAAGCTTCAGTAGAATGACAACCAAAGTCCTTCACTCTCAGATAGGCAAAAATGTGCTAACATATGTTGATGATATCATAGTAAAGAGCACGAAGCAGGAAAATCACATTGCTGATCTGCAGGAAACATTTGCTAACTTCAGGCAAGCTGGCCTGAAATTAAATCCAGAAAAATGTGTCTTCGGAGTGAAGAAGGGCAAGTTCCTTGGTTGTTTGGTTTCAACGAAGGGGATCGAAGCTAACCCAAACAAGATCAAAGCTATCGTTCGGATGGAACCGCCAAGCACAAAGAAGGGGGCTCAGCGGCTGACAGGAAGATTGGCATCTTTGAATCGATTCATATCTAGATCAGCAGAAAGAAATTTACCATTCTTTGAAGTGCTGAAGTTGGCCGAAGTCTTTCAGTGGGGTTCAGCTCAGCAGAAAGCCTTCGAAGAGCTGAAGCAATACCTGATTGATCTAACAACACTAACCCCACCTGCGCCAGGGGCTCCTTTGCTATTGTATGTGGCAGCTTCGCACTCTGCAGTGAGTGCGGCACTAGTATAGGAGAAGCTTGAAGGACAAATTAAGAAGCAAGTCCCAGTATACTTTGTTTCCGAAGTATTAAGTTTATCAAAGAAAAATTACACAGAATTGGAGAAGGTGTTGTATGCTATATTAATGGCCTCTAGGAAGCTTCGACATTATTTTCAAGCTTACCACATAATTGTTCCATCATCACAGCCTCTGAAGGATATTATAAGGAACAGAGAAGCCACTGGAAGGGTTGGAAAGTGGGCTGCGGAGCTCAATGAATTCACCATTGACTATGTACACAGATCTTCAATTCAATCCCAGACGCTAGCAGACTTTATCGCTGACTGGACGCCAGGGGCTCACGAAGAGGGGACAAGCAAGGATACCGAAGCTTGGACGGTGTTCTGTGATGGTTCTTGGGGAACCTTTGGTGCAGGAGCAGCTATGGTGTTAATGGCACCGTCAAAATTTAAAACATGTTATGCGGTCAAATTGAATTTCAGTTGTACAAATAATATTGCTGAGTACGAAGCACTTTTGTTGGGGCTTCGGAAACTAAGGGCAATGGGAATAAGAAGGGCTATTCTAAAGACCGATTCTCAAGTTATTGCTGGCCATGTGGACAAAAGCAGCAAGGCACGAGATCCGAAGCTTGAAAAATATCTGGATGCAGTTCGAAGGTTGGAAGCCTCCTTCGAAGGTTTTTCTGTCAAGAATATTCCAACAGGAGAAAATGAGCATGCAGATTTGTTAGCCAAATCAGCGGCCCAAGGGCTCCCTATACCTTCGGAGGTATTCTTCGAAACAATAAAGGCACCTTCGGTTGAACTTATGGAAAGAGCTTTACTTACCATTTCTCCAGTATACAGTGAGGACTGGAGAACTGAAATCATATCCTTCCTCCAAGGCAATTGTCTCTCTGATGACGAAGTTTATAACAAGAGAATGGAGGCAAGGACAAGACCATATGTGATAATAGAAGGGGAATTGTATAAATATGGGGTTTGTTCTCCACTTCTCAAGTGTTTATCAAGAACCGAAGGTATCGAATTAATGAAGGAGATACATGCAGGTCTGTGTGGATCTCACATTGGGTCTAGACCTTTGTTGCGAAAAGTTTTTTGACAAGGATTCTATTGGTCGAAGGTAGTTCCCGATGCAGCAGAATTAGTTCAAAAATGCGAAGGCTGCCAAAAATGTGCGAGAGACCAAAAACAACCTTCATCTCTCACTCAATTAATACAGCCCATTTGGCCGTTGCAAAGGTGGGGCCTCGATTTACTAGGTCCACTTCCATCAGCACAAGGAAATCTAAAATATGTTGTGGTGGCAGTAGAATATTTTTCTAAGTGGATTGAGGCGAAGCCCTTGGCCACAATAACTTCGGTTACCGTCCAGAAATTCTTCTGGCAAAACATTGTTTGTCGCTTCGGAGTGCCGAAGGCCATTACCGTAGACAACGGAACACAGTTCGATGCCGAAGCATTCAAGGAATTCTGTGAACAGATTGGCACGAAGATTCATTTTGCATCGGTCAGGCATCCGGAGTCAAATGGACTAATTGAAAGAGCTAATGGCATTATAATGACGGAAATAATGAAGTTAATCTTCAATCAGCCCAGAGAAAAATGGCCAGATGAATTGATCAAAGTGGTGTGGAGCCACAACACAACAATATCAAGGTCAACAGGTTTTACACCATTCAAATTGTTATTTGGTGACGAAGCAATAACTACAGAAGAAGCTAGGGCAGGGTCAATAAGAACAGTGGCTTCAGCAGAGCATGAAGCTGATTTTTCTGTGGCAAAAGATGCTATAGAAGAAATCAGGCTCCAGGCTGTGGAGAATATCAATAAATATCAATCCGAAACAATAAAATGGCGGGACAGAAAAGTTCGACTAAAGAACATCAAGCTAGGGCATTTGGTACTTCGAAAAGTGGCCAACCCAGACACAGTAGGCAAGCTACAGCTGAAGTGGGAAGGACCTTTTCTGGTAGTATCTTCGTCAAGACCCAGTTCTTACAGATTGAAGGACATGGACGGCAGCGACATTTCTAGATCTTGGAATGCGGATGAGCTTCGGCGATATTATGTCTAACTTGATGTAATCTTTTTTATTTTTTCCTATGGCACCCTTTTCCTTTCCAAAGGGGGAGAAAGGTTTTTAATGGGGCCATAGCATGTAATTTTCCTTTTCTCATTCAGCTCTACTAGAGTAAAATCCCCCAAAAATATAAATGTAAAAACTGAGCATGCACCATCGAGTGCAGGGAAAAAGAGAAAAAAACAGGGAGAACCTCAAAAGTCGTCCCTAAGGGGATGCAGAGCACGACGAAGCTACAAAAAAGTCGTTCCTAAGGGAGCGCAGCATAAGTTTTCTGCTCAAAAGTCATTCCCAAGGGAATGCAGAGCTTACAGCGAAAAGTCAACGCTGATACCGCCGAAATATAAGGCGAAGCGCGAAAAGTCAATGTGATACCACCGAAATAGAAGGCGAAGAAGTTCAAAAGGCGTTCCTAAGGGGATGCAGAACTTACAGCGAAAAGTCAGCGCTGATACACCAAAAAATAAACGGTGAAGCCAAAAAATAAACGACAAAGAGACTTCGATCATTCCCAAGGGAATGAAGGCTATCGTTGTGGCTTCGGACGTGTGTGTTTGGGCATTCATTTGCACGACACATTACATCATACATTTGCATTCATAAACATTCACTTAGACATACATAGGATCATCATCATCATAACATACACAGGCAGATGCTTCGGCTATAAAGATGAAGCGCCCCAATCCTCTGGGACTCAAATGTGATACAATTACTAGTCCCAGGAGGCTAGTAAACACATTTATACAACAGATGATTTCAGATCTGCTTAAACGGGACAAACCTATAAAGGTGGCGATCAACTTTAAGAGTTGGTCCACAACTCAGGACATATCATCAGAGTGGGGCTGAAGTAGCCCAATATACGCAGCGAAGCAAATCAGCGGTCCAACAGCCACATGCAAGGTTGGGAACAGTCGTAACTCTTACCCGATCTCCTTTTTCTGAAAAACAACAAATAAGCAAGAATGAGTACAAACGTACTCAGCAGCCCACCTTCACCCACGGAAAGGGGAAATCAGATATAATGCATGGAATATGAGGAACTCAGAATATTTTGCAGAAACAGCAATATTTTATGCAGGGTTGTTTTGAAAAACATTTTGTACTTTTGCAAAGCGCATCCTCTCCAAAAGGAGCAGGAAGTTTTTCAGTATTAGAACAAAATCCCCTGGACTAAACCATCCAGGTATCTCAGCAGTTTCCCACTGGTTTTCATTTTCAACAACAGCCACTGGACTTCCCGTCCACCATAGCTCACGGCTCAACCGCCGGACCTTTTAAAAACCACTTTTCTCAAACACGCCCTTTTTTGAAAACAAAACATTAATTGCCATACCATACCAGACTTATCCATTCCTGTGGACACAGACTATTCGAATAGGTTTTCAAACTCTGCACAGAGGTGTACACTTTACCCACTAGTCCGGCTCTGCGATCTCATAGCTAGTGAGACCCGAATCCGAATCTCTTTCTTTCCCCGCACGTCCTAACCTTAATGGTTATACCGGAAGGAGTCAGGCCACCGCCATGTCCAAACCGGACAAAACATTCCCCCTCCTTATCCTCCCGGTGCTCCCCAGCCTTCATAACCCTGGGGTTGGACCGTACGAGTTCAGATTGAGTGACTGCCCACACAGTCTCGAGTGGTTGTACTTATCATGAGTACAGGTAGTGAAGGATGACAAACCGGTCCTTATATGAGGGGACAATCCTTCTGCTCATGCCTAAATCAGCTGAGCCATCACCTTAGGCCCTCCCCTAAACCAGGGAGTCCCTGATCATCCCTACTCAAAGGTGATAAGGGTGAAAACCCTTCATCATACACAAGCGGCTGGGTGGCCATAATAACTTGTCTCAAAATCATATCATGCATAAAATAACAGGCTGAGGGTTGTGGTTGAAAAATCATATGTAATTTATGCATCAAAGGGATCCAGTGAGCTTGCCGTGCTTATCCGGCGAAGGGGGAAGAGGAGCTCGCGGAACTGGCTTCTAGCTCCACTGCCTGGCGTAGACTTGCAGATCTGGCCTCCACGAGATGGCACGAACGCTCCGATAACTATGCAACATGAACAAACAAACATACAAACCAACAAGTACACCAACAAATATTTAGTATAGTGGTCAGAATAGCGATATATGGATGGGTAGAGTCTTGAGTAGAATCTGTGTCATGTGGTGTTGAGATACTACTAGTGGTGGAGCGGAGGTGCTTACCAGGAGGGTGGACTGGAGGCAAAGCGATACTATGCGTGTAGCCGGCAGAGCGGAGTAACTGAGTGGGTGGGGTGTTTGTCTTGGCTGAGGGTGTTGAGTGTGTGGAGTGGGAGAGGGTAGATGGGTGTATTTATAGCTGGGTGTATGTGGTGTAGCACAGTGAAGTTCACTGTTGGTGAGAATAGTGACGAATGAATCGTCTGACTTAATATGAACAAGAGAGTTATAGGTAGAATATGGGACAAGAGTATTTTGGGAGTTTTCTGGAATATGAACCATGCTTAAGGGATGACATGGTTGGATAGGGAATAGTTTGACAAGAATTTTAGAAACAAGAATGACTGAAATCTGAGTTTGGATGGAGGAGTTTTGGATTTTATAATCATAGGGAGAAAAGAAAAGGAAAGAAATATTCTTGGAATATTCTAGAATTTGAATATTTAGAGATATTTGGAAAATCAAAAATACAAATGTATTTTTGAGCGGGGTGCGGGGAATTATTTTTGGGATTTTCTTGGGCAGAGGTTTATGTTGGTGGAAATTGTTCCTACCTACTGTGTCACATCAGACAACAGTGAGGCGGGACCCAAATAGCTGGAATGCTGTGGTATTCTGGTCCGAGGAGGCTGTGGTATCTTGGGCCAGGTTTTATAGGATTGAAGACGTATCCATACAAACATGGTTTGCCTTTCTTTTTGGAAGTCTAGCTTGAAAGAATCCCAAAGTTAAGCGTGCTCAACTTGGAGAAATCTAGGATGGGTGACCAGATGGGAAGTTCCCTACTGGAATGAAAATCACAGTCACCGGAGTTCGTATGACTGGAATATGTGTCTAGCTGATCTTAGGTGGACTGGACAACATGATGGATGAGTAGTTGAAATTTGGGGCGATCGGATTAGCGATGAATAGTAACGATGATGAATAGTAACGGTGAATAGTGATGGTGAATAGTTCGTATGAACGAACGATGAACGGTGAATAGTGACGATGAACGAACGATGAACGATGAATAGGAACTATGAACGAACGATGAACGATCGAATGATCGATCGAACGAACGATCGGAATTTCGGCAGCATAACGACAAGAAAAAGATTATTTGGACGAACGAACGGATGAACGATCGAACGATCGGACGAACGGACGAACGAACCATGAACGATCGGACGAACGATAAAACGATCGGACGAACGAACGATCGGAATTTCGGCAGCATAACGGCAGGAAAAAGATTATTTGGACGAACGAACGGACGAATGATCGAACGATCGGACGAACGAACCATGAACGATCGGACGAATGATCGAACGATCGGACGAACGAACGAACAAACTAAGAACAGGGGGACGAACGATCGAAGAACGACCGAACGATCCTTGTGCTAGTGTGTGCTTGTGTGGGAGGTGGAGTGGGAGTGTGTGTGTGGGGGGGGGGGAAGAGAGTTGCCATGAAATAGCTTGGGGTGGGATGAGAGGAGGCCCTTGCCCCTCTATTTATAGCCATGGTGGGGGGATTAGGGGGAGGGATGAGGGGATTAGTGGGAGGATGAGAGGATTAGTGGGAGATTAGCATGGATTTGTCTTATATGAGTGTAATTAGCTTGTAGAGCTCACCGTATGACACCAGAGGCATACGTATACATATGAGCACGAGAAAAGTTATGGAGAAAATATTTGTAGGGACTTGAAAAATGATTCCAAAGGTATTTCTCAGGAAGAAAATACTTGGAGATATATCGGTGGAATATTTGAGCAGTATTTCTGAAAGAGTTTGAGGGTGATCGCTGGGGAAATATTTGTAGGATATTTTGAGGAGATTTTAGAGAGAATATAGACCACTATACTTTTATTTGTTGATATCAACTTGCAAACAAACATTTTGAAATTAAATTTGAAATTCATTTTGAATCTATAGCGAGTTTGAGAAAATTTCAAGATTTGAATTTTTGGGATGCTACAAATCTACCCCACTTAAAAGGAATCTCGTCCTCGAGATTCGGCTTAGAAGGGTTATGGGTATAGCTTTACTTCAGCTACATATCTTCACTTTGCAGACTCTTCGAGGAGATGGAACTTCAACAAAATCTGGCCTTTGAGGGGCATCCGGTTGCTAATTGCAAATGCTGATTCTGGCTACTCAAAGATCACCTTCAGGCTTCTAGGTTTCGCTTGGCAGCTAGCTTATTGAAGAAGCATTGATGCCAACACGCAAACCTTCCTCTTGAAAACTCCCACATGGATTCCTTCCTTGACTAGTCTTCTGGTGCTTCATCAACAAAACTTGGGTGACCACTTCTCATCCAGAAACTTATAAGCTTTGATGATCTAGTCCTTCACGAGCTTGCTACAGGCCTTCTTCTTTTTCTCCATAGCAGGAACTTTACTGGAACACTACCCCACTTAAAAAGAATGAGGGTAGAACTCTTGAATCTTGGGGATTTAAACTCCTTGAAGTACCTCATAACAAGGGTGTTATGGGGCCTTCTTTTGCTGTTGCTGCTTGAACAGGCTGCAGAGAGATGACTGACATAGGGTTGATTCTGGGAGAACCTTCTTCTTATCTTCTCTTTACTATCTTCTTTTCACTGACCCTTTCTTTCTCTTTGCTCTTCCCACTGGAGGATTCTATTAAAGAGTATTACCATCATACAGAGGAGGAAACCGAAGACTATGAACCATGTACAACAGTCTTCAACCCAAGAATCACCAAGCATTGTGATCTTAGGAGCGAGGGAGTGGAAAATGGAGTTACTTGCAATTTGGCAGAGGAGATTTTATCAGGTGTGTGCTTTGCTTGGGATGGGAATTGAGGGAGTTGGTGTGGGGGTTTTATAGGAGAGCGGTATGCGAGGTGGTGCTCGGGTGCAGAGTGGCGGTGATGGAGCAGGTGACACGAGGCAGTAGGTGCGACAAGGGGTGGGGAACAGTGTTGCCGGTGACGATGGCGGTGGTGGGTGTGCTGCAAAGGGAGGTGGGCGGCGGTAGTGCGCTGCAAAGGGGGCATGGGCGGTGGTGGTGCGCATGGAGGCGGGCACGCGTGCGGGGGCACGAGTGAGTGGTGGGGTCGATGACCCTTATGTTTGTGGTCTCTGGTTCCAAGAATCTTTGCCTCTCTGTATGGTAATAACTCCTTCTGTCCTCTTTTCCTGTTTACTTTGACTCAGGGGCAGTGCTTTGATTCTCACGGTCGGTCCTTTTGACTGAGTGACTGGATAGGTTCCTTCTATAGCTTATTCCAGGCTTCAAGGGTAATCTTCCTGGTATCTTCTTGGGTAAGGCACTTTTCTCTTGAGATGGGTTAAGATGAGAATGGAAGCATAAGGTTAGGATTAGCTCTAATTTGTGATCTATGTTTTTAGAGAAAACCCTTCTTAAAAAGAAAGAAAACACACAAGCTCGGCAATGATAAACAAATCAAATGTTTTTAATAAGGGAAGGATAGAGTTTTTCCAAAGCACGGACTACTTAGATTCGGGGGCTAAGCATAACTACTATTGCTTGGCTCCTGAATTGAGAACTATGCAACTTATGAGCACTAACGTTAAGGCATCACATATGCACTCAAAAGGGAAGAAAACATCAAACGAAATTCATTTTGAAATGCCCTAGGGGGCCACACAATTAGAGTTTTTTCAAAACACACGGCTACACGGTTACCTCTCATACATGCAGGGCTCTACCAAAGTGAAGAAAAACTTCACTACCCAATGCATGCAAATGACTGGGTATAACTAACTCAGATCTGGCAGCTTCTCTTTTGGCAAGGCTGGCGCACAACTTCAATCTGAGACATCTCCTGGATGGGTCAAGAGGGAGCTGATGTTGATGACTTCTTCTGGCGGTGACTGAGATGGCAAGACGGGGTTGAACTCTTCTTCAAGTGGGACTGGCTCTTGTAGCTCCTCAGAGGGCGGCGGTGCTGGCGGGGTGCTTGCTGCTTCTTCTTTGATCTCACGGGATGGTGCTGGAATCTTCTTCATGGTGAGGGGCTCAAACAACTCTAACGGGGATCTTGGGAGGATTCAGGGTGCTCTTGCTTATCCATAGCCTGAGGGAAGACTGGAATTCCATCCAAGACTATGGCTCCTTCCGGTAGTTCCCAAGCCTTCTTCTCTCCTCTGATAGAGACTGGGTGACCTTCAAGAATTTGGGGATCTTCAGCTCTCCTAGGTTGAACTGGATTGGATGAAGCGGGCTCTTGGATCCGCAAAGCTCTACGTTGGTTATGGGTTACCAAGTAGGCCTCCATCAACTTCTGGACGTGCTCATCCTTGGCTTGCTTCAGGGCTTCAACAGCAATGACTTCACGACTTTCCAAGGCAGCTACACGGGCTTGAGCTGCGATGAGATCCACATGGAGCTTACGGTTGAGCTTCTCTGCATCTTCTGCTCGGGCAATCATCTGACGGTGGTGCCGAGCCATGAAATCATACTGTGCATCTAGGGTGAGTAGGTAGGCAGTGAGGTACACGACTGAGGGGTCGTCCTCAAGCAACTGCTGCCCTTCCAATGCATGCATCCTGGCCATCCAAACACGACGGTTTCTCTGAAAGGGCGGAAAGAATCTGAGCGGCGTGTCGGCCACTTCTTCTTCATAGATCTGACACAGGGCCCTCAATGCCTTACGAGCGACGACTTGGCAGGTGTCTTTGATTCTGTGCCCAGCAGCAGTGACACTCCATTCCACATGGTGCGGACTGGATCCAATGTATACAGTCACGACACACTTCTCCGTGCCATGCTCGACGAATTCACGACCATCATACTCTGGCTGGCTCCTGATTCCGAGGCGGACTGTGCATGCTCTCAGCAACTTGGGGAAACCATCTTCATTCTAGCAAAAGCTGGTTTGGCAGCGAACCTCCATCTGACTTCTGAGAGAAGGAAAGGAGGAAACCATTTTTGAAATGAAGGGATAAGAGCAAGAATTTTTTTTAAGAAAATAGTTTTGACTCAAAAACTTTTGGACCAGGCTAAGGGTTACGTCCTACGGCCAACCTAATAGCTCTGATACCACCTGAAGCGCCCCAATCCTTTGGGACTCAAATGTGATACAATTACTAGTCCCAGGAGGCTAGTAAACACATTTATACAACAGATGATTTCAGATCTGCTTAAACGGGACAAACCTATAAAGGTGGCGATCAACTTTAAGAGTTGGTCCACAACTCGGGACATATCATCAGAGTGGGGCTGAAGCAGCCCAATATACGCAGCGAAGCAAATCAGCGGTCCAACAGCCACAGGCAAGGTTGGGAACAGTCATAACTCTTACACGATCTCCTTTTTCTGAAAAACAACA
Source organism: Zea luxurians (assembly GCA_029449295.1). Lineage (NCBI taxonomy): Eukaryota > Viridiplantae > Streptophyta > Magnoliopsida > Poales > Poaceae > Zea > Zea luxurians. The sequence continues at coordinate 6,490,454 of JAOPSE010000016.1, forward strand.
AATAAGTAAGGGTGAGTACAAACGTACTCAGCAGCCCACCTTCACCCGCCGAAAGGGGAAATCAGATATAATGCATGGAATATGAGGAGCTCAGAATATTTTGCAGAAACAACAATATTTTATGCAGGGTTGTTTTGGAAAACATTTTGTACTTTTGCAAAGCGCATCCTCTCCAAAAGGAGCAGGAAGTTTTTCAGTATTAGAACAAAATCCCCTGGACTAAACCATCTAGGTATCTCAGCAGTTTCTCACTGGTTTTCATTTTCAACAACAGCCACTGGACTTCCCGTCCACCATAGCTCACGGCTCAACCGCCGGACCTTTTAAAAACCACTTTTCTCAAACACGCCCTTTTTTGAAAACAAAACATTAATTGCCATACCATACCAGACTCATCCATTCCTGTGGACACAGACTATTTGAATAGGTTTTCAAACTCTGCGCAGAGGTGTACACTTTACCCACTAGTCCGGCTCTGCGATCTCATAGCTAGTGAGACCCGAATCCGAATCTCTTTCTTTCCCCGCACGTCCTAACCTTAATGGTTATACAGGAAGGAGTCAGGCCACCGCCATGTCCAAACCGGACAAAACATTCCCCCTCCTTATCCTCCCGGTGCTCCCCAGCCTTCATAACCCTGGGGTTGGACCGTACGAGTTCAGATTGAGTGACTGCCCACACAGTCTCAAGTGGTTGTACTTATCATGAGTATAGGTAGTGAAGGATGACAAACCGGTCCTTATATGAGGGGACAATCCTTCTGCTCACGCCTAAACCAGCTGAGCCATCACCTTAGGCCCTCCCCTAAACCAGGGAGTCCCTGATCATCCCTACTCAAAGGTGATAAGGGTGAAAACCCTTCATCATACACATTTTGAAAAGCATTTTCTTTTGAAAACTCACACCTTTACTCAAATCATTTGTAACAAATATATCAGGTATTCTTTGCGGCAAGCGGCTGGGTGGCCATAATAACTTGTCTCAAAATCATATCATGCATAAAATAACAGGCTGAGGGTTGTGGTTGAAAAATCATAGGTAATTTATGCATCAAAGGGATCCAGTGAGCTTGCTGTGCTTATCCGGCGAAGGGGGAAGAGGAGCTCACGGAACTGGCTTCTAGCTCCACTGCCTGGCGTAGACTTGCAGATCTGGCCTCCACGAGATGGCACGAACGCTCCGATAACTATGCAACATGAACAAACAAACATACAAACCAACAAGTACACCAACAAATATTTAGTATAGTGGTCAGAATAGCGATATATGGATGGGTAGAGTCTTGAGTAGAATCTGTGTCATGTGGTGTTGAGATACTACTAGTGGTGGAGCGGAGGTGCTTACCAGGAGGGTGGACTGGAGGCAAAGCGATACTATGCGTGTAGCCGGCAGAGCGGAGTAACTGAGTGGGTGGGGTGTTTGTCTTGGCTGAGGGTGTTGAGTGTGTGGAGTGGGAGAGGGTAGATGTGTGTATTTATAGCTAGGTGTATGTGGTGTAGCACAGTGAAGTTCACTGTTGGTGAGAATAGTGACGAATGAATCGTCTGACTTAATATGAACAAGAGAGTTATAGGTAGAATATGGGACAAGAGTATTTTAGGAGTTTTCTGGAATATGAACCATGCTTAAGGGATGACATGGTTGGATAGGGAATAGTTTGACAAGAATTTTAGAAACAAGAATGGCTGAAATCTGAGTTTGGATGGAGGAGTTTTGGATTTTATAATCATAGGGAGAAAAGAAAAGGAAAGAAATATTCTTGGAATATTCTAGAATTTGAATATTTAGAGATATTTGGAAAATAAAAAATACAAATGTATTTTTGAGCGGGGTGCGGGGAATTATTTTTGGGATTTTCTTGGGCAGAGGTTTATGTTGGTGGAAATTGTTCCTACCTACTGTGTCACATCAGACAACAGTGAGGCGGGACCCAAATAGCTGGAATGCTGTGGTATTCTGGTCCGAGTAGGCTGTGGTATCTTGGGCCAGGTTTTATAGGATTGAAGACGTATCCATACAAACATGGTTTGCCTTTCTTTTTGGAAGTCTGGCTTGAAAGAATCCCAAAGTTAAGCGTGCTCAACTTGGAGAAATCTAGGATGGGTGACAAGATGGGAAGTTCCCTACTGGAATGAAAATCACAGTCATCGGAGTCCGTATGACTGGAATATGTGTCTAGCTGATCTTAAAGCGTGCTCAACTTGGAGAAATCTAGGATGGGTGACCAGATGGGAAGTTCCCTACTGGAATGAAAATCACAGTCACCGGAGTCCGTATGACTGGAATATGTGTCTAGCTGATCTTAGGTGGACTGGACAGCATGATGGATGAGTAGTTGAAATTTGGGGCGATCGGATTAGCGATGAATAGTAACGACGATGAATAGTAACGGTGAATAGTGATGGTGAATAGTTTGTATGAACGAACGATGAACGGTGAATAGTGACGATGAACGAACGATGAATAGGAACTATGAATGAACGATGAACGATCGAATGATCGAATGAACGAACGATCGGAATTTCGGCAGCATAACGGCAAGAAAAAGATTATTTGGACGAACGAACGGACGAACGATCGAACGATCGGACGAACGGACGAACGATCCATGAACGATCGGACGAACGATAAAACGATCGGACGAACGAACGATCGGAATTTCGGCAGCATAACAGCAGGAAAAAGATTATTTGGACGAATGAACGGACGAACGATCGAACGATCGGACGAATGGACGAACGAACCATGAACGATCGGACGAACGATCGAACGATCGGACGAACGAACGAACAAACTAAGAACAGGGGGACGAACGATCGAAGAACGACCGAATGATCCTTGTGCTAGTGTGTGCTTGCGTGGGAGGTGGAGTGGGAGTGTGTGTGGGGGGGAAGAGAGTTGCCATGAAATGGCTTGGGGTGGGATGAGAGGAGGCCCTTGCCCCTCTATTTATAGCCATGGTGGGGGGATTAGGGGGAGGGATGAAGGGATTAGTGGGAGGATGAGAGGATTAGTGGGAGATTAGCATGGATTTGTCTTATATGAGTGTAATTAGCTTGTAGAGCTCACCGTATGACACCAGAGGCATACGTATACGTATGAGCATGAGGAAAGTTATGGAGAAAATATTTGTAGGGACTTGAAAAATGATTCCGAAGGTATTTCTCAGGAAGAAAATACTTGGAGATATATCGGTGGAATATTTGAGCAGTATTTCTGAAAGAGTTTGAGGGTGATCGCTAGGGAAATATTTGTAGGATATTTTGAGGAGATTTTAGAGAGAATATAGACCACTATACTTTTATTTGTTGATATCAACTTGCAAACAAACATTTTGAAATGAAATTTGAAATTCATTTTGAATTTAGAGCGAGTTTGAGAAAATTTCAAGATTTGAATTTTTGGGAAGCTACAAAAGATAAGGCTTCGGTAAAAAGAAAAAGAAGCAATTTCATGCTTCGTTGTGTACGAAAAGAAGGGAAGGTGTTTTTCGCCTTTGGCTCAAAAAATATAAGTCTCGTCCACATCAAAGCAGTTCATGCATGAACGAAGAGGTAAAATTATATTACAAGGTATGCACAAATTCACAGAGTATCTGATTACTAAAATTACAATACTTTTTTACAACGATATTACTAGATTTTCCATAGAGTTTTTTCAGCAAATTCTTCAATTTTGATATCATTAAGCTTCAGATTATCTAAGCTTCAGATCATCGGTCAAGCTTCGACTCTTTGTTCCTCAGCCTCGTCATCCTGTACATATTAAGACGATATAAGGCAAGTGCAAGGTTCAAGGCAAAGGTAAGGTAACAAGACTAGTTTTTTACCGGTTTAAGATGGCTTTGAGCTTCGTCGCCAGCCATTTTTCGCCCGCTCTCTATCCAAATTTGAGTTATGAACCTGTTTCCTATACTTCGAGCTAGGCTAGGGATATCAATTAAATCCGCCGGTGACAAACTAAAATTGGGTCTATTGACAATTTTTCCATGTGTACAGCCAGATTTCATAAAGGCGACAGTTGTGCCTCGAGAAGCTAGCAGAGCACAGAAATCAGCGTGTCCACCTATAACTTCGTCGAGAGCATCAACTTCACCCTCAATGTGTTCCAAAGTTTCTGGCAGGTTTTCAACCGAAGGACTAAATTTCTCAGTGCTTGCTCCAACCGAGTTGAACACCTGCTTCAGCCGATGTAGGCATCGGTTGCCGAAGTTTAAGCATTTTTCCTGAAGGTCCTTCAGTGATTTTTGCAAATTCGAACTCTTATCAACTTCAGCTTCGAGTCTGGCTTCAAAATTTTTCTTTTTTGAGGAAAGTTCATTCTTCAATTTAGCAATTTCAGCCTGGGCTTCTGCTAGTGAACCTTCCATAGCTTGGAGTACGAAGTCTTTTTTCTCTTAAACAGCTTCGTAATCTTTAATTTTCTTTTCTAGATCTGCAATTATAGCTTCGTTTTTCTTGTCCTCGAGGTCTTGTTGCATCCTCAGGACTTTGCTTAGTAGTAAACTCTGCCAAAAATAGCCTTCATCAGAAAACATCTTTATATATAAAAATTTTAATTAAGAATTTTACCTTAAAGTTAGCATAAAACAGACTACCGGCGATATGCTATCGCCGGTACCTGCAAAGGTCCGCCTCGATCTTCGGAAGGCCAACACTCTTTGATAGAGTGCTGACGACCTTCGCCCCGGTCCGGTCCCAAAGACATCCTAACCTCCCTTCATTAACTCCGCCAAAAAGCAAAGCCTCCGGTTTGTATCCGCAAGATATAGCATATTCCTTCAGTTCTCCTTTTTCAACTTCTGATAATTCTTGCCCAAGTATATCTTGAAAATTGAATTCTTCTTCTTTCGAAGTATCTTCGGCTTTACCCTTTCCTTTTCTAGCGACTACGGTAGCTTCTTCCACGGCCGCATCCAGAAGCATGGTATCAATTTCACCAAGTACGGCTTCTAGATTCACATTTTCAATGGTTTCAGCTTCCACACCTTCAGTTTCGGTGGCGGCAACTTCGGCACTTTCAGCTTCGGTGGCGGCAGCTTCAGCAGCACTAAAGCTCTCAATAGGTGGTATCTTTGACGCTGATGCCCATGGCGGTGTCTGCTGGATGACTTCGGTCACTTGAATAATCCTACATTTCTTCGGCTCAGCAGGATTCTCCGCTGCCGAAGGATCTTTTTCTTTCTGAAAAAGCTTTGTCAGATGCGGCCCTAGTGGACTTAGCTTGATAGGCAAGGATTCAGTCATTACTTTTAAAATTTCTTCCACATCGGCAGCAGGAGGTGTTGCAGAAGCTTCTTCTCCTATATCAGCTGTTTTTTGTTTCGGAGCCGTAGCTCTCCTTTTCTTTGGAGCAGCTACCTTCGGCTCAGGACTTAATTTTCTTTTCTTCAAAATTTCTTCGTCCTTTTTCGCCAACTTAGCAGTTTCCCTATCAAGGATGTTAGCAACTCTTTTTCTTTTTGGCCCTTCGGCACCTCTGTCCAGTCGTTCATAGTCAGGATAATCAAAATTTAAGGCATCCATCACCCAGTTCAATCTTCGCTTCGGACGAGTGCTGAAGGCCGCAGTCATTAACTGATCTTCTTTTTTAGAGTAGTTGCCAAGGATCTCGTTGCACATAACTTCGATCGTGTCCAACCACTCCTGGCAAGGTTCTTTGAAATGCTTCTTGAATTTATAATAATAAGGAAGCCGAACAAGCTCTTTCTTCTTCTTTTCCTCTTTTAGTTTTGGCATGTCCCATTCCTTCAAAGTTGGAAATACTCTGAAGGCTAAGAATTCTTGCACCAGATTTCTAGTGCCAATGTGCTCTGCAATAACCCGAAATTCGCCCAGTGCAATTTGGCATGGACTATCTGGTTTCATGTCGCATTGGGGCCTAGTTTCTCCGAAGATTAAACTCAAAGGGCTTTGAACCAGCTTCTCCTTCTTATCATCCACTTTAACATAAAACCATTCAGTCTTCTAGCCAGCTGGCCATTTGGTACGATAGCTAATAACTGGATATTTTGCATCTTTGTGATAAGCAAAATTATAGCAATCGAAGTTATCATGCAGCCCATCTTCTCTAGCTTTGGTCTGATAATGAAGCTCGTGTGCCCGGCAAAAGCCTTCGGCAAGCGGTTCTGCCCCCTGGCTCCGGAGAGCCCAAATATAGATACTAAGCCTAACGATGGCGTTAGGAGTTAGTTGGTGAAGATAAATCCCAAATCTCTCCAAAACATCTGCGATCATATCATGTAAAGGAAATCTCAATCCTGCTTTAAAAAAGCTTCTAAATACCACCACCTCATCTTTTTTCGGCTTCGGGGTAATTTCCTCTCCGCCGAAACGAATCAGCTTCTTTTTGGCTTCACTAAAATAGCCAAGCTTCAACATCTTAGGCACATCACCTTCAGTAATAGTAGACTTCCCAAACTCTAGGTGGCTCGGTTTAGATGGCGTGGCACTGTAGCACCCGGATTTTAGGGGTCCAAAACCCGGGTGCTAACATAAACACCAGGTATGCTGGGACCAAGTCTCACACATATGATGTATAGTGGCACAGGATCGAATGTCACATCTTTATATATAACAGGAGTTCTATACAAAATAAATAATTACATTATAAGGAGACAACGGTCCAGCAACCCAAAGTTGACTGGGAGACGACGACCTAGACCTCTCACGAACTCATCACAGCATCCTCCATGAGCATCATCCTGCAGTACCTGGTCTTGACCTGTGGTGTATGTGAGACAGCAAGAGTGAGCTCACATACGTTCATCGCTCAACAAGTTGTGGGGAATAATGTGCATGAACTCGCCAAAGGTGGGAGCTCACGTGAAGTGTAAGGCTTATCAAAGAAGATGGTTAGAGCTGAGCATTGCTTTTAAAGTTGGTCAAAATTTTATTAGCAGTTACTAAGTATAAGTAAATACCAACCCAATTTAAATAGTTGAACAAAAGTAACAACATCACCCGCGATGCAATGCATATGACAAATTGAATTTAGTTCCATAAATTAATCATGTGAAGGTCCGAGCTGCTCATGACCGTGAGCACGGCTAGTATACCAGTTTTACACTCTGCAGAGGTTGCACATCTTTACCCACAAGTCGTGTATCCCATGTCGCCAGGGTTTGCAAGGCCCTTAGACACTACCGAGGTGAATGACTAGGGATCCACTACGAGGCCTTTACAAAGTTCCACTAGCTTCCGAAAACCCGCTACAGTTTATAGGAAGTTCCAATGCAGGAATCCCTTGCAGGACCGCCATCGCAGCAAAATCCTCCCGAGGGCCTCCCTACACTGACCACTCCCCTACTGCCCTTGCCCCTTTCGGGTAAGGTAGTCTTCCACTAGCTTTCCTAATTAATCAGCCAAGGGGTCCCATTCCTCCCTTGTGGTAGCACTGTTTTCCCGGGTGGTCGCTCCATGTTCCAATTAACATAATGATCTTAACATGAACAATAATAATAAACAGATAATAAAAGTGTGATCATGAATAATGTATCTTCATACCCAAAACCACATAAAGCACTAGCAAGCACTACCCAAAAAGGTTCAGTGGTAAACAAGGTATAAAGATAATCAAACTAGGGTAACCTATTGGGTCCCATCAAAATTAACCTATGCAGATCATTATGATTAATTAGAACATGAGTGGGTAAAAAGAAGTGATCAAGGGCACAACTTGCCTGGGACTTGAGAATCCAGGTACCAGGATGATCTTCAGGTGACTCGTGACCTCACTGCTAGTCGTAGTAATACAAACAAACAGTGTAGGCAAAATTTAACATCACACCAAACAAGTAAACAAAATACATAATAATAATCTACACATTAAAATAAGATTCTAGGAACAGGAATCATTAATTTTGGAGTTATAGATTTTAAGTTATGGATTTTCTAATGTTTTATGTGTTTAATACAAGATTAAGTATTAGATAAATTTAAATGAGCCTTTCATGCCTAAACAGAGGCACAAAATGATGAAGAATATTATTACAAAATTTTAGAAACTGGAATGGTTCAATTTGGAGCTAAAATGAATTTTCTATGAATTATCTAAGTTCTAGCAATTATTTTCATATTAAAAATCCATTTTCTATTTTATTTATTCAATTTAAACGAGTTCTGGACTGGGCCTCAATTACAGCAAAGCGCAGGGTTCTCGGCGCAAGATTCCCGAGACACAGGAAACAGTTAAACGGGGATGGCGGGTTTATTCCAAGAAAAGGCAGGGTCTCTTTTAGAAAGTGGCCACGGCGAAAGGTATCAAGGGTTTCTGGCCGCACGATCTGATTTGGACGATGCTGATTAGATGGCATCAACACCGAACCGGTATGCGATCATGGCCCTCAGATTCCAGATCAACGGTCGGATTTTTATGAAGCCCAGACCGAAACGTTATTCTCATCATAAAATCTGGGCCGGTTACCAGTCAATCAACGGCCCGCAGCGATTCCTTCCTCAGATCTAATCGTGGCCGCCCACAACCGATCCAGTGGCCAGGAGAACGTCGCCTACCCTGCTGGCTGAGCACGGCGGCGCCCATAGCTCACGCGGTGGCCCTCGCCGGCGAGATACCGGATTCGGGCACATGAGCACCAAACCCCTAATCTGAGACGATCTACGCGATAAGGAATTGATGGCGGGTACGCTGGGGGGGTCTTACCGGATGGCATGGTGTGGAGGTCCTCGGCCACGACGGCGTGCGGCAACGCGGTGGAGTGCCAGCGCCGGTGCGAAATCGCCAATCCTCCGAGGTTCCGACCACCAAATTGAGGGTGTCCCTGCCTTCCTAGAGCGCTCGCAAAGCTCCCTAACTACTTCCTGAACGCCGAACGGTGCAGCAATCACAAGATGGCGACGGCGGATTTATGTTGGCATGGAGAAGAGAACCACGCTGACGACACGGCCTCGCGGCAGAGGATGGCCACTGGAGACAAATTAGGTCGATTACCCGCGCCCGGTGCACCGGAACACCACCGCGCAGGCATCCCAGGTCGTTGATGAGTTCCTCCAGTGATAGCCGGAGCTTAGCATGGCGAGGAAGGCCACGGCGAGTTTCAACCACATCCTCACAAATTTCACAAATGGTGGCAGGGAAATCCGCGGTGATACGAGCATGGCGAGCGAGGTCGAGGGATCCCCCTTTTATCCACTAGCGCGAGGGAATCTCGGCCGGTGGTTGGGACGGCCCAGCGACCACGGCGCGCGCGGCGACGAACTCGCGTTCGGTTGAAAGGGGGAAGACTGAGCTGACAGCCCCGGGCCCACCACGCAGAGGCAGTGGATGAGCGACCGTGGAAGGACCCAACCGGTCAAGGCGGGGCAGTGACTGGCTTACGGGCCCCACGTGACGGCGAGCGTGAGAGAACAGAGTTTGACTGGGATGCGGGTCCCAGAAGTCAGACGGACGGCGCGGTGGACGGCTGAGCCGAGGAAAAAAAAGGGAAGTGGGCCGCAGTGGAGGAATCGGCCCAGACGCAGGCTTCTTCTTTTCTTTTATGTTTTTCCTTTTTTTTCTAGTTTCTTTTCCTTTTAAATTTCTAGAATTCAAGTTTGAATTCCATTCCAATTGTGAACTTTATACCTAGTTTCAAATGTACAAATTGTAAAAACAAGTATGGCAGGATTTTATTTATTTATATATTTATTTTCTTCATTTTGTATAGTATTTCCCCTCTCCTTCTCCAATTCCAACATTGTAACTTTGGGTTAAAATCCAATTCTCATCTTGTTACTATATTCCCAGACTATTCCTTTTTGAAATGATTTTATATTGTCACAAAATGCACACAAAATAAAAATCTCAGCATGATGCAATGACATATATTTTATAATCATGGGTTTTAAAATATGGTGTTCACATGTGATGGCACCAAAGTTTAAATTCCCACATAGATAAAGTGAACTTGTTTCTCCCTTTGATATTAGTTCTTGCAAATCACAAATTGGGTATTACAAATCCTACCCCCCTTAAAAATAATCTCGTCCTCGAGATTTGTAAGAAAGAGGATATAGGAAGAGTGATTTGAAATCTAGCTTTTAGTTTCTAATTAGTTCAAAATCAAGAGTCTCTCTCTTTTTTTTTTATTAGTTAGTTATTAGGAGAGCATAGGTATATATGGTTATAGACACTTTATTATGCAGGATAAAAGATATCTTTTAAAGCCTATATAGGTTTGGGCAAGAAAGAGTGGGGTAAAGAAAGACTCCATCCAAGATTGTGGATCTTGACTCATCTTGGTGACCTCACTTGATCCTTGAAGACTTAAGTTGGTGCTTATCCCTTCCTTGATGAAGTTGATCATGTTCTCCGGTCTTGTCTCATTGATTAGGAGTTAGTGTATATTATTGGCTGGGGAATATGATTAATATAGGTATGGATGAGATAGACTACATGATGTAGGTCAAAAGTTTGTTTGATGTTAGGTGGTGGTTGATAGATTATGCACCCCATTAAGACTCTATTGATTGGGTAAGTTATGTAACTTGTTATATAGATCGAGTTGTTGTGTATGGCCAAGTTGATATAAGTCTCCAAATTAGGCTTAAGTGATTTAGGAGTATGGCCTTATCCTTTCTACCAGCATTAAGTAACTCACACTAGATTAGACCATATTAAATCAGGTATGATCTAGATTAGACTAGTTTAAGTTAGATAGATTTATCAGGGTAAGATATATCTTGTTAGGATATGTTAGAATCTTTTGAGATAGGATGGGGTATACGGTGTAGGTAGGTCAGAAGCTTTATTAGGTTAACACAGAGGGATTATGCAACTATCGGATGGGTAAGGTAGTTGCATATGTATATGGTCAAGTTAATCTAGGGCATCAATTTAGATTAAATCATTTTTATAGGAGTGAGGTCTAATCCATTTTACTAGTACTAACTAATCTATTAAATGACTTACTTTAGATTGGATCCTATTAGATTAGATGAGATCTAGATTGGTATCACCAGGTTAGTCTAGACAATATCTAATTACTTTGAATTAGATCATGGTTGATATTTTAAACTAGGATAAATATGCTAATTAGGGTAGGATGAATTCATAAGAATAAGGTATAATCTTTTGAGGTAAATTAGATTTATTAGGATAACAAAATCTTTTCAAGATAAGATGAATTTATTAAGGCAAGAAGAATCTTTTAAGATGAGGTGGATCTAGTAAGATAAGAGAGAATCTTATAAGATACGATGAATCTATTAAAATATGGGAGAGTCTTTTAAGATTAGAGGGATCTCTATGAGATAGATACATTTTAATGGAGGATAATCTAAGTTGCTTAGTTTTCTTATGAATTCTATTTAAGCCTATACGTATATGTAGATGTAATTGTGGACATTACTCCACAACCCATCACACTCAATCAAAAATCCAAATCAGACAAATATCATAAGAACAAACATTCAAATACATAGACACTTATAAAAATAGTTTTGTTTTTGTTCCTAGGATTAGGTCTCCTATTCCTAAAGTTACTTTAGGCACAGGATTTCAAAGTGTGAAATCCACATTAGTCTTTAGAAGGAAAAGGTAAGAATAATCAGAGTATAGCGGAAATAGATGAGAATAGATTAAGAAAAGTTTAGAAAGAATCAGAGTAGCAGAGGTAAGTAAATAATGGTTGTCCAGTTCTATCTAGGTTTCGTCCTACAGTCAACATTCCTCTGATACCACTTCTGTAGCACCCGGATTTTAGGGGTCCAAAACCCGGGTGCTAACATAAACACCAGGTATGCTGGGACCAAGTCTCACACATATGATGTATAGTGGCACAGGATCGAATGTCACATCTTTATATATAACAGGAGTTCTATACAAAATAAATAATTACATTATAAGGAGACAACGGTCCAGCAACCCAAAGTTGACTGGGAGACGACGACCTAGACCTCTCACGAACTCATCACAGCATCCTCCATGAGCATCATCCTGCAGTACCTGGTCTTGACCTGTGGTGTATGTGAGACAGCAAGAGTGAGCTCACATACGTTCATCGCTCAACAAGTTGTGGGGAATAATGTGCATGAACTCGCCAAAGGTGGGAGCTCACGTGAAGTGTAAGGCTTATCAAAGAAGATGGTTAGAGCTGAGCATTGCTTTTAAAGTTGGTCAAAATTTTATTAGCAGTTACTAAGTATAAGTAAATACCAACCCAATTTAAATAGTTGAACAAAAGTAACAACATCACCCGCGATGCAATGCATATGACAAATTGAATTTAGTTCCATAAATTAATCATGTGAGGGTCCGAGCTGCTCATGACCGTGAGCACGGCTAGTATACCAGTTTTACACTCTGCAGAGGTTGCACATCTTTACCCACAAGTCGTGTATCCCATGTCGCCAGGGTTTGCAAGGCCCTTAGACACTACCGAGGTGAATGGCTAGGGATCCACTACGAGGCCTTTACAAAGTTCCACTAGCTTCCGAAAACCCGCTACAGTTTATAGGAAGTTCCAATGCAGGAATCCCTTGCAGGACCGCCATCGCAGCAAAATCCTCCCGAGGGCCTCCCTACACTGACCACTCCCCTACTGCCCTTGCCCCTTTCGGGTAAGGTAGTCTTCCACTAGCTTTCCTAATTAATCAGCCAAGGGGTCCCATTCCTCCCTTGTGGTAGCACTGTTTTCCCGGGTGGTCGCTCCATGTTCCAATTAACATAATGATCTTAACATGAACAATAATAATAAATAGATAATAAAAGTGTGATCATGAATAATGTATCTTCATACCCAAAACCACATAAAGCACTAGCAAGCACTACCCAAAAAGGTTCAGTGGTAAACAAGGTATAAAGATAATCAAACTAGGGTAACCTATTGGGTCCCATCAAAATTAACCTATGCAGATCATTATGATTAATTAGAACATGAGTGGGTAAAAAGAAGTGATCAAGGGCACAACTTGCCTGGGACTTGAGAATCCAGGTACCAGGATGATCTTCAGGTGACTCGTGACCTCACTGCTAGTCGTAGTAATACAAACAAACAGTGTAGGCAAAATTTAACATCACACCAAACAAGTAAACAAAATACATAATAATAATCTACACATTAAAATAAGATTCTAGGAACAGGAATCATTAATTTTGGAGTTATAGATTTTAAGTTATGGATTTTCTAATGTTTTATGTGTTTAATACAAGATTAAGTATTAGATAAATTTAAATGAGCCTTTCATGCCTAAACAGAGGCACAAAATGATGAAGAATATTATTACAAAATTTTAGAAACTGGAATGGTTCAATTTGGAGCTAAAATGAATTTTCTATGAATTATCTAAGTTCTAGCAATTATTTTCATATTAAAAATCCATTTTCTATTTTATTTATTCAATTTAAACGAGTTCTGGACTGGGCCTCAATTACAGCAAAGCGCAGGGTTCTCGACGCAAGATTCCCGAGACACAGGAAACAGTTAAACGGGGATGGCGGGTTTATTCCAAGAAAAGGCAGGGTCTCTTTTAGAAAGTGGCCACGGCGAAAGGTATCAAGGGTTTCTGGCCGCACGATCTGATTTGGACGATGCTGATTAGATGGCATCAACACCGAACCGGTATGCGATCATGGCCCTCAGATTCCAGATCAACGGTCGGATTTTTATGAAGCCCAGACCGAAACGTTATTCTCATCATAAAATCCGGGCCGGTTACCAGTCAATCAACGGCCCGCAGCGATTCCTTCCTCAGATCTAATCGTGGCCGCCCACAACCGATCCAGTGGCCAGGAGAACGTCGCCTACCCTGCTGGCTGAGCACGGCGGCGCCCATAGCTCACGCGGTGGCCCTCGCCGGCGAGATACCGGATTCGGGCACATGAGCACCAAACCCCTAATCTGAGACGATCTACGCGATAAGGAATTGATGGCGGGTACGCTGGGGGGGTCTTACCGGATGGCATGGTGTGGAGGTCCTCGGCCACGACGGCGTGCGGCAACGCGGTGGAGTGCCAGCGCCGGTGCGAAATCGCCAATCCTCCGAGGTTCCGACCACCAAATTGAGGGTGTCCCTGCCTTCCTAGAGCGCTCGCAAAGCTCCCTAACTACTTCCTGAACGCCGAACGGTGCAGCAATCACAAGATGGCGACGGCGGATTTATGTTGGCATGGAGAAGAGAACCACGCTGACGACACGGCCTCGCGGCAGAGGATGGCCACTGGAGACAAATTAGGTCGATTACCCGCGCCCGGTGCACCGGAACACCACCGCGCAGGCATCCCAGGTCGTTGATGAGTTCCTCCAGTGATAGCCGGAGCTTAGCATGGCGAGGAAGGCCACGGCGAGTTTCAACCACATCCTCACAAATTTCACAAATGGTGGCAGGGAAATCCGCGGTGATACGAGCATGGCGAGCGAGGTCGAGGGATCCCCCTTTTATCCACTAGCGCGAGGGAATCTCGGCCGGTGGTTGGGACGGCCCAGCGACCACGGCGCGCGCGGCGACGAACTCGCGTTCGGTTGAAAGGGGGAAGACTGAGCTGACAGCCCCGGGCCCACCACGCAGAGGCAGTGGATGAGCGACCGTGGAAGGACCCAACCGGTCAAGGCGGGGCAGTGACTGGCTTACGGGCCCCACGTGACGGCGAGCGTGAGAGAACAGAGTTTGACTGGGATGCGGGTCCCAGAAGTCAGACGGACGGCGCGGTGGACGGCTGAGCCGAGGAAAAAAAAGGGAAGTGGGCCGCAGTGGAGGAATCGGCCCAGACGCAGGCTTCTTCTTTTCTTTTATGTTTTTCCTTTTTTTTCTAGTTTCTTTTCCTTTTAAATTTCTAGAATTCAAGTTTGAATTCCATTCCAATTGTGAACTTTATACCTAGTTTCAAATGTACAAATTGTAAAAACAAGTATGGCAGGATTTTATTTATTTATATATTTATTTTCTTCATTTTGTATAGTATTTCCCCTCTCCTTCTCCAATTCCAACATTGTAACTTTGGGTTAAAATCCAATTCTCATCTTGTTACTATATTCCCAGACTATTCCTTTTTGAAATGATTTTATATTGTCACAAAATGCACACAAAATAAAAATCTCAGCATGATGCAATGACATATATTTTATAATCATGGGTTTTAAAATATGGTGTTCACATGTGATGGCACCAAAGTTTAAATTCCCACATAGATAAAGTGAACTTGTTTCTCCCTTTGATATTAGTTCTTGCAAATCACAAATTGGGTATTACAGGCACCGTACTCATCTTCATATTCATCCTCTCCAGCATCAACCTGCTCAGCTTCGGCAGCAGGTACACCTTCGTCAGAAGTTTCCTCCGGTACCACCAGCCCTGACCGCTTCATCACTTCAGAAATAGGAGTGGTCTTAGCAGCTTCGGCTTCATCTCCCTCACGACTAACCCTGGCAGTGGAGCGTACTCTCACCATTTGATGATGAATTCCTTACAATTTTTTGAAGATTGCTGACTTTTTTGGTTTCCCCGAAGCTCTTCCTCTTGTGACGAAGCAGAAGCAAAAGTGATGCTTCGTTGGCGTGCGATGAACAAGCTTCAGCTATGTTTAATTTTTGGCAGCAAAACAGTGCAATAGCAATGAATGATGTGGTAACTTCACACCTACCTGTCTGTTTATATAATGCCACAGGTGGGAAGGTGAATCGACAAGTCTTCCGCACCAAACGAACAGTCGCCCGCACCCACTGAATGGTGGGCCACAGAACCTGAGAAGGTGAATTGCCAGGACACGCGAACCCGCTACATGGTGGGATTGTTTCGCGCTTGGAGAACTTTTATCGTTTCTCAGCAACAAGCTCAGGGAAGGTGTTTTTTGGACCTTTGGCTTCCCGAAGCCTAAGAGACTTTTTTACGGATCAAGCTCGTTATGAAAAACGATCTAGCACCGCGAAGGGGCTACTGTTGGGGGCATACTTCGTTGCCGAAGATCCTGAAAGAAGAAACACCTTCGGCAGATCCTTCTAAAAGCAACACCGAAGCTACCACTCATGAAGCTTCGGCATTATGAAATGTCTCAAGACAAAGGGTGAAACCGACTTAAAGATGAAATGACTGTTTAATCCATGAGGGTCCATGTCATAATTGTAATCTTTTATAAAGGGCATGATTGTAATATCTCACAGGTTGCGCCCTATGCCTATAAATAGATGAACAGTACCCCCGTACTGTTCACGCTGACTTGGCATTTGCTTTCGCGTCACGATTGTATTATCATTTTCTGCCAAGCCGAAGGTATAAATGTAATTCAATATTGTTCATATCCATTCGTGATTATATAATGAGAAATATATATACATTATGATATCATGCAATTATTCGTGGTTTTTCATGTTTCATATGCTTCGTCTTTTATACAAATGTGTTATGATGATGAAGGTATGTCCTTCATAACCTTCGTCTGAAGATCATTATATCCTGAGGGAGATCATGCTTCGAAGGATGAAGGGCATTAACCATTAACTTTTTCTGTGTTGCCTTGTTCTTAATTCATAGCACTTGAGAACAAGTCCCTAACATTGGCGCCCACCTCCGGTGAACTCACTTCCACTATTGAGCTGATGGCTTCGTCCAACACCCAAGCTAAAGCTTTCACTTTGATCTTTGTTGTAAGGGCGAGAGACTCCAACTTGTGGAGATTCCTCGCAAACGGGAAAAGAGATAAGCAAGAAGAACACCGTGGTATTCAAGTTGATCATTGGATCACTTGAAAGGGATTGAGTGCAACCCTCGTCCATTGGGACGCCACAACATGGAGGTAGGCAAGTGTTATACTTGCCGAACCACGGGATAAACTCGCGTGTCTTGTGTGATTGTTTTTCTGTGATACTTGTGTGTTCGCAAGAGCTCGCTACTTAGCCATTCTAATACTTAACCAAGTTTTGTGGCTATTAGTTGTTGAATTTTTAGGATCACCTATTCACCCCCCCCTCTAGGTGCTCTCACTTTCAATATTCCCCTTTTTGGTGATTGATGCCAACACAAACCAAAGCAAAGATTTAAGTGCAGAATTGAACTAGTATGCATAATGTAAGTGCATAGGTTACTTAGAATTAAACCAATTTCCAGTTTTATTAGATATGCATGGTTGCTTTCTTTTTAACATTTTGGACCATGCTTGCACCACTTGTTTTGTTTTTGCAAATTGTTTTGGAATTTTTTTCAAAGTCTTTTTGCAAATAGTCAAAGGTATATCAATAAGATTGCAAGAAGCATTTTCAAGATTTTGAAATTTATCCCCCTGTTTCAAATGCTTTTCCTTTGACTACAACAAAACTCCTCTTGAATGAAATTATCCCCTTAGTGTTCAAGAGGGTTTTTCAAAATTTTGAAAACATTAATAGCTTTCTCCCCCTTTTGAAAACACATTAAGATACTAATTTGAATTTTTTTAAAAAAATTTGGTGGTGGTGCGGTCATTTTGCTTTGGGCTAGATCCTTTCTCCCCCTTTGGCATTAATCGCCAAAAACGGAGACTTTGAGAGCCCTCTCTATTTTCTTCCATTGGTACAAGTGAATATGAGTGAAAAGATTATACCAATGTGAGAGTGATGTGGAGTAATGACGAAGTGTAAATGATAATGGTAGAGTGAAGTGGAAGCATATAAACACACTTGGAAACACATTAGTCGTAGAAAATGAAAGAGATAAGATCAAAGGTATATAAATGAGCTATGTGTGCTATGTTTCAATCAAAATTCCGATAATCAAGTATATTTAGCTCATTCCTAAGTTTGCTAAAGGTTTTCTCATCTAATGGCTTGGTAAAGATATTGGCTAATTGATCTTTGGTGTTAATGTAGGCTATCTCGATATCCCCCCTTTGTTGGTGATCCCTCAAAAAGTGATACCGAATGTCTATGTGCTTAGTGCGGCTATGTTCAACGGAATTCTCCGCCATGTGGATAGCACTCTCATTGTCACATAGGAGAGGGACTTTGCTCAATTTGTAGCCATAGTCCCTAAGGGTTTGCCTCATCCAAAGTAATTGCACACAACAATGGCCTGCGGCAATATACTCGGCTTCGGCGGTTGATAGGGCTACAGAATTTTGTTTCTTTGAAGCCCAAGACACCAGGGATCTCCCTAGAAACTGACAAGTCCCGGATGTGCTCTTCCTATCAATTTTACTCCCTGCCTAATCGGCATCAGAATATCCTATCAAATCAAAGGTTGATCCCCTGGGGTACCAAAGCCCAAACTTAAGAGTGTAAACTAAATATCTCATGATTCTTTTCATGGCCCTAAGGTGAACTTCCTTAGGATCGGCTTGGAACCTTGCACACATGCATACGGAAAGAATAATATCTGGTCGAGATGCACATAAATAGAGTAAAGATTCTATCATCGACCGGTATACCTTTTGATCTACGGATTTACCTCCCATGTCGAGGTCGAGATGCCCATTGGTTCCCATGGGTGTCTTGATGGGCTTGGCATCCTTCATTCCAAACTTCTTAAGAATGTCTTGAATATACTTTGTTTGGCTGATGAAGGTGCCCTCTTGGAGTTGCTTGATTTGGAATCCTAAGAAATATCTCAACTCCACCATCATTGACATCTCGAATTTTTGTACCATGATCCTACTAAACTCTTCACAAGTAGATTTGTTAGTAGACCCAAATATGATATCATCAACATAAATTTGGCATACAAACAAATCATTTGCAATAGTTTTAGTAAAGAGTGTAGGATCGGCTTTTCTGACTTTGAAGCCATTAGTGATAAGGAAATCTTGCAGGCATTCATACCATGCTCTTGGGGCTTGCTTGAGCCCATAAAGCGCCTTTGAGAGTTTGTAAACATGGTTAGGGTACTCACTATCTTCAAAGCCAGGATGTTGCTCTACATAGACCTCTTCCTTAATAGGTCAATTGAGGAAGGCACTCTTCACGTCCATTTGATAAAGCTTGAAGCCATGGTAAGTAGCATAGACAAGTAATATGTGAATTGATTCAAGCCTAGCTATGGGTGCATAAGTTTCATCAAAATCCAAACCTTCGACTTGTGAATAACCTTTGGCTACAAGTCGGGCTTTGTTCCTTATCACCACACCATGCTCGTCTTGCTTGTTGCGGAATACCCATTTGGTACCTACAACATTTTGATTAGGACTTGGAACTAAATGTCATACCTCATTCCTCGTGAAGTTGTTGAGCTCCTCTTACATTGCCATCACCCAATCCGAATCTCTTAATGCATCCTCAATCCTGTAAGGCTCAATAGAGGAAACAAAAGAGTAATGCTCACAGAAATTTGCAACACAAGATCTAGTGGTTAACCCCTTATGAATGTCGCCGAGGATGGAGTTCACGGGGTGATCTCGTTGGATTGCTTGGTGGACTCTTGGGTGTGGCGGTCTTTGACCCTGTATTTCCTACTCATCTTCCTTGTCTTGATCAACTTCATCTCCCCCTTGATCCTTGTCCTCCCTTGAGGCGGCTCGTCTTCTTGATCTTCTTCTTCATCACCTTGAGCTTGATCCTCATCTTGGGTTGGTGGAGATGCTTGAACGGAAGATGATGGTTGATCTTGTGCTTGCGGAGGCTCTTCGGATTCCTTAGAACACACATCCCCAATGGACATGTTCCTTAGCGCGATGCATGGAGCCTCTTCATCATCTAGTTCATCAAGATCAACTTGCTCCACTTGGGAGCCATTAGTTTCATCAAACACAATGTCACAAGAAACCTCAACTAACCTAGTGGATTTGTTGAAGACTCTATATGCCCTTGTGTTTGAGTCATATCCTAGTAAAAAGCCTTCTACAGCCTTAGGAGCAAATTTAGATTTTCTACCTCTTTTAACAAGAATAAAACATTTGCTACCAAAGACTCTAAAATATGAAACATTTGGCTTTTTACCGGTGAGGAGTTCATAAGATGTCTTCTTGAGGATTCGGTGAAGATATAACCCGTTGATGGAGTAGCAGGCGGTGTTAATCGCCTCGGCCCAAAACCGGTCCGGAGTCTTGTACTCATCAAGCATGGTCCTTGCCATATCCAGTAGAGTTCTATTCTTTCTCTCCACTACACCATTTTGTTTAGGTGTGTAGGGAGAAGAGAACTCATGCTTGATGCCCTCATCCTCAAGGAAGCCTTCAATTTGTGAATTCTTGAACTCCGTCCCATTATCGCTTCTAATCTTTTTGATTCTCAATCCGAACTCATTTTGAGCCCGTCTCAAGAATCCCTTTAAGGTCTCTTGAGTTTGTGATTTATCCTACAAAAAGAACACCCAAGTGAAGCGAGAATAATGATCCACAATTACTAGATAGTACTTACTCCCGCCGATGCTTATGTAAGCTATCGGGCCAAATAGATCCATGTGGAGTAATTCCAGTGCCTGTCCGTTGTCATGATGTTCTTGTGTGGATGGTGGGTTCCAACTTGCTTCCCTGCTTGACATGTGCTACAAACCCTGTCTTTCTCAAAATGAACATTGGTTAGTCCTAAAATGTGCTCTCCCTTTAGAAGTTTGTGAAGATTCTTCATTCCAACATGGGCTAGTTGGTGATGCCAGAGCCAACCCATATTAGTCTTATCAATTAAGCAAGTGTCAAGTTCAGCTCTATTAAAATCAACTAAGTATAGCTGACCCTCTAACACTTCCTTAAATGCTACTGAATCATCATTCCTTCTAAAGACAGTAACACCAGTATCACTAAAAAGACAGTTATAGCCCATTTTACATAATTGAGATGCAGAACAAGTTGTAATCTAAAGAATCTACAAGAAAAATATTGGAAATAGAATGGTCAGGTGATATAGCAATTTTACCAAGTCCTTTGACCAAACCTTGATTTCCATCCCCGAATGTAATAGCTCTTTGGGGATCTTCGTTTTTCTCATAGGAGGAGAACATTCTTTTCTCCCCAGTCATGTGGTTTGTGCATCCGCTATCAATTATCCAACTTGAGCCCCCAGATGCATAAACCTGCAAAACAATTTAGGCCTTGTTTTTAGGTACCCAAACAGTCTTGGGTCCTTTGATGTTAGAAACAAGCACCTTGGGCACCCAACACAAGTCTTGGATCCCTTGTGTTTGGCCCCAACATATTTGGCAACTATTTTGCCTGATTTGTTAGTTAAAACATAAGATGCATCAAAAGTCTTGAATAAAATAATTGGCTCATTTGATGCAGTAGGAGATTTCTTTTTAGGCAATTTGACATGGGTTGATTGCCTAGAACTAGAAGCCTCATTTTTATACATAAAAGCATGGTGAGTAACATTATGAGGTTTCCTAGCATGAATTCTCCTAATCTTGTGCTCAGGATAACCAGCAGGATATAAAATGTAACCCTCATTATCCTGAGCCATGGGAGCCTTGCCCTTAACAAAATTAGACAATTTCTTAGGGGCATTAAGCTTGACATTGCTTCCGTGTTGGAAACCAATGCCATCCTTAATGCCAGGGCATCTCCCACTATAGAGCATGCTTCTAGCAAATTTAAATTTTTTATTTTCAATTTCATGCTCATTGATTTTAGCAGTTAATGTAGCTATGTGATCATTTTGTTGTTTAATTAAAGCAAGGTGATCATGAATAGCATCTACATTAACATCTCTACATCTAGTGCAAATAGAAACATGATCAACAATAGATGTAGATGGTTTGCAAGCATTTATTCATCAATCTTAGCATATAGTATGTCATTCTCATCTCTAAGATTGGAAATAGAAATATTGCAAACATTTAAATCCTTAGCCTTATAAATTAATTTATCATTCTCAATTTTAAGGCTAGAAATTGATTCATTCAATTTATCAATCTTAGCAATTAAACTATCATTTTCATTTCTAAGGCTGACAATTGAATCATTACAAGCATTTAATTCTTCAACCTTAGCAATCAAACTAGCATTCTCAGTTCTAAGGTTGGAAACAGTGTCATGGCAAATGCTAAGCTCCTTAGTCAAGTTTTCATTTTTCTCTACTTCCTGAGCTAAGCATTTTTACTTTAACATGATTTTTATTTTTCTTAATAAGGAATTCCTGTTGGCTATCCAAGAGTTCATCCTTCTCATGAATGGCTCCTATTAATTCATTCAATTTTTCCTTTTGTTGCATGTTAAGGTTGGCAAAAAGAGTGAGTAAATCATCCTCATCTTCACTAGAGCTACCCTCATCACTAGATGTTGTATATTTGGTGGAGGCACTAGATTTTACCTTCTTCTTTTTTCCGTCCTTTACCATGAAGCACTTGTGGCCGACGTTGGGGAAGAGGAGGCCCTTGTTGACGGCGATGTTGGCGGCGTCCTCGTTGGAGGAGGAGTCAGTGGAGCTCTCATTGGAGTCCCAATCCCGACACACGTGGGCATCACCGCCCTTCTTCTTGTAGTATCTCTTCTTCTCCTTCCTCTTTCCCTTCTTGTCGTCACCCCTGTCACTATCACTAGACATAGGACATTTAGCGATAAAATGACCGGGCTTACCACACTTGTAGCACACCCTCTTGGAGCGGGGTTTGTAGTCCTTCCCCTCCTTTGCTTGAGGATTTGGCAGAAGCTCTTGATGATGAGCGCCATTTCCCCATTGTCGAGCTTGGAGGCGTCGATTGGAATTCTACTTGGTGTAGATTCCTTCTTCTCTTCTTCTGTCGCCTTGAATGCGATGGGTTGCACCTTGGGTGTGGAGATGGCGCCTTGCTCCAAGTTCACAATGTGTTTGGAGCCTTTGACCATTAGTTCAAAGCTCACAAACTTTCCTATCACTTTATTGGGAGACATTAATTTGTATCTAGGATCCCCACCAATTAATTGCACTTGAGTAGGATTGCGAAAAACAAGGGATCTTAGAATAACCTTCACCATTTCATGGTCATCCCACTTGGTGCTCTCGAGGTTGCGCACTTGGTTCACCAAGGTCTTGAGCCGGTTGTACATCACTTGTGGCTCCTCTCTTTGGTTGAGGACGAATCGACCGAGCTTCCCCTCGATCGTCTCCCGCTTGGTGATCTTGGTCACCTCGTCCCCCTCATGCGCCGTCTTGAGGACGTCCCAAATTTCTTTGGCCATCTTTAACCCTTGCACCTTATTATACTCCTCTCGATATAGAGAGGCGAGGAGTATAGTAGTGGCTTGAGTGTTAAAGTGCCGAATTTGGTCGGCCTCGTCCAAATCGTGGTC
Organism: Zea luxurians; assembly: GCA_029449295.1. Taxonomy (NCBI): domain Eukaryota; kingdom Viridiplantae; phylum Streptophyta; class Magnoliopsida; order Poales; family Poaceae; genus Zea; species Zea luxurians. Next base: position 6,513,551 of record JAOPSE010000016.1, read on the forward strand.
CTTGTCCCCTACCTTCGGTATCTACACTTCATACTCAACAATATCCCAAATACTTTTGTGGAGTAAGGTTAGATGGTGCCTCATTTTATCACTCCACATAGAATAATCTTCGCCATCAAAACATGGTGGCTTGCCTAATGGAACAGAAAGTAATGGAGTGCGCTTAGAAATGTGAGGATAGCGGAGGGGCATCTTACTATACTTCTTGCGCTCATGGCGCTTAGAAGTAGTGGACGATGAGTCGGAGCCAGATGTGGAGGGCGACGAAGAGTCGGTCTCATAGTTGACCACTTTCTTCATCATCTTCTTCTTGTCGCCTCTCCGATGGGTCTTGATGGAGGAAGAGGATTTGTAGCATCCCAAAAATTCAAATCCTGAAATTTTCTCAAACTCGCTCTAAATTCAAAATGAATTTCAAATTTCATTTCAAAATGTTTGTTTGCGAGTTGATATCAACAAATAAAGTATAGTGGTCTATATTATCTCCAAAATCCTCCTCGAATATCCTACAAGTATTTCCCCAGTGATCCCCCTCAAATTGTTTCCAGAAATACTGCCTAGATATTTCCCTAGTGATCCCCTTCAAGTTCTTTCCAGAAATATTGCCCAAATATTCCACCAATATATCTCCAGATATTTTCCTCTTGAGAAATACCTTCAGAATCATTTTTCAAGTCCCCACAAATATTTTCTTCATAACTTTTCTCATGCTCATACGTATACGTATGCCTCCAGTGTCATACGGTGAGCTCTACAAGCTAACTACACTTATACAAGACAAATACGTGCTAACCTCCCACTAATCCTCTCATCCTCCCACTAATCCTCTCATCCCTCCCCCTAATCCCCCCACCATGGCTATAAATAGAGGGGCAAGGGCCTCCTCTCATCCCACCCCAAGCCATTTCATGGCAACTCTTCCCCCCCCCACACACACCCACTCCATGTTCCACACAAGCACACACTAGCACAAGGATCGTTCGATCGTTCTTCGATCGTTCGTCCCCCTGTTCTTAGTTTGTTCGTTCGTTCGCCCGATCGTTCGATCGTTTGTCCGATCGTTCATGGTTCGTTCGTCCGATCGTTCGTCCGTTCGTTCGTCCAAATAATCTTTTCCTGCCGTTATGCTGCCAAAATTCCGATCGTTCGTTCGTCCGATCATTCGATCGTTCATCCGTTCGTTCATAGTTCCTATTCATCGTTCATCGTTCGTTCATACGAACTATTCACCATCACTATTCACCATTATTATTCATCGTGACTATTCATCGTTACTATTCATCATCGTTACTATTTATCATTACTATTCATCATCGTTACTATTCATCGACGATATCTATAATTACTTTTCCGTCGCCACTATTCATCGTTACTAATCATCGTTACTATTCATCGGTCATCTAGTCATCCCAAATTTCGACTACTCATCCATCATGCTGTCCAGTCCACCTAAGACCAGCCAGACCCATGTTCCAGTCATACGAACTCCGGTGACTGTGATTTTCCTTCCAGTAGGAACTTCCCATCTGGTCACCCATCCCAGGTTTCTCCAACTTGAGCATGCTTAACTTTGAGATTCCTTCGAACCAGGCTTCCAAACTCAGATTCCAATAATTCTTGTTTCTAAATTCTTATCGAATTATTCCCTATCCAACCATGTCATCCCTTGATCATGGTTCATATTCCAGAGAACTCCCAAAATACTCTTGTCTCATATTCTGCCTATAACTCTCCTGCTCATACTAAGTCAGACGATTCATTCGTCACTATTCTCACCAATAGTGAACTTCACTGTGCTACACCACATACACCCAGCTATAAATACACCTAGCTACCCTCTCCCTCTCCACACACTCAACACCCTCAGCCAAGGCAAACACCCCACCCACTCAGTTACTCCGCTCTGCTAGCTACACGCATAGTGTCGCTTCGCCTCCAGTCCACCCTACTGGTAAGCACCTCCGCTCTACCACTAGTAGTATCTCAACACCACATGACACAAATTCTACTCAAGACTCTACCCATCCATATATCGTTGTTCTGACCACTATACTAAATATTTGTTGCTATACTTGTTGGTTTGTATGTTTGCTTGTTCATGTTGCATAGTTATCGGAGCGTTCGTGCCGTCTCGTGGAGGCCAGATCTGCAAGTCTACGCCAGGCGGTGGAGCCAGAAGCCAGTTCCGCGAGCTCTCCTTCCCCCTTTGCCGGATAAGCACGGCAAGCTCACTGGATCCCTTTGATGCATAAATTACCTATGATTTTTCAACCACAACCCTCAGCCTGTTATTTTATGCATGATATGATTTTGAGACAAGTTATTATGGCCACCCAGCCGCTTGCCGCAATCAATCCCTGATATATATGTTCCAAATGATTTGAGAAAAGGTGTGAGTTTCAAAAGAAAATGCTTTTCAAAATGTGTATGATGAAGGGTTTTCACCCTTATCACCTTGTGAGTGGGATAATCAGGGACTCCCTGGTTTAGGGGAGGGCCTAAGGTGTTGGCTCAGCTGGTTTAGGCGTGAGCAGAAGGATTGTCCCCTCATATAAGCACCGGTTTGTCATCTTCACTACCTGTACTCTTTAATAGTACAACCACTCGAGACTGTGTGGGCAGTCACTCAATCTGAACTCGTGCGGTCCGACCCAGGGTTATGAAGGCTGGGGAGCACCGGGAGGATAAGGAGGGGGAAAGTTTTGTCCGGTTTGGACATGGCGGTGGCCTGACTCCTTCCGGATAACCATTAAGGTTAGGACGTGCGGGGAAAGAAAGATATTCGGATTCGGGTCTCACTAGCTATGAGATCGCAGAGCCGGACTAGTGGGTAAAGTGTACACCTCTGCGCAGAGTTTGAAAACCTATTCGAATAGTCTGTGTCCACAGGAATGGACGAGTCTGGTATGGTATGGCAATTAGTGTTTTGTTTTCCAAAAAAAAGAGATGCTTTTGAAGAGTGGTTTTTAAAAGGTCTGGCTGTGGAACCGTGAGCTATGGTGGACGGGAAGTCCAGTAGCTGTTTTTGGAAATGAAAACCAAAGGGAAACTGCTGAGATACCTGGATGGTTTAGTCCAGGGGATTTTGTTATAATACTGAAAAACTTCCTGCTCCTTTTGGAGAGGATGCGCTTTGCAAAAGTACAAAATGTTTTTCAAAACAACCCTGCATAAAATATTGTTGTTTCTGCAAAATATTCTGAGCTCCTCATATTCCATGCATTATATCTGATTTCCCCTTTCCGCGGGTGAAGGTGGGCTGCTGAGTACGTTTGTACTCACCCTTGCTTATTTGTTGTTTTTCAGAAAAAGGAGATCGGGTAAGAGTTACGACTATTCCCAACCTTGCATGTGGCTGTTGGACCGCTGATTTGCTTCGCTACGTATATCGGGCTACTTCAGCCCCACTCTGATGATATGTCCCGAGTTGTGGACCAACTCTTAAAGTTGTTCGCCACCTTTATAGGTTTGTCTCGTTTAAGCAGATCTGTAATCATCTGATGTATAAATGTGTTTACTAGCCTCCTGGGACTAGTAATTGTATCACATTTGAGTCCCAGAGGATTGGGGACGCTTCAGGTGGTATCAGAGCTGTTAGGTTGGCCGCAGGACGTAACCCTTAGCCTTGATCCAAAAGTTTTTGAGTCAAAACTATTTTCTTAAAAAAAACTCTTGCTCTCATCCCTTCATTTCAAAAATGCTTTCCTCCTTTCCTTCTCTCAGAAGTCAGATGGAGGTTCGTTGCCAAACCATCTTTTGCCAGAATGAAGATGGTTTCCCCAAGTTGCTAAGAGCATGCACAGTTTGCCTCGGAATCAGGAGCCAGCCAGAGTATGATGGTAATGAATTCGTCGAGCATGGCACAGAGAAGTGTGTCGTGACTGTATACATTGAATCCAGTCCGCACCATGTGGAATGGAGTGTCACTGCTGCTGGGCACAGATTCAAAGACACCTGCCAAGTCGTCGCTCGCAAGGCATTAAGGGCCCTGTGTCAGATCTATGAAGAAGAAGTGGCTGACACCCCGCTCAGATTCTTTCCGCCCTTTCAGAGAGACCATCCCGCTTGGATGGCTAGGATGCGTGCATTAGAAGAGTAGCAGCTGCTTGAGGACGACCCCACAGTCGTGTACCTCACTGCATACCTGCTCACCCTTGATACACAGTATGATTTCTTGGCTCGGCACCACCGTCAGATGATTGCCCGAGTAGAAGATGCAGAGAAGCTCAACCGTAAGCTGCATGTGGATCTCACCTCAGCTCAAGCCCATGTAGCTGCCTTGGAAAGTCGTGAAGTCATTGCTGTGGAAGCCCTGAAGCAAGCCAAGGATGAGCACGTCCAGGAGTTGATGGAGGCCTACTTGGTCACCCATAACCAACGTAGTGCTTGGGAACTCCCGGAAGGAGCCATAGTCTTGGAAGGAATTCCAGTCTCCCCTAAGGCTATGGATAAGCAAGAGCACCCTGAATCCTCCCAAGATCCCCCGCCAGAGTTGTTTGAGCCCCTCGCCATGAAGAAGATTCTAGCACCATCCCTTGAAGTCAAGGAAGAAGCTGCAAGCACCCCGCCAGCACCGCCGCCCTCTGAGGAGCTACAAGAGCCAGTCTCGCTTGAAGAAGAGTTCGACCCCGTGTTGCCATCTCAGTCATCGCCAGAAGAAGTCATAGAAAGAAGGCTTGGGAACTCCCGGAAGGAGCCATAGTCTTGGAAGGAATTCCAGTCTCCCCTAAGGCTATGGATAAGCAAGAGCACCCTGAATCCTCCCAAGATCCCCCGCCAGAGTTGTTTGAGCCCCTCGCCATGAAGAAGATTCTAGCACCATCCCTTGAAGTCAAGGAAGAAGCTGCAAGCACCCCGCCAGCACCGCCGCCCTCTGAGGAGCTACAAGAGCCAGTCTCGCTTGAAGAAGAGTTCGACCCCGTGTTGCCATCTCAGTCATCGCCAGAAGAAGTCATCAACATTAGCTCCCTCTTGACCCGTCCAGGAGATGTCTCAGATTGATGTTGTGTGTCAGGCTCGCTAGAAGAGAAGCTGCCAGATCTTAGTTAGTTATGCCCAGTCCTCTGCATGCATTGGGTAGTGAAGTTTTTCTTCACTTTGGTTAGAGCCCTACATGTATGAGAGGTAATCGTGTAGTCCCGTGCTTTGAAAAACTCTATTTGTGTGGCCCCCTAGGGCATTTCAAAATGAATTTCGCTTGATGTTTTCTCCCCTTTTGAGTGCATATGTAATGCTTCAACGTTAGTGCTCATAAGTTGCATTTAGAATAGTTCTCAATTCAGGAGCCAAGCAATAGTAGTTATGCTTAGCCCCCGAATCTGAGTAGTCTATGCTTTGGAAAAACTATATTCTTCCCTTATTCAAAACATTTGATTTGTTTGTGCTTATCATTGCTGAGCTTGTGTGTTTCCTTTCTTTTTTAAGAAAGATTTTCTCTAAAAACATAGATCACAAATTAGATCCAATCCTCACCTTATGCTTCCATTCTCATCTTAACCCATCTCAAGAGAAAAGTGCCTTACCCAAGAAGATACCGGGAAGCTTACCCTTGAAGCATGGAATAAGCTACAGAGGAACCTATCCAGTCGCTCAGTCAAAAGGACCGACCGTGAGAATCAAAGCACTGCCCCTGAGTCAAAGTAAACAGGAAAAGAGGACAAAAGGAGTTATTACCATACAGAGAGGCAAAGATTCTTGGAACCAGAGACCACAAACATCAGGGTCATTGACCCCACCACTCACCCGTGCCCCTCGCACGCGTGCCCGCCTCCATGCGCACTACCACCGCCCCACGCCCCCCTTTGCAGCGCACTACCGCCGCCCATCCACCTTTGCAGCGCACCCACCACCACCATCATCGCCGACAACACTAGGCCCCCCTTCTCTTGTCGCACCCGCTGCCGCGTAGCACCTGCTCCATCACCACCACTCCACCCCCCCGAGCACCCCCACTCGCCTATAAAATCCCCACCAGCTCCCTCAGTTCCCATCTCACTCAAAGCAAAGCACACTCCAGATAAATCCCCTCTGCCAAATCGCAAGCAACTCCATTTTCCACTCCCTCGCCCCTAAGATCACAATGCTTGGTGATTCTTGGGTTGAAGACTGTTGCACATGGTTCATAGTCTTTGGTTTCCTCCAGTGTATGATAGTAATACTCTTTGATAGAATCCTCGAGTGGGAAGAGCAAAGAGAAAGAAAGAGGCAGTGAAAAGTGAGAAGTGAAGTGAAAAGTGAAAAGAAGATAGTGAAGAGAAGATAAGATGAAGGTTCTCTCAAAATCAACCCTGTGTCAGTCATTTCTCCGCAGCCTGCTCAAGCAGCAACAGCAGAAGAAGGCCCCGTAACACCCTTGTTATGTGGTACTTCAAGGAGTTAAAATCCCCAAGATTCAAGAGTTCTATCCTCATTCTTTTTAAGTGGGGTAGTGTTCTAGCAAGGTTCCTGCTATGGAGAAAAAGAAGAAGGCCAGTAGCAAGCTTGTGGAGGACCAGATCATCAAAGCATATAAGTTTCTGGATAAGAAGTGGTCACCCAAGTTCCGTTGATGAAGCACCAGAAGACTAATCAAGGAAGGAATCCATGTGGGAGTTCGCAAGAGAAAGGTTTGTGTGTTGGCATCGATGCTTCTTCAATAAGCTAGCTGCCAAGCAAAAGCTAGAAGCCTGAAGATGATCTTTGAGTAGCCAGAATCAGCGTTTGCAATCCGTAGCCGGATACTCCGCAAGGGCCAGATTTTGTTGAAGTTCCATCTCCTCAAAGAGTTGCAAAGTGAAGATATGTAGCTGAAGTAAAGCTATACCCATAACCCTTCTGAGCCGAATCTCGAGGACGAGATTCCTTTTAAGTGGGGTAGATTTGTAGCATCCCAAAAATTCAAATCCTGAAATTTTCTCAAACTCGCTCTAAATTCAAAATGAATTTCAAATTTCATTTCAAAATGTTTGTTTGCGAGTTGATATCAACAAATAAAGTATAGTGGTCTATATTATCTCCAAAATCCTCCTCAAATATCCTACAAGTATTTCCCCAGTGACCCCCCTCAAATTGTTTCCAGAAATACTACCCAGATATTTCCCTAGTGATCGCCTTCAAGTTCTTTCCAGAAATATTGCCCAAATATTTCACCAATATATCTCCAGATATTTTCCTCTTGAGAAATACCTTCAGAATCATTTTTCAAGTCCCCACAAATATTTTCTTCATAACTTTTCTCATGCTCATACGTATACGTATGCCTCCAGTGTCATACGGTGAGCTCTACAAGCTAACTACACTTATACAAGACAAATACATGCTAACCTTCCACTAATCCTCTCATCATCCCACTAATCCTCCCATCCCTTCCCCTAATCCCCCCACCATGGCTATAAATAGAGGGGCAAGGGCCTCCTCTCATCCCACCCCAAGCCATTTCAAGGCAACTCTTCCCCCCCCCCCACACACACACCCACTCCATGTTCCACACAAGCACACACTAGCACAAGGATCGTTCGATCGTTCTTCGATCGTTCGTCCCCCTGTTCTTAGTTTGTTCGTTCGTTCGTCCGATCGTTCGATCGTTTGTCCGATCGTTCATGGTTCGTTCGTCCGTTCGTCCGATCGTTCGATCGTTCGTCCGTCCGTTTGTTCGTCCAAATAATATTTTCCTGCCGTTATGCTGCCGAAATTCCGATCGTTCGTTCGTCCGATCATTCGATCGTTCGTTCGTTCGTTCATAGTTCCTATTCATCGTCCATCGTTCGTTCATACGAACTATTCACTGTCACTATTCACCATTACTATTCATCATGACTATTTACCGTTACTATTCATCGTTACTATTCATCATCGTTACTATTTATCATTACTATTCATCATCGTTACTATTCATCGATGATATCTATAATTACTTTTCCGTCGCCACTATTCATCGTTACTAATCATCGTTACTATTCATCGGTCATCTAGTCATCCCAAATTTCGACTACTCATCCATCATGTTGTCCAGTCCACCTAAGACCAGCCAGACCCATATTCCAGTCATACGAACTCCGGTGACTGTGATTTTCCTTCCAGTAGGAACTTCCCATCTGGTCACCCATCCCAGGTTTCTCCAAGTTGAGCATGCTTAACTTTGAGATTCCTTCGAACCAGGCTTCCAAACTCAGATTCCAATAATTCTTGTTTCTAAATTCTTATCGAATTATTCCCTATCCAACCATGTCATCCCTTAAGCATGATTCATATTCCAGAGAACTCCCAAAATACTCTTGTCTCATATTCTGCCTATAACTCTCCTGTTCATACTAAGTCAGACGATTCATTCGTCACTATTCTCACCAATAGTGAACTTCACTGTGCTACACCACATACACCCAGCTATAAATACACCTAGATACCCTCTCCCTCTCCACACACTCAACACCCTCAGCCAAGGCAAACACCCCACCCACTCAGTTACTCCGCTCTGCTAGCTACACGCATAGTGTCGCTTCGCCTCCAGTCCACCCTACTGGTAAGCACCTCCGCTCCACCACTAGTAGTATCTCAACACCACATGACACAAATTCTACTCAAGACTCTACCCATCCATATATCGTTGTTCTGACCACTATACTAAATATTTGTTGCTATACTTGTTGGTTTGTATGTTTGCTTGTTCATGTTGCATAGTTATCGAAGCGTTCGTGCCGTCTCGTGGAGGCCAGATCTGCAAGTCTATGCCAGGCGGTGGAGCCAGAAGCCAGTTCCGCGAGCTCTCCTTCCCCCTTCGCCGGATAAGCACGGCAAGCTCACTGGATCCCTTTGATGCATAAATTACCTATGATTTTTCAACCACAACCCTCAGCCTGTTATTTTATGCATGATATGATTTTGAGACAAGTTATTATGGCCACCCAGCCGCTTGCCGCAATCAATCCCTGATATATATGTTCCAAATGATTTGAGAAAAGGTGTGAGTTTCAAAAGAAAATGCTTTTCAAAATGTGTATGATGAAGGGCTTTCACCCTTATCACCTTGTGAGTGGGATAATCAAGGACTCCCTGGTTTAGGGGAGGGCCTAAGGTGTTGGCTCAGCTGGTTTAGGCGTGAGCAGAAGGATTGTCCCCTCATATAAGGACCGGTTTGTCATCTTCACTACATGTACTCTTTAATAGTACAACCACTCGAGACTGTGTGGGCAGTCACTCAATCTGAACTCGTGCGGTCCGACCCTAGGGTTATGAAGGCTGGGGAGCACCGGGAGGATAAGGAGGGGGAAAGTTTTGTCCGGTTTGGACATGGCGGTGGCCTGACTCCTTCCGGATAACCATTAAGGTTAGGACGTGTGGGGAAAGAAAGATATTCGGATTCGGGTCTCACTAGCTATGAGATCGCAGAGCCGGACTAGTGGGTAATGTGTACACCTCTGCACAGAGTTTGAAAACCTATTCAAATAGTCTGTGTCCACAGGAATGGACGAGTCTGGTATGGTATGACAATTAGTGTTTTGTTTTCCAAAAAAAAGAGATGCTTTTGAAGAGTGGTTTTTAAAAGGTCTGGCTGTGGAACCGTGAGCTATGGTGGACGGGAAGTCCAGTAGCTGTTTTTGGAAATGAAAACCAATGGGAAACTGCTGAGATACCTGGATGGTTTAGTCCAAGGGATTTTGTTATAATACTGAAAAACTTCCTGCTCCTTTTGGAGAGGATGCGCTTTGCAAAAGTACAAAATGTTTTTCAAAACAACCTTGCATAAAATATTGCTGTTTCTGCAAAATATTCTGAGCTCCTCATATTCCATGCATTATATCTGATTTCCCCTTTCTGCGGGTGAAGGTGGGCTGCTGAGTACGTTTGTACTCACCCTTGCTTATTTGTTGTTTTTCAGAAAAAGGAGATCGGGTAAGAGTTACGACTGTTCCCAACCTTGCCTGTGGCTGTTGGACCGCTGATTTGCTTCGCTGTGTATATCAGACTGCTTCAGCCCCACTCTGATGATATGTCCCGAGTTGTGGACCAACTCTTAAAGTTGTTCGCCACTGTCGGCGTTTCGAGACCGGGGGGTCCCTGAGCCGACGAGTGAGTGTGCCGCGTGCCCCAGCCCAGATGGGTCGAGCGTGTGGGCGAGCGCGAAGGGGGGAGAGCGAGGTGGCCGGAGCCGAGTCGTGAGGGAGGTGGAGAACCCGCGGCCTTCGTGTTCGTCCCGCGCCCAGGTCGGGTGCGCTTGCAGTAGGGGGTTACAAGCGTCCACGCGGGTGAGGGAAGCGAGCGGCCCCAAGAGAGCGCCTGCCCCTGCCCTCGTTCCCGCGGGGCCAACCTTCTCTAAGAAGGCCCTGGTCCTTCCTTTTATAGGCGTAAGGAGAGGATCCAGGTGTACAATGGGGGTGCAGCAGAGTGCTACGTGTCTAGCGGGGGAGAGCTAACGCCCTAGGTACATGCCAATGTGGCAGCCGGAGAGAACTTGGCACCCAGCTGGTATGGTGTCGTGGCTGTCGGAGGAGTAACGGAGCCTGGTGGAGGGACAACTATCGAGATAGTTGGGCTCTTGCTGACGTCCCCCTGCTTCCGTAAGAGAGCTGAGAGCCGCCGTCGTCATGGGTCTAGCGGGGCGCCATCACTGCCTATCTGGCGGAGCCAGCCAGATGGGACGTCGGTCTTGTTCTCTGCGGCCCGAGTCGGCTCGGGGTAGGGTGATGATGGCGCTTCCTGTTGACGTGACGGACTTGTGCCCTAGGTCGGGCGACGTGGAGGCTCCTCCGAAGCCGAAGTCGAGTCTGTCCTGCATGGCCGAGGCCGAGCCCGAGCCCCTAGGTCGGGCGAGACGGAGGTCGTTCGGCAGAGGCCAGGGCGGAGTCCGACCCCTGGGGTCGGGCGAAGCGGAGTTCGTCGTCTTCCGGGGACTAGCCCGAGTCCGAGCCCTAGGTCGGGCGGAGCGGAGTTCGCCGTCTTCCGGGGCCTTAGCCCGAGTCCGAGCCCTGGGTCGGGCGGAGCGGAGTTCGCCGTCTTCCGGGGCCTTAGCCCGAGTCCGAGCCCTGGGTCGGGCGGAGCGGAGTTCGCCGTCTTCCGGGGCCTTAGCCCGAGTCTGAGCCCTGGGTCGGGCGGAGCTTCCTATGGCGCCTTTGGCAAGGCCTGGCTGCCTGTCAGTCTCAATCTGTCAAGTGGCACCGCAGTCGGGACGGCGCAGGCGGCGCTGTCCTTTTGTCAGACCGGTCAGTGGAGCGGCGAAGTGACGGCGGTCACTTCGGCTCTGCCAGGGGGCGCGCGTCAGGATAAAGGTGCCAGGCTACCTTTGCGTTAAATGCCCCTGTGACTCGGTCGGTCGGTGCGGCGATTTAGTCAGGGTTGCTTCTTAACGAAGGCAAGGCCTCGGGCGAGCCGGAGATGCGTCTACCGTAAAAAAGGGGGCCTCGGGCGAGACGGAAACACCTCAGGGTTGGCTGCCCTTGCCCGAGGCTAGGCTCAGGCGAGGCGTGATCGAGTCGCTCGTATGGACTGATCCCTGACTTAATCGCACCCATCAGGCCTCTGCAGCTTTATGCTGATGGGGGTTACCAGCTGAGAATTAGGCGTCTTGAGGGTACCCCTAATTATGGTCCCCGACAGTAGCCCCCGAGCCTCGAAGGGAGTGTTAGCACTCGCTTGGAGGCTTTCGTCGCACTTTTTTGCAAGGGGACCAGCCTTTCTCGGTTGCATTTTGTTCCGGTGGGTGCGCGCGAGCGCACCCGCCGGGTGTAGCCCCCGAGGCCTCGGAGGAGTGGTTTCACTCCTTCGAGGTCTTAATGCCTTGCGTAATGCTTCGGCTGGTCTGGTGGTTCCCTCATGCGAACTGGCCGTAGCCCGGGTGCACTGTCGGGGCCCAAGTTCTCGGGCTGGTATGTTGACGCTGTCAACGGTTTGGCCGGAGCCGGGTTTGCAAGAGCAGCCCCCGAGCCTCCGCACAGGGCAAGAGGGCGATCAGGGATAGACTCGACTTTTTTACATACGCCCCTACGTCGCCTTTCCGCAAGGAGGAGGGGGGAGAGCGCCATGTTACCCTCGATGGGCACCGAACATGGTGTCTCCGGTGAGCTGCAAGCGGGTAATCCGAGTGGACGTCCGTGCCCCGTTCGTTGGGGGTCGGCTAGGGGCCCGGAGGCACGCCCAAAAGTACCTGCGGGTGATCTGCCGGACCCGGTCCCCTGGCGACGGGGTCCGAGGGCTCGATGCCTCCCTCCGATGGGATTCCGTTACAGGATCGTTCCCGCTGGTCTCGGAAATGTCCTAGGGTACCTCGGGAGCGCAGCCCGAGCCTCGGTTATGTATCGAACGTACCCCTGATCATCCCTCGCTCGGTGTCTGAGGCGACTGTGAACCCTTCGGGGGGCCAGCCTTCGAACCCCTGATCAGTAATGGGCGTGGAGCCCGAGTAGCCTGAGGCGGTCGTGGAACCTTTCGGGGGGCCAGCCTTCGAACCTCTGACCAGTAGTGGGTGTCGGGCCCACGCGATCTGAGGCGGCTGTTGAACCCTTCGGGGGGGCCAGCCTTCGAACCCCTGATCAGTAAGGAGGCTCGGAGCCTAGTTCCTTCACGGGGAAGGATCCCTTTAGGGGTATCCCCTTTCCCGGTCCCTGTTGCAAGAGATAGAGAAAGAGGAAAAAGGAAAAAGGATACGAAATTGAATGACGCGGCGTACCTTTTTCGGCGCGGTTGTTTTGGCGAAGGCGAAGCGTCGCCAGCTGCTCCTGCCAGAAGCGCCGCCTGTCCAGCCGCGGAGTTAATGCGACGGGGCGAGTAGTTGGCGAGGCTATCGTTGCGCGTGCGCGTGCCGTTCGAGGAACGGGTCACGGGCGCGTCGTCTTCACGCCGTGAGAGGGGGTTCTCTCACTGCCTCCGGATGGGACGTGAGCTTGGCTGACGGCGTGACCGCTGCTCCCGCGTGCCTGCCACCGTCATTATCGCCGGCCCACTTTTGACCGTGTTTGACCGCTGCGTCAGGCTGGCGCTGCTGGGTCGCGCGCTGGGTCGCCTCGGGTCGCGGTATCGGTTCCGCAATCGAGGAGGTGCAGTGGTGGCGCAAGTGGCACAGTTGCTTGCATGCAGCATCCGGCGCGCCGGTCGCGCGACGCGTGGGCTTGGGCCTCCGTGCTGGCATGTCAGGAGTCGGAGAGGCGCGTCCACTTGGCGCGGTTGCATGCCGCCTGCATGGCTGCCTGCCCCTTTCGCCCGTTGGTCTGGGCAAAAGTGGAGGGTCACTTGTAACCGCTGGGTGGTTGCGTGCGCCGTGCGCGGCGGTTTGGCTTCTTCCGCTCGGAGCCGGTCTGCATGACATGCGGGACCCAGCCCCCGCGCCGCAGGGGAGGGCTTTGGAGGCGTGTTGGAGAAGACTCAGCCCGTGACGGTTGGGGGCGCAAGCAGGGAGAGTCGCCTTTAAAAGGAGGGCGACCCCTTCCGTAAGGCGACCACGTCTTCTTTCTCCCTTATGCGCCGTGTCTCTCCACCTTCCGAGCTCCCGGATGGGGGAAACCGTCGTCTTTTCGCCTCATCGTTTGAGGAACGCAACTCCGTGGGAGTTGGTACCTTCCAGCCATCGTTCGGCTTCAAGGATTTTCATCATGCAGCCCGGCTGCACCCCTCCACCGGCGGTCACCCAAGATGGTGACCTCCGGCTTGATGGTGGGGGAAAGCGAGCCGGGCTGCGGCCTCTGCCCCTCCCTCAGCCTCAAGGGTTTTCATCACCAGGGCTGGGGAGGGGAGTGTGCCGAGTTGAGGTCGGCCCCTGCATGGGCGGTGGCCCCCTTCTTCCCTCAGTGATCGGGGGGAAGGGCGGGAGTCGTCCCTGGCGCTGACAGCTGCACCGTGCCCGGCTCGCTGAGCCGAGCGGCTTCGGAGCCGCTCCCGGTGCCGCCTCCCGCCACGACAGCTGGAAGACGTTCTTCCGCCGGCGCGACAGCCAAGGCTGGCCACGGACCGACCTTCCAACTCTACGGCCTTCTGCCCGTCCTTGCCTCTCGAGTTTGGGCAAGGGCGGGGGCCTCCCAGCAGCAGCATCCGCCCTGAGGTCATCACTACTGCTGTTCGGCCCCCCCGGGACAGAAGTCTTCATCGTCGCCGCTGTCGGGGCGGGCGATGACATGCCGTTCGTCGGTCTTCTGTTGCTCCACAGGCCCACCCCTATCGAGTGGGGTTGTTCGTACCTGCGGAGGGGGAACCGGAGTTCCGTTTGTAATGGCACTTCGAATGCCAAGATTTTTTGTTCATTACGGCTTTCGGGGCCTGAACATGTATGTAACTTCGGCACGGAGCCGTGTTTTTTCCTCATTTCCGGCCACTAAGACTCGCCTGTTGACTATCTGAACCGCTTCACCAAGCATGAGTCACCCCGTGTCAAGGCGTCGAGTGAGGTATCCGTATCCCGGGGGCGTAGGAGTCCCTCGGCTCGGTCGGCCTTGCTGTCCGAGGTTCCTCTAGCTTAGTTAAAGAGACCCTCGACCGCTCTTCGTCGAGCCGAGGCCAGGGGTAGCGGTATCAGTATGAACAGAGGTGGAGTTGGCTCGAAAATGAAACCTGGTTGGCCGGAGCCTAGCCGGGTTGTCCGTTGGCAGGATCGACGTCGGAGTTGATCATCCGAGGCTTCGGACCGGGCCGGCGCCCTTGGAAGATGGTTGGCCGAGGCCCCGGAGGTGGCCGGCTGAGCCGCCTGCTCGGGCCGGATTCCCGGAGAAGTCCCTGACAGCGATTGCCCGGGCGTGGTGATGACGTCGTCCTTCGGAGCGGAGACCCTCGGACCGCGTCGCCGTCCGAGGCTAGGTCGGGCCTCGCCGAAGGTGCCGTCGATGCCGAGGGTGTTGCTGCCCCCTTCCAGCGTCAAGACCCGAGCCTGCAGGATCAGATTGTCTTGTAGCGTGTGCCTCGTGCGGCCGTCGAGGCCAGAACACACGCCCTCGCTGCGTTGTAAAGCTGCGTCTCTTTTCCTCTTGTTTCGAGTATCTGGACTCTTTGTCGGTAACAGGGATGTTTGTGCGAGCGAGAGTTGCCTCTCGCGGAAGGTGATGAGTGAGGTATCCGTATCCCGGAGGCGTGGGAGTCCCTCGGCTCGGTCGGCCTTGCCGCTTACGCGTACTTTCACCCGTCCATGAGGCCCTATCACCGACTCGGTCGAGAAGGCTCGAAGGATCGCTTCGGCAGAAGGGATTCCGAACGTAAAGACTTGTTTGATCCGTGGAGCCACTTTATCCGAACGCGAGTTACTTATCGCAGAAGGTGATGAGTGAGGTATCCGTATCCCGGAGGCGTAGGAGTCCCTCGGCTCGGTCAGCCTTGACTGCTTACGTGTACTCCGTCGTTTCCAGGACCCACTTTTCGAAGTAGTCAAAAAGCACGAAAGATATTCTGGTAAAAGAGATTTTTTTCGAGGAAAATTTTGACGCAGAGGGGGTTTCCCCCCTTTTAGCCCCCGAGGGAGGGTCGGGCTTTGCCGAGGCGAGGCCGACCCTTCCTTGTTGACTAAACTTTGCGTGGGTGCGAGGTATATGAACAACTTGGAAACATCTTAAGGGTAGAAGCGACGTAGCTGTTGGATGTTCCAAGCGTTGCCGTAGACCTCGCCTTGACTGTTGGCCAGCTTGTACGTTCCGAGCTTCAGAACTTTGGCGATGACGAATGGCCCCTCCCAGGGGGGCGTGAGCTTGTGCCTCCCTCGGGTGTCTTGCCACAGCCGAAGCACCAGGTCGCCCACCTGGAGGTCTCGGGGTCGGACCCCTCGAGCGTGGTAGCGTCGCAGGGACTGCTGATACCGCGCCGAGTGTAGTAAGGCCCTGTCCCGAGCCTCTTCCAGCTGGTCCAGCGAGTCTTCTCGGCTAGCTTGGTTGCTTTGATCGTCGTAGGCTCTCGTCCTCGGGGAGCCGTATTCCAGGTCCGTGGGCAAGACGGCCTCGGCCCCGTAGACCAGGAAGAACGGCGTGAAACCCGTGGCTCGGCTTGGCGTCGTCCTCAGGCTCCAGACCACCGAGGGGAGTTCCTTCATCCATCGCTTACCGAACTTGTTGAGGTCGTTGTAAATCCGAGGCTTGAGCCCTTGTAGTTTCATGCCATTGGCACGCTCTACTTGCCCATTCGACATGGGATGAGCTACGGCAGCCCAGTCCACCCGGATGTGGTGATCTTCGCAAAAATCCAAGAATTTTCTGCCGGTGAACTGGGTGCCGTTGTCGGTGATGATGGAGTTTGGGACCCCGAAGCGATGGATGATGTTGGTGAAGAACGCCACCGCCTGCTCGGACCTGATGCTGTTCAGGGGTCGGACCTCGATCCATTTGGAGAATTTATCGACGGCGACCAGCAGGTGCGTGTAGCCCCCGGGCGCCTTCTGCAGAGGGCCGACGAGGTCCAGACCCCACACAGCGAAGGGCCAGGTGATGGGTATCGTCTGCAGAGCCTGAGCGGGCAGGTGGGTCTGCTTCGCATAGAATTGACACCCTTCGCAGGTGTGGAAAATTCTAGTGGCGTCAGCCACCGCCGTCGGCCAGTAGAAGCCTTGCCGGAAAGCGTTCCCGACGAGGGCTCGAGGCGCTGCGTGATGGCCGCAAGCCCCCGAGTGTATCTCTCGTAGGAGTTCCTGACCTTCGGCGATGGAGATGCACCGCTGGAGGATGCCCGAGGGGCTGCGGTGGTAGAGCTCCTTCTCATCGCCCAGCAAGACGAACGACTTGGCACGTCGCGCTACCCGCCGTGCCTCGGCCTGGTCGAGGGGTACCTCTCCTTGGCGGAGGTATTGCAGGTACGGGGCCTGCCAATCTTGATCAAGCGTGACCCCGCTCCGCTCCTCCTCGATGCGCAGCGCCTCGCCCTCGGGAGCCGAGGGTTCCTCGGGCTGAACCGAGGACGGCTCGGGCTGGGCCGAGGTTACCTCGGACGGGGCCGAGGGCTCCTCGGGCTCGGGCGTGTCGCTGATCTTGATGGAGGGTTGGTGCAGATCCCGGGAGAAGACGTCCGGGGGAACCGTCGTTCGCCCCGAGGCTATCTTTGCCAGCTCGTCCGCAGTCTCGTTGTAGCGCCGGGCGATGTGGTTAAGCTCGAGCCCGTAGAACTTGTCTTCCAGGCGTCGAACCTCATCACAGTAGGCCTCCATCTTTGGGTCGCGGCAGTGGGAGTTCTTCATGACCTGGTCGATGACGAGCTACGAGTCGCCACGAGCGTCGAGGCATCGGACCCCTAGCTCGATGGCGATTCGCAATCCGTTGATCAGAGCTTCGTACTCAGCCACATTGTTGGACGCCGGGAAATGGAGACGCAGCACGTAGCGCAGGTGTTTCCCGAGGGGCGAGACAAAGAGCAGGCCCGCGCCGGCTCCCGTCTTCATCAGCGACCCGTCGAAAAACATGGTCCAGAGCTCCGGTTGGATCGGAGCCGTCGGCAACTGGGTGTCGACCCATTCGGCTACGAAGTCCGCCAGTATCTGGGACTTGATGGCCTTCCGAGGGGCGAACGAGATTGTCTCGCCCATGATTTCCACCGCCCACTTTGCGATCCGTCCCGAGGCCTCTCGGCACTGGATGATCTCCCCCAGGGGGAAGGATGACACCACAGTTACCGGATGAGACTCGAAGTAATGTCGCAACTTTCGCCTCGTCAGGATCACTGCATACAGCAGCTTCTGAACTTGTGGGTAGCGGATCTTGGTTTCGGACAGCACCTCGCTGACGAAGTAAACTGGCCTCTGGATGGGCAACGCATGCCCCTCTTCTTGCCTTTCGACCACGATCGCGGCGCTAACCACCTGAGTGGTAGCGGCGACGTAGACCAAGAGGGCTTCTCCATCAGCTGGGGGTACCAAGACGGGCGCCTGGGTGAGGAGCGCCTTCAGGTTCCCGAGAGCTTCCTCGGCCTCGGAGGTCCAAGTGAAGCACTCGGCCTTCCTTAAGAGACGGTACAGAGGAAGGCCTCTTTGCCGAGGCGCGAGATGAAACGGCTCAAGGCCGCGAGACATCCCATGACCCTCTGTACGCCTTTTAAGTCCTTGATGGGCCCCATGCTGGTGATGGCTGCGATCTTCTCCGGGTTGGCTTCGATGCCCCGTTCGGAGACGATGAATCCCAGGAGCATGCCTCGGGGCACCCCGAAGACACACTTCTCGGGATTGAGCTTGACGCCCTTTGCCTTGAGACACCGGAATGTCACTTCAAGGTCGGAGAGAAGGTCGGAGGCTTTCCTTGTCTTGACTACGATGTCATCGACGTAGGCCTCGACCGTGCGACCGATGTGTTCGCCGAACACATGGTTCATGCACCGCTGGTACGTTGCACCCGCGTTCCTCAAACCGAACGGCATGGTGACATAGCAGTACATGCCGAAGGGCGTGATGAAAGAAGTCGCGAGCTGGTCGGACTCTTTCATCTTGATTTGATGATACCCTGAGTAGGCATCGAGGAAAGACAGGGTTTCGCACCCAGCAGTGGAATCCACGATTTGATCGATGCGAGGTAGAGGGTAGGGAACCTTCGGACATGCTTTGTTGAGACCAGTGTAGTCTACACACATCCGCCATTTCCCCCCTTTCTTCCTCACGAGCACAGGGTTGGCAAGCCATTCGGGATGGAATACCTCTTTGATGAACCCTGCTGCCATTAGCTTGTGGATCTCCTCGCCTATCACCCTGCGCCTTTCCTCGTCGAATCAGCGCAGAGGCTGCCTGACCGGTCGGGCTCCGGCCCGAATATCCAGCGAGTGCTCGGCGACATCCCTCGGTATGCCGGGCATGTCCGAGGGACTCCACGCAAAGACGTCGGCGTTTGCGCAGAGAAAGTCGACGAGCACTACTTCCTATTTGGGGTCGAGCCCGGAACCGATCCGGATCTGCTTGGAGGTGTCGCCACTGGGGTCGAGAGGGACGGCCTTAACCGTCTCCGCTGGTTCGAAGTTGCCGGCGTGTCGCTTCACGTCCGGCACCTCTCGGGAGAGGTTTTCCAGGTCGGCGATGAGGGCCTCGAACTCGGCGAGGGCCTCGGCGTACTCCACGCACTCTACATCGCATTCGAACGCGTGTTTGTACGTGGGGCCGACGGTGATGACCCCGTTGGGGCCCGGCATCTTGAGCTTCAGGTAGGTGTAGTTGGGGATGGCCATGAACTTCGCATAGCATGGCCTCCCCAATACTGCGTGGTAGGTTCCTCGGAACCCGACCACCTCGAACGTCAAAGTCTCCCTTCGGAAGTTGGAGGGTGTTCCGAAGCAGACAGGAAGGTCGAGCCGTCCGAGGGGCTGGACGCGCTTCCCAGGAATGATCCCGTGGAAGGGCGCAACGCCTGCTCGGACGGAGGACAGATCGACGCGCAGGAGCCTGAGGGTCTCGGTGTAGATGATATTGAGGCAGCTGCCCCCATCCATCAGGACCTTGGTGAGCCTAACGTCGCCGATGATGGGATCGACGACGAGCGGGTATTTCGCCGGGCTCGGCACGTGGTCGGGGTGGTCAGCTTGGTCGAAGGTGATGGGCTTGTCAGACCAGTCTAGGTAGACTGGCGCCGCCACCTTCACCGAGCAGACCTCCTGACGCTCTCGTTTGCGATGCCGAGCCGAGGCATTCGCCGCATGCCCTCCGCAGATCATGAAGCAGTCGCAGACCTCGGGGAACTCTCCTGCTTGGTGATCTTCCTTTTTGTCGTCGTCGCGGGCCCTGCCACCCTCTGCGGGTGGCCCGGCCTTGTGGAAGTGGCGCCGAAGCATGACGCACTCCTCGAGGGTGTGCTTGACGGGCCCCTGATGGTAAGGGCACGTCTCCTTGAGCATCTTGTCGAAGAGGTTGGCACCTCCGGGGGGCTTCCGAGGGTTCTTGTACTCGGCGGCGGCGACAAGGTCTACGTCGGCGGCGTCGCGTTTCGCTTGCGACTTTCTCCTGCCTTTCTTCTTGGCGCCGAGCGGAGTAGACGCCTCGGGAGCATCCTCCGACGGGCGGCCCTGGGGCTGCTTGTCCTTTCGGAAGATGGCCTCGACCGCCTCCTGGCCAGAGGCGAACTTGGTGGCGATATCCATCAGCTCGCTCGCCCTGGTGGGGGTCTTGCGACCCAACTTGCTCACCAGGTCACGACAGGTGGTGCCGGCAAGGAACGCGCCGATGACATCGGAGTCAGTGATGTTGGGCAGCTCGGTGCGCTGCTTCGAGAACCGCCGGATGTAGTCCCGAAGAGACTCTCCCGGCTGTTGCCGGCAGCTTCGGAGGTCCCAGGAATTCCCGGGGCGCACGTACGTGCCCTGGAAGTTGCCGGCGAAAGCTTGGACCAAATCCTCCCAGTTGGAAATCTGCCCCGGAGGCAGGTGCTCCAACCAGGCGCGAGCAGTGTCGGAGAGGAACAGGGGAGGTTGCGGATGATGAGGTTGTCGTCGTCCGTTCCACCCAGTTGACAGGCCAGGCGGTAGTCCGTGAGCCACAATTCCGGTCTTGTTTCCCCCGAGTACTTTGTGATAGTAGTCGGGGGTCGGAATCGGGCCGGAAACGGCGCCCGCCGAATGGCCCGGCTGAAGACCTACGGACCGGGTGGTTCGGGCGAGGGACTCCGATCCTCCCCGCTGTCGTAGCGTCCCCCACGCCTGGGGTGATAGCCTCGGCGCACCCTTTCGTCGAGGCGGGCCCGACGGTCGCGATGAGGGTGCTCGTCGCCGAGGTGGCCTGGGGCCGCAGGCGCGGCGTTGCGCGTGCGCCCGGTGCAGACCGAGGCTTCCCGCATGAGGTGGGAAGTCGCGGCACGAGGTTCCGAGGGGTACCCCTGCCTTCGGGAGGCAGAGCTCTCGGCCCGACGGGCCGCAGCGCCTTCCAGGAGATGCTTGAGCTCTCCCTGGATTCGCCGACCCTCGGTGGTTGATGACTCCGGCATCGCGTGGAGGAGCATCGCTGCGGCTGCCAGGTCCTGACCGGTCCCGCTGGATGCGGGTGGCGGCCTGTCCCTGGCGTCGTTGGCGATGCGGTGCTGGAGACCCTGGGGCAGGTGACGTATTTCTCCGGCCGGGGGCTGGCCCGCCCATACCTGCCCGACGTCCCGGCGGATCAACTCGAGCGCTCCTGCCCCCTCGTCGAGCCCGGCCTGCGCCCCGCGGACTTGTTCGAGCTGTGGGTCGTGACCCCCCGCCGGAACGGGGACCACAGCTAGCCCCCACAGGATGTCGGCGCGAGGCGCTGGCCTAGGGAGATCACCATCCTCCGGCATGCCGAGACGGTTGCCTCCGGAGGGATCCCCTAGCTCAACGTGGAAACATTCGCGACTCGGGCCGCAGTCCTTGTCGTCAAGGCTGCGGCTGCCGTCGGAACAGTCGGAGAGGCAGTAGTTGCATGCGGTCATGAAGTCCCGCATGGCACTGGGGTTGCCAGATCCAGAGAAATCCCAGCAGATGCTGGGGTCGTCATCTTCCTCGGACCCAGAGGGCCCGTAGGTCGAGACGCCCGTCAATCGGTCCCAAGGCGACCGCACACGAAACCCAAGAGAGGTTGCACACGCCTCAACGTGAGCGCCCGCGAGAGCGAGGTCGCTAGGCGGGTTGAGGTCGAGTCGAAATGACGAAGGATGGGAATCGGTCGGTACCTTTTGGTCGACGAGGAGCGACGAAGTCACATCGGGGGCTGATCGCGCCGTCGTCTTGGGTACGAGGGCGACGTCCTGCAGGCCCTCCGTGAGCGCGCTGGCGTCGTCCACTTGCTCGGGGTTGGCGTGTTGCGGGGGGACGGCGCTCGCCTTCGCCTCAAACGCGAGGGTGACGCCCGACGCGTCCTCCGTTGGGGCGCTGGGGATGTCGATTCGCTCGACAGCCGACGGAGCGCAGCCTCCCGCTCGGCCCTGGTTGCCCCGCCTCCTCCTCCGATGGCGAGGGAGAGGATGGAGCGAGCTCGAATGTTGTTCTTCCCCCACACGGGGAAGACGTCGTCGATTCCGCCGCCGGCGGGCGGGCTGTCGGCCACCATTGTCGTCGTCGCGCGGCGGTGGAAGGAGTATCATGTCGTAGCTGCCGTCGAAGGACATGAACTCGAGACTCCCGAAACGGAGCACCGTCCCGGGTTGGAGAGGTCGTTGGAGACTGCCCATCTGGAGCTTGACGGGAAACTGCTCGTAAACACGCAGCAGGCCCCTACCTGGCGCGCCAACTGTCGGCGTTTCGAGACCGGGGGGTCCCTGAGCCGACGAGTGAGTGTGCCGCGTGCCCCAGCCCAGATGGGTCGAGCGCGTGGGCGAGCGCGAAGGGGGGAGAGCGAGGTGGCCGGAGCCGAGTCGTGAGGGAGGTGGAGAACCCGCGGCCTTCGTGTTCGTCCCGCGCCCAGGTCGGGTGCGCTTGCAGTAGGGGGTTACAAGCGTCCACGCGGGTGAGGGAAGCGAGCGGCCCCAAGAGAGCGCCTGCCCCTGCCCTCGTTCTCGCGGGGCCAACCTTCTCTAAGAAGGCCCTGGTCCTTCCTTTTATAGGCGTAAGGAGAGGATCCAGGTGTACAATGGGGGTGCAGCAGAGTGCTACGTGTCTAGCGGGGGAGAGCTAGCGCCCTAGGTACATGCCAATGTGGCAGCCGGAGAGAACTTGGCACCCAGCTGGTGTGGTGTCGTGGCTATCGGAGGAGTAACGGAGCCTGGTGGAGGGACAGCTGTCGGGATAGTTGGGCTCTTGCTGACGTCCCCCTGCTTCCGTAAGAGAGCTGAGAGCCGCCGTCGTCATGGGTCTAGCGGGGCGCCATCACTGCCTATCTGGCGGAGCCAGCCAGATGGGACGTCGGTCTTGTTCTCTGCGGCCCGAGTCGGCTCGGGGTAGGGTGATGATGGCGCTTCCTGTTGATGTGGCGGACTTGTGCCCTAGGTCGGGCGACGTGGAGGCTCCTCTGAAGCCGAAGTCGAGTCTGTCCTGCATGGCCGAGGCCGAGCCCGAGCCCCTGGGTCGGGCGAGGCGGAGGTCGTTCGGCAGAGGCCAGGGCGGAGTTCGACCCCTGGGGTCAGGCGAAGCGGAGTTCGTCGTCTTCCGGGGACTAGCCCGAGTCCGAGCCCTGGGTCGGGCGGAGCGGAGTTCGCCGTCTTCCGGGGCCTTAGCCCGAGTCCGAGCCCTGGGTCGGGCGGAGCGGAGTTCGCCGTCTTCCGGGGCCTTAGCCCGAGTCTGAGCCCTGGGTCGGGCGGAGCGGAGTTCGCCGTCTTCCGGGGCCTTAGCCCGAGTCTGAGCCCTGGGTCGGGCGGAGCTTCCTATGGCGCCTTTGGCAAGGCCTGGCTGCCTGTCAGTCTCACTCTGTCAAGTGGCACCGCAGTCGGGACGGCGCAGGCGGCGCTGTCCTTTTGTCAGACCGGTCAGTGGAGCGGCGAAGTGACGGCGGTCACTTCGGCTCTGCCAGGGGGCGCGCGTCAGGATAAAGGTGCCAGGCTACCTTTGCGTTAAATGCCCCTGTGACTCGGTCGGTCGGTACGGCGATTTAGTCAGGGTTGCTTCTTAACGAAGGCAAGGCCTCGGGCGAGCCGGAGATGCGTCTACCGTAAAAAAGGGGGCCTCGGGCGAGACGGAAACACCTCAGGGTTGGCTGCCCTTGCCCGAGGCTAGGCTCGGGCGAGGCGTGATCGAGTCGCTCGTATGGACTGATCCCTGACTTAATCGCACCCATCAGGCCTCTGCAGCTTTATGCTGATGGGGGTTACCAGCTGAGAATTAGGCGTCTTGAGGGTACCCCTAATTATGGTCCCCGACAGCCACCTTTATAGGTTTGTCTCGTTTAAGCAGATCTGTAATCATCTGATGTATAAATGTGTTTACTAGCCTCCTGGGACTAGTAATTGTATCACATTTGAGTCCCAGAGGATTGGGGACGCTTCAGGATTCCTCCTTGTGCTCATGTCCGAACTCCCTTGAGTGGGTTCTCCCCGGGCTTGCGGGCTTATCGCCGGTCATGATCTCCCTCTTAGCGTGATCTCCCGACATCACTTCGAGTGGTTAGACTCTAATAAAGTACCGGGCTCTGATACCAATTGAAAGTCGCCTAGAGGAGGGTGAATAGGCAGAATCTGAAATTTACAAACTTAAGCACACACTACAAGCTGGGGTTAGCATTAGAATTAAATTCGAGTCCGAAAGAGAGGACAAAAACAAATCAACCAAGAAATAGAGCGGATGGCATGGTGATTCATTTTACCGAGGTTCGGTTCTTGAGAACCTAGTTCCTGTTGAGGTGGTCACAAAGACCGGGTCTCTTTCAACCCTTTCCCTCTCTCAAACGGTCATCTAGACCGAGTGAGCTTTCTCCTTAATCAAACGAGTCACTTAGACCCCACAAGGACCACCACACAATTGGTGTCTCTTGCTTTGATTACAAGTTACTTAGAGAACAAGAATGAGGAAGAAGAAAGTGATCCAAGAACAAGAGCTCAAAGAACACGAGCAAAACACTCTCTCTAGTCACTAGGTGTTTGGAGTGAATTTGGGACTTGGAGAGGCTTTGATTCTTTTGAATTGTTTCTTGTATTGAATGCACTAGCTCTTGTATTGAATGAGATGTCTGAAAAACTTGGATGCTTGGAGTGGTGGTGGTTGAGGGGTATTTATAGCCCTCAACCACCACATAGCCGTTGGGGAGGCTGTCTATCGAAGGGCGCACCGGACACTGTCCGGTGCACCACCGGACACTATCTGGTGTGCCGGCCACATCACCCAACCGTTAGGGTTCTGAAGATTCTGACCATTGGAGTGTTGTCTTCATGTGGCACCGGACAGTCCGGTGCCGCACCGGACAGGTCTTGTTCATTATCTGGTGCGCCTCTAACGCCTGCTCTGACTTCTGCGCGCACTGTTCACGCTTTTGCAGACGACCGTTGCGCTGGATAGCCATTGCTCCGCTGGTGCACCGGATAGTCGGCACACCGGATAGTCTGGTGAATTATAGCGGAGCGGCGCTTCTAAAACCCGAAGGTGAAGAGTTCGTGTCTGTACGGCCCCTGGTGCACTGGACACTGTCCGGTGGCACACCGGACAGTCCGGTGCGCCAGACCAGGGTTCTCTTTGGTTTCTTTTGCTCCTTTCTTTTGAACCCTAACTTGATCTTTTTATTGGTTTGTGTTGAACCTTTATGCACTTGTAGAATACATAATCTAGAGCAAACTAGTTAGTCCAATATTTGTGTTGGGCATTCAACCACCAAAATTATTTATAAGAAAAGGTTTGACCTTATTTCCCTTTCAGGAGGCTTGGAGAGGATTTGATCTATTGATTGTGTCTTGGAGTGTAGCCTTTTGCTCTTGTATTGAACGTGAAATTCAGAAAACTTGGATAACTTGAATGGGGGTGGTTGGAGGGTATTTATAGCCCCAACCACTATTCTAGCCGTTGCTGTCGATGGCACACCGGACAGTGCGGTGGTGCACCGGACATGACATTGTTCAGAGTTTGGTGCGTGCCACATCAGCTGCCTATTGAGGTTTGGAGCGGTTGACCATTGAAGTCCTTTGTCTTCTAGCTGCACCGAACAGTCCGGTGGCACACCGGATATGTCCAGCGCGTTCTGACTTTGCTGCTCTGACTTCTGACTGTGCACTATTCAATTTTGCAGTCGTCCGTTGCGCTCATTTGACTGTTGCTCTGTTGGCTCACCAGACACTGTCCGGTGAATTATAGCGAAGAGGTTCCTTGAGAAACCTGAGAGTGTCTAGTTGGAGAGGTACTCAGCCTGGGCACCGGACACTGTCTAGTGCACATCGGACAGCGTCTGGTGCACCACTGGCAGCACCATTTCTAATCTTTGCTCCAAAATTGATTGGGTCCCCAACTTAACTTCTTTCTTGGTTTATTGTGAACCTTATGTACCTGAGATAAATGATATCTAGGCAAACTAGTTAGTCCATGTGGTTTGTGATGGGCGTCAAACACCAAAATCGATTATAGGAAATGTTTTAAGCCCATTTCCCTTTTAGCCACCTAGCAGGCATCCCCCTGGGGCGTCCTGTGGTGGGCAGGCCAAAAGTAACCAGGCGAAGCAAGCCCATTCTAAACCAGCAAAGGCCAATGTTCGAGTTAGGCGCCACGAGAGCACGAGTACGACAAGCTAAGCCTCCGATGGTAACTCGGGCGGATGAGCACAAGGAGTTCCCAAGATGTAGGAGGACAGTTCGCTACAAACTGAGAAATAGGCGAATGGATTTACGTTTGTCACCTGTGTGGAGATAGCTACCCTTGGTCATGTATATAAGGCCAAGAGGCGCCCCTACCATTTTCATCTCACCTCAGTCCACCGTTCTCATAGTTCACAACTTGTAATCTCATCCCAATACCAAGATTATCGTAGGACGAAGGGTGTTACGCCTCTCATACGGCCCGAACCTGTACAAGCTTATGTGTTTCTCCTGTTGTGCCACCGCACGAACCATCGAGTCACGATCAACAACGTTGTCTTGTCCACAAGCATCACAAGGGTAACCCCGTGGTGTGCGGTCGTGTAACAAACATCGACACCATTCTAGTAAAAGCTTTGAATCATTCTGGCTCCTTCAGGTTGGTTGACTTGAAAGAACTACACTCATGGTCTGACAACCTTTAGAGATATTATGTTTAAACTATAGTTAAATGTTTCATTATTGGGGACTTGTTCTCAAGTGCTATGAATTAAAAACAAGGCAACACAAAAAATGATAAACGTTAAGATCCTTCGTCCTTCGAAACATTATTTCCCTTAGAATATAATGATCTTCGGACGAAGGTTATGAAGGACATACCTTCGGCAACATAACATATAATGGTGAAGAAGGAATCATATGAAATGTAAAAGATGGGATAAACAATTATATATCGACTCATTTTTATTTCATTATTAAGGAAAAATAGGAACGATATCAAATTACAAATGTACCTTCGGCTTGAAAGGAGATAAGAGTACGAACGCGACACAAAAGCAAAATGCCAAGCCAGCGTGAACAGTACTAGGGTACTGTTCATCTATTTATAGGCACAGGACACAGCCTGTGCAAAATTACATTTATGCCCTTTACAATCGACTACAATACTGGCACAAAACATCATAAGTCCTTAGGTCATTTCATCTTTAAGTCGGTTTACCCCTTCGTCTTGAGATCTATTACTGTGCCGAAGCTTTATAAGTGATGGCTTCAGTGCTGCTTCTGAGAGATCTGCCGAAGGTGCTCTTCTCTCTTTAGGATCTTCGGCTACGAAGCATACCCCCAACATTCATTTTTATTCTTTATTCCTTCGTTTTGGTTAAAGAGAATGCGCCCTTTTTTCCTTATGAAGGGGAACTTTATCCAAAAAGGCAAGGGGTAAGGTTTTTAACAGGTGGCTCTCGGTATGTTGTAATTAGCCTAAGGAATATAAAGGCAAGTTCTCTAAGGAAT
Organism: Zea luxurians; assembly: GCA_029449295.1. Taxonomy (NCBI): domain Eukaryota; kingdom Viridiplantae; phylum Streptophyta; class Magnoliopsida; order Poales; family Poaceae; genus Zea; species Zea luxurians. Next base: position 6,540,826 of record JAOPSE010000016.1, read on the forward strand.
CTAACATGCGCCAACACCTTCGAGTGCTAACCAACAAAACCCGAGTCTAAGAAAAAGACCTTTGTCATATCTCAATGGTGACAGGGCAGAAAAAAGACCTTTGTTATACCTTAATGGTGATAAGGCAAAAAGTCGTTCGTCGCATCTTAATGATGACAAGGCAGAAAAATACCTTCATCCTATCTTAATGGTAATAATATAGAAAATTTCCTTTGTCATATCTTAATGGTGACAAGGCATAACAATCCCTTCATCATATCTTCACGCGACAAGGCAACAAATGACCTTTGTCATAGTTTAAAGATGACAAGGCAGAATAAAATCTCTAAAGCAACAACATAGAAAAGTTCTTTGTGGAAACGTTTCCATAAAAATATATTATGGGTCCTTTGTGTAGAAAGAGGGGATGTACTTCTTCACTTTTGACTCAGAACATAAACGTTTATGCATATGTCATTATCAAAGCTTTCACATTAGTAGCTTCGCCAATTTTGGTCTTTGTGCTGCATCGCTTCATGTGTGTGAAAGAAGGGGAGGCGTTTTTTTTTTACATTGGACTCTGAATAAAACAACATATGTTTCACATAAACAAAGCTCTAAGGTAAACATTCTAGCTACACATGTTGGTTCCAATATGTCATTTCATTAGCATATAGCCCAAACTTGAAATTAAAAGAAGTATATTTATATGTCTTCATTCATAAATTTAAATTATATTTCATTACAAATATCTTGTACAACTAAATCCAATATTCGTTTGGATTTGAATATGTAAAGGCATTTGGCCTTAGCTCTGCATGGTAGACCCTTATGTCAGCACCGATAGACAAGTTTTCAATAGGCTGTGAGGGCATGCATACAAAGCAAAGGCTAAGTTCTAGCTTTTCTAAAGTATCTTTGGCAAAATCTGATATACAAAATCTACACTTGGTCAGCAAGCGGCGCAGACCCTCATATTTCTTTTTTTACTTATCCATTTTTGTGTTGTGTGTCTCCTTATGCTTTTGAGCTAGCTCCTCCATCTTTAATCAAAGAAAGAATAAGGCTTCAGAATATAGAAAAGACAATGCAAAATTATACATAAAACAAACAACTTACCTTTTTCGTGTTTGCTTTGGCATATGCATAGGCTAGGTCATGTTCACCCTTGTTCCAAATTAATATGAAGAATCTTTTACTCATGTTGTGAGAGCCATTTGAAGGGTATTTTATATCTTTGGCTAAAATATTAAAATTAGGACATGCCACAATTTTTAAGTGGGAGCAATCGACTTTCTCTAGGACGATACAAGCAACACTATGGGCATTGGCCAAAGCACAGTAATCGCCACTTGATTCAAGCATGGAGGAGAAACTATCCACTTCATCGGCCATCTAGTTTAAGGCCCTGACAGAGTCGCCATCTTTAAATGACATATGTTTTGGTCACGCACCAACCAAAGACAAAATGTTATATACACGGTAAGGGCAATGTGAAGCCATATAAAAAACAGAGTCTACGATTGGGAGGGCATTTTGTAGTTTGTCAGATCTTTCCTTTCCTTTTTAAGCTCCTTGGAGACATTTTGATTCTTCTTCTAGGCATCAACAAGCTACTATATAAGCACTAGAACCTCTGCATCATGTTTTTTCTTGTTTCTTAGAGACTTTGGATTAAAGATCTGCAACTCCTTATTCCTTGTCTCTAGCGTAGCTCGAAGGGTGGCCTTCTCTTGGGTAAAAGCCTTGATAGTGCCATAGCATTTTTGAAGACCTTTAAATAGGTATTCAGCATTTTAGTCTTCTCCCCATCATTTTTCCATAACACAATGATATCTCCGTGAAGCTCAGATATGGACATGGCATGACTTTTCTAGGTCGTATGAGCTTTGCTTAGGGTCATGCGCTAAAAAGGTGAAAGGAAAGAACTATTTATCTACTAAAGCTTGCACAAAGAATGTAGAAACAAAGTAGAACAAATACAAACCTTTGGGCTGGCATACGTAATACATTAGGCAAGGTCTTGCTTGCTAAGGGCAGTGACCTTGTTTTCGAGCATGGGTAGGCCAAAGTTGCCCATTATTTCCTGTATAATGTTAGTCTCATTTATGTTAGGAATGCACTTCAATGTGTTGTATGCAAGGTCTGTCATCAAAGAAAGTTCAATCCTTGTCGTAGCCCAAGCCTTCAGCAAATATGGTTAGCTTGGTGGCTTCTTATACAATGAACTTCACCCTAGAAATATTGCAAAGTTGTGGCTTCTCTTCATTAAAGGCTTTGTCTCTTGTCGTAGCAACGTGCTTCAAACAAGAGAGCTCTTTAGTTGTGTTCCTTTTCTACTTCTATGACCAAAGAGTATGGGTGCTCTAGATCCACTTCGACTATTGCTACACTGTGGGCAATTCTTTGTATTTGTCAGATGAAGATTCATATGTGACCTGAAGAATGGTTTCACTCATGTGTCCTTGGCATTATCGGTAGTGGACCTTAGGCTCTCGCTAGGCCTAATGTCTTTGGTTTGCTCATCGCCAAATATACCAAAGAGGGGAGGCACATGGTGTGGTAGATCAAGGAGGTGTCCTCATCTACATCAGCACCAAGCTTCGGAGTTGTCCCACTTAGTGGTAGGAGTTGCGGGACTCTTCACTCGCTTTGTAGGGGTGAAAGAGAAATGGTCTTTAAGCCATTTCTATATTTGTTTTGGTGTTTGTGATCATCACAACACAATGAACTAACTAGTTTGCTAAGTGTTTGAGCACATGATTAAGCGATTGAATTTAGAAGATCTAGTGTAGAGATATAGCCCAAACTCAGAGAAAAGTGCATATTAAGTAAGAAATGAATTTTGGGTTAATTTCGTGTTTAGATAAGTCCTAAAAAGTCATAGTAACATATTGGAACATTCGGAAGATCAGATGTAGAATTTAGTGTTCCAGGGGTCAAATAGAGTTAAGTATGAGAAAGTATAAGGAAGGAATTAAAAGATCAAGATCTATGACTTAAGAGTGTTAAAATGGGCTCAAGATATGTTTGTCTAAGTCATCAAAGTGTCCAAGACAATAGCCAATTGAAGCCTAGAAAGTTGTGTCTAAAATGGACTAAGTCTAGGTACTGCAGATCGAGTGCAGCGGACCTCTGGTAATAGGTCCGATGTGCACCGGATCGGGCACACATAGAGGTAATTTTTTGGGCTTTGGCATATTAGTGCAACAGACCACTCTGGTGTGCCACTGGACCACTCACCGTACTCTACACACAGAGAAAGTGTAAATGGACTTCCGCAGAAGGGGTGCTCCTGACCAGTCTAGTGTGCCATCAGACCTACAGTATGCCCAACGGTTAGAAGGGGAAGTCTAGTGGTCTACTGATGTGGCAGTGAGCAGTGCGATGTCTGGTGTGCAACGGATGGGTCCAGTGTCGCTAACAGTTGACAACATTACAGAATGGTCACTAACGGGACAAGATACAGTGCCATGTCCGATGCATCACCGTATCGGTCCAGTATGGCCAGTGTCAAAACAGTTTTGGGAGTGGATTTCCAATGGCTCTATGGGCTTTGGAGGCTTATAAATAGGACCCCAACTAGTGTGTAGGACATCCAAGAGCTGAGAAAAAGTGATACAAGCTAGAGCAACATCTCCAACCTTCACAAGTGATCCAAGTGTCTCAAATTGTGTTGTGTACTTAGAAATAGCATTCGTTTGAGTGATAAGTGATAGAGAATTTGTGTTTGAGATGCAAAAGGAGTGTTTTGTGATTTTGAGCCTTAGAGCAAAGCTCCCAATGATAATTGTAAAGCAAGCAAGAGCTTCCAAGTTGTGGAGAAGCTTGTGGAGACTCCATCTCACATTTGAGCAAAGTGAAAAGGAACTCAAGTTTGATCTTGGTGATCACTTGAGTGAGAAAAGGGTTGATAAAGACCTGGTCCTTTATGGACTCCTCAATGGAGACATAGGCTTCTTTGTGAAACCAAACTCTAGCAAATAAATTGTCGTGCCTTTGTGTCTTGCTTTTGCAATTTGTTATACACATTTCTTCCCTATATTCTATGTGCCTTAATCTTTATATTATTGCTAAGATCTTTCCTCATTTATATTTATTAGCAACATATTGCACTTGAACTTATCCTAGATTAACATCTCTTGTTCTAACACTTAGAATTATATATTTTGGATCAAGTTTTGAGTTTAAATTTTAGGTTTCGCCTACTGACCCTCCCTCTAGACGACTTTCAAGGGGCTCAAAATTTATAGTGTCTAGGAGACTAAGAACGCTAGCGAGCATTCTCTTTGTCATTGTCTCGAGAATCTATGTTGTCCCTAGGGTTGCTTCACTAACCACAATCTTTTTGGTGGCCAACTTCATAAGCTTTTTTCTCAGCTTCGACCACTATTGGAAGTTTTGCCTTCTGCACAGGGGCATCAAAGTGTTTTTGCTTTTCAAGCCATGTATTGCCTCCTTCTACAACATGCTTAGTTCACATTTTCATTTTATTCCAGTACCATCGTCCTTCGCATGGTTTGGATAGTCTGAATCAATGATTTCAAGTCACCTAGTCGCCTGGTCGAACCCTGGGATCGACCAGGCGACTAGTCGCGATTAGGCAATGACTAGGGCGACTAGTCGACCCCTAGTCGGTCCCTTGTCGTCCTAGACTAGTAGTTATACTTATATAGGTATATATATAGATGCCTGTATACAATTATACATTATATAAATTAGAACAAACAACTAGGATAAACAAAGTAACATATTGCTTCATTGTGCTTTGTGACTTACATGAACTTGACATGTGACATCCCATAATGGCATAATCTCCAATTCTTCATCTCTCCATATGTCCATCAACCTTGTAGACCTACCTCTTGAGTCTAGAAGGACTGCAGCAGGGCGCTATAGCCGTCGGTTGAAATCCTGGTTGGAGACTGCAGCAGCGCCGCAGGCGAACAGGACTGCAGGAGAAGGGGTGGGGTGATGTAGCCGCCGATAAATCAAGAGTTCAGGACTGCAGAGGTGGTGCCAAGAAAGGAGAGGAGAGGAGACGTGTAGGTTGGAGACTGTGTTGGTGGCTAGGTTAGAACAGGAGAGGAGAGGGTACTCTAAATTATACTGTAGATGGGCTAAAAAAAGACCCAATAACTAAACCCTAGCTGGGACGACCAGGTTACATAAATAGGACGACTAGTCACCCTAATCGACGATTAATCGGATAACTAGGTATTCTAGTCGAGTCATCCAGTAAATCGTATTCTAATTACCGACCAGCCTAACTAATTGCGATTAGTCGGACGACTTGAAATCATTGGTCTGAATACTTGAGCCCGTATGCCTCGAAGACCCGGTTGAACCTCTACTTTCCTTTGCTGCTAAAAGCTTCGATTAATAATATGTCTTCTTTTGTTATATAGTTTTTGAGTATTTCATTGGCGATTATCTTAATAGCAGCAAGCCACACTTTGCAAGGCCCTGAAAATTTGTCGTGGAAGGGCTAAAATTTATAGGGCAACATAATAAGCTCAATGTTAGTATTTTTGTTTCTTTTTTTTATCTTATTTGTCGTTGAGCTTCGGCACCGACCATCTATCTTGAGGGGAAACACATAATAGGCTATATGTTCTTACACCAGATCACATGTGTGCATATTCTCACAAATAATATTGTAGGCAATCATTGTTGTCTGTCTTTCATTCTAAAGGAGGGACTCGATGGGTTCATGATCGGCTCCATCTCCGGTCACTTCGTTAGAACCTTTGGCTCGACAGTTCTGATGTTTTATATTTTTTTAGAGAAAACCAGCTAATGTTTCATTGTCTCACTTTTGGCTCGACACTTCAATTCTCATAACTATCATGGAAAAGCCATTACCTTAGACAGAGTCGATCAATATTGATTGATTGTGTGATTTCACGAGCTATATATGATATGGATACATAAAGAGATTAATTCAAGGTTTGCTATTCTTTAGAGCTAGTTTGAAAATTATATTTTTCCATGGGATTTCTATTTTCCTAATAGAAAATGAACTAATTTTTCTTGGAAGAATGAAAATCTCTTAGAAAAATTTGGTTTCCAAACTAGCCCTTATAAGATGAAATATTCTATATGGTTTGCGCAAATAAAAAGATGCCCCAGAGCCTTTAAGGCCGCCTTTGGATTGCAGTTTTTTTATTTTCTATAAAATGAACTACTTTTAATACAAAATATATGAAATTTCAGCATTCCAAAGCCCGATAAAGATTTTGTGGCCATTAGGACATGTTTAGTTTAAGGTTAAAGTAGGATTAGACAGGGTGACATCGTCTCAATTTTTGGGATCACGTCGTCAAAAAAAAATTACTCCGGTGTTTATCTCGCTCACACGTAAGTTTCATCCAAATACTATAGAAACTGTGACCGTTCACTTCCATTCCTTCTTGTACATCCAACCAAACATAGCCTCAGTTACTAGGTCATGACACGATAACTTAAGTTGCAGTAGTTTTCAATAGTTCCAATGCTGTAACTTTTCTGACCACCGCTAGTGTAAAAAGATGGGAATCCGCGACATTTCTGCGTTCCATCTTGGCAGTCACAAAGAGATGTAACCTTCAGCTGCATCATGATTGTATCTTTTCCCCGAAGAAAAGCTAGCTAGCACAAGCAGTCAACATAAATTGTTATTTCCACATGATTGATTCCATGAAAGCAGAGTCCAAACAACTGCATGTGAAGTCTTCGCACAAGTTGCCAGTGTTACATATGCACAATTGTCCACCAGAGGGTACAGTACAGAACTAGATAGATCTCAGAGAACTATACACAGAACATCCATAGGGATATTTTTTTTTTCTTTCTTGCTTCCTTTCTTTCCTTCGTTTATATTTATCGATGGTATTATAATGTAAAAGCAAGGCACACGTAGCTTCTCTCAAGCATGGTTTAATCGATTGGTGACGGTAAAACTCTAAAAGAGTAATTTTCGATCTGCAAGGTTGGACGGCATATGCAGAGAATTACTGCAGGTTACTGAGGATGCCCAGTTCACCAATGGTTGCCTTGTCTTACATCTGCATCTGTACCAGATAGTTCAGCACTTCACATCTGAGTTGGTGGAGGTGAATCAAAATGGTTCCAAAAAACAACTCTAGCAACACGAAGGCACTGCACAGACAGGGATTGAAACTAAGTTTGCAGGTCAGTTTGATGATGCACAAATACCATTTTAAGTGATACCTTGACCTTCAGCTATTTGTGTTGCCATCGTTGTCACTTTCATCTCCAGAAGCTTCATAGCGTGGCTGGTCATACTTCTCACGGAGCTGCTTGATAGGAATGAAATCCCCAGCTGTGTCCTCACCGTAAAAGAGAAACTCAATGTAGGGGTGATCAAACCTTCCCTGCAGTACAAAAAGGGAACAATATTACTAAAGCTCAACAAATACGAGACCCAAAAGTGTCGAACAACCATCATATGAGGAACATATACCCACTTTTTCTGATTCTTCAGCTGCAGAAAGATTTTCTTCTGCGACTGAAATTGAAAAAAATGAAATTATGAAAACTGCACAAGTTCCTTTATGAAACCTGTATGTATCTTAGATAATGAAAATTGTGGAATAGCCTCTAACCTGTTTCAATTTTCATGCACTCTTTAACTCATAAAAGTTCATTTTAGACATAACTATCAAAATGTCATAACAATAGATGCATTATTTTATCTGGCAAGCTCAAATTTAAATCCTCAAATGCATATATATTAGAACTAATATAACGTTTCTTTGATTAGCAGGAGTGTGTCATTGTATTAATAGATAGTGGAAATGGTCGCCTCTGTCCTGTTTCGATTTGCATGCACCCTAACAAGAGATGCATTATTTTATCTGGCAACCCCAAATTTAAATCCTCAAATGCATATATTTAAATCTTCAATTAGGTGGAGAGGTGCATATCATGGTATTAATAGATAGTGGAATGGTTCTTGTACACTGCCCTTGGGGTGAAGACAAAAAAAGAGGGAAAAAATAAAAAAACAGACCTCTAGATTAACATGTGTGTCAAAGGAAGTGAGAATAATTGGCCAACCTGAGAACAACAAATATCAACTGACAAAAAAGAAAGAAGAAATCATACCATATGCAACCAGCAGTTCTGGATCAACATATACATCAACCAGGACCTGAAACATTCAACAATAAATTAAATAGTATGCCAAAATCTCAAAAGACCAGAAACTGAAATTGATAATGAAGAATCATCTCACAAGGCATTGTTGTATACTTGTATTGTATAACTAAGAAAATTTGTTTTCAAAGAATGATGTGCACCCAGAGAGAAACAGTTCATTTAACAAATGTCGATACTGCTATGTCATGGGCAGTCGGCTGGGCGTTATGGGCCAGATGGCAGGAGGGTAGGTCAATTAGGGTTAGTGCTAGAGATAAGATATCTTGGTTAGGCATTAGGTCATCCCCTATATCTAGAATACCCTCTATATAATCAGGGATCTGGCCCATAAGGCTCAGCCAACTTCCCAAAACATGCCATTGTAATTATTTCAATAATAAATGTCACAGAATAGAAACAATACCAAAGTTCTGATACAATTTCAGAACATGTCTGCGAGTGTACAATTATGAATTTCATAAATTGTACAAGCACGTCAATTATGATCAGATGAACAAACAAGTTAGCCTTTGCCAGGATTATTATATATAGCATGTTATCATTCTGCTAGTGTAGTGCAGCTGCAGTTTACTGTAACTTCACAAAAATAGCTTACTATAATCTACAACAAAGAAGTCCTGAGATCTGCTACGAACTGTGGAGATTGATACAACTTTGGAAGCAGCACTTGCCTGATAAAAAGGTTGATTTGGACCCTTAGACAGGTTCTCCACGTTTGCTGTCTCCATCCAGGACTTGGATTCACAGCACACCGGGTCCATGCCACATATCACGCCTCTATATCCTTCAGCAAGAGTGCATGATGGTGCAAAAATCAAACAGGATAAAAAAGAGCATTCACCAAGTTAATATTGAAAATTTGAAACCAAATACTAAACTATGGATTTAATCTCAAAAGAAAATGAGGATGAATAAAGCCACAGATAAGCGTAGAGAATGGGAACTTTTTCATTCGCTTAATGAAATATTTCCCTTTTTTCTAAAAAAAACTACAGATAAGCTTTATCAACAGATTGAAAAGAACGAACACATTATGCATCATAATTACATAGGGGCAGGGCAGACCGGCAGACCTAGTGCGGGAGGCACCCACATGAGTGGGGTCTCGGGAAGGGATAAACTGAGGCAAGCCATGTCCCCGCAAATGCGGAGAGGCTGCTTCGAACCCGCGACCTGGTGACTCAGTGAACACATTATGGCATTATGCAGCCTAATTACATAGCTTATATAAAAACAAAGAAGTTATTGCATCGGTTTTGGTTCAATCGGAGCTGATAGTGTAGAGTATTTTTAGTGAATCTGGTTCAATCCCAAACTGGAACAGTGAAAATAAGGACTTGTTGAGAATGCTGAAAAGAAATAGCACAAAGTGGTCACCTATTGTTACAAAAAGGGACCAATTTAAAATGCTTTTTAGTGTCCATATTGTGAGCCAAACGTTTTTAACAAAATGAATATTCATTGAGATTATGCTTAGCTACATAGGACAAGGTGAACAATATTTAGATTGTATAGAACTACTCACCATGTATATTGTGACGTACTTTCTGCCCTAGTCGAAATGCATATTTCACATTTTGATAAGCAAGAGCTTTAGCAGATACTGCAAGAGACTCAACCTACAAGGCATTAGAAGTTCATATGTAACTTACTCAACAAAACAGTCATAAGACTAGGCCCCCCTCAGTTTTGTTATACCTCAAGTTTGGCAATGTCATCACGGAGACCAGCTGCCAAAGCATAGTTTTCACTGTCAATAGCCTTCTGCAAGTCTGCACTGTAGTAAAAGGGGGGAATTTAAGGTAGCTTCCAATGGATCAATTTTAGTTGCCCAACAACTGGTTTTCCCTCATCAGATTTGCTACGGTATAGGTCAAATAACAAAGGGGAGTACCGGAACATATGAATTCTTCATGTGAAAGATGTGTATGTGAGAACTTGTACAAGTGCACCCAATCTTATTATTACCGTGGAACACTTGAAATGGTAACATACCGCACACGTATAAGATTTAGAGCTTTGTCTTGGGCTTCAGTCTTTGGTGAACCCCTTCTAGCTTCACGCTGCCTAATAATTTCTGTCTCAATCTACAAAAGGGTATCTTCTTTAGCAAGCTCTCATCTATCCTATGTATTCGCTTCCCATGAACTTGTAAGTGAAGGTGCTATGTTACCTCGGTTAGTTTTTCCCTCAATTGCTTTGCCACATCAAATTGTTCTATATTCAATGCATACTGGTAAAAAACGAAGAGTGAGGCAGAAAAAAAACAAATATTACACACAACAGTGTAGTGATGGCATGTCCAGTATTCAGTAAATAGGCCACACACTAGACAATAGATCGGTGAAACAATAGGTATATGAAAAACATTAGCCGTTGGAGCAGTAGCTTCTGTTTGTGATAGATTATATAATGTAACGATAAATAAACAAATAAAATCTGACCATAGGGAGAAGACATCCCTCGTTTGTCTTAAAGAAAGTGGAGTACCCAAGAATAAACAAGCAACTACTCACCTGTATCCGGGTCTGTAGATCCATCTGGAAGTAGAAGATCAAAATATCTTCATTAGCAGACTCACTGCGCTCCAGCCTTGCATCATTGCTACGCCCATCTCCTCCAAACAACCATCTAGCATTAGTTTTCACTGCGGCATTCATTCTTCTTCCATTGTTCTTCATTTGCGGTTTGTGCGCACACCAATGCAGAGAGTGCAACCTCTGGCCTACTGCATTAGCTTCACAAGGCAGCCTCACATCGTTCCTTGCAACACAAGCCCTTCTGCAGTTTGCTCCATGGGGTGAGGCAACTGAACCGCATATAGAGATGCCCTGCATTGTATGGGCTTGAATCTCGGGAAAGTTCTATCACAAGTTGCACAACTCAGCCGGAATCAATGGAGTACGCCCCTGGCAAATGGCACCTCCAATTCTGGCAAAGCACGATCTGCTATTAGCACAACAAATTTTGCCTGGTGCATGCAAAACTTTCAGCAAATTGCTTAGTGCTCTGAAACTAGTAAGGTTACTCTGTCAACTAATCAATGCTTGGGACTTTGGCTTCAGGAGACAAGATGGAGTGGTTCACTCGGTAGTATTTCACGACACCCTACAATTTGTTACAAGAACAATGCAAGGGACAGCAATTTCTAGCTTCTTTCTCTAGATTGAGGACAACATGTTGTCTGTTCACAGTTACAGGCAATCGCATGGGTCAATCCGCGCTCGCGCACGGAACGCACCGACGCCTATACGCCGGCGCGCAAGGCGTAAGGGATGGGGATGACCGGACCAGACCCGGCCCCGGCTGAGCGCAAGAAGCGTCCCGCATTGAGACCGGGCCGAGCGGCGACGCGCATGGCAGGGCAGCGCTGCAGCGGCGCCCCGCCGCGGTGAGCAGAGCTAAATTTTGTGTGGAACCGAACTTGGGGTGAATCTTCAATCATAGTGGTGCGGAGAGGAACTAGCTCACTTACCGGAAGCGAGCGCCTGCGCCTGCGGAGGGGGCAGCAAGGTGAGGGAGCCGAGTTAACGGCCGCGCCGCGCTGCTTCTGCAGTTCTGTGGAGAGGGACCGCTTTCTGCAGTTCTGCTGCTGTAGGTGTGGGTGTGGATAGGGGAAGAAGGGAGCCTGCTCGCCTCCACCTGAGCCAGTCCTTCACACGGCCCAGATACAACCATAGGTCTCGAACTCCCGGGGAAGCCAGGGGCCCAGGACCGTGGCTTCACCAGTTTTGGATGAGCCCAAGAAACATCCCTCAAAATCTTAGGTTATGCTATCCCCTCGAGATGTTGCTGGTCGAATTGAGAAACGAAACAATTAAAACGTATCAAATGAGGTCACGCATCTTACGACCAAGAAAATTGGATTTTTGGACTCTAAACAATGTGTTATGTACTTTTACCACTCATTAACATTGACATTGCAAGAATAGAACTCAAAATATGTCACACTGGTTTCAATGCCATTTGGATATTTTTGCCTTTCTGTGCCCTTGTGTGTCTATCTAAAATGGCATTGGAAATATGGGCAAAAATATCTAAAATGGCATTGGAAATATGTGTGACATATTTTGAGTCCTGTTTCTTTCTGTGAAGTCAATATTAGGAATGGCAAGTCCCAAAAATCAATTTTTTTCTCTCTTGAGACCAATGCATCTTATCTTTTCAGAAAACAAAACAAAGTTACTGAACGGTATTTGTAACATCAGGCTGACGCTTGTAAACCAAATTACGACCACAGTAGGGAATAGACCCGTGCTGGATCATCATCGAAAGCCCAAGGCTCATCACTGCTCATATAACATCGGGAAAATCGCCAGTAAACCAGTCCGAATGTTTTTGCAACAAGAAATCTATTTGGAAGAGCGTATAATAGTTCCAAGCCAATCTTCCGAGTCGGTGCTCACATCTCCCTTCAAGGCCCTCAGCGAGTGTTCTGTTCCAGCCTGCATCACATAAAACATTGAATAGTGCTTGGGTCATGTCCATTCAGAAAAAAAAAAGAGCTAAAATTTGGTCATTTCCCTGTTTCAAAATGGAAGGAAGCATTTGGACCTTGGTAATATACACGTCTATTCCAAGCCTAGCTATCACTGCAGCCTCCAGTATTTTGGTTTCCATCCCACCGGTGGTGTCATGTGCTGCAACTGATATCTCCACTGCAGTACATGAGAACAACAGATATCTTACTCTACAAAATACAAGGCTACACAGCAAGCAGTTTAGAAGAAAAATAACCAGGTCAGGCCCATCATTGTCCCTACTCCTCAGCCTAATAGAACATAGTTTGATCCTACAATTCGCTTCTAAACCACTGCACCTTCACTAGGAGCATTTGATTCACGTTATTGAAAATACAGAAGGACATTCTCAATGGTGAATGAAAACTAGGTTGGCAATGCTTATTCAGTACTCCCTCCAGTTCTTTTTAGGAGTCGCTCTGCCGTTTTTCTCACTTTACCCGAAAGGAAATCGTCTGGGTAGTTAAATGCAGATTTGGACGTTTTTGCCCTCCCCTGCAGAGCTCATGCAGCAATTCGGCTAGACAACACGTGCCCAACAAAAAAAATATATGAGCGCGCGCAGCAAAATAAAAAAACGAGCAGGCGAAAAAGGTTCGACATGCAGACACGAAAAATCGAATCCAGATTGCATCACAAGAAACTTGAGATGAGCTTTAGTAACCGGTTGAGATAGAAAAGGCAGCTTGTTCAAAGGGACAATGAACCATATTTAATAAGGGTACAACCGGAAATTAGCATCATGATTAATCACACCTTGGTATGCGAAATGCTGTCCAAAACAACATCTAAAAGGAACCAGAGGGAGTAATCCTTGGTTGTCCGTAAGAAAGTTGTCACTGGTAAACTACCTGAATCAGGTACTTCGAAGTGTCAGAATAGTGGCTAAGGCATGTGCCAGTCCTAAGAGCCAAGCTGCATAGATGGTATTGATGTATTAGGGAAGGTTCCTCTGATTGGATGCTACTTCTGTATTAGACAAGGATCCTCTGATTGGGACCCTATGTATTAGACAAGGCTCCTCTGATTGGGATTCTCTCAGGTTTACATATCCCCTGGACCATGCCTATATAATGTGTACACCAGCCCCTATCAATACAATCAAAGCATTCAGCCCTAATCATCTTCTATCAGGAAGGAGCATAACTCCTCAGCACAACCACACACGTCTTAGGACCAAGGACTGTTTGACAATCACAATCCACCATGAAAAGGAATACGAAATAATACCTCCTTTAATGTTGCCTTGAAGCAATGCAGGTTTTACAATCGACCAGCCTCCAATGTCATCCACCTCTGTTAACTAACACAAGTCAGCTAGAATTTGTTGAAGAAGCATATTTCCATGTTTCACCCAAGAATTGAATGATGACAATTGCATTACCTTTGTTGTCCTGTTTCCTCGCATAATGACTAATACACATCAAAAAGTACAGGCTAGATATTATGGGCAGATAAAAATCAACCAGGTGAATACTAACCTATTTCTCTCAGAAGTACTGCATTTGAGTCAGTTGGAGGGCGATCATACACTCCATGGACATCTGTCTACATCACAATTTTTAGAAAACCATATAGTGTACAAAACCATCTTCCATCGATAACATAAAACTTTTAAAGCTGTAAAGGAGGGAAGGTAACAGTACCAGAAATACTACATATTTCGGACTTAGAAGCTGTGCAAGATGTCGTATAATGACATCCCCACTCAATATGGTACAGTCCTGGTCATTTAAAGATAAGATCAATTTTATTTTGAATAAAATAATTTGACTTCATAGTCCATAAAACCTAAACAACAATGCAGCAAGCTTTGATTTGAAAACTCACCAATAATTCATCAAGAACTGCATCACCATGCAAAACCTGCAAGAAACAAGGGTCTTATGCTATAAGCAAAAGTTTATATTAATTTCTGATCATGCTAAGGTTCCAGCTGCAAATCAGAGAAAGCGCATGGAACTTATCTAATGCTTGCTTATAATTAATACTAAATAATTCATATGGGACTTGTTTTAGCGTTCAACGTGCAATACAGAAAAGCACTATCACGAGTACCAAAATAGTGCATGCATAAAAAAATAACAATATGACACATGTTCCAGTAGCACCATATGCTGTCAAATATGGGGTGAGTAACTATATCACTCATGTCAACAACTTCAGGTGTGCGTACCCAGTGCCAAAAGCTCCCACATAAGAAAGGGTATGGGGAAGAGAACTTTTATACATCCTTAGTTCCTTACCCTTGCTTAATTTTTCAAGGATCTCCAAACAGCAAGTGGAGAGACTACCACTGCACCAGGCCCTATTTTTGATAAATATGAAATTCTGAAGGAATAGCAGTTCAAAACCTTTGGTACAACAACTTACTGGGACAAAACCTGCATGGAGTGACTGAATTATTTGAGAAGCATTTGCTGATGCAAGCTGCAAATGCATATTAACAGGATTAGGTATGGATGTACAACAACTGTATAATTCTAAGAAGATACAGAATGATATGCAACAAAGCAATAGTTATCAAGTTTGCTCACTTTTCTTTGTTGGGTAGACCACCCACAAGCAAATGGTGACATCCCAACAGATGGTATTCCTTCTGCAAAAGAATATGCAGTTCAATAAGTCTTGTGCCCACCACTGGTTCTAACTGACAATCTAGTAAAAACAATTCAAGGTCTATTTAAGGGCAAGCAAATACACCAGTTGATTTGTTGGAAGTGCATTCAGATTTGCAGATACAGGCAAAAAAGGTTCATGACAAATGATGATACATCCTTGCATTGACCCATGAGTCAAATAAGAACTTAATTATATGTTCAAATTAAACACAAGACAACATAGCATAGCCTACTGCAGACATGGGGGAAACATGTCCTAGCCTACTGCAGACATTGGGGAAACATAATCATGAATTCTGAGTGCCTAAGAAGCATCAATATGAGAAATAACAAAATACAGAGCATAGTAAGTAGACATGAATAATACGTTGCATAATACCACGTGCAAATAAAGACATGGGATGACAAGGACAAGTAACCTCAAAACCTGCATACCTCTTGCTAGGGCTCTAACAATTTCCTGGTTGAGAGATGTCACCTAAATTACAAAAAAAAAAATGCATCAGAATATTCATCAGAGAAGCACTAACATTTTGACAAAATTCATGATATCCTCGTCAAATACAATGCCATAATTGGCCTCACTGAAATTCTTGTAGCAACAAAGCCAGCCTTGACCAGTGTTGAATGTAACCCTCCTTTATGAACTCCAGATCTACTTGCTTGAAAGTGGCCAAAAGACCCTGAAGCAGAATATCACAAACTCAGCATCCTAATACCTAAAACTATATTTATCCACTATTGTTTGTAGGATCTACCTTCATGAAAATGTGCCAGTCTAAAAAGTTTAAAAGTAATAAATAAATTGGTATCTCTAGTTTCTTAGAAATATCTCACTGGAAGACACTAGAGCCCATAAAATCGAAGTTGAAACTACAGTTGACCAGTGTCTAACCGAGACGGACAGTCCAATGTGTGTGGTTGCGCTTCCACTGAGAAGCATTTGCGCAGTGTTAATTGCTAAATCTCTTCCACTGAGAGGCATTTGTGCAAATGTTACTTGTCAATTCCAAGTTTCCAGGATCAAAATGTGAACAACCATGCGCCATCTACCCCACACCAAAATCAACAAGTTCGGCTTGTAACTTATAACAGGAGTAAGACAGACAGACAGACATGCAGGCAGACAGACATAGTCAATTCAGTAAGACTGTAAGAGTCAATTCAGAGTCCGAACAATACCGGCCCCGTGCACGACGACGAAGTTAGTGTCGAGCCCCAGCCTAGCTATCCCCGCGATCCACTCCGCGTCAACGGCCGGGTCGACAGGATCTCCGGGCTTCCTACTCCAGTCCATTCCCAGAACCTTCTCCATGGCGCCATCGCCGTCAGATTCGGACATGGCATGCCGCAGCTGCGCACATGCCGACCGTAGGTTCTCCTCGTTGATGCTCTCCAGCTCGCCCTTGTTGGTAATCGCCGCTCCACCTGCGCCACCCCACAGTAGCTTCTTAAATCAACCAATGCCAGAGAAGAGTACACAGAGCTACAAAGGCACGGACGACGACAAGGAGCCAAAGAATCGTTGGCGGAGGCCGGAGGGCGCGAGAGAGCACCTAGCTTGACAATACAGCGGACCGGACGTGGAGCCGTGAGTCTCGGTTGCGCCTGCGCCACCTCCTCCGCCATGGAATCGTCACTCCTGCGGTCCGCAACGGCCGAAGCGCAGGTCCGCAGGGGTCTCGGTCGACCTATAGAGGGAGTTTTTTTTTTCTACTACAGTACTGCTTTTCCTTTTGTGCAGTTTCCCCTTCTCTCTAATAGCGTTGATCTATCCTTTAAAATACTCTCTATTTTAATTTATAATTTGTTTAGTTTTTTACACCAAATTTGATCGGATCGTCTTATTCAAAAAATTTGCAAAAAATCAAATTCATATTTAAAGTATATTATATGCTAAACAATATTACAACAAAATAAATATTACTCCCTCCGTTTCAAAATATAATTTATTTTAGAACTAAACATACATTCGTTAATTAATATATGAATATATGGGTGTTTGGTTTCGGGAATCACTTTATCCTAAATAAAGTGGTGCATCACGAATCCATTTTTTAATGAGGTGTTTGGTTTGATGAATCACTTCATCAAATATGAGGTGGTGCATTATAAGTTCATCTATCAAATTTGGTGGAGTGACCTCATTCCTCGTATTAATATTAATTAATTAACTATGAGGAATGAATTAGTGATGGATCAACTTATTCTATTCTACAAATCAAACAAAAACAATGAAGAATAATAAGATAATTGACTAGCTTATTCCTTAAACCAAACACCCTATATATTTGGTGGGATGACCTTATTCCTCGTACTAGGTGTATGCTCGTGCGTTGCTACGGAGTCAACATGTAATGATAAGTTATATTGAGATACAGAAGCACTATGACAAAATATATTGATATACGAAAACACTAATTGTTATTCTATATTTTTGTTAGCACTTTACATACATAACATAAACATAAAACATGTAACAAATCAATACAACTTTACCTTCTTATCTACATGTTTAGAAATGATGATGTGCTTAAGCTTTGAGTCCTTCCTCCTCTTCAAGGCTTCCTCTCTATTTCTTTTAGCAACTTCATGATCTTTTACCATCCATGAGGGAAGTCCTTTTTTCTGTTGGATGTCTGTCCACTCGACCAACAAAACCAAGCTTTTCAGGTTCAGGGTTCTCCACACTTAAAACATCCATTTTTTATTTCTCAAATTCAGCTTCAACATCATCACCAGCAAAAGACTGACATATGAAAAAACAACTTGTGATCCTGTTGCTACTCAAACAACGTGCAAGACAAAATAAGAAAAAAAATAACGAATAGACCTGCAAATAGGGACTGTAGACCATAGTTAAGGAAAACCTCTCGTAATTTGCATTTATTGGTAATGCCATTGGCATTGCTCTGGCCATTATTAATTTTGACCTAGTGAAAAGAAGACTCAACAAGCTTAAAATAAAACAAGACAAGGAAATAAACAACTACCACAAGATACCAGAATACCTTCTTCCATGAAACGCCAGCTAACATTCCAACTTCAAAAGTTGTCTTAGGACCAGGATTATTAATGGTATCATCAAAGCTCTACATAATGCAACAAATGTATATTAGATTACATTATCCAAAACATACGGTACAATAACTTGAAGGTATGAATGTCTTACCTACATATAGACCATTCCTTTTACTATATGTTTCTCAAAGAGTGCAGGAATACTTACAGATTGTGTGTTGCTATGCTCCATTTGTCTAATCAGCAGCAAAACTTTGAAGCAAATAACATACTATCCCAGAACCCTGCATATCAAAAATAAGTCACTGACTTGATATTCTAAGGACAATTGTACTTGTTTTTCTCTCAAAACGATCTATTGTATGAAATTAAATAGACCTAAATTTCATTCCCAACATTTTCGATTAAGAGCTCTTGGGAAAATTGTACATGTGTGCTAGCGAACATTCCATAAAACTCCACATTGAAGCTCCCTAAAGTTGGACCCTCAAGCAATCATTTTCTCTTGCGTCACTAAGGGCAGGGCAGCTGATGTTAGGTATGTACCCTGCAATGAGTATATGTGCCTGAGGTGTAAAGAAATAGTCAATAGAACATTCCCTAGAGAATCCAAGCAACAACATTACCTGCCCAACCCAAATGATCAATGCAATAAAACCATGGTAGAGTGAAGCTGGCACCAATGCGTACCTGAAATTATGTCATCTAAGTTAACATCGCATGGAAGGATTCACGTTGAATGTACTTTAACTTTCTTTATCATTTCATGATTTCAAACAACTGAAACACCCACTAGATTAGGATGTGTATCAGCTAGGATCAAAGGTTATCCAAATACAAAC
Organism: Zea luxurians; assembly: GCA_029449295.1. NCBI lineage: Eukaryota > Viridiplantae > Streptophyta > Magnoliopsida > Poales > Poaceae > Zea > Zea luxurians. Next base: position 6,559,972 of record JAOPSE010000016.1, read on the forward strand.
CATATTTTTCATGAGGGGACAACTATATCTTTTTCAGAACTAACCGGTTCAGAAATTCAAGGTCTAGACACTATTATTTCTACCACCACCACTGATTTAACTCATGTCAATCGATTAAAATATAGTCCAAAATGTATTAGGGCGATATTTCTTGTATTTTGTATATAATCCAGACTTATATGACTCGTGCTTCTATAATTAGAACCATCTATGTCAAATGATGATATTGTGAACATGTTGGCTAGTTATTTATTATAACCTAATTGCTTACCAACTAATTTAATAACTGGTGCAATTGGATTACCTCTGTTCGTACAGGAGTACTGAAGAGCCCAGAACATTCTATGGTGACCTATGAGCACGGGCCAAACACGTGAGACAAAAGAATAAACAACCTTGGCCAAACACGTGAAACTAATCTCTCTGCACCTTTCCCCCCAGCCTCAGCAGAGAGATTAGTGGCCAGACCTGATATTTTGGCTTTTAATGCTTGCATATCCAAGAAAAGCTTGTTCTTAGAACCAGCTGTTCCTCCTGTGTTAACATCATCATCCTCACGAGAAGAAACATCAAGCAGATTTAACTCAAAGCACAAAGCCAATGCTTCACCAGCAGCCATTCGAAGAGCACGATCATCTGCTTCCAAAAGAGTAGACAGAAATGCAATGGGCCTAGCAAGTAGAAAAAAGGTAAGTTAGGTAAATCCATCAATAGGTTAGTGTGCACAAACATACAACAGGAGGAAAACAGAGATGAGAGAACACTAACTCTTTCCGGCTATTTTTATTTATCCTCCATGAACCAATAGTAGTCAGGAGAAAAGTCCATGTAGATACAGCAGCTGCTAACACAGGAGACCTAGGTAACAGTTCCCACCTGCAGAGGTTCCAACCATGTTCAGTCATCATAGGAAACTGGATGCAGCTCCTTTCAACATTAGCTTGCAAAATACGATAACAAGTAAATGGAGAACATTACATTTGAACCAGACTTTGGATGAATCACATCCCACATGGCTTTCAAAGATAACTCTGTTTCAGCCAGATCAGATGCTCCAACAAATGTGATGACAGCCAAACAATCAAGTGCCTACAGAAGGTCAGTTTAGATTTACTTACTGAAAGTGCAGATAAAGATTGGAAATAAAATGACGACAACAAAATATACATACAGATATCATCTTTGATGCATCAGACCAAGCTTGAAGTACCCTACAAAGTTGGGGATGTGACTCCTCCATTATTTCATGTGAACTGCTCCCAGCACCGAGTGTAATAGCCAATAACCCTGACAACACAAAAGAAAGGGGCAATGTAATTAGTTAAGAACATACAAAATTAAATTTGTAATAGGTGAGTGCCCGTGCGTTGCGACGACAAACCAATTAGGAGAGGCCACGATAGGGGAGTGGAAGTGAAGGGATACTTGACAGGTTCTAATGTGATGTAAACACCTAGAATATGTTTCTCCACATACATTTCTTTCCATAGAATGCTATATAACTACATTTCATAAACAAAAACTATGGTGCCAGTACATCCTTACGAGCTTCTTTTAACAAGAACAAATGAGTGATAAAAATTTATCATTCCACCAATCTGTAGCATTCAGATGTGAGGACCTCGTAAATGTTTTCTGCCTAGTTATTCAGTGATACAATACCTTCCAGCAACAACCGAATTTAGGATATAACACCTAAAAAGCTAAAGGAACAGAAAAGGTCTGGCATCAAGCAGCTGGTACAACTGATTGATCGTGGAATACAGTACCTCCATAGGAAAATATACATGTTGTGAATCACTGTAAGTCTAAAGGCAAGGCCAAGAGCCATACTTCAATTTTTCTTATCCTAGACCAAGCTGAAACGAAACACCATAGACTTTACGCCGAAACTAAACACCGTAGAATTTAGTATTAGCTTAGCACAGAAGAGTAAATGAGATTTAATCCATAGAAAAGCTAGGACTTTCTTTGACAAATTGTTAGATACGATAGTTCAGAATGCATGTTTGGCCAAAAAACTTAAACAATTTTTGTAGCTAGCTACTGATTAGTGTCTAAAATGGTTTAATGTGTAGTGGCCAAAAATTGAAAATCCCGACATGGCCAGCCCAGCCATACATGCCAAAGGAATGCAAAAGACACAATCTAATGATCTAATGAAATTAAACCTCATTTGTAGTCTTTCATGGGACTTAAGATCCTTGTAGTTTTGACTTTCATCTCCATTTGAATAACTGGATGATGTCCTTTCCCCTATAACTGCACATAAAATACAGATGAGAACTTTGATGATGAGTACTTTAAGGGGACCGAAGAATGTAATCAATTTCGTCATGACTATGAGATGTACAGAATGGAACATGTAAATTCACTCAGCCACTTTCCTTTGTTCTGTTTCATTTTGTCTTGCTGCCAGCTACAATTTCTTTCAATTTGTCATATGGTCTAACCAGTCTGACAATAAAACTGTGCAGGATCAAGGTCTTCGCCTCTATATATTGTGGGTACCCAAAATCCATCATCTCATAAAGCAACTCATACTGTAAGCACAAAATGGCACCCTATTCTGTCAAGTCCCAGTAGCCACACATCAAACATAACTACTTGAAATTTGCTTACCACAACAACAAAGTTATCTCTCAGCGACTCCTCTTCCAGCTCCTCAAAGTAGTGATTAAACACATGTACTCACTCACAAGTCGCATAAATAATAGGATAAGCCCACCATTGCAGCCACTATTCCCTCATCCATAAGCCCAACAATGCAGCCGCTGTGGAAGGGGATGTCACCTGTGGAAGAAGGGAGATAAAAAATCAACACAGTTACACAGGTCGACGACGCCAATCTATCACACGCACACATACACGGGATCCCCACATACACAAAAGCTGTATCCATTGCATCGACCAAGGAGAGGCCCGCTTGGTCAACTAAGGAGAGCTTCCGGAGCAGCGCCCTGTTTTTTTTGATAGGTAGCCAATGCTGTCCTAGAGAAACAATTCGGGGCAAAATCCATCTGCCTCTCTTAGGTGTAAAGGGTCAATGGAGCCCCTTGAAGGAGCTTCCTTCTATCTTGGTGGCTGTCGACAGACCACCCTCCATGAGAAGAGGTCACAGGTAACCGACCACCAGAGTGCTTTGAGCCTCATTGTAGCGAGCCCAAGTGACCAGGTAAAGGTCATCAATGATGAAGAGCCCCCAATAACACTAAAACGAATAAAAATACTGCTGTAAACAAGAACGTATAAATAAAAATACTATAATTCTATATTGCCATAATGCTTGCATATCCTTACAAATTCTTCCAATAATACACTGACAATAATTTTTAAAAAAAATGAAGCACAAAGTAAAGATTTAATAGATTGCAAAGCAAAATTTCCCTCACACATCCAAGGAAGGAATTAGCAGCATTAGCTCTCAAGCCTGGAGGGCGAAAGCTCTTTGGCGGCAACTAAGAATGTAGAGAAACAAGCCTTGATTTCATCATCATTTGCAATAAAAATATGACAAACAATGAATGAAACACTTAGAGAATAAAAAAAATTACACAGAAATATGAATGGCTCATGCATCCAAGGAATTAACAACAGTAGCTCTCAAGTCTGGTAGGGCAAAACCTATTGGAGGGCTACTGAAAATGTTGAGAAACAAACCTATACACAATGCAAACCAATTAAAAATAGTCTACGTGCAGAAAAATGTAATCACACTAACCGACTTTGCGGACACATAGAAGCAGTCCCTAGGATCCTATCAACATGTGAAATGTTGGAACAACTTTGTTTTAGCCTAATCATAGCATCTCTGGTATGACTAACAGAGACGTGGCATCAGACCCAAATTTCAAGACATTCAATTCTTAAACTAAAATGTGTTGAATAAGCTAACAAGCAATTCTCATAGATAAGATTTAAATCACACCACAGCTGAATCCAACAACTACAGATGGGGCTGCATCCTAGACCAGAAAGAAGCAGCTGTTGTTTACAGTGATAAACGACACTTCCTATTGCTAGGTCTTGAAATCATCATTGGAACTACAACTGCGCCTACATAATAAGATTAAACTATCATGAGTACATGAGCAAAAGAGATGTACAATACATATACTTTAGCCTCAACAAGCCAGACAATTTTCGTCGTAAGTAACTCTAGATGTATAGCTAATCATCATTGGCTCATGTACGGATTAAATGCTAGTGCAACGTTATAAAGAAACTGTCTAGAGCAAACAATGCTAAAGAACAGAAAATACCTAACAACGTAAATAAAAGGCAGAATTGAAGCATAATTGCAGCATCATTAGAAAACAATATACTTATCACTCAAAGTGCTGCTAGCAATGTGTCCAAATGTGTTCTAAGATTGTTTCGAGGTTTCGCCATCAGATACTACAAAGAAAAATATAGAGATGCAATTCAACAGCACAAGAATAGAAAACAATGGTCAAAACCATTACAGGATGTTAAGGACTCAGATACGGAGATGTCTATGCATCAGTCGCTCGACAGAAGCCGGCCTCGGATCAAGTGCTAGATTATGCATCAGTTTATCTTCATTATCCAAAATCAAATCACGGAGCATAAAAAACAACTAAAATCAAATTACGGATCAGGGAAAACAACGAAACAAGATTGGAGGGGGCCTGTAGTTATTCAATGGTGGCAATAGGGTACCTCGCCCTTGGAGGACGCGCAGACTTGAAGCAGCGGAGCGCGGCGTCCTCGAGCACGAAGTAGCGCTTGCGCGAGTACTGCATCCCAAATAGGTTGGATCGCGAGTACTCCATCTAAAATCAAATTACGGATCAGGGAAAAACAACGAAACAAATTAATAGCAATTTGTATTTCTTCTCTGTGGACGCCTACTTCAGTTGGACATGCATACACTATCTGTATATATGATAGCCAACAGGAACCGACCAGCACTCCTGAAACAGAGAAGAAATACAAATTGCTATTAATTTTGCCAAATGTATAGTGCATGTAATGATGTTCTTCAATGAAACATGAAGACTCAAAAGGCTCACTTGAGATAAACAAGCATCAGGGGTCCTCAAATCCAGGTAAGCACCACTTGGTTATATGCAGCTCTGAGAATTAAGCATTAACTGCGTCTGTGTGATAAACAAAAGCTAGCAGTAAAATAATCCGCTGAAGTAGAGAGGCCATTCACTCGTATACCATCTTGTACCGAAAAGTAATAACTAATATAAAGATGATGGTTGTTATCAGTTACCATAGTAGCTCACAACAAAAGAAACTTAGTAAACTACAGAGAGCCTAGCAATCAAGAAATGTGGTAGAGAAGTTAGTGATTACTAAAACAGTAAAGTGGCATGAGAATAAAATTAACATCAATTAACAAGGACTATCTCCCTCCACCACTCCATATGTATCATGGAGTAAATCAATGTTGTGATGGCACATGACACATTTCAGGTTGGATGGCCTAATAAATAAGCAACACTATGAGTAAACAAACACCTTGCTTGCAGTAATGACATCCACCAATACATGACCGTTGTGCATATGTGTTATATTTGTAGCAAACACAATATGACAAAAACTGAAAGTTGCCTAGAGGGGGGTGAATAGGCGGAATCTGAAAATTATAAACTTAAGCACACACAACAAGCCAGGGTTAGCATTAGTATTAAAACCGAGTCCGAAAGAGAGGGCGAAAAACAAATCAAAGGCAAATGAAACGGATGACACGGTGATTTGTTTTACCGAGGTTCGGTTCTTGCAAACTTACTCCCTGTTGAGGTGGTCACAAAGATCGGGTCTCTTTCAACCCTTTCCCTCTCTCAAACGGTCACCTAGACCGAGTGAGTTCTTCTCCTTAATCAAACGGGTCACTTAGACCCCTACAAGGACCACCACAACTTGGTGTCTCTTGCTTTGATTACAAATGTCTTGAGAACAAGAAAGAGGAAGAAGAAAAGCGATCCAAGCGACAAGAACTCAAATGAACACAAATGTCTCTCTCTCTCTCTCTCTCACAAGCCACTAAGTCTTTGGAATGATATTGGGACTTGAAGAGGATTTGATCTTTTGTTTTGTGTCTTGGAGTGAGGTCTAGAGCTCTTATATTGAATGCAATGGCTGAAAACTTGGATACCTTGAAGTATGGTGGTTGGGGGGTATTTATAGCCCCACCCACCAAAATGGTCGTTGGGGAGGCTGTCTATCGATGGGCGCACCGGACAGTTCGGTGCACCACCGGACACTGTCTAGTGCGCCAGCCACGTCACCCAACCGTTAGGGTTCGACCGTTGGAGCTCTGATAGCCTAGGCCACCGGACAATCTGGTGGTGCACCGGACTGTCACTGTTCACTGTCCGGTGCGCCTTCTGGCGCCTGCTCTGACTCAGCGCGCGCAGACGCGCACTGGTCACTGTTGCTTTTGCAGGTGACCGTTGCGCAGTAGCCGTTGCTCCGCATGGCACACCGGACAGTTCGGTGAATTATAGTGGAGTGGCTCTCCAAAAACCCGAAGCTGAGCAGTTCAGAGTTGATCTCCCTGGTGCACCGGACACTGTCCGGTGGCACACTGGACAGTCCGGTGCGCCAGACCAGGGCAGCCTTCGGTTTGATTTGCTCCTTTCTTTTTGAACCCTCTCTTGGACTTTTTATTGGTTTGTGTTGAACCTATGGCACCTGTAGAATATATAATCTAGAGCAAACTAGTTAGTCCAATTGTTTGTGTTGGGCAATTCAACCACCAAAATCATTTATGAAAAGGTTTGACCCTATTTCCCTTTCAATCTCCCCCTTTTTGGTGATTGATGCCAACACAAACTAAAGTAAATATATAAGTGCAGAATTGAACTAGTTTGCAAAAGGTAAGTGCAAAGGTTGCTTGGAATTAAACCAATATAAACTTTCATAAGATATGCATGGATTGCTTTCTTTCTTTTAACATTTTGGACCACGCTTGCACCACTTGTTTTGTTTTTGCTAATTCTTTTGGAAATTCTTTTCAATGTCTTTCTGCAAATAGTCAAAGGGATATGAGTAAGATTTCGAGAAGCATTTTTAAGATTTTGAAATTTTCTCCCCCTGTCTCAAATGCTTTTCCTTTGACTAAACAAAACTCCCCCTTAATGAAATTCTTCGCTTAGTGTTCAAGAGGGTTTTACCAATTGAGATAGAATTTCTTAGAGGAATACTAATTTCAAAGATACCAATTGAAAAACATTTAAACACTTAAACTTGTTTCGAAAACTTTTAAAATTGGCATGGTGGTGCGATCCTTTTGCTTTGGGCTAATACTCTCTCCCCCTTTGGCATTAATCTCCAAAAACGGAGATTTTGTGAGCCCTTAGTAACTTCTCCCCCCCTTTGGCAAACAATATATGATTGAAAGATTATACCATTGTGGAGAGATGGCGGAATACCGACAAAGAGTAGATAATACCGATGGAGTTGAGTGGAAGCGTTGTCTTTGCTGAATACTCCATTTCTCTTTCAATTCTATGACTAAGCATAAGAATACACTTGAAAACACATTAGTCATAGACATAGAAGAGATATAATCAAAGGTATATAAATGAGTTATGTGTGCAAAGTATCAATCAAAATTCCGAGAATCAAGAATATTTAGCTCATTCCTAAGTTTGGTAAAGGTTTTCTCATCTAAAGGCTTGGTAAAGATATCGGCTAATTGTTCTTTGGTGTTAATATAGGCTATCTCGATATCCCCCCTTTATTGGTGATCTCTCAAAAAGTGATACCGAATGGCTGTGTGCTTAGTGTAGCTGTGTTCAACGGGATTATCCGCCATGCGGATTACACTCTCATTATCACATATGAGAGGGACTTTGCTAAATTTGTAGCCATAGTCCCTGAGGGTTTGCCTCGTCCAAAGTAATTGCGCGCAACAATGGCCTGCGGCAATATACTCGGCTTCGGCGGTAGGATCTCCCCAGAAACTGACAAGTCCCTGATGTGCTCTTCCTATCAATTTTACACCATGCCCAATCAGCATCTGAATATCCTAATAAATCAAAAGAGTATCCCTTGGGGTACCAAAGGCCAAACTTAGGAGTATAAACTAAATATCTCAAAAGATTCTTTTCACGGCCCTAAGGTGAACTTCCTTAGGATCGGCTTGGAACCTTGCACACATGCATACGGAAAGTATAATATCTGGTCGAGATGTACATAAATAGAGTAAAGATCCTATCATTGACCGGTATACCTTTTGATATACGGATTTACCTCCCGTGTCGAGGTCGAGATGTCCATTGGTTCCCATGGGTGTCTTGATGGGCTTGGCATCCTTCATTCCAAACTTGGTAAGTATGTCTTGAATGTACTTTGTTTGGCTGATGAAGGTGCCCTCTTGGAGTTGCTTGACTTGAAATCCTAGAAAATACTTCAACTCCCCCATCATAGACATCTCGAGTTTTTGTACCATGATCCTACTAAACTCTTCACAAGTAGATTTGTTAGTAGACCCAAATATGATATCATCAACATAAATTTGGCATACAAACAAATCTTTTGCAATAGTTTTAGTAAAGAGAGTAGGATCGGCTTTGCCGACTTTGAAGCCATTAGTGATAAGAAAATCTCGAAGGCATTAATACCATGCTCTTGGGGCTTGCTTGAGCCTATAAAGCGCCTTGGAGAGCTTATAGACATGATTAGGGTACTCACTATCTTCAGAGCCGGGAGGTTGCTCAACATAGACCTCTTCCTTGATTGGTCCATTAAGGAAGGCACTTTTTACGTCCATTTGATATAGCTTAAAGCCATGGTAAGTAGCATAGGCAAGTAATATGCGAACTGACTCAAGCCTAGCTACGGGTGCATAGGTTTCACCAAAATCCAAACCTTCGACTTGTGAATAACCCTTGGCCACAAGTTGTGCTTTGTTCCTTGTCACCACACCATGCTCATCTTGCTTGTTGCGGAATATCCACTTGGTACCTACAACATTTTGATTAGGACGTGGAAGCAAATGTCATACCTCATTCCTCGTGAAGTTGTTGAGCTCCTCTTGCATCGCCAGCACCCAATCCGAATCTTTAAGTGCATCCTCTACCCTGTGTGGCTCAATAGAGGAAACAAAAGAGTAATATTCACAAAAATGAGCGACTCGAGATCGAGTGGTTACCCCCTTATGAATATCGCCGAGGATGGTGTTCACGGGGTGATCTCTTTGAATCGCCTGGTGGACTCTTGGGTGTGGTGGTCTTTGACCCTGTTCATATTCCTTGTCTTGATCATTGTCATCTCCCCCTTGATCATTGTCCTCCTCTTGAGGTGGCTCATCCTCTTGATCTTCATTTTCATCATCTTGAGCCTGTTTCTCATCTTGAGTTGGTGGAGATGCTTATATGGAAGATGATGGTTGATCTTGTGCCTGTGGAGGCTCTTCGGATTCTTTGGGACACACATCCCTAATGGACATGTTCCTTAGCGCGACGCACGGAGCCTCTTCATCATCTAGCTTATCAAGATCAACTTGCTCTACTTGAGAGCCATTAGTCTCATCAAACACAATGTCACAAGAAACTTCAACTAGTCCAGTGGACTTGTTAAATACTCTATATGCCCTTGTGTTTGAGTCATAACCAAGTAAAAAGTCTTCTATAGCCTTAGGAGCAAATTTAGATTTTCTACCTCTTTTAACAAGAATAAAACATTTGCTACCAAAGACTCTAAAATATGAAACATTGGGCTTTTTACCGGTGAAGAGTTCATATGATGTCTTCTTGAGGATTCAGTGAAGGTAGAGCCGGTTGATGGAGTAGTAGGCGGTGTTAATTGCCTCGGCCCAAAACCGATCCGGTGTCTTGTACTCATCAAGCATGGTCCTCGCCATGTCAAGTAGAGTTATATTCTTCATCTCCACTACACCATTTTGTTGAGGTGTGTAGGGAGAAGAGAACTCATGCTTGATGCCCTCCTCCTCAAGGAAGCCTTCAATTTGAGAGTTCTTGAACTCTGTCCCATTGTCGCTTCTTATTTTCTTGAGCCTCAATCCGAACTCATTTTGAGCCCGTCTCAAGAATCCCTTTAATGTTTCTTGGGCTTGAGATTTTTCATGCAAAAAGAATACCCAAGTGAAGCGAGAGTAGTCATCTACAATTACAAGACAATACTTACTCCCGCCGATGCTTATGTAAGCTATCGGGCCAAATAAATCCATATGGAGTAGCTCAAGCGGTCTGTCGGTCGTCATGATGTTCTTGTGTGGATGATGGGTACCAACTTGCTTTCCTGCTTGACATGCGCTACAAATCCTGTCTTTCTCAAAATGAACATTGGTTAGTCCTAAAATGTGTCCTCCCTTTAGAAGCTTATGAAGATTCTTCATCCCAACATGGGCTAGTCGGCGATGCCAGAGCCAACCCATATTAGTCTTAGCAATTAAGCAAGTGTCGAGTTCAGCTCTTTTGAAATCAACTAAGTATAGCTGACCCTCTAACACTCCTTTAAATGCTATTGAATCATTACTTCTTCTAAAGGCAGTAACACATACATCAGTAAATAGACAGTTGTAGCCCATATTGCATAATTGAGAAACAGAAAGCAAATTGTAATCTAAAGAATCTACAAGAAAAATATTGAAAATAGAATGGTCAGGTGATATAGCAATTTTACCAAGCCCTTTGACCAAACCTTGATTTTCATCCCCGAATGTGATAGCTCTTTGGGGATCTTGGTTTTTGTCATAGGAGGAGAACATCCTTTTCTCCCCTGTCATGTGGTTTGTGCACCCGCTATCAATGATCCAGCTTGAGCCCCCGGATGCATAAACCTGTAAAATAGTTTTAGGCCTTGTTCTTAGGTACCCAAACAGTCTTGGGTCCTTTCACGTTAGAAACAAGCACCTTGGGTACCCAAACATAAGTCTTGGAGCCCTTGTGTTTGGCCCCAACATATTTGGCAACTACTTTGCCTGATTTGTTAGTTAAAACATAAGATGCATCAAAAGTCTTAAATGAAATAATTTGCTCATTTGATGCAATAGCAGTTTTCTTCTTAGGCAATGTAGCATGAGTGGATTGCCTAGAACTAGATGCCTCACTCTTATACATAAAAGCATGGTGAGAGCCAGAATGAGACTTCCTAGAATGAATTCTCCTAATCTTATGTTCGGGATAACTACCAGGATATAAAATATAGCCCTCGTTATCGTGAACCATGGGAGCTTTGCCCTTAACAAAGTTAGATAATTTCTTAGGGGCATTAAGTTTAACATTACCTCCCTGTTGGAAGCCAATGCCATCCTTAATGCCAGGGCGTCTCCCATTATAGAGCATGCTTCTAGCAAGTTTAAATTTTTCATTTTCTAAGTCATGCTCATTAATTTTAGCACTAAGTTGAGCTATATGATCATTTTGTTGTTTAATTAAAGCTAGGTGATCATGGATAGCATCAACATTAATGTCTCTACATCTAGTACAAATAGAAACATGATCAACAGTAGATGTAGAGGGTTTGCAAACATTTAATTCATCAATCTTAGCATGTAACATGACATTTTCATTTCTAAGATTGGCAATAGCATCATTGCAAACATTTAAATCTTTAGCCTTAGCAATTAATTTTTCATTCTCAATTTTAAGGCTTGCAAGTGAGGCATTCAATTTATCAATCTTAGGAATTAAACTAGCATTATCATTTCTAAGATTGGTAATTGAATCATCACAAATATTTGACTTCTCAACCTTAGCAATTAATTTAGCATTTTCATTTCTAAGGTTGGAGATAGTGTCATGGCAAGTGCTAAGCTCACTAGTCAATTTTTCACATTTTTCTATCTCCTGAGCATAAGCATTCTTAACCTTAACATGCTTCTTATTTTCCTTAATAAGGAAGTCCTCTTGGCTATCCAAAAGTTCATCCTTCTCATGAATAGCACTAATCAATTCATTTAGTTTTTCCTTTTGTTGCATGTTGAGGTTGGCAAAAAATGTAAGCAAATCATCCTCATCATCACTAGAGCTAGCCTCATCACTAGATGTTGTATATTTAGTGGAGGCTCTAGATTTTACCTTCTTCTTTTTGTCGTCCTTTGCCATGAGGCACTTGTGGCCAACGTTGGGGAAGAGGAGGCCCTTGTTGACGGCGATGTTGGCGGCGTCCTCGTCGGAGGAGGAGTCGGTGGAGCTCTCATCGGAGTCCCACTCCCGGCATACATGGGCATCATCGCCCTTCTTCTTGTAGTATTTCTTCTTTTCTTTCCTCTCTCCCTTCTTGTCGTCGCCCCTATCACTATCACTAGATAATGGACATTTAGCAATGAAATGACCGGGCTTACCACACTTGTAGCGAACCTTCTTGGAACGGGGTTTGTAATCTCTCCCCTTCCTTTGCTTGAGGATTTGGCAAAAGCTCTTGATGATGAGCGCCATTTCCTCGTTGTCGAGCTTGGAGGCATCGATGGGGAGCCTACTTGATGTAGACTCTTCTTTCTTCTCCTCCGTTGCTTTGAAGGCAACGGATTGCACCTCGGGTGTGGAGGTGGCGTCTCGCTCGATGATTTGTTTGGAGCCTTTGATCATCAATTCAAAGCTCACAAACTTTCCTATAACCTCCTCGGGAGACATTAGCTTATATCTAGGATCACCACGAATTAATTGAACTTGTGTAGGATTAAGAAAAACAAGTGATCTTAGAATAACCTTGACCATTTCATGGTCATCCCATTTTGTGCTCCTGAGGTTGTGCACTTAGTTCACCAAGGCTTGAGCCGGTTGTACATGGCTTGTGGCTCGTCCCCTTGGTTGAGCATGAATCGACCGAACTCCCCCTCGATCGTTTCTCGCATGGTGATCTTGGTCACCTCATCTCCTTCGTGCGCGGTCTTGGGTACGTCCCAAATCTCTTTGGCACTCTTCAACCCTTGCACCGTATTTTACTCCTCTCGACTTAGAGAGGCGAGGAGTATAGTAGTGGCTTGGGAGTCAAAGTGCCGGATTTGGGTGACTTCATCCGAGTCATAGCCTTCGTCCCCCGGCGATGGTACCTGCGCTCCAAACTCAACAATGTCCCAAAATACTAGTGTGGAGTGAGGTTAGGAGATGCCTCATTTTATCACTCCACATGTTATAATCTTCACCCTCAAAAACGGGTGGTTTGCCTAGTGGGATGGAAAGTAAAGGAGTGTGTCTAGAGATACGGGGATAACAAAGTGGCATCTTACTATACTTCTTGCGCTCATGGCGCTTAGAAGTGACGGACGACGCGTCGGAGCCAGAGGTGGAGGGCGACGAAGAATCAGTCTCGTAGTAGACCACCTTCTTCATTTTCTTCTTCTTGTCGCCACTCCGGTGCGACTTAACGTGGGGAGGTGATTCCCCCTTTCCTTTAGAGCCGGACTCCCTTGATGGAGCCTTCCTGTGGCTTGTAGACTTATCACTGCCGGTCACGATTTCCTTCTTGGCGTGATCTCCCGACATCACTTCGAGTGGTTAAACTCTTAATGAAGTACCAGGCTCCGATACCAATTGAAAGTCGCCTAGAGGGGGGTGAATAGGTGGAATCTGAAATTATAAACTTAAGCACACACTACAAGCCGGGGTTAGCGTTAGTATTAAAACCGAGTCCGAAAGAGAGGGCAAAAACAAATCAAAGGCAAATGAAACGGATGACACTTTGATTTGTTTTACCGAGGTTCGATTCTTGCAAACCTACTCCCCGTTGAGGTGGTCACAAAGACCGGGTCTCTTTCAACCCTTTCCCTCTCTCAAACGGTCACCTAGACCGAGTGTGTTCTTCTCCTTAATCAAACGGGTCACTTAGACCCCTACAAGGACCACCACAACTTGGTGTCTCTTGCTTTGATTACAAATATCTTGAGAACAAGAAAGAGGAAGAAGAAAAGCGATCCAAGCGACAAGAACTCAAATGAACACAAGTGTCTCTCTCTCTCACAAGCCACTAAGTCTTTGGAATGATATTGGGACTTGGAGAGGATTTGATCTTTTGTTTTGTGTCTTGGAGTGAGGTCCAGAGCTCTTGTATTGAATGCAATGGCTGAAAACTTGGATACCTTGAAGTATGGTGGTTGGGGGGCATTTATAGCCCCACCCACCAAAATGGCCGTTGGGGAGGCTGTCTGTCGATGGGCACACCTGAAAGTAGCCTAGAGGGGGGGTAAATAGGCTACACCTGAAAATTTTCACTAAAAACTTCAAGATAGGTTAAATTAAAGTTGCACTGGTGCAAACCGGTTCAGTCGATTTTAATTACAACTGAACAAGTTTGAACCTGCTCAACTTAAATTAGGTAATCTGTTAAACAAATACGAAGTAGTGAAGAATATAGCTAAAGACTTGCCCTACACAAAATCTACTCGAATGAATAATTTGAACCAACCAATGAATATAAAGCGCTTGATAAGAACACACAAGAACACGCGATATAACCCGAGGTTCGGCAACCACCACAAAGGTGTCCTACTCCTCGTTGAGGAACCCACAAAGGGCCGGGTCTTTTCCAACCCTAATCCTCCACAAACCGACCACAAAGGTCAAGGCAATCTCTTCTCAAATCAGCTCAAAGAGCGGGTGATACAAACTTCTTGGGGTCATCCACAAATTTGGAGACTCCCAAGCAACCTCTAACCGTCAAGGAACACGAGGTTCCAGGAGTAACAAATCCGCACAAGGTTAAGTTTGCAACGAGCTCAAGAACAAAGAGAAAGGGAGAATCGAGATGAAATTGACAGCGAGTTCGATCGAGTTCACCTCACACCAAGGGTCCTTCAAATGATTGAAGGAGATGCGATTGCGGGTGTGAAAGGTGAAATGAATGCGCTTGTTTGAAGGTTGGTCAGCCAAGAATTCGTGGGAGAGGCAGGAGTAAATGAGAGAGTGAGTGTGAGGGGGTATATAAAGGATCCCCCAAAAGCTGGCAGTCGTTGGGAGAAAAAGAGTAAAAACCGGTTGAACCGGTTTTCAGACCGGTTGAACCGGTTTCTACCAGGGGGATCCTGGTCCACTGAGCTACTCAGCCAAAGACTCAACCGGTTTCAAAACCGGCTGAGTAAGGAAAAATTTCAGCTCAACCGGTTTTCAAAAAATATCTACAGCAACTTTTCTGACAGCTCTGACTGTCAGACAAGTCAGAGCAGAGGTGGCAGGTGAACAGTACCAAAACCGGTTGAACCGGTTTCAGGACCGGTTGAACCGGTTTTGGGGGCTGAAACCAAATTTTGAGTATTTTGAAGAGAACAAAAGTGGAGTCTTTGTGGGAAGTAAAATTTGTTTTTCTAAAGGGCATTCATGATCTGGAAAAAAAGTTCTCCAAGATGTTTTTCAAAAGATTTTGAACTTGGCTCGTTGCACAACTTACTTAACCGTCGCGGATCCCTCTTAATTGTACGACGATTCCTATGACTCAAGAATTATAAATTTAGCACCGCCGTTGTTTCTAAGCACTTGGAGCACGCCATTTGATGTGGAATTTTAAATCCGCTGTGCTTTATACTTTTATGCTCGTAAGATCTGTGCTTCTTTTGTCTGTAGAATTACTGTGTACATGCTAGGAGCAAACTTGTTAGAATCTCAGTTTGTTTTGTCATTAATCACCAAAACCCTCAATTAGGGTTGATTGCACTTACAATCTCCCCCTTTTTGGTGATTGATGCCAAAACAAACTGGAGTAGAAATAAAAATTAGAAGTTACAAGTACTTGCTAGATAAAATCCTTTGGGTATGTGTAGCTCCCCCTAAATATGTGCATGAGTTCTGCGATATTATCATTGACTTGATATGTCAATTTGCAACATATTTAGAAAGAGAGAACAATTAACACCATACACAAAACAATGAGGAATGAAACATAATTAGATAGAAAGAGTAAAAATTACACATTAAAGCTCATTATCGCATAGCATATGATATGAAAAATTCTAATGCTATTACAATAATGAGAACTCATCTCATCACATCATAAAAGTGTTTATGGCTTTAGAGCCATGCATGCATCATACGATAGACCAAATAGTTATTACAGACCGATTGTTCATTACAAAAATAAAGGGTACTGCATAAAGGGTACTACCATAATAAACCTTCTCCCCCTTTTTGGCAACAAGAACCAAAAAGAGAGAGAGACACCAGTCCAAGGATCACCAGTTGGGAGGAGGATGATGAGGAGCAAAGAAGTGGTGCGCCAGGTGAGAGGCAAAGTGTTCCTCCCCAAACTGATCCGGGGGAGGAGCACTGCCAGAAGGATCCTGGGGCGGAGGGTGAGAGGACGATTGGCCCGGATCCCCGTGATACGGAGGCGGGACAAACTGCTCACGACCATCAAAATAAGCTTCTTCTTCTTCGTCGACGTCGTCTGCTGTCATAAAAGGCACCCCATATGCCTGCTGGTACCACTTGTTGATCTCCGGAGGAGGAGGATGGAGAGGTACGTCGGGCGAGCGGGGGGGCGAAGGGAGTACCCAAAGAGGAAGCTTGACGACGTAGGTTGTCGTCAGTCTCCCGCTGACGTCGAGCCACCTCATGGACATCCGCAGCAATGTTTCGGCACATGGAGAAAAATGCCGCAAACCCATGAGCCAAGCGGGCACCCATCCCTCAGCCACGACCTCGACCATGACCACGTGGCATGGGAGATCCGCGGCCAGGGGAGGGACGTGAGGCACCGGTAGCAGCAGCAGCAGGACCAACAGACGGACCCGCAGATGTATGAGCACGAGAGCTGGAGGGGGCTTTCCTGAGGCGCCCTGCTGGATTGTTGGGATCAATCCAGAAAGGGGTATATGACTGATGTCGTGTACCTTTGTCAAATTTAAACTGGGTCACAACCTTAATCATCTTCATGATAAACGGAGCATGAAGACACCCCTTCAATGGAAAGCAGGCGGCATGAATGATTTCCTGCCAAATCATATCAAAGACATTTATACTCTCTGAGCTACTGGGTTTCATGAAAGAGAGCAAGACCTTGCTCTCTCCAAGAATGTTCATCTGATTACCCCCTTTTGGAATGAGGGTCATCCTGCAGAGGGAGTTGATGTATCGATAATACTTATGCATGTTTGTAGACTCCCAATACTTCCCAGACTCATAAAGATGAAGATCTTTGGCTTCATCTCTAGTAGGCTGCCTGAAATCATGTATCTTGATCTTGTCGCCAGAGATATCATTGTCAGAAAAACCAAGAATGTGAGCAAACCTACGGTAGCTCACCTTATACCAACTACCTTCAATGAAGAAGTTCAGATAAGGATAGTTGTATGGACTCTCCTCGTCAGCTGGCTTGATCCACAAAGTTGAGTAGAATTGGGCAATCACTTCATCATTCCAATCATATTGGAATGTCATGATACTCTTCATCTTTTTCCTTTCACAGGCCCTCAATGCCTGTGTCATCTCTGGATCCCCAATGGCCTCACAACCTTCCCAGTTGATATAGCGTTGAAGCAGAATAGGTTGATGTTTCTTGGGGAGGATCACGGAATTATAAAAATCCACGTGATGAAGCATCCAAAAGCGGTTTCCATCAATCCTGGCATCGCAAATGCGCAATGCAGGATTCTGGAAACGGAGATCCTGAAGGAGAGCAGAACCTCCACTGGCAGTGAAATCAGTTACTGGCTCATTGCCAGCACGCCGAGCCTCTGCCCGGTGGAGGACCAACCCACGAATCACAGGGGCGTGGGCCGGTGGAAGATCAATTTCATCATCCTTCCCGCCTTCATCATCACTCGTAGCCTCCCACGCCTACGGATTCGACGTGGGTTAGGACCGACCGGAAGGATTCCGGGTTGTCCGACCGCGAGCACTTTGAGACCCGGAGGCCTCAGCACCTTGCATGACACTTCCGCTTCCTCGCCCACGCTTGGATCGAGAGCGTGGGGGAGTATCTCCATGTATTTCTTGGTCATCAGAGGAGTCGGATTCAACCACAGACGGGTTCCTCCGACGCACCATTCTAAGAAAAAAATAGAACCTATGATGAGCAAGGATCAAACACGTTTGAGTAGAGACGCATAAGATATTGAGCATGCACTTCAACCGTTCATATGAGCGGTTCAACTACAACGAACAATATCAAATCGCTAAACTCGAACAATATTCGTGACAAATGAAGATAATCTAAGTGTTGCAAGCACTTAAACTAAAATGTACCCAACGAATGATACATTAGATAATCAAGAACGCGTAGGATCGAGTAAAAAGTAATGAAATAGGGCAATACCTCGATCCGGAGATTTAGTCAAGAAATCCCAACGAGATTGAGGAAGATGATGGAGAACGCCGGGATGAACGGATTTCCAACAAATCTTCCAAAGTTGAGAGGGCACAAGTGAGTTTTGGAGTGGAGAAGGTGTGAAGGAGAGAGAGGAGGAAGAGTGGGCGGCGGCGGCTGGAAAGTGAAACTGAGAAGAAGATAAGAGGGGAGAGGGAGAGAAATAAGGGGGAGTCGGCCGGTCAGAGCACAGAAAACCGGTTCAACTGGTTCAAAAACCGGTTCAACCGGTTTCTGGTCAAACTGCGCAGTAAAAGCGCGCAGAAAAAGGTGTTGACTGCTGAGAGCACCTAGAGGGAGGGGTGAATAGGTGATCCTGTAGAACTTGAAACTTAAGCCACAAAAACTTGGTTAAGCGTTAGCACAATAATCACCAAGTGGCTAGAGAGGAGTCTCAACAAAACACAATAACCACAAGAGATCAATCACATAGATGGCACGATGGTTATCCCGTGGTTCGGCCAAGACCAACGCTTGCCTACTCCACGTTGTGGCGTCCCAACGGACGAGGGTTGCAATCAACCCCTCTCAAGCGGTCCAAAGACCCACTTGAATACCACAGTATTTTGCTTGCTTTTCTTAATCCCGTTTGCGAGGAATCTCCACAACTTGGAGCCTCTCGCCCTTACACTTGAAGTTCACAAAGAAGCACAGAGCAAGGGAGGGATTAGCAACTCACACAAGACACAAAGATCACAGCAAATACGCACACACACAAGACCCAGACTTAAGCTCAAGAGACTAGCACACTAGAACGGAGCTCAAATCACTAGAATGTCGAATAAGTGCGCAAGAATGAAGTGTGAGTGATCAAGATTGCTCAAGGAATGCTTGGTGTTCTCCTCCATGCGCCTAGGGGTCCCTTTTATAGCCCCAAGGCAGCTAGGAGCCGTTGAGAGCAATTCTGGAAGGCAGATCTTGCCTTCTGTCGACTGGCGCACCGGACAGTCCGGTGCACCACCGGACACTGTCCGGTGCAGATATCCTTCCTTATTTGGCGAAGCCGACCGTTGGAGTCTGAGAGCCGTTGGCGCACCAGACACTGTCCGGTGCACACCGGACAGTCCGGTGCACCAATGTGACCGTTGGCTCGGCCACGCGTCACGCGCGGAATCCTCGGCCGACCGTTGCCCCGGCTGACTGTTGACTCACCAGACAGTCCGGTGCACCACCGGACAGACCGGTGAATTTTAGCCGTATGCCGTTAATCATCTCCCGAGAGCGACGAGTTCGCCTGTGAACGGCTCACCGGACAGTCCGGTGCGCCACCGGACAGTCCGGTGAATTATAGAAGTACGCCGTCGTCGAAGTCCCGAGAGCAGCCTGTTCGCCAGAGCCAGCCTGGCGCACCGGACACTGTCCGGTGCACCACCGGACAGTCCGGTGCACCCAGACTGAGCAGACTTTGGCTGAACAAAGCCATCTCTTTTCCAACTCAATTTTTCCTGTTTCCAGCACTTAGATGCAATACATTAGTCCATAAAACAATGTACTAAGTCTAAAAACATACCTTTTGACTTGATTTGCACTTTGTTCACCATATTGCATAGATCAACACAAAAGCACTTGCGTTGGCACTCAATCACCAAAATACTTAGAAATGGCCCAAGGGCACATTTCCCTTTCAATCTCCCCCTTTTTGGTGATTTATGCCAACATAACATAAAGCAACTAGAACAAGTGCAATATCAATGCAAATGAAAACCAAAAGTTGTTTTGAATCAATTTTGGAATATATGGATCACTCTTTGCCACCACTTGGTTTGTTTTTGCAAATCAAACTCAAATTCCTATCTCTAAGTCAAATCCACTTGTAGAGACATAAAGAGAGGTATTCCAAAGGAAATTGATCAAGGATTTCAAAAACTCCCCCTTTTTCCCATAATCAACACTTCTCCCCACAAGAGGCCAACTTTTGACAAAAGAGACAACAAAAGAGTTTTGACAAACCAAAAGCTCTAATCTACTATTTTCAAAATTTCTCAAGTGTTAGCTGATCCATCTATTGCTTTGGCCTTTATTTTCTCCCCCTTTGGCATCAAGCACCAAAACGGGATCAATCTTGGCCCTTTAACCTCATTGCCTCACCAAAACCTTCAATAAGAATACAAAGGCAATAAGAGTACATGAGATGAACTTGGAATAAGTTACCCTCTCATCGGAATGCAGTGGAAGTCTTTCATGGTCCAAGTGCACCTTTTCCCTTTCAAACCTCCTTTGAGACTAAAACAGGCAAACTCAAGCATACGGTTAGTCTCAAAGGGTCAAGTTGTAGCACAGCTCCCCCTTAATATGTGCATCACTTGCAAAAAGGACTTGTGAGGTCCAGGGAGTGTTTGTACAACTTGAGCACCATACATAAGCAACAAAATGCATAAGAAACATGATCAAAGGCATAAATACATGTATGCTATAAATCAATCTAAGTTCCGCGAATCTAGGACATTTAGCTCACTACGCAGCCTGCAAAAGGTCTTTTCATCTAAAGGCTTAGTGAAGATATCGGCTAGCTGGTTCTCGGTGCTAACATGAAACACTTCGATATCTCCCTTTTGCTGGTGGTCTCTCAAAAAGTGATGCCGGATGTCAATGTGCTTTATGCGGCTGTGCTCAACAGGATTTTCCGCTATTCGGATAGCACTCTCATTGTCACATAGGAGTGGGACTTTGCTCAGATTGTAACCAAAGTCCCGGAGGGTTTGCCTCATCCAAAGTAGTTGCGCGCAACACTGTCCTGCGGCAACATACTCGGCCTCAGCGGTGGATAGGGCAACGGAAGTTTGTTTCTTAGAGTTCCACGACACCAGGGACCTTCCTAAGAATTGGCACATCCCCGATGTACTCTTCCTATCGACCTTACATCCAGCATAGTCGGAATCTGAATATCCAATCAAGTCAAAGTTAGACCCCTTTGGATACCAGATCCCGAAGCAAGGCGTAGCGACTAAATATCTAAGAATTCGCTTCACGGCCACTAAGTGACACTCCTTAGGATCAGATTGAAATCTAGCACACATGCATACGCTAAGCATAATATCCAGTCTACTAGCACATAAATAAAGCAACGGACCTATCATGGACCGGTATGCTTTTTGATCAACGGACTTACCTCCTTTGTTGAGGTCCGTGTGTCCATCGATTCCCATCGGAGTCTTTGCGGGCTTGGCATCCTTCATCCCAAACCGCTTTAGCAAGTCTTGCGTGTACTTCGTTTGGGAGATGAAAGTGTCGTCCTTGAGTTGCTTCA
Organism: Zea luxurians; assembly: GCA_029449295.1. Taxonomy (NCBI): domain Eukaryota; kingdom Viridiplantae; phylum Streptophyta; class Magnoliopsida; order Poales; family Poaceae; genus Zea; species Zea luxurians. The sequence continues at coordinate 6,581,459 of JAOPSE010000016.1, forward strand.
CTTGGAACCCAAGGAAGTAGTTCAACTCGCCCATCATCGACATCTCGAATTTCTGCGTCATCACCCTGCTAAACTCTTCACAAGACTTTTGGTTAGTAGAACCAAATATTATGTCATCGACATAAATTTGGCACACAAAAAGATCACCATCGCAAGTCTTAGTGAAAAGAGTTGGATCGACTTTCCCAACCTTGAAAGCATTAGCAATTAAAAAGTCTCTAAGGCATTCATACCATGCTCTTGGGGCTTGCTTAAGTCCATAGAGCGCCTTAGAGAGCTTACACACGTGGTCGGGGTACCGTTCATCCTCGAAGCCAGGGGGTTGCTCCACGTACACCTCCTCCTTGATCAGCCCGTTGAGGAAAGCGCTCTTCACATCCATTTGGTACAACCTGAAAGAATGGTGAGCGGCATATGCTAGCAATATACGAATTGATTCTAGCCTAGCCACAGGAGCAAAAGTCTCCTCAAAGTCCAAACCTGCGACTTGGGCATAACCTTTTGCCACAAGTCGAGCCTTGTTCCTCGTCACCACCCCGTGCTCGTCCTGTTTGTTGCGGAACACCCACTTGGTTCCCGCAACGTTTTGCTTGGGACGAGGCACCAGTGTCCAAACTTCATTGCGCTTGAAGTTGTTGATTCCTCCTGCATGGCCAACACCCAGTCCGGATCTAGCAAGGCCTCTTCCACCCTGAAAGGCTCAATAGAAGAGACAAAGAAGTAATGCTCACAAAAATTAACTAATCTAGAGCGAGTAGTTACTCCCTTGCTAATATCACCCAAAATTTGGTCGACGGGATGATTCCTTTGAATCGTCGCTTGAACTTGGGTTGGAGGTGCCTGAGGTGCTTCTTCCTCTTCAACTTGAACATCCTGTGCTCCCCCTTGATCATGCGCCTCCACTTGAGGTACCTGTTCGTCATCTTGGGTTGAGGGATGCACCATAGTTGAGGAAGAAGGTTGATCTTGCTCCTTTTGTTCCAGTGGCCTCACATCTCCAATCGCCATGGTGCGCATTGCGGCCGTTGGAACGTCTTCTTCATCTATATCATCAAGATCAACAACTTGCTCTCTTGGAGAGCCATTAGTCTCATCAAATACAACGTCGCTAGAGACTTCAACCAAACCCGATGATTTGTTGAAGACCCTATACGCCTTTGTATTTGAATCATAACCTAATAAAAACCCTTCTACAGCTTTGGGAGCAAATTTAGAGGTTCTACCTTTCTTCACAAGAATATAACACTTACTCCCAAATACACGAAAATAAGACACATTGGGTTTGTTACCAGTTAGCAGCTCATATGAAGTCTTCTTGAGGAGGTGGTGAAGATAGACCCTGTTGATGGCGTGGCAAGCCGTGTTCACGGCTTCCGACCAAAAACGCTCGGGGGTCTTGAACTCTCCAAGCATAGTCCTCGCCATATCGATGAGCGTCCTGTTCTTCCTCTCTACCACACCATTTTGCTGAGGTGTGTAGGGAGCGGAGAACTCGTGCTTGATCCCCTCCTCCTCAAGGAACTCCTCCACTTGAAGATTCTTGAATTCGGACCCGTTGTCGCTCCTTATCTTCTTCACCTTGAGCTCAAACTCATTTTGAGCTCTCCTGAGGAAGCGCTTGAGGGTCCCTTGGGTTTCAGATTTATCCTGCAAAAAGAATACCCAAGTGAAGCGGGAAAAATCATCAACTATAACAAGACCATGTTGGGGGCCTTCGTCCTCCGAAGGTCCTCAAAAACATGATTTGACAATGTTTTCCAAGTGGATTATGTGAACAGGTATCTTCGGACTCAGAATTATGAATATGAAGCACGGCCAGGACGAAGCCTGAACCAGACGAAGGACGAGCGCAGCCGAAGCTGTGCACAGGGAAGCTTCGGCGCGATGGCAGAGGGGGGAACCGACTTAGAGATAAAAAGACTACGTGGGCCTTGACAGATTTCCATAAGTCATTAACAAATGTAATGGACATGGATGTAATTTTACGTGGGCTGCGTCCCGCGTCTATAAATAGATGAACAGTACTCCCGTACTGTACACGCTGACTTGACATTGGCATTTGCGTCACGCTTGTACTCTTTACCTTCTCTCAAGACCGAAGGTACATTTGTAATTTGTAATCATTTCTATTTCTCTGTGTTAATAAAATAGAAATGATTCTATGATTTACATTTCATGTTTTGTATGAATCCTTCGTTATTACTTGTTATATTTACGAAGGTGTGTCTCTTGTGACCTTCGTCCGGAACTCATTATTCCCGAAGGGGAATAATGTTTGATAGGACGAAGGGCCTTAACATTTAACACTTTTTATGTTGCCTTGTTCTTAATCCGAAGCATTTGAGAACAAGTCCCCAACATTGGCGCCCACCTCCGGTGAACTCACTTCCACTTCCACTTCGAGCTTTTTTGAACACCTTCGGAAGCTATAGACCTTCGCTATGGCGCCGAAGAAAGCTTCAGCGACTGGGGCTTCAGCACTGCAACCGCTGGACCACAACCAGGAGACCGTCTCTCTTCGGGAGGCCCGAAGCCAGAAGAGAAAGGCCGTTAGCCCGACGCTTCAGGAGGAAGAGCTAGATCAAGAAATCAGGGATATGGAGATGCTACATCAACAGGTGCAAAGGAAGAAGGAGAAGATGGCCCGGCTAGCTGAGTTGCAACGGCAGATAGACGAAGCCTCTGAGGAAGTCCGCCATCTTACCCATGATGAGCAAAACAGAAGGCCTCAGCAGAAAGACCTTCATCAGGAGGGCTTCGTCAATGAAGATGACTGGTATGACAATTTCCATCATGTAAATTTTGTTTTCGATGATGCTTCTCCTCTGTCCGCTGAGATGCAGGCTACACCTTGGCCTCCATCCTATAAGCCACCCCAGCTTCCCATGTTCGACGGCCACTCAGACCCGAAGCAGTTCTTGATGAGCTACGAAGCAACAGTGTCTTCGTATGGGGGCAATGCTGCAATCATGGCGAAGTCTTTCGTCATGGCCGTCAGGAATGTTGCTCAGACCTGGTACTCCTCACTTCGACCAGGAACGATCACCTCATGGCAGAAGCTGAAGGATATGTTGTTAACCAGCTTTCAAGGATTTCAGACGAAGTCGGTCTCTGCTCAAGCCTTGTTCCAGTGCACTCAGGACCATGAAGAATACCTTCAGGCGTATGTCAGAAGGTTCTTGCGTTTGAGGGCGCAGGCTCCAACGGTGCCCAATGAAATTGTCATCGAAGCCATGATCAAGGGGCTTCGTCCTGGACCTGCAGCCCAATACTTTGCCAGGAAGCCTCCTCAGACCCTGGAGAAGCTGCTCCAAAAGATGGACGAGTACATTCGTGCTGATAATGACTTTCGCCAAAGAAGGGAGGAGGCCTTCAGATTTTCTGAGATGACTAGGGGCTTCGGAGGAAGATTCTATCCGAGGCATGTCAGGTCCATTCACAACTCCACTCAAAATGATGACAAGGGGAGTCAGCAGAACAGGCCGCAGTGCTCCTCACAGGCTTCGGGGCAGCAGCAAACTTTCTTTCGGCCACCAGCTCCAAGAGGCAGAGGCGCCAGGGGCTTCGGCGGGAGATTTGGAGATCAACCAAGGAGGACATTTTGCTTATTCTGCGGTGAGAACAAGGGCCATACCACCAGGATGTGCCATGTTACCATCCAGAAGCAAAAGGAGCTAGCAGAAGCCGCAGCGCAACAGGGACAGCCGAAGCAGGTCATGCATACTGCTTCGTACCATCAGCCTTACATCCCGGAGTACGTGGGCAACCATCCTGCAGTTTCCGTAGCTTCGACAAGTCAACCTCAAGCTTCATGGCAACAGCCCCCGCCTCCACCTCCGCTGCAACAAGGCCAGCAGCCAGAAGGGAGCCAATATGTTCCGCACCAAAGGGATCTCAGAGAGCAATCCGAAGCCCGCACAGTCAACAGTACTGTGCCGGAGTCGAAGCACATTTATTGACAAATATCCTACTTTGATAGCAGTATTTTCCGTTTAAGTTCTGTTTTCGGTGTAATAAAGAACACTTCAGTTTTCATATAATAGTTTCATGGTTGGTTATCAGAAAAACCTATCTTCTCTACAGGCTTAAGTTGCTGAAGCTTAAAAATTTGCGGTAACAAGGAGGGTCTTCGGATTATTAAAAATTCTTCGAAGCAACAAAAAGTCGTTCTAAGGAGCGCAGAGTAAGTTGCCGAAGTTACAAAAAGCCGTTCCAAAGGGAGCGCAGTGTAAGTTTTTTGCTCCAAAGACGTTCCTAAGGGAATGCAGAGCATACAGCGAAAAGTCAACGCTGATACCGCCTAAGTAAAAGGCGAAGAAGCTCCAAAGACGTTCCTAAGGGAATGCAGAGCTTATACCGTCTAAGTAAAAGGCGAAGAAGCTCCAAAGACGTTCCTAAGGGAATGCAGAGCTTACGAATGTATTTTGTGTGTATCTTCGGAACAGACGTCATTTGCATAACATAACATCATCACATCATTCCGCATAGCATAAGCATCATACATCATGTTGCATACGGCAAAAGAAGGGCACACAGTATTAACCTTCGAAAGAATGATTTGAGAAAGGGCAAATTATGCAAAGTCACGAGGGAATACAATGATAATCTTCGGAAAATAGCTTCGGAGGCTGTTTTTACGAAGCATGTATGAGCTTCATCAGAGCAATATCAAAATTGTTTAGCTTCGGAGAATGCTTTCACGAAGCATGGATGTGATTTATCAGAACAGTTTTTACGGAGAATGTTTTCTTCACGAAGCATGAAAAGAAGGGAAGGTGTTTTTTCGCCGAAGGCTCAAAAATGGTATGTATGTAGAGTTTCATGCATCGTAAAGAATTGAATAATGAAAAGAAACTTGTATATTACATTCAAATGTACAAAATGTTACATAGATCACACTTTAACTGTTTTTCTAAATAGCATCTAGTCTTCTCTTAATACTGCTTCGGCGGCTTCATTTAGAAGTTGATCAACAACTTTGTCCATGATAGCTTCGGCCATTTGTTTAATTTCATCATCCCCTTTTGTGTGGGGGTCGGCAGTCGATCCAGCAGCTTCTGAGGGGAGAGAACATTTCTTCATTACTATTACAAATCGTGAGCAAAGTTTGAAATAAAAATTACAACACAATAAGAACGGCTAATTAATACCTAATTGCCTTTCGGGCTCTGTACTTCTTTCGGCAGCTTCTGCCACTTTCCTAGCATCATGGATGCCTTTTTCGCTCCTTTGGATGATTTCTTGCGCCATTCCTCGGCCGCCGTCGTTCCAGATATCAGTAAAAAATTTGCCACCAACAACGCTTGCTTCGGCCGAGGGGTCCTTGATGTCTTCGGAAGATAAGGCAGCTTCGGACTGAGCTAAAAATTTTACATGCCCGCAACCTTTCTTCTCTAAGACAGAAGCAATTCCTCTGGCGCCCGAAAAAGCGCAGATGTCGCCACGACTGCTCAGGATCTCCTCGAAGGCCTCTGCTTCGTGACTAATCCATTCCAGTGGACCTTCGGGATTACCTCGAGAGAAATTCTCTTCGCTGGAAAAGGCGCCCACGCTGGCGAAGCTGTTTTTAATTTTATTCACGCATTCTACAGATTTAACATAGCATTTTCTTTGAGAGGCACGAAGCTCCTTAACCCTTAACTCCAACTTATTCACCATATGATCACTAAGTTCTCGTTTTGTTTCCTCAAGCACACGTTCTTCTTTCACCCGGGCTAGTTGTTTCTGAAGATCTTTGATCTCGCGTTTCTGAGCTTCGGCCTGAATCTTTGCAGCAGCTTCGTCCTTTTTTATCTTGTCTGCTAGAGTAACCAGAATTTTGTCTTTTTCTAGAGCTTCGTTCCTCAGCTTTATAACTTCTGATCGTAGATTGTTGAATGCAATTTCATAACTCTCATCTTCGGCACTCTTTTGTGCTCTCAATGCGTTGCTCAGGATCAAACCCTATAAAAAAAAGAGAGAGTCTATATAATAATAAAGAAATGAATTACGTATTGTAAAATTTTTTCAAAAGTCTAATTCCCAGACCTTCAGGCTATTATATGCAAGACTATCCGCGAGATCTTCCTTCGTCATAGCGCATAACCCAGCTTCGAGCTTTGGGAAACCCATGCTTCTACCCATTTCCCGGCACACAGATAATTCTTTATTGTCTGGGAGGCAGTACAGGAAATCATCTTCGTTTGTCCCATTGAATACTACTGCCCCCTTCGGATATTTCAACTCTCTAGCATAATGATTCGCTTCATAGATTTCTTCTTCAGACAGTTTCTTCCCCGAAGCATGTCGCACGATGTAATTGCGTATGCTGGAGGAAGCTTCGGGGGCGGCAGTGTCAATTTCTTCAACTAAAGCTGGTTCTGATATTTTCTCGGATTGTTCTTTGGCGGGCTCTGAAGGCCCAGCTTCTGCTTCAGCTTCAGCTTGTTGTTTCGAAGCTTCCGTAGATGCTTCAGCGAGTTCAACAGACTCCTTTGCGGTTGTGCTTGAAGACTTAATTGTCTCCAAGACATCCAGTACGTTCACCATTCTTTTTCTTCTTGGGGTCACCGATGGGCCCTTTTGATTTTTTGTTGTGTCGACATTTGCTGAAGGACTTAAAATTTCTGATGATTTTGGCCCTTCAGTCTTCGGCTTTTCTACTGCTGAAGGCGCTTCAGTTTTCTCTACTGTCTTCGGCACTGAAGCTGGTTCTGTAGCTTCAGAGGCCAAAGAAATTTCACCAATAAATTCTGGCACTGTGGCCGGCTCAATAAAGCGTGTCCGATGGCTGAGCACCTTCATCTTTTTCCTTTGAGGCGCTGGCTCACTAGGGGCACTTGTGGTAGCTTCTGTCGCAGGAGAAGCATTTTTCCTTTTGCGACCCAATACCGGATAATGATAGTCAGGGTAGATAAACCCGACTGCGTCAAACACACGGTTGAGCCTTTTCTTCTTTCGGCCTCCGAAGGCTGCTGATAGCGCAGTATTTTCAGCCTTCGAGTATGCCCCAAGCAGCTCGTCACTTAATGTTTCAATGCTTTTTAACCAGTCATCATCAGGTTCAACGAATTTATCTGCATATTTGAATGTGTATTTTAGTCTGACCAATCCGCCTTCGTCGGATTCTTTAATGGTCTCCTTTGGCATTTCCCATTTTTCTGCAAGTGGCCATACCCTGAAGGCAATGTGCTCTTGGACCAAGTCCCTTGTCCCAATGAAGGAGCAGACTACGCCGAAGGCTCTTTGGCACTCCTCAGCTGCTTCGTCCATTTCAACCTTCGGCCTTCGAAGTCCGAAGCGTTGCCAGATGGGGTGCATAATGATACTTTTAACATTTTCTTGCGCTGTTAAGTCATTCTTCACATAGAACCACTCTGTCATCTAGGCTCCGGGCCACCTCTTCCGAAAGGTCGGCACAGGGCAGCTTGACCCGGAGCGGGCACCGAAGCTATAACACCCAAAATTGTTGTGGTATTGTTCTTTTCCCCAGGGCTTCGTCTCGTATAATAACTCATGAATATTGCAGAAACTTTTAGCGTTTGGTTCCAAACCTTGGCTTCTCACAGCCCAGACAAACATCCCCATTCTTATGATAGCTTCAGGAGTCAGTTGATGAAGGTAGACTTGAAATGTTTTCAGTACATCAATAACAAAGTTGCTCAGGGGGAATCGAAGCCCAGCCTTGAGAAAGCTTCGGAAGATTACAACTTCATCTTCTTCGGGGGTGGGAGAAGTCTTTTCTCCAGCGTCAGCCCTCACAATAGATATATCTCGAAAATACCGCCCCCTCATATTATCAATATGACTCTGCTTGATGTTGGTTTTCCCGAAAACCGTGTGACTTGGCCGCCATGGTCGATCTTCGGCCTCTTCCCCACCACTTTCTACGTCATAGCTGTCGCTGTCACCAGTATCTTCGGACAAACCTTCGAGAATCTCCTTGGTGATTTTCTCTGTATTGGTCTCCGCCATCGCAATCAGGAACCCCAGATTCTTCTCTTCCTCGAGACTCAGCTTCGTCTCCGCAGGAATCTTCTTGCCTTCAGACATCTTCGGAAATACTAAAAAACTGTTTTCAAGGCCGAAGCTTCGAAATCAAAAAGGTCACCAATCTTAATGCACAAGAGCTAAAAATTTAGTGGACCGAAGCAGATGGCAAGTGTGCGTACCAAATGAGTTGGCGGTGTGATCTTATTTATACCCCCAGGGCGTTGAAAATCGAAAGACCCACTTGTCAGTGAATGTTGCTATTCTAGCAAAGGGAAGGTGTTTTTTTGGACCTTCGGCTCAAGGCCTTCGTCCATATCGCAATCTGAATTTATTATTAACAAATTAATATTGCGAGGGGCTACTGTTGGGGGCCTTCGTCCTCCGAAGGTCCTCAAAAACATGATTTGACAATGTTTTCCAAGTGGATTATGTGAACAGGTATCTTCAGACTCAGAATTATGAATATGAAGCATGGCCAGGACGAAGCCTGAACCAGACGAAGGACGAGCGCAGCCGAAGCTGTGCACAGGGAAGCTTCGGCGCGATGGCAGAGGGGGGAACCGACTTAGAGATAAAAAGACTACGTGGGCCTTGACAGATTTCCATAAGTCATTAACAAATGTAATGGACATGGATGTAATTTTACGTGGGCTGCGTCCCGCGTCTATAAATAGATGAACAGTACTCCCGTACTGTACACGCTGACTTGACATTGGCATTTGCGTCACGCTTGTACTCTTTACCTTCTCTCAAGACCGAAGGTACATTTGTAATTTGTAATCATTTCTATTTCTCTGTGTTAATAAAATAGAAATGATTCTATGATTTACATTTCATGTTTTGTATGAATCCTTCGTTATTACTTGTTATATTTACGAAGGTGTGTCTCTTGTGACCTTCGTCCGGAACTCATTATTCCCGAAGGGGAATAATGTTTGATAGGACGAAGGGCCTTAACATTTAACACTTTTTATGTTGCCTTGTTCTTAATCCGAAGCATTTGAGAACAAGTCCCCAACAGACCATACTTACTTCCTCCTATACTTAGATAGGCGACGGGTCCGAAGAGGTCCATATGAAGCATCTCCAAGGGTCTTGATGTGGTCATCACATTTTTGGTGTGATGAGAGCCTCCCACCTGTTTCCCTGCTTGACAAGCTGCACAAGGTCTATCTTTTTCGAAATGTACATTAGTTAGACCTATCACGTGTTCTCCCTTTAGAAGCTTGTGGAGGTTCTTCATCCTCACATGTGCTAAGCGGCGATGCCACAGCCAGCCCATGCAAGTCTTAGCAATTAAGCATGCATCTAGACCGGCCTCTTCTTTTGCAAAATCAACCAAATAAAGTTTGTCGTCTAGTACACCCTTAAAAGCTAGTGAACCATCACATCTTCTAAAGACAGACACATCTACATTTGTGAAAAGACAATTATATCCCATTTTGCATAATTGACTAATAGATAACAAATTATATCCAAGCGACTCAACTAAAATCACATTAGAAATAGAGTGCTCAGATGAAATAGCAATTTTGCCTAACCCTTTTACCTTGCCTTGGTTCCCATCACCGAATATTATTGAATCTTGGGGATCCTTGTTCTTGACGTAGGAAGAGAACATCCTCTTTTCCCCCGTCATGTGGTTTGTGCATCCGCTGTCGATAATCCAGCTTGAACCCCCAGATGCATAAACCTGCAAGGCAAATTTAGGCTTGGGTCTTAGGTACCCAACTCTTGTTGGGTCCTACAAGGTTAGTCACAAATTTCTTAGGGACCCAAATGCAAGTTTTATCTCCCTTGCATCTTGCCCCTAACTTCCTAGCAATCACTTTCTTATTTTTCCTATAAATGGCAAAAGAAGCATTGCAAGCATGATATATTGTAGATGGTTCATTAACTTTCCTAGGAACATTAACAACATTTCTCCTAGGCATATTATGAACAACATTTCTCCTACCAACATTTCTATCATGCGCATAGGAAGAACTAGAGGCAAACATGGCATGAGAATCGAAAGCATCATATGCATTATAACTCCTATAAGCATTTCTAGATTGTCTCCTGTCATGGTACATAAAAGCATGGTTCTTTTGCACACTATTAGCCATAGGGGCCTTCCCTTTCTCCTTGGCGGAGATGGGAGCCTTATGGCTTGTTAATTTCTTGGCTTCTCTCTTGAAGCCAAGACCATCCTTAATTGAGGGGTGTCTACCAATCGTGTAGGCATCCCTTGCAAATTTTAATTTGTCAAATTCACTCTTGCTAGTCTTAAGTTGAGCATTAAGACTAGCTACTTCATCATTTAGTTTGGAAATGCACTCTAGGTGTTCACTACAAGTATCAACATTAAGATTTTTACACCTAGTGCAAACATGTTCTACACAAGAGTTAGATTTGCTAGCTACTTCTAGTTTAGCATTCAAATCATCATTAACACCTTTTAAAGTAGCAATGGTTTCATGACAAGTAGATAGTTCATAAGAAAGCATTTCATTTCTTTTAACTTCTAAAGCATGAGCTTTTTGTGCCTCTACAAATTTGTCATGTTCTTCATACAACAAATCCTCTTGCTTTTCTAAAAGTCTATCCTTTTCATTCAAGGCATCAATTAACTCATTAATTTTGCCAATTTTAATTCTATCCAAACCTTTAAATAAACTAGAATAGTCTATCTCATCGTCATCACTAGAATCATCACTTGAAGAAGCATAAGTGGTATCCCGAGTACATACCTTCTTCTCCTTCGCCATGAGGCACGTGTGATGCTCGTTGGGGAAGAGGGATGACTTGTTGAAGGCAGTGGCGGCGAGTCCTTCATTGTTGGAGTCGGAGGAGGAGCAATCCGAATCCCACTCCTTTCCAATATGTGCCTCGCCCTTGGCCTTCTTGTAATTCTTCTTCTTTTCCCTCTTGTTTCCTTTTTCCTGGTCACTATCATTATCGGGACAGTTAGCAATAAAATGACCAAGCTTACCACATTTGAAGCATGAGCGCTTCCCCTTTGACTTGGTCTTGCTTGGCTGTCCCTTGCGACCTTTAAGCGCTGTCTTGAAGCGCTTGATGATAAGGGCCATCTCTTCATCATTGAGCCCTGCTGCCTCAACTTGCGCCACCTTGCTAGGTAACACCTCCTTGCTTCTCGTTGCCTTGAGAGCAACGGGTTGAGGCTCATTGATTGGACCATTCAGTGCGTCGTCCACGTACCTCGCCTCCTTGATCATCATTCGCCCGCTTACGAATTTTCCAAGGACTTCTTCGGGCGACATTTTGGTGTACCTGGGATTCTCACGAATATTATTCACCAAATGTGGATCAAGAACGGTAAAGGACCTTAGCATTAGTCGGACGACGTCGTGGTCCGTCCATCGCGTGCTCCCGTAGCTCCTTATTTTGTTGATAAGGGTCTTGAGCCAGTTGTATGTTTGGGTTGGCTCCTCGCCCCTTATCATCGCAAATCTTCCGAGCTCGCCTTCTATCAACTCCATCTTGGTGAGCAAGGTGACGTCATTCCCCTCATGAGAGATCTTGAGGGTGTCCCAGATTTGCTTGGCATTGTCCAAGCCACTCACCTTATGGTACTTGTCCCTGCACAAAGAGGCTAACAACACAGTAGTAGCTTGTGCATTTCTATGAATCTGTTCATTAATAAAAATGGGACTATCCGAGCTATCAAATTTCATTCCATTCTCGACAATCTCCCATATGCTTGGATGGAGAGAGAACAGGTGACTACGCATTTTGTGGCTCCAAAATCCGTAGTCCTCCCCATCAAAGTGTGGAGGCTTGCCGAGAGGAATGGAGAGCAAATGTGAATTTGAACTTTGAGGAATACGCGAATAATCGAAAGAAAAGTTTGAGTTAACCGTCTTTCGTTTGTCGTAGTCGTTGTCGTCGTTGTCCTTATGGGAAGAAGTGGACTCATCACTGTCGTCGTAGTATACGATCTCCTTGATGCGTCTTGTCTTCTTCTTCTTTCCATCTTTGCGTCTGTGGCCCGAGCCCGAGTCGGTAGGCTTGTCATCCTTAGGCTCGTTGATGAAGGACTCCTTCTCTTTATCGTTGATCACGATTCCCTTCCCCTTAGGATCCATCTCTTCGGGCGATTAGTCTCTTCGTGAAGAGAACGACTTTGATACCAATTGAGAGCACCTAGAGGGGGGGGGGTGAATAGGTGATCCTGTAGAACTTGAAACTTAAGCCACAAAAACTTGGTTAAGCGTTAGCACAATAATCACCAAGTGGCTAGAGAGGAGTCTCAACAAAACACAATAACCACAAGAGATCAATCACAGAGATGGCACGATGGTTATCCCGTGGTTCGGCCAAGACCAACGCTTGCCTACTCCATGTTGTGGCGTCCCAACGAACGAGGGTTGCAATCAACCCCTCTCAAGCGGTCCAAAGACCCACTTGAATACCACGGTATTTTGCTTGCTTTTCTTAATCCCGTTTGCGAGGAATCTCCACAACTTGGAGCCTCTCGCCCTTACACTTGAAGTTCACAAAGAAGCACGGAGCAAGGGAGGGATTAGCAACTCACACAAGACACAAAGATCATAGCAAATACGCACACACACAAGACCCAGACTTAAGCTCAAGAGACTAGCACACTAGAACGGAGCTCAAATCACTAGAATGTCCAATAAGTGCGCAAGGATGAAGTGTGAGTGATCAAGATTGCTCAAGGAATGCTTGGTGTTCTCCTCCATGCGCCTAGGGGTCCCTTTTATAGCCCCAAGGCAGCTAGGAGCCGTTGAGAGCAATTCTGGAAGGCAGATCTTGCCTTCTGTTGACTGGCGCACCGGACAGTCCGGTGCACCACCAGACACTGTCCGGTGCAGATATCCTTCCTTATTTGGCGAAGCCGACCGTTGGAGTCTGAGAGCCGTTGGCGCACCGGACACTATCCGGTGCACATCGGACAGTCCGGTGCACCAATGTGACCGATGGCTCGGCCATGCGTCACGCGCGGAATCCTCGGCCGACCGTTGCCCCGGCTGACTGTTGACTCACCGGACAGTCCGGTGCACCACCGGACAGACCGGTGAATTTTAGCCGTACGCCGTTAATCATCTCCCGAGAGCGACGAGTTCGCCTGTGAACGGCTCACCGGACAGTCCGGTGCGCCACCGGACAGTCTGGTGAATTATAGCCGTACGCCGTCGTCGAAGTCCCGAGAGCAGCCTGTTCGCCAGAGCCAGCCTAGCGCACCGGACACTGTCCGGTGCACCCAGACTGAGCAGACTTTGGCTGAACAAAGCCATCTCTTTTCCAACTCAATTTTTCCTGTTTCCAGCACTTAGATGCAATACATTAGTCCATAAAACAATGTACTAAGTCTAGAAACATACCTTTTGACTTGATTTGCACTTAGGTTCAACCGGTTTCCACCAGGGGAAAACCGGTTGAGTGGCCTACTCAGCCGGTTTACTCAACCAGTTTCCAGATATTGCCCAGAAGGGCTATAATAGCACTTAGCAAATATGACATGAGTGATTTTAATGATAGAAATGTTATTTCTCATTTCATATTGCTCAAACAATCAATTTACATCCATCAAATTTGATCAAAATTTTAGTTATTAAGACACGTTTCGAGAATCCAAGATATTTAGCTCACTCCTAAGAAAACAAAACCTAGTCTCATCAAGGGGTTTTGTGAAGATATCGGCTAGTTGATTTTCGGTGCTCACATGAAACAATTCGATATCTCTTTTGGCTTCGTGGTCTCTCAAGAAATGGTGTCTGATGTCAATATGTTTAGTTCTAGAGTGTTGCACCGGATTGTTTGCAAGTTTTATGGCACTTTCATTGTCACACAAAAGTGGAATTTTGTTAAACTCACAACCAAAATCTCTAAGGGTTTGCTTCATCCATAACAACTGTGCACAACATGTCCCAGCTGCTATGTACTCAGCTTCTGCAGTGGAAAGTGCAACACAATTTTGTTTCTTGGAACTCCATGACACTAAGGACCGCCCAAGGAATTGGCAAGTCCCAGTAGTGCTTTTTCGATCTACTTTGCAACCAGCATAATCTAAGTCAGAGTAGCCAAGCAAATCGAAAAGGGAGCCTTTGGGATACCATAATCCTAGGTTTTGGGTGTGGACTAAGTATCTTAGAATTCTCTTAACGGCTACAAGATGGCAATCTTTAGGGTTTGCTTGAAAACGTGCACACATGCAAACACTCAACATTATATCAGGTCTAGATGCACATAAGTAAAGTAGTGATCCTATCATTGATCTATATAATTTTTGATCTACAGGTTTACCTTCCTCATTTAGGTCGAGATGTCCATTTGATGACATTGGAGTCTTGGCGTGTTTTGCTTTTTCCATGCCAAACTTCTTGAGCATATCTTGTGTATATTTGGTTTAGCATAGAAAAGTACCTTCCTTGAGCTGTTTGACTTGAAATCCCAGGAAGTATTTAAGCTTGCCCATCATAGACATCTCAAACCTGTTCGTCATTACTTTGCTAAACTCTTCACAAAATTTTTCATTAGTACTACCAAATATAATGTCATCAACATATATTTGGCACACAAATAATTCATTGTCAACTTTGCGAGTAAATAATGTAGAGTCAGCTTTTCCTATTGTAAACCCATTCTTAATTAAAAAATCTTTAAGACAGTCATACCAAGCTCTAGGGGCTTGTTTAAGCCCGTAGAGTGCCTTGTGAAGTAGATAAACATGATTTGGCTTCTTTGGATCTTCAAAACCCGGTGGTTGCTCCACATATACCCTCTCTTGTAGTGGTCCATTTAGAAATGCGCTCTTGACATCCATTTGATATAGCTTGAAATCATGGTTAGTAGCATAGGCAATTAATATTCTAATTGATTCTAACCTTGCTACCGGCGCATATGTTTCACCAAAATCAAGTCCTTCCACTTGAGTGTAGCCTTGGGCAACCAACCGTGCTTTGTTTCTTGTAACCACGCCATGTTCATCTTGTTTGTTCCTAAAGACCCATTTAGTCCCAATCACATTTTGTTTGGGTCTTTGGACTAAGGACCAGACTTCATTCCGGGTGAAGTTGTTCAACTCCTCTTGCATGGCAATTATCCAATCCGAATCACCCAATGCTTCTTCAACCTTAAGTGGCTCAAGAGAGGAAACAAACGAGTAAAATTCACAAAAATTTGCTAAACGAGATCGAGTTGTTACCCCTCTCCTGATGCTACCCAGGATGTTGTCCACCAGATGATCTCTTTGAATAGTGTGATGAACTCGAGGATGAGGCACTGATGGTTGTCTTTGAATTTGTTCCTCCTCATCATCTACTTGATCAATAGCCACTTCACCATCAATACTTTCATGTTCATCTTCTACCACCGTTGACATCCTTTGGGGTTGATGATTTTCTTCAAGATTTGGATGACTTGAGGTTGATGGGTTTGCTTGGGTGGAGGATTTGTCACCCACCACCTTTGCACCCACATCAAAAACCTCATTGGTCATCCATAAAGTTCCTTCATC
The DNA here is from genome assembly GCA_029449295.1 of Zea luxurians. Taxonomy (NCBI): domain Eukaryota; kingdom Viridiplantae; phylum Streptophyta; class Magnoliopsida; order Poales; family Poaceae; genus Zea; species Zea luxurians. Next base: position 6,596,916 of record JAOPSE010000016.1, read on the forward strand.
ATCATCCTTCTCTTGAGGTCTTACCTCACCTATTGCAAGTCTCTTTATAGCCTCACAAGGTGGTTCTTCATTCCCTGCAGTGCCATTAGAAACGTGCCCTTGCGAGCCATTAGACTCATCAAATGTCACGTATGTCGCTATTTCAACAAGACCGGTGGTATTGTTGAAAACGCGATATCCATGCGCAATTGATGCATAACCAAGCAAGAAACCCTCGTCCACTCTAGGAGCAAACTTTGAGCTCTTGACTTTCTTGTTAAGAATAAAACATTTACAACCAAATACTCTAAAATAATCAACTTTAGGTTTGTTACCAGTGAGAAGTTCATAAGCTGTCTTCTTGTAGATCTTATGAAGATAGAGACGGTTGATTGCATGACAGGCAGTGTTGACCGCCTCTGCCTAAAAGTTGTCAGGTGTCTTGTACTCATCTAACATAGTTCTAGCAGCTTCAATTAGAGTTCGATTCTTTCTTTCCACAACACCATTTTGTTGTGGAGTGTAAGGAACCGAAAACTCATGTTTGATTCCTTCTTCATCTAAGAATTCTTCAACACCTGTGTTCTTGAATTCCGTCCCATTATCACTCCTCACTTTCTTGATTTTGAGCTTGTTGGGGACTTGTTCTCAAATGCTTCGGATTAGGAACAAGGCAACATAAAGTGTTAAATGCTAAAGTCCTTCGTCCTTCGAAACATTATGCCCCTTCGGGAAATAATGATTCTAAGACGAAGGTCATAAGAAACGTACCTTCGTAAATATAATAAGTAATGACGAAGGATTCATATAAAGTGTGAAATATAAACATCAACATAGAATCATTTCTATTTTATTAACATGGAGAAATAGAAATGATTTCGAATTACAAATGTACCTTCGGTCTTGAGAGAAGGTAGAAAGTACAAGCGTGACGCAAAAGCGAATGCCAAGTCAACGTGAACAGTACGGGAGTACTGTTCACCTATTTATAGACGTGGGACGCAGCCCACATAAAATTACATTCATGTCCATCACATTCGTCAATGACTTATGAAAATCTGTCAAGGTCCACGTAGTCTTTTCATCTCTAAGTCGGTTCCCCCCTCTGCTATCGCGACGAAGCTTCCCTGCGCACAGCTTCGGCTGCGCTCGTCCTTCGTCTGGTTCAGGCTTCATCCTGGCCGTGCTTCATATTCATAATTCTGAGTCCGAAAATACCTGTTCACATAATCCACTTGGAAAACATTGTCAAATCATGTTTTTGAGGACCTTCGGAGGACGAAGGCCCCCAACAGTAGCCCCTCGCAATATTAATTTGTTAATAATAAATTCAGATTGCGATATGGACGAAGGCCTTGAGCCGAAGGTCCGAAAAAACACCTTCCCTTTGCTAGAATAGCAACATTCACTGACAAGCGGGGTCTTTCAATTTTCAACGTCCTGGGAGTATAAATAAGATCACACCGCCAACTCATTTGGTACGCACACTTGCCATCTGCTTCGGTCCACTAAATTTTTAGCTCTTGTGCATTAAGATTGGTGACCTTTTTGATTTCGAAGCTTCGTCCCTGAAAACAGTTTTTTAGCATTTCCGAAGATGTCCGAAGGCAAGAAGATCCCTGCGGAGACGAAGCTGAGTCTCGAGGAAGAGAAGAATCTGGGGTTCCTGATTGCGATGGCGGAGACCAATACAGAGAAAATCACCAAGGAGATTCTCGAAGGTTTGTCCGAAGATACTGGTGACAGCGACAGTTATGATGTAGAAAGTGGTGGGGAAGAGGCCGAAGATCGACCATGGCGGCCAAGTCACACGGTTTTCGGGAAGACCACTATCAAGCAGAATCATATTGATAATATGAGGGGGAGGTATTTTCGAGATGTATCTATTGTGAGGGCTGACGCTGGAGAAAAGACTTCTCCCACTCCCGAAGAAGATGAAGTTGTAATCTTCCGAAGCTTTCTGAAGGCTGGGCTTCGATTCCCCCTGAGCAACTTTGTTGTTGAGGTACTGAAAACATTTCAAGTCTACCTTCATCAACTTACTCCCGAAGCTATCATAAGAATAGGGATTTTTGTCTGGGCTGTGAGAAGCCAAGGTTTGGAACCAAACGCTAAAAGCTTCTGCAATATTCACGAATTGTTATATGAAACGAAACCCTGGGGAAAAGAACAATATCACAACAATTTTGGGTGCTATAGCTTCGGTGCCCGCTCTGGGTCAAGCTGCCCTGTGCCGACCTTTCGGAAGAGATGGCCCGGAGCCTGGATGACAGAGTGGTTCTATGTGAAGAATGACTTAACAACGCAAGAAAATGTGAAGAGTATTATTATGCACCCCATCTGGCAACGCTTCGGACTTCGAAGGCCGAAGGTTGAAATGGATGAAGCAGCCGAGGAGTGCCAAAGAGCCTTCGGCGTAGTCTGCTCCTTCATTGGAACAAGGGACTTGGTCCAAGAGCACATTGCCTTCAGGGTATGGCCACTTGCAGAAAAGTGGGAAATGCCGAAGGAAACCATTAAAGAGTCCGACGAAGGCGGACTAGTTAGGCTAAAATACACATTCAAGTATGCAGATAAATTTGTTGAACCTGATGATGACTGGTTGAAAAGCATTGAAACATTAAGTGACGAACTGCTTGGGGCATACTCGAAGGCCGAAAATACTGCACTATCAGCAGCCTTCGGAGGCCGAAAAAAGAAAAGGCTCAACCGTGTGTTTGACGCAGTCGGGTTTATCTACCCTGACTATCATTATCCGGTATTAGGTCGCAAAAGGAAAAATGCTTCTCCTGCAACAGAGGCTACCACAAGTGCCACTAGTGAGCCAGCACCTCAAAGGAAAAAGATGAAGGTGCTCACCCACCGAACGCGCTTTATCGAGCCGGCCACAGTGCCAGAATTTATTGGTGAAGCTTCTTTGGCCTCTGAAGCTACAGAACCAGCTCCAGTGCCGAAGACAGAAGAAAAAGCTGAAGCGCCTTCAGCAATAGAAAAACCGAAGACTGAAAGGCCAAAAACATCAGAAATCTTAAGTCCTTCAGCAAACGTTGAATCAACAAAAAATCAAAAGGGCCCATTGGTGACTCCAAGAAGAAAAAGAATGGTAAACGTATTGGATGTTTTGGAGACGATTAAGTCTTCAAACACAACCCCAAAGGTGTCTGTTGAACTCGCTGAAGCATCTACCGAAGCTTCAAAACAACAAGCTGAAGCTGAAGCTGGGCCTTCAGAGCCCACCAAGGAACAATCCGAAAAGATATCAGAACCAACCTTGGTTAAAGAAATTGATACTGCCGCTCCCGAAGCTCCCTCCAGCATACGTGATTACATCGTGCGACATGCTTCGGGGAAGAAGCTGTCTGAAGAAGAAATCTATGAAGCGAATCACTATGCTAGAGAGTTGAAGTATCCGAAGGGGGCAGTAGTATTCAATGGGACAAACGAAGATGATTTCCTGTACTGTCTCCCAGACAATAAAGAATTATCCGTGTGCCGGGAGATGGCTAGAAGCATGGGTTTCCCAAAGCTCGAAGCTGGGTTATGCGCTATGACGAAGGAAGATCTCGCAGATAGTCTTGCATATAATAGCCTGAAGGTTTGGGAATTAGACTTTTCGAAAAAAAATTTTACAATATGTAATTCATTCCTTTATTCTTATATAGACTCTCTTTTTTATAGGGCTTGATTCTGAGCAACGCATTAAGAGCCCAAAAAAGCGCCGAAGATGAAAGCTATGACATTGCATTTAACAATTTACGCTCCGAAGTTATCAAACTAAGAAACGAAGCTTTGGAAAAGGATAAGATTCTGCTTACATTAGTGGATAAAGTAAAGAAAGACGAAGCTGCTTCAAAAACCCAGGCCGAAGCCCAAAAGCGTGAAATTAAAGATCTTCAGAAACAGCTGGCTAGAGCTAAAGAGGAACGTGTGCTTGAGGAAACAAAACGAGAACTCAGTGATCATATGGTCAACAAATTGGAGTTAAGAGTTAAAGAGCTTCGTGCATCTCAGAGGAGATGTTATATTAAATCTGTAGAATGCGTGAAAAAGATAAAATCAAGCTTCGCCAGCGTTGGCGCCTTTTCTAGCGAAGAGAACTTTTCAAGAGGCAATCCCGAAGGTCCACTGGACTGGATTAGTCACGAAGCAGAAGCCTTCGAAGAAATTCTGAGCAGCCGCGGTGATATCTGTGCTTTTTCAGGCGCCAGGGGAGTTGCCGCTGTTTTGGAGAAAAAAGGTTGTGATCATATAAAATCCTTAGCTCAATCCGAAGCTGCCCTGTCCCCTGAAGACATCAAAGATCCCTCAACCGAAGCAAGCATGGTTGGCGGTAAATTCTTTACTGATATCTGGGACAATGGCGGCCGAGAAATGGCGCAAGAAATAATTCAAAGAAGCGAAAAAGGCATCCACGATGCTAGGAAAGTGGCCGAAGCTGCCGAAAAAAGTACAGAGCCCGAAAGACAATTAGGTATTAATTAGTCGTTCTTATTGTGTTGTAATTTTTATTTCAAACTTTGCTCACCGTTTGTAATAGTAACGAAGAAATGTTCTCTTCCCTCAGAAGCTGCTGGATCGACTGCCGACCCCCACACAAAAGGGGATGATGGAATTAAAGAAATGGCCGAAGCTATCATGGACAAAGTTGTTGATCAACTTCTAAATGAAGCCGCCGAAGCAGTATTAAGAGAAGACTAGATGCTATTTAGAAAAAACATTGAAATTGTGATCTATGTAACATTTTGTACATTTGAATGTAATATACAAGTTTCTTTTCATTATCCAATTCTTTACGATGCATGAAACTCTACATACATACCTTTTTGAGCCTTCGGCGAAAAAACACCTTCCCTTCTTTTCATGCTTCGTGAAGAAGACATTCTCCGTTAAAATTATTCTGATGAAACACGTTCATACTTCATGAAAACATTCTCCGAAGCTATACGATTTCGATATTGCTCTGATGAAGCTTGTCCATGCTTCGTAAAAATATTCTCTGAAACTATACAATTTCGATATTGCTTTCTCAAAGCATCCTTTCGAAGGTTGATACTGTGTACCCTTCTCTTGCAAAATGCAATATGATGTATGATGCTTATGCTATGCAAGATGATGTGATGATGTTATGTTATGCAAATGTCCTTTGTTCCGAAGATACACACAAAACTTATTCGTAAGCTCTGCATTCCCTTAGGAACGTCTTTGGAGCTTCTTCGCCTTTTACTTAGACGGTATAAGCTCTGCATTCCCTTAGGAACGTCTTTGGAGCTTCTTCGTCTTTTACTTAGACGGTATCAGCGTTGACTTTTCGCTGTAAGCTCTGCATTCCTTTAGGAACGACTTTTGAGCAGAAAACTTACACTGCGCTCCCTTTGGAACGGCTTTTTGTGACTTCATGAACTTACTCTGCGTTCCTTAGAACGACTTTCTGTTAATCCGAAGGATTTTTAATACTTCGAAGGTCCTCCTTGTTAACACAAAAACTTCATCAACTTAAGCCTGTGGAGAAAATAGATTTTCTTCGTGGGAAACAGCAAAATTATTACATGGAAACCATCAATGTTTTTTGCTACAGAGAATAGAACTGAGTGGAAAAGACTGCTATCAAAGGTAGGATATGTGTCAATAAATGTGCTTCGACTCTGGCACAGTGCTGTTGACTGTGCGAGCTTCGGATTGTTCTCTGAAGTCCCTTTGATGTGGCGCATATTGACTCCTTTCTGGCTGTTGACCCTGTTGCAATGGAGGTGGAGGCGGGGGGTGTTGCCAGGAAGCTTGAGGTTGACTTGCCGAAGCTACAGAAGCTGCAGGGTGGTTGTCTATGTATTGTGGGATGTAAGGCGGATGATACGAAGCAGTATGCATGACTTGCTTCGGCTGAACTTGTTGAGATGCAGCTTCGGCTATCTCCTTTTGCTTCTGGATTGTAATATGGCACGTCCTGGTGGTATGGCCCTTGCTTTCTCCACAGAACAAGCAAAACAATTTCCTTGGTTGGTCTCCGAATCTTCCGCCGAAGCCCCTGGCGCCTCTGCCTCTCGGAGCTGGTGGCCGGAAGGAAGCTTGTTGTTGCCCCGAAGCCTGTGAGGAGCACTGCGGTCTGCTCTGCTGACTCCCCTTATCATCATTCTGAGTGGAGCTGTGGATGGACCGGACATGCCTCGGGTAGTATCTTCCTCCGAAGCCCCTGGTCATTTCAGAAAATCTGAAGGCCTCCTCCCTTCTTTGGCGAAAGTCATTGTCAGCACGAATGTACTCATCCATCTTTTGGAGCAGTTTCTCCAGGGTCTGAGGCGGCTTTCTAGCAAAGTATTGAGCTGCAGGCCCAGGACGAAGCCCCTTGATCATGGCTTCGATAACAATTTCATTGGGCACCGTTGGTGCCTGCGCCCTCAAACGTAAGAACCTTCGGACATACGCCTGAAGGTATTCTTCATGATCCTGAATGCACTGGAACAAGGCTTGAGCTGTGACCGGCTTCGTCTGAAATCCTTGAAAGCTGGTCAATAACATATCCTTCAGCTTTTGCCATGAAGTGATCGTTCCTGGCCGAAGGGAAGAATACCAGGTCTGAGCAACACTCCTGACGGCCATAACGAAAGACTTTGCCATTACTGCAGCATTGCCACCATACGAAGACACTGTTGCTTCGTAACTCATCAAGAACTGCTTCGGGTCCGAATGGCCATCGAACATGGGAAGCTGGGGTGGCTTATAGGACGAAGGCCAAGGTGTAGCCTGCAGCTCAGCAGACAGAGGAGAAGCATCATCGAAAACAAAATTTCCATGATGGAAATTTTCATACCAGTCATCTTCGTTGAAGAAACCCTCCTGACGAAGGTCTTTTTGCTGAGGCCTTCGGTCTTGCTCATCATGGGTAAGATGACGGACTTCTTCAGAAGCTTCGTCTATCTGCCTTTGCAGCTCAGCTAGCCTGGCCATCTTCTCTTTTTTCCTCTGCACCTGTTGATGAAGCATTTCCATATCCCTGATTTCTTGGTCTAGTTCATCTTCCTGAAGCGTCGGGCTGACGGCCTTCCTCTTCTGGCTTCGGGCCTCCCGAAGAGAGACGGTCTCCTGGTTGGGGTCCAGTGGTTGTAGTGCTGCAGCCCCAGCCGCTGAAGCTTTCTTCGGCGCCATAGCGAAGGTCTATAGCTTCCGAAGGTGTTCACAAAACTCGAAGTGGAAGTGAGTTCACCGGAGGTGGGCGCCAATGTTGGGGACTTGTTCTCAAATGCTTCGGATTAGGAACAAGGCAACATAAAGTGTTAAATGCTAAAGTCCTTCGTCCTTCGAAACATTATGCCCCTTCGGGAAATAATGATTCTAAGACGAAGGTCATAAGAAACGTACCTTCGTAAATATAATAAGTAATGACGAAGGATTCATATAAAGTGTGAAATATAAACATCAACATAGAATCATTTCTATTTTATTAACATGGAGAAATAGAAATGATTTCGAATTACAAATGTACCTTCGGTCTTGAGAGAAGGTAGAAAGTACAAGCGTGACGCAAAAGCGAATGCCAAGTCAGCGTGAACAGTACGGGAGTACTGTTCACCTATTTATAGACGTGGGACGCAGCCCACATAAAATTACATTCATGTCCATCACATTCGTCAATGACTTATGAAAATCTGTCAAGGTCCACGTAGTCTTTTCATCTCTAAGTCGGTTCCCCCCTCTGCTATCGCGACGAAGCTTCCCTGCGCACAGCTTCGGCTGCGCTCGTCCTTCGTCTGGTTTAGGCTTCGTCCTGGCCGTGCTTCATATTCATAATTCTGAGTCCGAAAATACCTGTTCACATAATCCACTTGGAAAACATTGTCAAATCATGTTTTTGAGGACCTTCGGAGGACGAAGGCCCCCAACAGAGCTCAAACTCATTTTGAGCCCTTCTCATGAATTTCTTCAAGGTTTCTTGAGTTTCACCTTTATCACTTAAAAAGAAAACCCAGGTGAAACGAGAATAATCATCAACAATGACTAAACCATACTTACTACCACCAATGCTGATGTAAGCCACAGGTCCGAAGAGGTCCATGTGAAGAAGCTCCAGTGGCCTTTTTGTTGTAACCACATTCTTTGATTGATGTGGGACTCCATGTTGCTTTCCTGCTTGGCATGCGCCACAAACCCTATCTTTCTCAAACACAACATTTGTTAGTCCAATGATGTGACCATCCTTTTGAAGTTTGGCCAAGTTCCTCATGCCAACATGAGCTAGCCGGCGATGCCAAAGCCAACCCTTGTCAGATTTTGCCACTAAACAAGTCTCAGGCGTCACTCTACTTGTTGTGAAATCAACAAGATAGAGTTTGCCCTTCAAGCGACCTGTAAAGGCAACAGAGGAGTCCTCCCTTCTAAGGATCTTCACATCCACATCAGAGAATAAACAATTATAACCCATTCCACAAAGTTGTGAAACGGACAACAAATTATAGCTTAAAGAATCTACCAATAAAACATTTGAAAGTGATTGTTGGTCAGAGATAGGAATTTTACCAATACCAATCACCTTACTCTTGCCACTATCTCCAAACACAATTTCTTGTGCTTCTTGAGTTAGTTGCAATGAATGAAACATGTCTTCCTCCCCGGTCATGTGATTTGTACATCCACTGTCAAGCACCCAACTTGACCCACCAGAGGAGTAGACCTGCAAAACAAGTTTAGGCTATGCTTTTAGGTACCCAAATTGAATTGGGTCCTACAGTGTTAGTTATAGCCTTGGGTACCCACACACTTCTTTTCATGACTTTTCTTTTAGTGTAGGCACCCACATATTTCACAACCAATTTCCCTAAATCCCAAGTCAACATATAATCACAAAGATAAGAGTGGGAAATGGGAGCATTAAATTTTTGTCCACTTGAGGATCCCACTTCCTTCATCTTACTCTTTGTGGAACTCAAGTTTACCTTTACCTGAGGTGACTTGTCATTTGAGGAGTGAATCCTCCCCAAGGCATCATATAGGGTGGTTCCCTCTATGAACTTGGGGGATCTCCACCCCTTATGCACTGTGCTAGGGTTTTCCTTGGATGAGTTGAACACAAGCCCCCTTCTTCCATTGTTGGGCTTAAGGGACTTGTACTTGGGTTCAACTTTCTTTAACCCATCATTGCTAGAGCATCTTTTCAAAATTCCTTTGACCTTCACCTGTGGGCTATTCTTCCTTGCATGGTTAGTTAGACAACAAGAAGCATGATATTTGGCACAATGTTTGCAAGAATTATCATTTGAGGAGCTAGACTTAGATTCAATTACTAAAGATGAGGCATTGATGTTCTTGCAATTTTCAAGTTGCACTTGAAGTTCTTGATTTTGAACATTCAAGCTTAACATGCTTGTTTCAAGTGCATTCTTTTCATTTGCAAGATTAGCTATAGAGGTTTTCATATTAATTACTTCTTTATCTTTATTCTCTATAGTTATCTTGACTAAAGAGGCTTCCTTAGTCAAGACATCTAGCATTTCATCTTTATTGTGAATCAACTCTTGAAGCTCTAGGTTTCTTTCCTTTTCAAGGATAAGCAAGTCTTCTTGAGCATCAAGAGTTGCTTTTCTTTTATCTAGCTTCTCCATTAACTTGGTGATAACATTGTATCCATTCAAGCCAAATTCCTTAATCATTTTATTTTTCATGGCAATTTGATCATCATCATCATCATTTGGAAAATCATTACTAAATAAGGTTACCTTATCTCCCTTTGCCATGAGGCAAGTTGGAGTGTAGGAGTCGTCTTGTAGGTTGGTGAAGAGTTGCGCGCTTGATGTAGATTGGATGGCCACATTTGCCACCACTTCCTCTTCCTCGGAGCTAGAACTCTCTTCATCGGAGTTCCATTCTTCACCAATATGGGCTTGACCATATTTCTTCTTCTTGAAGTATCCCTTGGTCTTGCCTCCCTTTTTAAACTTGTCCTTCTCGTATTCCTTCTTGACTTCTTGTTCCTTCTTGTTAGGACAATCCACTATGAAATGACCGGTTTGGCCACATTCATAGCATGCCCTCTTCTTTCCTTTTCTTTGGAACTTGTCATTCTTCCTTACAAATTTCTTGAATGTTTTGATGAACATAGCTATGTCTTCATCACTTGAGCTATCTTCATCACTTGAGGTCTCGACCACTTTCTTTGCTTTGTGGTCTTTGTTCTTCTTGGGGTTGTCTTGTTCATTTGTGATCAAGGCATGAGAGGCTCTTGTCTTGATGGGGGCTTCTTCGGACTCGTGTTGTTGAATTTTTGCAAACAATTGATGAGGCATCATATCCTCATAGTCATCACGATCCCTTATCATCCTTGCAAGACTCTTATCCTTTTCTTTATAAGCTCTCATGAATAATCTTGTGACCTTTGAGTCACTCCAATCTTCACTCCCAAGTACTCTTATTTTGTTGACCAACACCATCAACCGATCAAAGAGTGATTGAAGCGACTCACCCTTTGTCCAATCATATCTTGCAAGCTCACTTTCCAATGCTTCAACTCTATGTCTCTTAGCTTTGGGATCTCCTTCATGTGACATTTTAAGAATATTCCAAATGTCACGGGCATCTTCTCTTCCTTGAACTTTCCGGTATTCTTCCGGACAAAGACTTCCTTTAATTATGCTCACTGCTTGAGCATTGCGATGAATCTCTTGCATCATTTCTGGAGTCATCTCTTCTCCTTGGGCAGGCTTATACATACCTACATTAACAATCTCCCAAAGACTAGGATGTACACCGATTAAATGCGACTTCATCTTATCGGCCCACTCGTCATAGTTCAACTCACTAAGAGTTGGTAACTTTCCAAGTGGGGCGGAAGAGAAGTTGGGAATAAAATTTCTAGAGTAATCGAATTGAACTTTACTAAACTCGTTACCTTTGCTTTTGGTAGATGATTCTTCGGTGTTGAGACTTACCTTGCTCAACACCTTCGACACCAAAAGATCCACTAGGTCGTCATTGTAATCAAATTTTCCTTTACCTTTGTCTTCTTCGGCCTTTCTTCTTGATTCTTCTTCTTCGGCCTTTTTCTTAGCATCTTCCTCTTTCATCTTGAGGAACATCCTCTCGGCGATCTTCATGGCGAGGTCGAGGACCTTGGGGTCCACTTCCTCACCGGAGGATGTGACGGGAATATCCTCGAGGATAGGATCCACATGGTCCCGTTGAGTAGACATGATCGCTTCCTCATGCGGTTAAGCGTAAAATGAGGTACGAGGCTTTGATACCAATTGAAAGTAGCCTAGAGAGGGGTGAATAGGCTACACCTGAAAATTTTCACTAAAAACTTCGAGATAGGTTAAATTAAAGTTGCACTGGTGCAAACCGGTTCAGTCGATTTTAATTACAACTGAACAAGTTTGAACCTGCTCAACTTAAATTAGGTAATCTGTTAAACAAATACGAAGTAGTGAAGAATATAAGACTTGCCCTACACAAAATCTACTCGAACGAATAATTTGAACCAACCAATGAATTTAAAGCGCTTGATAAGAACACACAAGAACACACGATATAACCTGAGGTTCGGCAACCACCACAAAGGTGTCCTACTCCTCGTTGAGGAACCCACAAAGGGCTGGGTCTTTTCCAACCCTAATCCTCCACAAACCGACCACAAAGGTCAAGGCAATCTCTTCTCAAATCAGCTCAAAGAGCGGGTGATACAAACTTCTTGGGGTCGTCCACAAATTTGGAGACTCCCAAGCAACCTCTAACCGTCAAGGAACACGAGGTTCCAAGAGTAACAAATCCGCACAAGGTTAAGTTTGCAACGAGCTCAAGAACAAAGAGAAAGGGAGAATCAAGATGAAATTGACAGCGAGTTCGATCGAGTTCACCTCACACCAAGGGTCCTTCAAATGATTGAAGGAGATGCGATTGCGGGTGTGAAAGGTGAAATGAATGCGCTTGTTTGAAGGTTGGTCAGCCAAGAATTCGTGGGAGAGGCAGGAGTAAATGAGAGAGAGAGTGTGAGGGGGTATATAAAGGATCCCCCAAAAGCTGGCAGCCGTTGGGAGAAAAAGAGTAAAAACCGGTTGAACCGGTTTTCAGACCGGTTGAACCGGTTTCTACCAGGGGGATCCCGGTCCACTGAGCTACTCAGCCGGAGACTCAACCGGTTTCAAAACCGGCTGAGTAAGGAAAAATTTCGGCTCAACCGGTTTTCAAAAAATATCTGCAACAACTTTTCTGACAGCTCTAACTGTCAGACAAGTCAGAGCAGAGGTGGCAGGTGAACAGTACCAAAACCGGTTGAACCGGTTTCAGGACCGGTTGAACCGGTTTTGGGGGCTGAAACCAAATTTTGAGTATTTTGAAGAGAACAAAAGTGGAGTCTTTGTGGGAAGTAAAATTTGTTTTTCTAAAGGGCATTCATGATCTGGAAAAAAAGTTCTCCAAGATGTTTTTCAAAAGATTTTGAACTTGGCTCGTTGCACAACTTACTTAACCGTCGCGGATCCCTCTTAATTGTACGGCGATTCCTATGACTCAAGAATTATAAATTTAGCACCGCCATTGTTTCTAAGCACTTGGAGCACACCATTTGATGTGGAATTTTAAATCCGCTGTGCTTTATACTTTTATGCTCGTAAGATCTGTGCTTCTCCTGTCTGTAGAATTACTATGTACATGCTAGGAGCAAACTTGTTAGAATCTCAGTTTGTTTTGTCATTAATCACCAAAACCCTCAATTAGGGTTGATTGCACTTACAGCACCGGACAGTCCGGTGCGCCACCGGACACTGTCCGGTGCGCCAGCCACGTCACCCAACCGTTAGGGTTCGATCGTTGGAGCTCTAACAGCCTAGGCCACCGGACAGTCACTGTTCACTGTCCGGTACGCCTTCTGGCGCCTGCTCTGACTCAGCGCGTGCAGACGCACTGTTCACTGTTCACTGCTGCTTTTCCAAGTGACCGTTGGCGCAGTAGTCGTTGCTCCGCATGGCACATCGGACAGTCCGGTGCTACACCAGATAGTCCGGTGAATTAGAGCGGAGTGGCTCTCCAAAAACTCGAAGCTGAGCAGTTCAGAGTTGATCTCCCTGGTGCACAGGACACTGTCCGGTGGCACACCGAACAGTCCGGTGCGCCAAACCAGGGCAGCCTTCGGTTGGATTTGCTCCTTTCTTTTTGAACCCTATCTTGGACTTTTTATTGGTTTGTGTTGAACCTATGGCACCTGTAGAACATATAATCTAGAGCAAACTAGTTAGTCCAATTGTTTGTGTTGGGCAATTCAACCACCAAAATTATTTAGGAAAAGGTTTGACCCTATTTCCCTTACAAAAACAATCAACAGTTGGATACCCGTGTCTGCTTCTAGGTATACTCCAGGGGCTGAGGTGTCCTAAAACCATTTCCATAGAAACTGAAAGAAGTGTTTCCTCCTAAAGTTTAGAAACTGAAAAAGGTGTTTCCTCATTTGCAGAATTGTTTCCAACTCAAATTTTCACAGTTCAACATAGCTTTGACAAAGTCAAAAAGCCAACAATAAAACCAACCTAATAATGCCTCATAAAACAAGTAGCCCAAATCTTTAGCTACGCTAACAATAAAAAAGATCATAAGAGTGCTCATAATACAAGCTACGTAGCCATAATACAAGAATGTCGCGCCCCTTCAACATACTGACCAATGGTAACACCAACCTGAACCATTCAAAGATACGAGAAATCTTCACCAGTGACAAGCTTAGCTAATGAGTGGTAAACCTTCTAGATTGCTAGCTTCAACTTTCATGGTTTTACGAACAAACAGTAGATGTGTTGGTTTTACGAAAAAAACTAAAATAGATGTGCTCAAACCTTATTGTCTTGGTTGCCCTCTCTGGGAATCTGCTGATGAAGCAGACCTGTTGTTCCCCTGGTCAAGTGGGCAAGCAATGGTGGCCAATAAAAATGCTAGACAAAAGAATGTGTTCTGCACAATGTATAGCTAATCAGCTTATGCTGCGGCCAGAGGGCAAGATGCTCTAGTCAAGTGAACAAGCAAAGGAGAGCGCATAATGCTAGTTGAAAAAAAACATAAGAATGACACAAACTATTTAGACATATATTATGTACATAATGGCAAGATTGGATGTCATCAAAAAACGAAGATAATTAACCAAACATAAGAATGACAAGAATTGTGTAAATGACTTCCAGCATTGTTCACAACTCATAAGGTACTATTTTAAGGCATAAGAAATAATCTAACTTGCTTTTATAAGTTTAGCAAATTCAAGAGATGTCCTCAGTGCCACCAAGGATCAAGTCAACACTACTAAATAAATTGAGAACGACCTCAGTGCCTATGGAGGTAATACAATCACCCAAAATGCAAAGAAGAGCTTCCCAAAAAGGGGTTCCATTACTCATATTCATTATTGATTACACTAACACATGTGTTCTCTAGTTTTAGCAAATGCTATTAAATCTAGAACTGTGTCATAATTTGAGGTCCCGCCAAACAGCAACACATAGATATGTATCTAATCTAAAATTTAAAATTATAAACTGGAAACTCTAAAGTTCATGTACAAATTCAGATGTATTCCTAAAAATGGTGTCATATATGAAAACACGAAAACTTGCTAGTGACGATACCTCAGGAAAACTCCACAAGACACCCCACGTAAGGATTAATCTAGATCCAATCTGTGGAAGAGTTGGAGAGACTGGATACCTCACCAACCCTATAAAGAATACAAACTTATCAGAATAGTGAAAAAGGCAACCATAAGTAACATTTATGTAATTATACACCTGTGTAAGAGCCTCTGGTACTATATTTGCCCTTTTTGTACACATAAATCTAGTTGATTAGTAGTTCTTCCTACCAAGAACAACTTGTAGTATCCTTACTTAAATTTAAATTGTAATCATTCTAATAGGATATATCCATAAGTCATGAGCAAAGAAAAAATATGAAATTGAGCCAAGTTTGCAGTTTTACTGTGACCGAGCAATCGAAAACGGGAGACGAAAAACAAGCAGCTGACCTCCAAGATGGCTATTGTCTGCGCAAACTGCAGCGGCCTCGACGGCGGCGTAGAAGACCTTGTGCATGCTGTCCCGCAACGTCAGGACCCCGTAGTACACCACATGTTCCCTGTAATAAAAGAAACACTAGATCAAACTGAGACATGACCAACAGGGCAAGAGGCGGAAGACCCATCCAAGAAGAAGAGAGGAGCACACAGCGGGGGGCACAAACCATCCGAAGAAGACACAAACAGCTAGAGTACACGGATTTAGAGCTGGTCGATCATGGCGTCCATCCGCATTTTGTCCTCCTCGAGGAGACCGTCTAGGTCGTCGAGCATGCTCTTGTCCATAGCCGCCACCGTGGATCTAGCACCTAAATAACCACGAGCCACAGCTTGGCCTCCCACTGTGGCGTCACACCTAAGCAGAACAAGGTCGCTACCCAGGCTACAGCGTAGGAGTATGACCTTGGGAGGTGGTGGCCCCCGCAGCTGATTGTTGGTTCCAACTTATGAGGTCCGATGCAAGGATGCGGGGCGGATGGGATGGCTCGGGTCGGTAGTGGAAGAGGAGAAATCTGTGCATACAGCAGCAAGGAAGGCAGGGAGGCGGCCCAGTACTGCTCCTCCACGGCATGCTCTCGGCGGTCGCGCTAGTCAACCTCCACGGTGGAGCGGCGCTCGCAGGCCGCCTCTGCCTTGGAGTTCACGCCGATCTTCTTTGGCATCTGGGTCCTGTCGTGCGGCGGCTAGTGGTGTGGCATGGGGCTGATGTGACGGCCGAATGGGCCGAAGGAACTGCAATCTGGACTCCGCTTTGCGTTTCAGGGGAATGGAGGGAGGCGAGAGCAAGAGCCAGCGGCGGCACGGAGCCGAGGTGGAGGAGGGAGAGGATATCGCCGACGAGGACTGAGATGGTGGGGCGGCTCATGAGGGGATGGGTGAAAGTCGCCTAGAGGGGGGTGAATAGGGCGAAACTGAAATTTACAAAGTTAATCACAACTACATGCCGGGTTAGCGTTAGAAATATAAGAGAGTCCGAGAGAGGGTGAAAAACAAATCGCAAGCAAATAGAGAGTGAGACACAAGGATTTGTTTTACCGAGGTTCGGTTCTTGAAAACCTACTCCCCGTTGAGGTGGTCACAAAGACCGGGTCTCTTTCAACACTTTCCCTCTCTCAAAAGGTCACTTAGACCGAGTGAGCTTCTCTTCTCAATCACATGGGACACTAAGTCCCCGCAAGGACCACCACATAATTGGTGTCTCTTGCCTTGGTTACAATTGCGTGATTCACAAGAAAGAATGAGAAAGAAAAGAAGCAATCCAAGTGCAAGAGCTCAAATGAACACAAATGTCACTCTCTCTAGTCACTATTTGGTTTGGAGTGATTCCGGACTTGGGAGAGGATTTGATCTCTTTGGTTGTGTCTAGAATTGAATGCTATAGCTCTTGTAAGTAGTTGGAAGCTGGAAAACTTGGATGCAATGAATGGTGGGGTGGTTGGGGTATTTATAGCCCCAACCACCAAACTAGCCGTTTGGTGGAGACTGCTGTCGCATGGCGCACCGGACAGTCCGGTGCGCCACCGGACACTGTCCGGTGCGCCAGCCACGTCACCAGGCCGTTAGGGTTTGATCGTTGGAGCTCTGACAGGTGGGGTCTTCTGGCTGTCCGGTGGTGCACCGGACAAGTCTTGTAGACTGTCCGATGCGCCTGCTGCGCGTGCTCTGACCTCTGCGCGCGCAGGCGCGCATTAAATGCGTTGCAGTCGACCGTTGCGCGCGATATAGTCGTTGCTCCGTTGACACACCGGACAGTCCGGTGCATACACCGGACGTCCGGTGAATTATAGCGGAGCGGCCTCCATTTTCCCGAAGGTAGCGAGTTCAGCGTCGAGTTTCCTAGTGCACTGGACACTGTCCGGTGATGCACCGGACACTGTCCGGTGGTGCACCGGACACTGTCTGGTGGCACACCGGACAGTCCGGTGCGCCAGACCAGGGTGCCTTTGGGTTGTCTTTAGCTCACTTTATTTGAACCCTTTCTTGGTCTTTTTATTGGTCTATTGTGAACCTTTGGCACCTGTAAAACTTATAATCTAGAGCAAATTAATTAGTCCAATTATTTGTGTTGGGCAATTCAACCACCAAAATCAATTAGGAAAAGGTGTAAGCCTATTTCTCTTTCAATCTCCCCCTTTTTGGTGATTGATGCCAACATAAACCAAAGCAAATATGAAAGTGCAGAATTGAACTAGTTTGCATAATGTAAGTGCAAAGGTTGCTTGGAATGAAACCAATAAATATTACTTACTAGATGCGCATGGATGGCTTTTCTTCTTATTAACATTTTGGACCACACTTGCACCACATGTTTTGTTTTGCAAAATGTTTTGGAAATTCTTTTCAAAGTTCTTTTGCAAATGGTCAAAGGTAAATGAATAAGATTTTGAGAAGCATGTTCAAGTTTTGAAATTTTCTCCCCCTGTTTCAAATGCTTTTCCTTTGACTAAACAAAACTTCCCCTTAATGAAATCCTCCTCTTAGTGTTCAAGAGGGTTTTATATATTAATTTTGAAGAGGGTATACCAATTTGAAATTATATCAAAATAAGATACCAATTGAAAAACTTCTTTTAATACCAGATAAAAGACTACATTTTTTAAATTGGTGGTGGTGCGGTCCTTTTGCTTTGGGCTAATACTCTCTCCCCCTTTGGCATGAATTGCCAAAAACAGATGCTTGAGTGAAATATAAGCCCTTTGAAACTACTCTCTCCCCCTTTGGACGGAAGTAAAGGAGTGAAGATTATACCAAAGTTGGAGAGTGAGTGCGGAGCGACGACGAAGGATGAATGATTCGATGGAGCGGAGTGGAAGCCTTGTCTTCGCCGAAGACTCCTTTTCCCTTTCAATCTATGACTTAGCATGAAATGGACTTGAAAGAACACATTAGTCATAGCACATGAAAGAGATGATCAAAGGTATATATAAAAGCTATGTGTGCAAAATATCAATAAAAATTCCTAGAATCAAGAATATTTAGCTCATGCCTAAGTTTGGTAAAAGTTTGTTCATCCAATGGCTTGGTAAAGATATCGGCTAATTGTTCTTTGGTGCTAACATATGCAATCTCGATATCTGAAAGTTGCCTAGAGGGGGGTGAATAGGCAAGTTAAAACTTTTTCAATAAAAACTAGAAGCAAACTGGGTAAAACTGAATTGATCTCGAAATTCACCCAGTTAACTTTGGAAATGAGATGTTCTAGTTGATCCACAGGGTTCAAAGTAGTAGATCTGAGAAGGACACTTCTCAAAATCCACACACCAAAATATATATAAACAAATCTTCCACGCAATGGTGAGAGAACGAAGAACACGAATAAGCACAATGAACAAGAATACAAGAGACACAAGATTTATCCCGAGGATCGGTCACACCACCAAGGTGCCCTACTTCCTCGTTGAGGCGCCCACAAAGAGCCGGGTCTCTTTCAACCCTAATCCTCCCTTTGCGCATAAAGGTCAAGCCCACACAATAATCTTTGCTCAAACGAGCGGGTAATACAAACTTTCTTGTGGTCTTCCACAAGATTTGGAGACTCACAAGCGACACCTAGTCGTCTAGGAGCTAGAAGCTCCAAGAGTAATGAATCCACAAAGAACTCGATGTAGTACCAAAGCTCAAAAGAAGAAGAGCAAGAAGGATTTAGAGATGAAGCACCAAAATCGCAGCTCTTCAATCTCACTCAAAGATTTCTCTCCAAAGATTTGAAATGGGAGAGGCAAGAGGTGTTTGAGAGAGAGTGGGAGGTGTTTCTCAGGTTAGAAATGGAGTTTTGTGCATGCTCTACTGTGGGGAAGAGTGTGGGAGGTGTATATAAAGGTGCCCCCAAAAGCTGGTGGCCGTTGGGGAAATCTGACTGAAATTCGGTTGAACCGGTTCTAAAACCGGTTGAACCGGATTCCACCAGTCGGTTTTCGGTTCACTGGCGGACTCAGTCGAAGACTGGACCAGACTCAAATTTGGTTGAACCGGTTTCAAATTCGGTTCAACCGGTTTCAAATTCGGTTCAACCGGTTTCAAATTCGGTTGAACCGGTTTTCCAAAAATCTGCACACGACTTTTTCTGACAGGACTGACTGGCAGACTGGCAGTGACATAGGGGAACAGTGCAGAAACCGGTTGAACCGGTTTTAGGTCCGGTTGAACCGGTTTTTGAACTGTTGCACAGATTTTGAGAAAACCGAAGTGAAACCAGGGTAAAATGGAAGTTTTAGATCAAGGATTTTGAGCTTTAGTACCAACACCAACCTTCTTTATGGATCCCCCTTGATAGTACGACGATTCCTATAATCAAGTTAAATAAAATATAATTAAGTAAACTCCTTGAGTCATTGGTGTCTCAAGTGTGATTTCTCCATGGTGTTGCTTCATAAGGATCACAAACATCTTTGTCTCACCTTTTGAAGCAAACACAAATCGAGCCTGTGACTTGTGCCATTTCACCATATATGAGTTCAAATCATGGCTTCAAGTCACCTTACTGAAGCATCAACATGTTGTAACTCTTTATAGCTGATTAGTTCATCGACTTAGTGCAAGTACTCTCTTCTTCACCTTAGCCATGGTACCTCGGTCTACAAGCCGTCGCTTGGCCTTCACCTTCGCTTAGTTTCTCGAAGCCCTTTCCTTGTTATCTTCACCCTATCAAGCCATTCTTGAGTCACATCCTATTGAGCATCCATTGAGAGAATCATTTCTTCAATGTTGTGAACCTTGCTTGAATGTCATCTAGATATAACTGCTAAGATCAATCAAGCTCTAGTTTGATTCTCATATATTCATATATGGACTAATAGTAATATGGTCAAGCCAATTCACGATTCCTCATATCTTATTCACTTTGGCTTGACCAATCCTCTTAATCACTTCAACCTCTATTATGATCATATTTATGCATAGTGATTTCTCAGGACTTGTCCATATATTCAAACCAATATAGAGACCATATTATATCCATTTGCATTGTCTCACTGGTTATTTGACCTTGTGTTGAACCTTGTTCACTGATCATTATACACTATTCAAGTATGTTCATCATACTGAATTTCCTGTTCAACACTTAGCAAACTTGTTAGACCTTTAAATGTGTTGTTATCCAAATCACCAAAACTCACAAAAGGGATGAATGCACTTTCAATCTCCCCCTTTTTGGTGATTGATGACAACACATTTAAAGCTTACATAAGATTTGATAAATAAGATTTTGAATCCTATGATATAGTTTCCTCCCCCTAAATATGTGCATTTCAGAAAATACCAATTTTGTACTCAAATGCCAAAACCACATATTTGGGTCAAAGAGTGAAGACAACTTATATCATACTATTCATAGGGTGCTTTGTGTCATAAATAAACGTGATGCTCATGACATATTATGCACTCATCAATTTCCTTCATCTTATGTTTTACTTATGATTCAACCCCCTTTTGTCAATTATTTCTCCCCCTTTTCAAAAGTCTTCTTACACTTAGTTACATAAGACTAAAGGTAAGCTTTTAATGCACAATTTCTCCCCCTTTGTCATAAATCTCCAAAAAAAGATATAAAGAATATAAAGGGTAGAAATTATGATTAATCAAGATTTGAACACATTATCATGAAAAGGGTCCTTATATGGCACAAAGGTATTGGAGAAGTGTCATAAGTGATGTACCTTTGCGTTTTACCTTTTCAAAGGGGTGTTCCACACTTGTGTTGTATTTAGAGTTCATTTTGCAATCTCTTGTTGGCATAATTGTGACATAGGTCCAAGATATCAAATGAATATTGTCATACTGATTGAAAGATAAATCTTGATACCTGGAGTCTAGATGTCACCTAGCATTTTCTTATCATAACAAGAGACAGCATGAAAATTGCACAAGTATGAATTATACAACTAGTGATCATGTACGAAAAATATCAATTGAAAACCACCAATTGATACAATTTGATAGATAATCAGATCACTAATTGCATATTACACTAAGTTCTCCTCAAGTTTTAGTGCACACATATATATGAATTCAATTGATACCTGTTGAGAGTACTTATTTGCAACTTAAAGTACCATTGGCATAAAAGGAGTATCAATTGAACATAATCATGCAACATAAGAAACATGTGCACTATTTAATCAATTAAGTTTTAGACAGGAGAATCTATAAGCTATGCTACTTCAGATATTTGTAATCCAAAAAGATGTGATACATATTTACCAATTTTAGATGACGTTGGAGTAGCATATACAAGAGAAACTCATTCTCTTATGAAATGTATAGAAGATACATTTATTGGAGCAAAGAATCTTTGATACCCATCAAAATTTGCAGTGGAAGCGATTGCCTTTGCTTGAAGATTCCTTTCTAATTTGAGACTACACACATAATAGACTTGAAAATGAAGTTAGTCTCAAAGATTCAAATTATAGACCATTCTCCCCCTAAATGTATGCATACAAGTGATGAATACTTGTTTAGCTTATGCACTTGGACTTGTGAGGCCAGGGGATTAAGTTCTACAATTTGAACCTTGGTACAAATAAAGTATAAAAATATGAAATTGCACCAATTTAAGGAATTACTCATAATCAAAAGGTATACTAATAGACATGATATGCAATATTTTAAGCCAAGATTCAAGTGCAACCTTATGATGTGACTTAAGATATTGCATATACATGCATACACTAACTTGTAAGAGCCTAGATACACAAATGTAATACAATAGTTCATGGAGTGACACACCTTTGTTCCATGCCATATGGTCTTCATTATAATCATGAATTTCTATCTTAGCTTTTGATAGGCTTGACATTTCAAAGAGAAACTTATCCTCTTTAAACGATCAAGAGAAACTCATTCTCTTCAAACAACTACACAAATTCACTAAAAGAAAATATTAGTCTTTAAGGACACAAGATATAGAATGAGCTCCCCTAAATGTATGCATCAAGTACTCGAATTACTTGTAACATGCACTTGATTCAATTAAGATTCTTAGAGGAGTTCATCATATATCATGGTCAAGGCATAATATATTTGAAACAATTGAATTTATGCTAGAGAACACATATCGTTCCCCAATAGAACTAATCCATGCAGTGACATGTGGTAAATATTTGATCATTTCCTTGGAACCACTCATCCTCATTTGATGTTCTCCAAGGTGTGAGACTACAAAACATGAACTTGAAAGAAATCATTAGTCTCACAGGATATAGGCTAAATTCTCCCTCAATTTGTGCATGCAAGAGTACACAAAGTACACTTATGCACATCAACAATACGAGGTTAAAGGAGATGTTTGCACTATATCTTGTTTTAACATAATATGCTTTACATAGATGATGAAAATTAAGCCAATTGAAGTTTAAGAACTAAAAGTATATCAATTGAAATCCTAAATGGCAAAGCATGCTAATATGAACCTCAAACCTCATAATGAAGGATATTACATAAATATGCCACTACATCTTCATTATTTGGTTGACAAAAAATATAACTCCCTTCTTGAATCACTGTGATTTCTTTTCTCTTTACGATTTCATCCAACCAAGTGATCATGAACTTCTTTCATCTTTTCTTGATTCGATCATACTTGATATGAGATCAATTGAAACTCAATGATTGAAACAACTAAGACTCTTATATCCGTAGATTTTCAATCCATCTTGAAAGCACTTGGAAGAACCTTATTGAAACACTTAGAAAAGAGAGCATTAGAAACACAAGAGAAGGTTTCACAAATGATAATCCTTATATGTGGATGGAAAATGAATCATCGTTCTTGAAACCCAAAAGGATAGATTAAATTCCTTTAAATTAGTGCACACATATAGTTGATGTCAAAGTTATATGCACTATTGAACATTTTGTATTGCGAGGAATTTAACCTATACTATGGTACATTCCACTAAGGATAAAATACTAAAACAACTGAAGGAGAGGAAGTTTTCATACCTTGGCCTCTTATCAACTTCATCTTACTTAGTTGAATAGTATCGTTTAAGCTTGTGATTTATCCAATTTAATAATAAGCACCATCTCTCAACATAGATTTTCTATGGATAAACTCAACACAAGAGATGGCATTAGTAGCACAAGCACTAGTTTCTTATTTAGCAACCCTTTATATGTGAAAGACAAACGAGTTGCTAAAATAGAGAAACCTCATAATATGGACTAAATTTCCCTTGAGCCCTCATGCACAATATATTTTGAATGACATGGATAATATGCATGGTTGTTCAATGAAGTTTAAAGGGCTGACTTAATCCATATTATGGTGAGTGTCTAATATGGAAGAATAAAATCCAAATTAACTAGATAGAAAATACGTCGCATAATTTTGGATTGTTGACCATATGATAATATTCACTAATCTTCCAATTGGACCTTTATTTCATAATCAACAACTGATATGTATCCTCAGGTGCTTCTTCTTCCTTAGTGGCTATACAAGTCACAAAAGAGATAAGATTTGAAAATAATATGCACTTGAGATTCAGTTGTTACCACCCTTGCTACTATCTCCAAATATGATTTATATATCCATTATCAAGCACCCAACTTGATCCATAGAAGGAGTGATCCTGCAAAACAAGTTTAAGCTTCATATTTGTACCCAAATTGAATTGGGTCCTTTGAGATTAGTAGTAAGAGCCTTGAGTACCCACACAATCCTTATTGTGGCCTTTCTCTTTGTGTAGGCACCCACATATACTTGACAACCATCTTACATGGTTTCAAGTCAATATTTAATCACATAGATAAAAACTAGAGTTAAGAATAGGAGCCTTTTCTCCTTTTATTAATACATCATTGTGTTGCCTTTTTGATGATGAACCTACCTTGACTTTGGGTGCACCTAGCTTATCAAGGTTAGTCACACAAGCATTCATATCATAAAGACAAGTTATGCATGGAATTTACAATCTAGTGATCCAATTCAATGTGAAGCATATGGATACCGATTGAAGTAGATTTCTAAGATATTAAAATATGGGTTTCCAAAATTTAGAGAGTATGGATCACTAATTGTACCTTTTATAGTTTAAAAATCATATCCATGTTAGTGCATATGTATGTCATGAATATCAACAAAAAGATTCTTATGCACTTTTAGATTTAACGATAAGGGAATTTTAAACTGCATCAAGAGTAGCTATTTAGAAAACAAAGATTACGATCCATATGAATGAGATACAAATTTACCATTTTGGATTGTCTTAGTATAGTTCACTCAAGTGAAACTTATTCTCTATGACACAAGATATATAATGTTCTCCCACTAGATATGTGCATCAAGTATTTGAATGACTTGCCACATGCACTTTCAATTCAGTTAAGAGTCTCATGAGGAGTACATTACATATCATGGTCAAGGCATGAAAAATTTGCAATGAATTGACTTATCCTTAAGAATACTTACCACCAAGTAGAGCGTACCATTTGTTGTACTAATTTGAAAGATATTACTATCGGTGGTGGTGTCATCGTAGTATTCTTCTTTTCATCATTTTGTGGAGACTTCCTTCTTTAGCTTGTTATCCCTTTTTTTCTTTTATTACTATTTAAAAAAACTTTTAAAAGAGATATTAGTAGTACAAGGAAGTATTTAATGAATGGTGATCTTTAGATATGAATTGCAAACAAATCATCATTTATGAGGCAAAAAGGCATAAATTAAATTCCTTTAAAGTTAATGCACATGGAGCAGTGAATTCACAATATGCACTAATTTACAAATTTAAGCCAAAAGGAATTTAACCTTCATATTGACATTCCTTTCCATAGAATATATTATTACCAATTGAAAGAATGCCACTTGGAAGGAACTACTATTGATCAACTACCAATTGAAGCAATTTGTTCCATACCTTTGCCTTGAGCATTCCTAATCTTTCTTTTAGGTGAAGATTAACCTTTAAAGCTTGTGATTTTACCAATTGAAAGAGCACAATATCTACTTATGAATTTCCATGAAATATCTTAAAAGAGATTGTATTAGTAACACAAGCAATAGTTTCCTATTTAGCAACCTCTAGTATATGAATGACAAGAAGGTTACTAAAACAAGGAAACCTCATGATATGAACTAAATTACCCTTACAAGCATCATGCATAACATCAATTGTAAAAAATATGAAAGTAGCATGATTATTTAATTAAGTTTACATGGCAAGTTTAATTCATAGCATGGTGAGTGATTAATGTAGAAGACTCAAAACCAATTTAAACAAGAATGAATACTTCACATAGTATTGGTTCGATCCTTTTTGAATGTTGAATGGCACACTCCATTTGGGAAACATATTCTCATGTTGTGAGACTACATAAACACTTAGATAGAAACATTAGTCTCACAACTCTAGTCATATAGAGAATTCCCCATTTGGTAAGTGCTATAAGAATTTGAATTTCTTACTTAGCACTCTATTCATTTAAGAACATGGGATAATACTCTTTATGTCTAGGTCATGGCAATAATATGATGATTAACTTGAAATATGCCATAAGATACATACAATCAATTTAAAGCATATAGATTGTCACAATATAAAAATATGAACTTGCAATCTACCATATAATTAGATCCTTCCAAAGCAAGGTAAAATCTTTTAAGTTCATTCTCAAGTGCTTCATTTTTCCTATGTGGATACAAAAGACACAAAGGAATATACCAATTAAAAGCAATGTGCACTTAAGAATTAATTGTTACCATCCTTTGGATATCACTTGGTTGTAGGCCTTTTGCTTGATTCCCACAAAGGTTAATCCTTATTCCCTACAACAGAAGTTCTTGCTAGAGATGAATATGAAGTTAGTGATATAACAACTCAATTCATCTTTGGGTCAATCTTAAAGGATAGACAATGTAAGATTGATAGCTTGAGATAAGAATTGAGTTAAACCGCTCAAGCACCCCAAAGCTTTATATCATCTCTGGGTACCTGCAAAACTTAATAAGTACACTTTGGTACCCATCTCATGATAGGTCCATCAAGGTTAGCCAATAAGGACTTAGGCACCCAAATAGCCTTGGTCCTAGAATGTGGTGAACTCATCACCTTTCTAGCACAAGAGTCAAATTTGGGTCTCCTAAGCATATTTGAATGTATTGACAAGTTAGGCTTAGGAGTTTTACCCTTTGGACAAACCTTGAATAGATGACCTTTTTCACGGCAATTGTAGCAAATGTGATGCTTGTCCTTGCAATGCATTTGCCTTTTGCTTTCATCCTTTTTGATGGTTATCTTTCTTGATCGTGCAAGGTCTTGATTCTTCATGTGGGGGCATGAATCAATTTCATGGCCCTTCTCCTTGCATCCATAGCACCTCCTATCGCTTCTCTTTGATCTTTCTTTGTTGAAGCACATAGGTACATTGTTAGAGCAAATCATATGAGCATTAATTTTCTCACCATGGATTTTGCTCATGCCCTTCTTAGAAAGCTTGGTATTCTTTTGAAGGGGTTTTGTGGATGCTACGGTTATCCCCTTCTCAAGCTTTTTCACCATATTATCATGGTTATCTTGAGAAGGTTGAGCATGACACTTTCCCTTCAAACAAGTTAAGCTCCTTCTTAGCATTCCAACTTCTTCCTTGAGATCTTTATTTTCTTGTGTGATAGAAATATCACTAATTCCTGAAATTTCTAGCTCAATGGAAGATTGGCTTTCTTGAGAGCAACATTGTTAACACATAATAATATAATTTCTACTTGAGTACATGTGCATATGTGAGGTTGGTATGATTTCAAATTAGTTAACACAACCTCATGAGCCATTTCTAACATGATATGTGAATCAATCAATTTATTATGAGAGCACACAAGCATTTCATGTTTTTCTTGTAAAGCTAGATTTTCAATATTTAGCCTTTCTATCATGTTCTTGAACATAGCATTTTTATTTTCTAATTGAGCAATATATGATGAATGATTAACAGCTTTAATTTGCTTAATTGAAATGTCTTCATACCTTTGGACCAAATCATCATGAGAGCACTTTAGCTTCTCATGCTCTTTGGTCAACTTCTCTAAGTCTTCAATTTTTCTGATGAGGAACTCTTCTTGCTTATGAAGCATTTCTTTTTGTTCTTCCGCTCTTTTCATGAGTTTGAGCAAGCTCATCCGATGTTTCTTGCTTAGCTGAGCGAAGAATTGTTGAAGATCATCCTCATCTTCACTATCACTTTCTTGCTCCTCCTCATCCTCACTTTCGCTTTCACTGTCACTCCCATTAGCAATAAAGCACATATGAGAAGTGGATTTGAAAGACGAACCTTGTGAAGAGGTGGATTCATCGTTTGGTCTCCATCGATCATTTTCTTCTTCAATTTTGTTCTTCGCCTCATCTTCCTTCATTTTGAGGAACATCCTTTCGGCGATTCTCATGGCAAGATCTATTGCCCTAGGATCAACATCTGCAACAAAAGATGAAGTCGAGGCAACCTCAACTTTTTCAAGCTTAGAAGCACTTTCGTTTCTTAGTCCCCCCGACATGATCTTTTCCTCACGCGGTTAAGCGTTAAATGAGGATTAGCCTCTGATACCAATTGAAAGTTGCCTAGAGGGGGGTGAATAGGCAAGTTAAAACTTTTTGAACAAAAACTAGAAGCAAACTGGGTAAAACTGAATTGATCTTGAAATTCACCCAGTTAACATTGGAAATGAGATGTTCTAGTTGATCCACAGGGTTCAAAGTAGTAGATCTGAGAAGGACACTTCTCAAAATCCACACACCAAAATATATATAAACAAATCTTCCACGCAATGGTGAGAGAACGAAGAACATGAATAAGCACAATGAACAAGAATACAAGAGACACAAGATTTATCCCGAGGTTCGGTCACACCACCAAGGTGCCCTACTTCCTCGTTGAGGCGCCCACAAAGAGTCGGGTCTCTTTCAACCCTAATCCTCCCTTTGCCGACCACAAAGGTCAAGCCCACACAATAATCTTTGCTCAAACGAGCGGGTAATACAAACTTTCTTGTGGTCTTCCACAAGATTTGGAGACTCACAAGCGACACCTAGTCGTCTAGGAGCTAGAAGCTCCAAGAGTAATGAATCCACAAAGAACTCGATGTAGTACCAAAGCTCGAAAGAAGAAGAGCAAGAAGGATTTAGAGATGAAGCACCAAAATCGCAGCTCTTCAATCTCACTCAAAGATTTCTCTCCAAAGATTTGAAATGGGAGAGGCAAGAGGTGTGTGAGAGAGAGTGGGAGGTGTTTCTCAGGTTAGAAATGGAGTTTTGTGCGTGCTCTACTGTGGGGAAGAGTGTGGGAGGTGTATATAAAGGTGCCCCCAAAAGCCGGTGGCCGTTGGGGAAATCTGACTGAAATTCGGTTGAACCGGTTCTAAAACCGGTTGAACCGGATTCCACCAGTCGGTTTTCGGTTCACTGGCGGGCTCAGTCGGAGACTGGACCGGACTCAAATTCGGTTGAACCGGTTTCAAATTCGGTTGAACCGGTTTCAAATTCGGTTCAACCGGTTTCAAATTCGGTTGAACCGGATTCAGAATTCGGTTGAACCGGTTTTCCAAAAAACTGCACACGACTTTTTTTGATAGGACTGACTGGCAGACTGGCAGTGACAGAGGGGAACAGTGCAGAAACCGGTTGAACCGGTTTTAGGTCCGGTTGAACCGGTTTTTGAACTGTTGCACAGATTTTGAGAAAACCGAAGTGAAACCAGGGTAAAATGGAAGTTTTAGATCAAGGATTTTGAGCTTTAGTACCAACACCAACCTTCTTTATGGATCCCCTTGATAGTACGACGATTCCTATACTCAAGTTAAATAAAATATAATTAAGTAAACTCCTTGAGTCATTGGTGTCTCAAGTGTGATTTCTCCATGGTGTTGCTTCATAAGGATCACAAACATCTTTGTCTCACCTTTTGAAGCAAACACAAATCGAGCCTGTGACTTGTGCCATTTCACCATATATGAGTTCAAATCATGGCTTCAAGTCACCTTACTGAAGCATCAACATGTTGTAACTCTTTATAGCTGATTAGTTCATCGACTTAGTGCAAGTACTCTCTTCTTCACCTTAGTCATGGTACCTCGGTCTACAAGCCGTCGCTTGGCCTTCACCTTCGCTTAGTTTCTCGAAGCCCTTTCCTTGTTATCTTCACCCTATCAAGCCATTCTTGAGTCACATCCTATTGAGCATCCATTGAGAGAATCATTTCTTCAATATTGTGAACCTTGCTTGAATGTCATCTAGATATAACTGCTAAGATCAATCAAGCTCTAGTTTGATTCTCATATATTCATATATGGACTAATAGTAATATGGTCAAGCCAATTCACGATTCCTCATATCTTATTCACTTTGGCTTGACCAATCCTCTTAATCACTTCAACCTCTATGATTATCATATTTATGCATAGTGATTTCTTAGGACTTGTCCATATATTCAAACCAATATAGAGACCATATTATATCCATTTGCATTGTCTCACTGGTTATTTGACCTTGTGTTGAACCTTGTTCACTGATCATTATACACTATTCAAGTATGTTCATCATACTGAATTTCCTGTTCAACACTTAGCAAACTTGTTAGACCTTTAAATGTGTTGTTATCCAAATCACCAAAACTCACAAAAGGGATGAATGCACTTTCAATATCCTCCTTTTGTTGGTGATCCCTTAGAAAATGATACCGAATGGCTATGTGTTTAGTGCGGCTATGCTCAACGGGATTATCCGCCATGCGGATTGCACTCTCATTATCACATAGAAGAGGAACTTTGGTCAATTTGTAACCATAGTCCCTAAGTGTTTGCCTCATCCAAAGCGATTGCGCGCAACAATGGCCTGCGGCAATATACTCAGCTTCGGCGGTTGAAAGAGCCACAGAATTTTGCTTCTTTGAAGCCCAAGACACCAGAGATCTTCCCAAGAACTGGCAAGTCCCCAATGTGCTCTTTCTATTAATTTTGCACCCTGCCCAATCGGCATTGGAATAACCAATTAAATCAAATGTGGATCCCCTAGGGTACCAAAGGCCAAACTTAGGAGTATAAACTAAATATCTCAAGATTCGTTTTACGGCCCTAAGGTGAGCTTCCTTAGGATCGGCTTGGAATCTTGCACACATGCATACGGAAAGCATAATATCCGGTCGTGAAGCACATAAATAGAGTAAGGAACCTATCATCGACCGGTATACCTTTTGATCTACGGATTTACCTCCCGTGTCGAGGTCGAGATGCCCATTAGTTCCCATGGGTGTCTTGATGGGCTTGGCATCCTTCATCCCAAACTTGGTTAGAATGTCTTGAATGTACTTCGTTTGGCTAATGAAGGTGCCCTCTTGGAGTTGCTTGACTTGGAATCCTAGAAAATACTTTAACTCCCCCATCATTGACATCTCGAATTTTTGTGTCATGATCCTACTAAACTCTTCACATGTAGATTCGTTAGTAGACCCAAATATGATATCATCAACATAAATTTGGCATACAAACAAATCATTTTCAAGTGTTTTAGTAAAGAGTGTAGGATCGGCTTTTCCGACTTTGAATCCATTAGCAATAATAAAATCTCTTAGGCATTCATACCATGCTCTTGGGGCTTGCTTGAGCCCATAAAATGCCTTAGAGAGTCTATAAACATGGTCAGGATACTCACTGCCTTCAAAGCCATGAGGTTGCTCAACATAGACCTCTTCCTTGATTGGTCCATTGAGGAAGGCACTTTTCACGTCCATTTGATAAAGCTTGAAGCCATGGTAAGTAGCATAGGCAAGTAAAATGCGAATTGATTCAAGCCTAGCTACGGGTGCATAGGTTTCACCGAAATCCAAACCTTCGACTTGTGAATATCCCTTGGCCACAAGTCGGGCTTTGTTCCTTGTCACCACACCATGCTTGTCTTGTTTGTTGCGAAAGACTCACTTGGTTCCTACAACATTTTGGTTAGGACATGGAACTAAATGTCATACCTCATTCCTTGTGAAGTTGTTGAGCTCCTCTTGCATCGCCATCACCCAATCCGAATCTTGAAGTGCTTCCTCTACCCTGTGTGGCTCAATAGAGGAAACAAAAGAGTAATGCTCACAAAAATGTGCAACACGAGATCTAGTGGTTACCCCCTTATGAATGTCGCCGAGGATGGTGTTCACGGGATGATCTCGTTGGATTGCTTGGTGGACTCTTGGGTGTGGCGGTCTTGCAACTTGCTCATCCTCCTTGTCTTGAACATTTGCATCTCCCCCTTGATCATTGCCATCTTCTTGAGGTGGCTCATCTTCTTGATCTTCTTCTCCACCATCTTGAGCCTCATCCTCATCTTGGGTTGGTGGAGATGCTTGCATGGAGGAGGATGGTTGATCTTGTGCTTGAATGGGCTCTTCGGATTCCTTAGGACACACATCCCCAATGGACATGTTCCTTAGCGCGATGCACGGAGCCTCTTCATCATCTAATTCATCAAGATCAACTTGCTCTACTTGAGAGCCGTTAGTCTCATCAAACACAATGTCACAAGAAACTTCAACTAGTCCAGTGGACTTGTTAAAGACTCTATATGCCCTTGTGTTTGAATCATATCCTAGTAAAAAGCCTTCTACAGCCTTAGGAGCAAATTTGGACTTTCTACCTCTTTTAACAAGTATAAAACATTTGCTACCAAAGACTCTAAAATATGAAACATTGGGCTTTTTACTGGTGAGGAGTTCGTAGGATGTCTTCTTGAGGATTCGGTGTAGATACAACCGGTTGATGGCGTAGCAAGCGGTGTTGACCGCCTCGGCCTAAAACCGATCCGAAGTCTTGTACTCATCAAACATGGTTCTTGCCATGTCCAATAGAGTTCTATTCTTCCTCTCCACTACACCATTTTGTTGTGGCGTGTAGGGAGAAGAGAACTCATGCTTGATGCCCTCCTCCTCAAGGAAGCCTTCAATTTGTGAATTCTTGAACTCCGTCCCATTATCGCTTCTAATTTTCTTGATCCTTAAGGCGAACTCATTTTGAGCCCGTCTCAAGAATCCTTTTAAGGTCTCTTGGGTTTGAGATTTTCCCTGTAAAAAGAATACCCAAGTGAAGCGAGAACAGTCATCCACAATAACAAGACAGTACTTACTCCCGCCGATGCTTATGTAAGCGATCGGGCCGAATAGGTCCATGTGGAGGAGCTCAAGTGGCATGTCAGTCGTCAAGATGTTCTTATGTGGATGATGAGCGCCAACTTGCTTCCCGGCTTGGCATGCGCTACAAATTCTGTCTTTCTCAAAATGAACATTAGTTAGTCCTAAATTGTGTTCTCCCTTTAGAAGCTTGTGAAGATTCTTCTTCCCAACATGTGCTAGTCGGTGATGCCAGAGCCAGCCCATGTTAGTCTTAGCAATTAAGCAAGTGTCGAGTTCAGCTCTATTGAAATCAACTAAGTATAGCTGACCCTCTAACACTCCCTTAAATGCTACTGAATCATCACTTCTTCTAAAAACAGTAACACCTACATCAGTAAATAGACAGTTGTAGCCCATTTTGCATAGTTGAGAAACGGAAAGCAAATTGTAATCTAATGAATCAACAAGAAAAACATTGGAAATGGAATGGTCAGGTGATATAGCCATTTTACCCAATCCTTTGACCAAACCTTGATTTCCATCCTCGAATGTGATAGCTCGTTGGGGATCTTGGTTTTTCTCGTAGGAGGAGAACATCTTCTTCTCCCCTGTCATGTGGTTTGTGCACCCGCTATCGATGATCCAACTTGAGCCTCCGGATGCATAAACCTACAAAACAAATTTAGTTCTTGATTTTAGGTACCCAAACAGTTTTGGGTCCTTTGACATTAGATACAAGAACTTTGGGTACCCAAACACAAGTCTTTGATCCCTTGTGTTTGTCCCCAACATACTTGGCAACTACTTTGCTGGATTTGTTAGTCAAAACATAGGATGCATCAAAAGTTTTAAATGAAATGCTAGGTTCATTTGATGCACTAGGAGTTTTCTTCTTAGGCAATTTAGCACGAGTTGATTGCCTAGAACTAGATGTCTCACCCTTATACATAAACTCATGATTAGGGCCAGAGTGAGACTTCCTAGAATGAATTCTCCTAATCTTATGCTCGGGATAACCGGCAGTATACAAAATGTAACCCTCGTTATCCTGAGGCATGGGAGTCTTGCCCTTAACAAAGTTAGATAATTTTTAGGAGGGGCATTAAGTTTGACATTGTCTCCCTTTTGGAAGCCAATGCCATCCTTGATGCCAGGGCGTCTCCCACTATAAAGCATACTATGAGCAAATTTAAATTTTTCATTTTCTAGCTCATGCTCGGCAATTTTAGCATCTAATTTTGCTATATGATCATTTTGTTGTTTAATTAAAATCATGTGATCATGAATAGCATCAATGTCAACATCTCTACATCTAGTGCAAATAGAAACATGCTCAATGGTGGATGTAGAGGGTTTGCAAGTTTTTAGTTCAACAATCTTAGCATGTAAAATGTCATTTTCACTCCTAAGATCGGAAATGGAAGCATTGCAAACATCTAAGTCTTTAGCCTTAGCAATCAATTTTTCATTTTCAATTCTAAGGCTAGCGAGAGAGGCATTTAATTTTTCAATCTTAGTAATGGAAATAGCATGATCATTTCTAAGATTGGCATATGAATCATCACAAACATTTGAATCAACCTTAGCAATTAATCTAGCATTTTCATTTCTAAGGTTGGCAATCAAATCATGGCAAGTGCTTAGCTCATTAGTTAATTTTTCACATTTTTCCATCTCTAGAGCATAAGCATTCTTAACCTTAACATGCTTCTTATTTTCCTTAATTAGGAAGTCCTCTTGGCTATCCAAGAGATAATCCTTATCATGAATAGTGCTAATCAATTCATTTAACTTCTCCTTTTGTTGCATGTTAAGGTTGGCAAAAAGAGTAAGCAAATTATCCTCCTCATTACTAGAATTGTCTTCATCACTAGAGGATGCATATTTAGTGGAGGATTTAGATTTAACCTTCTCCCTTTTGCGGTCCTTTGCCATGAGGCACTTGTGGCCAACGTTGGGGAAGAGGAGTCCCTTGTTGACGGCGATGTTGGCGGCGTCCTCGTCGGAGGAGGAGTCGGTGGAGCTCTCGTCGGAGTCCCACTCGCGGCACACATGGGCATCATCGCCCTTCTTCTTGTGGTACCTCTTCTTTTCCTTTCTTCTCCCCTTCTTGTCGTTGCCCCTGTCACTGTCACTAGAAATAGGACATTTTGCTATAAAGTGACCGGGCTTACCACACTTGTAGCAAACCTTCTTGGAGCGGGGCTTATAGTCCTTCCCCCTCCTTTGCTTGAGGATTTGTCGAAAGCTTTTGATGATTAAAGCCATCTCCTCATTGTCGAGCTTTGAGGCGTCGATGGGGAGCCTACTTGGTGTAGACTCTTCCTTTTTCTCCTTCGTTGCCTTGAATGCGACGGGTTGTGTGACGGGCGTGGATGGGTTGCCTTGCTCGATGATTTTATTTGAGCCTTTGATCATTAGCTCAAAGCTCACAAACTTCCCTATAACCTCCTCGAAAGACATTAGCTTATATCTAGGATAACCTCGAATTAATTGAACTTGTGTAGGGTTAAGAAAAACGAGGGATCTAAGAATAACCTTGACCATCTCATGGTCATCCCATTTGGTGCTCCCGAGGTTGCGCACTTGGTTCACCAAGGTCTTCAAGCGGTTGTACATGGCTTGCGGATCCTCTCCTTGGTGAAGCATGAAGCGACCGAGCTCCCCTCGATCGTCTCCCGCTTGGTGATCTTGGTCACCTCGTATCCTTCGTGTGCGGTCTTGAGCACGTCCCAAACCTCTTTGGCGCTCTTTAATCCTTGCACCTTATTATACTCCTCAAGACTTAGAGATTGGAGGAGTATAGTGGTGGCTTGGGAGTTGAAGTGCTCGATTTGGGCCACCTCGTCCTCATCGTAGTCCTCATCCCCTACGGATGATACCTGTACTCCAAACTCAACAACATCCCATATACTTTTGTGGAGTGAGGTTAGGTGATATTTCATCATATCACTCCACCTAGCATAATCTTCACCGTCAAATGTTGGTGGCTTGCCTAATGGAACGGAAAGTAATGGAGTATGCTTTGAAATGCGAGGATAGCGTAGGGGAATCTTACTATACTTCTTGCTCTCATGGCGCTTAGAAGTTATGGACGGCGCATCGGAGCCGGAGGTGGATGGCGATGGAGAATCGGTCTCGTAGTAGACCACCTTCCTCATCTTCTTTTTCTTGTCGCAACTCCGATGCGACTTGTGGGAAGAGGATTCCTTCTCCTTCCCTTTGTTGCGGGACTCTCCCGATGGAGCCTTCCCGTGGCTTGTAGCGGGCTTGTAGCCAGTCACCATCTCCTTCTTGGCGTGATCCCCCGACATCACTTCGAGCGGTTAGGCTCTAATGAAGCACCGGGCTCTGATACCAATTGAAAGTCGCCTAGAGGGGGGGTGAATAGGGCAAAACTGAAATTTACAAAGTTAATCACAACTACAAGCCGGGTTAGCGTTAGAAATATAAGCGAGTCCGAGAGAGGGTGAAAAACAAATCGCAAGCAAATAGAGAGTGAGACACAAGGATTTGTTTTATCGAGGTTCGGTTCTTGAAAACCTACTCCCTGTTGAGGTGGTCACAAAGACCGGGTCTCTTTCAACCCTTTCCCTCTCTCAAACGGTCACTTAGACCGAGTGAGCTTCTCTTCTCAATCACACGGGACACTAAGTCCCCGCAAGGACCACCACACAATTGGTGTCTCTTGCCTTGGTTACAATTGAGTGATTCACAAGAAAGAATGAGAAAAAAAAGAAGCAATCCAAGTGCAAGAGCTCAAATGAACACAAATGTCACTCTCTCTAGTCACTATTTGGTTTGGAGTGATTCCGGACTTGGGAGAGGATTTGATCTCTTTGGTTGTGTCTAGAATTGAATGTTATAGCTCTTGTAAGTAGTTGGAAGCTGGAAAACTTGGATGCAATGAATGGTGGGGTGGTTGGGGTATTTATAGCCCCAACCACCAAACTAGTCGTTTGGTGGAGGCTGCTGTCGCATGGCGCACCAGACAGTCCGGTGCGCCAGCCACGTCACCAGGCCGTTAGGGTTCGACCGTTGGAGCTCTGACAGGTGGAGCCTTCTGGCTGTCTGGTGGTGCACCGGACAAGTCCTGTAGACTGTCTGGTGCGCCTGCTGCGCGTGCTCTGACCTCTGCGCGCGCAGATGCGCATTAAATGTGTTGCAGTCGACCGTTGCGCGCGATGTAGCCGTTGCTCTGTTGACACACCGGACAGTCCGGTGAATTATAGCGGAGCGGCCTCCATTTTCCCGAAGGTAGCGAGTTCAGCATCGAGTTCCCTGGTGCACCGGACACTGTCCGGTGGCACACCGGACAGTCCGATGCGCCAGACCAGGGTGCCTTTGGGTTGTCTTTAGCTCACTTTGTTTGAACCCTTTCTTGGTCTTTTTATTGGTCTATTGTGAACCTTTGGCACCTGTAAAACTTATAATCTAGAGCAAATTAGTTAGTCCAATTATTTCTGTTGGGCAATTCAACCACCAAAATCAATTAGGAAAAGGTGTAAGCCTATTTCCCTTTCAATGGGGGGTGTGAAAGTTCCCTTTGCCCGAGAACAGGATCTGGATGTCGCCTAGAGGGGGGGTGAATAGGCGAATAAAAATTATCACTTTAAAACTTTAGTTCTTACTCTACTCGAAGACCAGATCGCAGTGGAATGAAAGACCCTTCGAGTAGGTTGCAGCGGAATAGAAGTTCCTATCTTGGAAATACCCTGCACTTCAAATATCGTTTGTACCACACATAAGTATTGAAGTGCAGATATAACAAGTGAGTAAGACAGAGAATCAATACACCGCACAGAGCAGAGCACACACACGCAGGGATTTATCCCGAGGTTCGGCCAAGCCTAAAATGCTTGCCTAGTCCTCGTTGGAGTTAGCCACACCTGGGCTTGGAGTCTATTTCAACTCCTTCCTCCGTTTGCTCAGATCTGTCAGTATGACAGATAGAGCCTTCCACTATGTTGATGTTGGTTACAACAAAGCCGCGGCTGCTTACAATCTTCTTGACAGCACTCCGGCAGAGTAACGATATGCTCAAGACCTTGCTCTAGCTCTTAGCAGCACTTCTCCACTCTCTCAAGGTTTATAGCTTTGCCTCTACACAAACTAGAAAGATATACATTTGTTGGCTGCACTTCTTTTATTGTTCGAGGCGCCTAGGGGTCCCTTTTATAGACCCAAGGGGCCTAGGAGCCGTTGGAAACCATTTTGGAAAGCAATACTTGCTTTCTATCGGGTGGCGCACCGGACAGTCAGGTGCACCACCGGATAGGTCCTGTAGCTTGTCCGGTGCGTGATCTCCTTCCAAATCGGGCTCTGCTGACCGTTGGAGCAACGGTCGTCTTGGCTCACCGGACACTGTCCGGTGCGCCAACTATCCGTTGGCCCAAGCCACGAGTCGCCCGCTGATCGCGCTGCCGACCGTTGGCGTAGTCGACCGTTGGCTCACCGGACAATCCGGTGCACCACCGGACAGTCCGGTGAATTATAGTCGTACGTCGCCAAACTCCTCCCGAGAGCGGCCTGTTCACCGGAGTTCAGTCTGGCGCACCAGACACTGTCCGGTGCACCACCGGACAGTCCGGTGTGCCAGACTGAGCTGAGTCTTGGCTGTACACAGCCAAGCCTTTTGCATCTCTTTTCTTTTCTTCTTTTCTCTGTTTCTAACACTTAGACAAATATGTTAGTACACAAAAACCAATGTACTAAGTCTAGAAACATACCTTCTCTTTGATTTTCACTTCTTTAGCATTTGGCATGACTGAGATTGATGTTGGACTCATAAATCATCAAGTTAGCTTGACTTGATCTAGATTGTCATTTCTGAGCTCCAACATCCTGCAAAGGTCACATAGAATATCTCCAAACATAGGAACAACCCAAACTAAAGGTCAAAGTGCACTTAGCTCTTTTGGGCTACTTCCAGTTCTGATTTTGACATTGGTTCTCCTTCCAGTGACTTTGTTTACTTCTTGAGCTAGATCTTGAGCCTTATGTAGTGTTACTTGATGCACCATAACTCTCAACATCTTGACTTTGCAAGTCTTCTTCTTCACCCTTGGCTTTGGGTTTCTGGTCTCCTTGACTTTCTCCCGTGCACTCGGTACCACGAAGCTCTTCTTGCTTCCATCCTTGGCTTGATCGGTTGTCTCTGAGTTATGCACATCGAGTCTCACTTAAGCAATGTTCATCCTTCTTGTGATGTCCATTATCTATTCAGTCTTTAGACCATCACACTTGTTCACTTGTGTTGAACCATATTAGCTTTACATAAAGCACTTGTTCAACACTTAGCACACTTGTTAGTCCTTTAATTGGGTTGTCATCCAAACACCAAAACCCACAAGAGAGCTTTCAATCTCCCCCTTTTTGGTGATTGATGGCAACACAATTAAAGCTTACATAAGAGTGAAAATTAAAGCACAAATTTTGAATTCTAAGTTTATAGAATGCTCCCCCTAAATATGTGCTTACATCAAAATCTTAATTTTTGGCCTTATATGCCAAATTGCACATACTTATGCTAATTCGAAGCATTGCTACACCTTAGAACCTGTGGGATGCATTGTGTCAAGAATCAAACCGTGATGCGTATAACACACAGACGCATAGAATCAGAGTTAAACACCAATTAAATGGATATACCACAGGAATATCAACCTACCACTATTCACCATTAAGATACCAAATTAAAACAATTTTAAAGCACCAGAACCACATGAATATCTATTACAGGATAAACACAGAAGATACTAAATGGTTCATATCAACGGAAGCACTGATTTTGCATTATCACCATATAATACAATAAGAAGCATAAGGAGTATCAACAAAACTAACACATTCTTCCCTAAGACTCAAGGAAACCCCTTTAGGATAACCCCTTTAGGATAAGCTTTCCTCTCAGGTTGAGATAAGCTTTAATGCACAATTTCTCCCCCTTTGACATCAAACACCAAAACCATATTCAAGCAAGAACATAGAATGATGTCAAGGGACAGCAGGGTATTGAGCAGGTAAATTTTAACACACTAACATTACTCCCCCTTACACATTGAACATATGCAACACAAGCATTGGAGGAAAAATTAAGGTACAAATACGCAAAATATCAACACTTCCTTTTGTACCTTTACCCTGTTGTGGTGTACTTTCCATCTTGAAGGTTTAATCTCTCGGGAGCTTCTCCACACTTGTGCCTGATCCTTTATCCTAACCTTTTCTTGTTGCTAAGACACCAAGCTTAGAGCAAGTTATAGTATTGTGGCACAAGATGAAGCTTCTATTCGAGTGATTACCAAAAGATATCAATTGAAGCAAACTACCGCGGCTACCAATTGAAAAATCATTATTGTCATAGCTCCATGATATTTAAAGATAAGCATCTAGTGTCACCAAATATTATGAGCAATCTAAAAATATGCAATTACTCACAACTTAAGATACCAAATACTTGACTTACGGAGGTACCCAAGTCCTGATTGCTCCATTTCTTGCTCCTCTTCCCTTTTCCACCTTGAGACTATACAAGATCGCTCAAGAAACAATTAGTCTCAAAAGACACAAGTTATGTGTGCTCCCCCGAAAGTTGTGCATCAAGTATTTGAATGACTTGCACTTTGCACATTCTAGCTTCCTCAGAACTAGAGGGGATCACAACATATCTTGGTCAAGGCATACTCTATCAATTTCATCACAAAGGGATACCAATTGGATAGATGACATAATACAGCTTATGACCAGTGGAAACAATGCATGCCTCAAGATATATAACATTTTACGAGCAACCTAGGCACGCTTCACATATGATGATTATTGCAACACATACACCAATTGAAAGATGACAAGATCATGCATATAAAGCACAATGTCTAATCACATCAAGATTAAGAAGAATTTTCTTAGGTACACCAAGGGAAACAACATTTTAAGGCATAAGGCACCTAAGCCAAGATACTACCAATGAAAGGCAAGAACATAGCTATGATTACAATCAACAGAACTTCAAAATTTTCAATGAAATTGCATAGTTCCATTCTCCATACCTTTGCCTTTTCCTGAATTGACATGAGAGCACCAGTTGTCACCTAATTGAGTGCTCCTTTTGCTCATGCACCTCATAAATCAAGAAGGTGCATTAGTGGCACAACATGGATTCAATATACACACAGTATCAAAATAGGGTAATTATGTGAACATGGACTAAACAAGATATCATGCTTGCACATAGGTTAATCATTAAAAACCATATAGCATGACTTACACAAAGATACAGGTTTATCCATGAACACAAAAAGAGTTAATCTTGGTGAATATATCAAATGAAAAACTACCCATTTAATGATTCAGAAGATATAACATATAGAACACACAATCATGATTAAGCAAGCATCATTATGAACCATTGATAACACAGGCAATCTCAAAAGCATAACTACTCCAAGGATAGGTAGCATAACAAACCAACTTAAGAGCAATACTGATTTGCAATAATGTACTTAAGATACCCGGGTACCGTCCTTTGGAGAGCAAGTTGCATATTCTCATCAAGGTCCTTTGCTTGATTCACCAATAATGATTCAAGACCTCTACAACTTATTTAACTTGAGATGAACATGGGATTAGAATTGCACAATCATTCAACCTTGGGTCAATGAATAGACAATAAAAATCAACAGCTTAAGCATAGAGTTTGAATTAACCATCTTAAGCTCTTCCATGGTCTCCAGTCCATCTCGAGGCACCTGCATAGTCTAGTTGGCACAGTTTGGTACCCATCTCGGGATGGGTCCATAACGATCATCCAAAAGAGCCTTTGGTACCCAAATAGCAATTGTGTTAGTTCTAGGTGATCTCATTACTGATCTAGCACAAGTGTATGGTTTGGGTCTCCTAAGTGAATAAGATTGAGATAGATTTACTTGCTTAGGAACCTTAACCTTTTTACATACCTTGGATAGATGACCCTGCTCACCACACTTGTAGCAGAAGCGTCGCTTAACCTGACATGACGCTTGCTGTTTGTCTTCTTTCTTAGTGGGGGTCATCCCGGAGAGTGCATGTGCTTGATTTATCATTAGCGGACAAGAAGTGATCGTATGGTTCTTGTCATTGCATCCGAATCATCTCCTTATCCCTTCATCCTTGTCGTTGTATGGACACGACGCAATGAGGTGTCCTGACTTATTGCACTTAAAGCACCTCCTTTTCCCTTTTATCTTTTTGTTCTTGGATGACATAGAGAAATGGTCAGTGCAAACAACATGACTAATTGAATCTTTACCTTTTTCCAAGCTCATGTTGATTTCTTTATTTTTTGCTTTAGGAACATCCTTCTTATGGAACTTAACACTTGTTGCAGTTTTTCCCGTCTCAAGCTTCTTCACCACGCGCCCGTGGATATCTTGAGAAGGTTGAGCAATGCGTCTTCTCCTTAGTTGCTTTGTTTTCTTGTTCCTTTCTTTATTGATGAGCACTTTTTCCTTTGATCCTGCAGCTTGATGCTCATCCAAGAGTTGGCTTTCTTTTGAGCAACCGGGGTTAGCACATGGTGATATATTATCTAGATGTGCACGTGTGCAAGAATGAGGTTCACATGAATTTAGGTTCGCAATTACAACCTCATGAGCAACATCAAGCATGATATGTCTATCCAAGAGATTATTATGATAACAAGACAATAAATCATATTTTTAGTAAGAGCAAGTTTATCATGACTTAGCAATTCTACTTGCTTCTCTAGCATGGCATTTTCCATTTTAAGTTGAGCAACACAAGATAAAACATCATCATTATTTCTTTGCTCAATTAAAACTGAATCATACCGTTGGACCAAATCATCATGAGAGCACTTTAGCTCCTCATGTTCTTTGGTCATCTTCTCCAGGCTGTCGTTGGTTTTGATCAGACTCTCCTCTAGCCTGAGAAGCGTCTCGCCTTGTTCCTTGTTCCTTCTCAACAGCTTAACCAAGAGCGCTTTGTCTTCTTTGTTGAGATGGGTGTAGAAACGGCGAATCTCCTCTTCTTCTACATCGTCGATCTCATTTTCCCTGTCACTATTGTCAGTGGAAGCAAAATAGGAAAATGTACCTTGTGATGATGTAGACTCCTCATCCTCATATTCCTCCTCATGATTGCTTTCATCTCCATTCTCATCGTTAGCAACAAGACATGTATAACAAGTGGGAGATGAACCTGTCGGTGAGGTGGATCCATCGCTTGGTGTCCATCTCTCTCGTTCTTCTCCCTTGGATAAGTTAGTACTACCAGCAATAGAGGGAGCAGAAGCAGTGCATATGGACTTAAAAAATTTTAACTTAATTTTGGTCCATAGATCATGAGCATCAACAAATAAATCACTATCACTACTCATGATTGCAAAATAGGCACTTCTAGAAAGTGAGTCAACTAAGATGTTGCAAGCATGGTGATTGAGAGACAGACATCTTAGTTCATCATTAGAAGGATTTTGACTAAAATTGGAGGGAAAAATACTTCTACTAAAGATCTGTCTCAAATCAGGATCAACACGCATGAAGACATTATAAATAGAGACAGACCAAGATTTATAATTAGAGCCATCGCCTATAAGAAGTTCTACAGTTACCTCTTGTGACGACATCATCATCTCCGGACGGCTAAGCCCACACTGGAGAGGCCTAGCTCTGATACCAATTGAAAGTTCCTTTTGTCCGGGAACAGGATCTGGATATCGCCTAGAGGGGGGTGAATAGGCGAATAAAAATTATCACTTTAAAACTTTAGTTCTTACTCTACTCGAAGACCAGATCGCAGTGGAATGAAATACCCTTCGAGTAGGTTGCAGCGGAATAGAAGTTCCTGTCTTGGAAATACCCTGCACTTCAAATATCGCTTGTACCACACATAAGTATTGAAGTGCAGATATAACAAGTGAGTAAGACAGAGAATCAATACACCGCACAGAGCAGAGCACACAGACGCAGGGATTTATCCCGAGGTTCGGCCAAGCCTAAAATGTTTACCTAGTCCTCGTTGGAGTTAGCCACACCTGGGCTTGGAGTCTATTTCAACTCCTTCCTCCGTTTGCTCAGATCTGTCAATATGACAGATAGAGCCTTCCACTATGTTGATGTTGGTTACAACAAAGCCGCGGCTGCTTACAATCTTCTTGACAGCACTCCGACAGAGTAACGATATGCTCAAGACCTTGCTCTAGCTCTTGGCAGCACTTCTCCACTCTCTCCAGGCTTATAGCTTTGCCTCTACATAAACTAGAGAGATATACACGAAAGGGAGAGAGAGAGAATTGATCCGAGTGATGTCTACACTTGTTGGCTGCACTTCTTTTATTGTTGGAGGCGCCTAGGGGTCCCTTTTATAGACCC
This sequence comes from Zea luxurians, assembly GCA_029449295.1. Lineage (NCBI taxonomy): Eukaryota > Viridiplantae > Streptophyta > Magnoliopsida > Poales > Poaceae > Zea > Zea luxurians. The sequence continues at coordinate 6,640,377 of JAOPSE010000016.1, forward strand.
AAGGGGCCTAGGAGCCGTTGGAAACCATTTTGGAAAGCAATACTTGCTTTCTGTCGGGTGGCGCACCGGACAGTCCGGTGCACCACCGGACAGGTCCTGTAGCTTGTCCGGTGCGTGATCTCCTTCCAAATCGGGCTTGCTGACCGTTGGAGCAACGGTCGTCTTGGCTCACCGGACGCTGTCCGCTGCACATCGGACAGTCCGGTGCGCCAACTATCCGTTGGCCCAAGCCACGCGTCGCCCGCTGATCGCGCTGCCGACCGTTGGCGCAGTCGATCGTTGGCTCACCGGACAGTCCGGTGAATTATAGCCGTACGTCGCCAAACTCCTCCCGAGAGCGGCCTGTTCACCGGAGTTCAGTCTGGCGCACCGGACACTGTCCGGTGCACCACCGGACAGTCCGGTGTGCCAGACTGAGCTGAGTCTAAGTTGTACACAGCCAAGCCTTTTGCATCTCTTTTCTTTTCTTCTTTTCTCTGTTTCTAACACTTAGACAAATATGTTAGTACACAAAAACCAATGTACTAAGTCTAGAAACATACCTTCTCTTTGATTTTCACTTCTTTAGCATTTGGCATGACTGAGATTGATGTTGGACTCATAAATCATCAAGTTAGCTTGACTTGATCTAGATTGTCATTTCTGAGCTCCAACATCCTGCAAAGGTCACATAGAATATCTCCAAACATAGGAACAACCCAAACTAAAGGTCAAAGTGCACTTAGCTCTTTTGGGCTGCTTCTAGTTCTGATTTTGACATTGGTTCTCCTTCCAGTGACCTTGTTTACTTCTTGAGCTAGATCTTGAGCCTTATGTAGTGTTCCTTGATGCACCATAACTCTCAACAAGATCAACCTTGACTTTGCAAGTCTTCTTCTTCACCCCTGGCTTTGGGTTCCTGGTCTCCTTGACTTTCTCCCGTGCACTCGGTACCTCGAAGCTCTTCTTGCTTCCATCCTTGGCTTGATCGGTTGTCTCTGAGTTATGCACATCGAGTCTCACTTAAGCAATGTCCATCCTTCTTGTGATGTCCATTATCTATTTAGTCTTTGGACCATCACACTTGTTCACTTGTGTTGAACCATATTAGCTTTACATAAAGCACCTGTTCAACACTTAGCACACTTATTAGTCCTTTAATTGGGTTGTTATCCAAACACCAAAACCCACAAGAGAGCTTTCAGGGTGGCGATGCGCGCGAAGCCGAGGTGGAGGAGGGAGAGGATCTCGCCGATGAGGACCGTGATGGGGCGGCGGTGTGTGCAAGGAGATGGGCTCGGGTGGTGATAGGGGAGCGGTTTCCACCTGCGCGATGGGAATGACAGAACCGAACCGGGAATGAGAATGGAAGAACGTGAATGGTAGGGAATGGCAGAACAGGGAATGACAGCCTACCCCTTACTAACTTAAATAAGTAGTAGAGATTAGTACTAACTAACTATAAGGAACGAGGTGGTGATGAATTAACCTACTTCATTCCACAAACCAAATAAAAAATGAGAAGTGAGAAGACGACAGACTAGCTAATTACTTAAATCAAATACCCTAATAGATTATATGTATGTCTATACTTATTATCATGTATTTAATATGGACAAAAAAGAAGAGGGTTAGAAAAACTATGTTTTGGGACAGAATGAGTAATTTATGATTTTTTAATAAGACGAATTAATTAAATTTGGCGTAAAAAGCTCAAAACGAGTTATATGGAACGGAGGGAGCAGTACTCTAGCCTCTTTAATTATTTTCATTTTCGTTTCTTATTTCTCACCACTTTATTTGGGCTATCACAAAGTCGCCTCAGCTTATTAACCTTTTAAAATGTCATAAAGTCGCTTCATCTTATTAACTTTTTAAATGTCATGAAGTTCGTGTGTTCAGCTTCCAAACATTAGTGATCTGGCTGGTAGTGAAGGAAGGGCAATTGACAATGGTACAGATTGACTGAACCACAACTCCACAATGCCCAACCGGCATTTCTTCACCCTCTTTAGGACTTCTTCAGCTCCGGAGGCTATTTCATGAATCCAACCGGCATCTGTCTATAGTATGCTAGAACTGGATCAACAGTGTGTGTTGGTTTCTTGTGTGCAGGTAGAGTGAATCTGTCACAACTGCAACTTCGCTCCAGCCACTACCAGCTGTCTGGTTCTTTCATATTATCTCATCCTCACTTCACTGCTAGTTACATACTCGACCCCAAATAAGAAATTTTCTATAGAGTGAAATTAATGAACAACTTTGTAGCAATACAGGCACTGAAAATATGGCACCACTCAGGTGTCTCTATCCTCATACATGATGACTGCCCAACAAATAAAAGATCTACATTGTTGGAAACACCAACACGATTATTTGTGTGTATAAGTAGAAGGATACGGCATCAGCTTCCAGATCATATACGCCCTAGGACGCCCTTGTACCACTTTGGTCTTGGGTGACAGGAATATGCCCATTGTTTGAACAGCTCAGGAGATCTGGAAGCCTTATCAACTTTGGTCCCGGTCTTCCTCTCAGGTGTTTTGGCTTTATATCCTGTGCTACCAATTGAGACGTTATGCAGTGAAGTTAAAAAAAAAAGATCCATGTAAAAGAATGCTTATGAACCAAGTTTAGTTGCAAAGTAGTAAGCAGATTCGATCTGCACTTACTGAAAATAATGTATCCGCCCTGGCTATTGTGTCTGCTTAATGTAAAATTCTAGAATTAACATTTACAAGCTGCTCATCCCGTTTGACCTTATTAACCGTAACTTTCAGGGGAAAACTTTATTTCTAATTGTTGAGTCTCTCGTGTCACAGACTGCTTTATAAGAAATAACTCTGATACATCACTGGCCAAGTGCGATCAGGCTTGCTCACATAATCTAATTTCAACAAAATGGATAGCTAATATAAATCTACTTTTACTGAACCATTGGTCAAGCTCAGCTCACACCGCATGAAGTAAATTGGCTCTTATCAAATGCCCTGATGCATGCTGTTCTGCCATTACATAAGCTAATCCCATTAGTATCAGCATTGGCATGCTGTGATTCATAGAGCTAACTCACAATTAACTGACAGCACAGGCACTATCTTTTTTTTCCCATGTAACATACAGTATCAGCAGCTCACCTCAGATATTTAGATCAAAGATGAGACCAAAGGATTGGCTCATGAACTCATGATCTAACATGATTATTTAATAATCTGACAAGGAACAACAACAAATAAAATGCAACACAGTAAAAAGGAAATTGTGTTGGTCTGTTGAGGGCGAACCTGATCAAATATTGCTGTAGGGATGGCAAGGGTTGCCACTGCATTAGGAGAGTCAACTATTCCAGAGATCCTACCCTCACAAGGACAGCATGATAGTAAGAGATACACCTGTATATATCACCCAAATGCTAAGGCAATATTCAAACATATATGGTAATTAGAGGAGGATAATCATCACTCATCAGTTAACCTACTGCCTACCTGCTCCTTTGAGTACCCAAATCTAGCAATGTACTCAATGGCGTTCAGGACTGCACGCTTGTAAGCAACTGACGCATCAAGGAAATGCTGCTTCCCAGATTCATCCACGCTTATGCCCTCAAACACTAGCCACTCCGAGAAGCGTGGCTCGACAGGACCGATCTCAAAGATAGGGTTCACGTGTAGAGGTGTCGGACCAACTGGGGTCAAGTATTCCTTCATCCCGCCTCTTATGATCTCGCACCTATTACACAATGTCAGAGGGGACATGCTGTTGAGTTTGAGAAGCGTGCAAGGGAAATTGGATTTTCATGGGCAGATTTTATTTGTCCAGCTGACAGTCGTCATGTCCAGCAACATTGATTTGATTCAACTGTGTGGTTCAGGAATAATTGGACGCTGATGCAGTGAATGTATCTCAACCATCACAATATACAAACTAGAAACCGTTGATGTATGTTTATATTGTTGTGATGACAGAATAGAACATCAACTAATGCAACGCCATTTGAAACATGATATAGCAAATCCCATTATTTATGAGCTATCTAAGAAAACCCATGAATTTGCTTTCATATTCTTCATGAGTTATCTGAGAAATACCATACAAGCTGCTACGAAGATGACTGGTGCTAGTATCTTTATAAAAATCGATGTGATATATAGTAATGTGAGGTTCACTGCACTGTTGGATCTGAAATTCTGATTTGATGCAGGTGATTGTTTGGGTCCATCCTTAGGTCCAGTAACATTTATAAGTCGAAATATAAAAAGTAACATTGAAGCGTAAACAAGTAGAAAGTTTATTACTTGAGCTCAAGGAATCCACTCATTTCAATTGCTCCACAAAACGAAACTTCACCATCGCCCTGGGAGAAGTGCATATCACCGGTGCTAAGATTCGCTCCTTCGACAAATACTGGCAGATAAACTTTGGAACCTCTGCTTAGGTTTTTTATGTCACAATTACCGCCATTCTCCCTTCCCGGAATAGTCCTGGCTGCTTCATTCGCCACTTTGTGCCATCCAGGAGTCCCCTCCTGAATCTGCACAATATTGCACTAATTATGAACAGGTAGCAAGTTATACTTAAGTCTGACAGATTAGTGTTGCTTTTAGGTGACAAAAAAAAAAGATTAATCGTTCAGGTATTAAAAACACAAATCTAGAAGCAACACTATAAGCAGGTGGGTGCTCATGCCTTTCCAAGTAAGCAGTTCTCAGGGGTCGGTAAATTGGCAAGGGGCCTCTGGTGTAGCACTTCACACAGTTTAAGGGTCTGTGGGCTTGTCTCGGCCAATCTTCTCTCCCTCTCATTCCATACATTAAGAAGTTCGGCTGACGGTGCAGTTCCCACAATACCAGGATGGGTTAATCCTGGGAAACGAACACCTGGTACACGCCAAAACCATGATTACGGAAGGATCCAAAGCTGCAGAGCTTCATTCACACAGCAAGAACAAGAAGAAGCTTCACCTGGTATCTGAGGGGAGTACGCATAGATTCCTTCGAAATACCAGATGGCCTTCCTCGCAGTAGGGAAGTGGTCGGTTAGGAACCCACCTCCGTTCTCTCTCTCAAATATCGCAGTGTAGCCCCACTCGTCGCCAGGAAGCGGGCCAAGGTTGCAGATTTCCACCGCGAGAAGATCGCCTGGTGAAGCCGGAACCCCTTCGGAATCAACGATTCTTAGGGGCCCACTAAGATAATGAGTCTGTAGAGTATCTGTAGTCAGTCTGGCTCGCAATCGCAATGAATGAGAGCTATAGAGTGGAACGGAGATCAAAGACATCTCCAACAGCAGCAACAGCAGCAGGATACAAACTTACGATTGTGAGGTCCAGGGATTTGATGTCGTCTGCAGAGTTGTCATCTCTAACCCTCCCTCCAGTCCAGTCTACCATCTCGACCCGGAACAGTTCCCCTTCGGTTACATCAGCAACGGGAGGGATGTCTGGATGCCAGCGGTTGTGGAGAGGAACCTTCTGCTCCCATGGCTGCTTCTTCACGTCTATGGGCACTACCAGTCTAGGAGTCAGAGGAGCCATGTTTCGTTACAGTATCTCCTCAAGAGCTTCTTCGCTTTGGAAGCTTTGTGCGCCTTTATACTTTTATAGTGGTAGGATAAACATGGTGATGTGTCATGCTATAAGATAACAAAAAAAAGGGCTAGAAGCGAAGGGAATTACAGGGAAACATGATTGTAAACATGGTGTCGGGGTCCTTAAAAACATCCATCCGCTTAATGGTCGATCTGGTAGCTAAACCCAAGTTTTCTTTGCAAAGAAATATTCCGAAAAAATAGGCATGATTTCACCTACTGATAATATCATATGATTGGAGTTGCTTTCGATAACCAAGTCACCATCAGCTAAGAAGTTTCTTGTGGAGCCCCACGTCTCTATAGACCACTGAAATCTAAGAGGATGAGATATTTTCTTGTTGCGCAGCAGTACCAAGTACCAACCAACTTAGCTTGTCTCATTCGTTTGTGTTCTCCACGGGTCATGACATGTAGGACTTGTGATACTGATGCACAAAGCTTTTTTTAGGCCATACTCCTCCAACATAATATGCATGTCCATCCCCACAACATTAGTCACTTGCATTGGGCGTCAACAAACTGTTTGCATTCCTTTGGAGGCCGTCGTCTCCCAGTTAACTATGGTTATTGGATCGTTGTTTTCGTATGATGTAATTATTTAACTATTTGTACAGAACTCCATTATATATTAAAGATGTGGCATTCGTTTTTGTACCATAAGTCATCATGTGTGTGAGACTTAATCTCAGACACATTTGATTCGCGTCTGGGTTTTGGCCCTTAAATCCAGGTGTGACAGTAAGGCATGCTTAACTACCTGATACTGTAAAGGTTAATTGATCATCTGATGTTTCTCAAAGTGCACATTCCATGAAATTTCCATCACTTATACATTTGCTTGACCTGTCCTCTAACATCCTAAGGCTCCAGCCTGCATCCTTTGCCAATCCTTTTTCCTTCATCCACTTCAAGACCTCGTGAGCCTCCAGCCACCTCCCTGTCTCAGCATACAAGTTTGCAAGTGTCACATAATGCGAAGCATTTTCAGGCTCCAACTCCAGCAGCTGCATTGTCACATGCTCACTCAAGACTGAATCACCATGGTCCTTGCAACCTCGCAATAGCAGGCCCCAAATGACAGCGTTTGGCTGTGATGGCATTGCCTCAACAACCCTGAAAGCATCATTCAGGTGTCCAGAGCGACTAAGAAGATCAACCATGCATCCAAAGTGCTTGATCCCAGGTTGAAACCCATACTCGCCTTGAACAATCAAGTTAAATATTTTCCTCCCAATATCAACTAATCCAGCATGTACGCATGCATAAAGAACACAAATTAGCGTGACAGCATCAGGGCGTATGCCATCAGCCTTCATCCTGAAGAACCAACGCAGAGCCATTTCTCCATCCTGTACCAAAGCAAATGCTCCAATGATAGAGTTCCAAGTAAAAACATTCCTCTCAGTCATTTTGGAGAATACACGGACTCCTTCCGCAACGTGTCCACACTTCCCATACATGTCAACAAGCGCAGTGCCTAACACGACATCCAGTTCCCAACCCAGCTTCTGAACGTACTGATGAATCCAGATGCCAGTGTCCACAGCACCATGTGCTGCACAAGCACCAAGTGCAGAAACCATGGTGACGCGGTTGGGAGCAACAGATGCAGCAAACATCCGCCGGAAGGTGGCCAGAGCCAAGAAACTGTGGCCGTGGTTTCTGTACGCGGTGATCACCGTTGTCCACGAGACGACGTCCGGGCGTGGCATTTCATCAAACAACTGCTCAGCGTGACCGAGGTCCGGATCACAGGCCGCGTAGCGAGCAAGGAGAGCGTTGCGGACGTGGAGGTCGCGCGCGAAGCCGGACTTGGCCACCTGGGAGTGCGCGACGCTGAGCTCGCGGAGAGAGGAAAGCGAGGTGAGCATCAACGGGAAGGTGTAGCGGTTGGGGCGGGCGCCGAGGCCGAGGAAGTGGCGCAAGAGCGGGAGCGGTGAGCAGGCGGGGGCCCGGGGGAGGGAGCGGAGGAGGGAGTTGAAGACGAAAACGTGAGGCCGCGGGAGGGAGGCGAAGAGAACGAGTGCGGGGTCGAGGCTACGGAGGCGGCCGCAGGCGAGGAAGAAGGCGGAGATGACGGTGGTGGAGCGGAGGAGCGCGGGTTCCCGGAGGATGTGGACGCGGAGGGGCGCGAGTGCCGCGGCGGAGGTGCATGTGTTGATCGCGTGCAGCGCGCGCGTGACGGCGGGTGGAGGCGGCACAGTGGACGGGCGAAGCCGCGGCGGGAGGCCAGCAGGGTCGGCCATCGCGGTATGCTCTAGATCATACTGGGCCGGTGGCGCGGGAGAGCGAAAAATATCGCGAAATGCGATGCGACCGATTTTTTTTTGGTTTTCGAGCCCTATTTTTGAAAAATATTTACATTTAGATCCTTAGAAATTTTAAATGCAACTTTGGATCCTGATACTCGGCGTCATGGGCTCGGCGTCATAGCCCATGGCGCCGAGCTGTGACGTGGCGATAACGGCTAGTTGCGGCTAGGGCTGACTTGGCATCGAGGTGGCGCCACCGCGGCCTCATAGCTCGGCGCCACAGATCTTGGTGCTGAGCTACGGACCCCTATAAAACTGCCCGCGCTGCTGGCCGAGAAGATCTCATCTCCTCTCAATTCAAAACTTCGTCAAAAGGTTTCTATATTCAAAGTTTCGAGTTGCAACACTTGTAGAGCAAGGTATGGTGTCTCACTAATTCGTTTTGTATATTGTATTGTACTTTTTCGGTTATTAGTTTCTAATGTTGCTCATAATATATATAGTATCGTTAATATGATGAGTACATTTCATATGATAGTTTGTGTAAACCGATTATAAAGTCTATTAGGTACAAGTGATAATTTTATAATCGTTTATTAGATGAAAGACATGTACCGGGAGGCGTTGTGGCAGAAGAGAGGCCGTCCTCGGGAGTTATATCCGGACGTGTCTAGTAAGGATGCTCATGTTCCTCCTGAACTTCCTGTGCCTAATTGTGACTGTGGCAGACTGGCTTAGATATGTCAATCCAAACATCCAGACACGGTTGCTCGCTGCTTCTACCTTCGTGGTGGTTTTAACGTACGTAGCTTATGACTTGTGACTTAATTTTGTTTTGGATTTTTTATTTACTAGATGTGTAATAGTGTTTCGTTCCATTGTTTTAGGAGCACCTGAGGTGTTTCTTTTTTCAGTGGATCGACGATCCTGATAAATTTGACCATCGATATCTTCTTTTCGCTAATTGGTTGTGTGGAAGGACTAGTCATGAGCGTTTTAAGCGTTGGGTACCTCCTCCCCCGAATCCTCCACCAATGACGGATGCAGAGAGGGAGGTAGCAACAGAAAGAAGGATGGACTCACCGCCTCGATGCGATTGTGAAGATCGTGCTGTCATCAACGAAGACACTGCGAAGTACTTCGTGTGTCCGAACATTGATTATGTGAGCCCGTCGATGCGCTAAATGTATAAACTTGTTATTTTTTTATAATAAATTACTAATTTATTCTCCTGCAGCCATACGAGTGGCGTAAGTGTCATTTCAGAGAGTGGTTGTATGGTCCTTTGTCCCATTGGCCAGAGGCAGAGGTAAAGGAAAAGAAAAAAAATCTGTGGGTGGAAGAGTTGAAGTTTGATCCAGTACTCTGCAAATGTGGTATTGAAGCTAAGTACGGATTAGTTCCTTTCGAGCTTGGTGTTGGATATTTTTGTGGACATATGGTAGATTACGATGAGGTTGGTATTTATTTATTATTTTACACCAGTTGTAATGTTAGACCCGTACTTACTATTTTTTTGTAGGAGACGAGGAAATGCAGTTGGGAGAGTTACGACGACAAAGGAGAGGTGATGCATACAATAGAGTCCAAGAGACTAATGGGACAGAAGATGCGTTGTGAATCTCAGCTCGTCGATTCGTACATTAACGATCGCATACGCGACATGCGTAGGTACGCGAAATCTGCCTTTTTGATAGCCCGCAGCGTGCAGAGCAGAGGAGGTTGAAGGCGGCACATGAGAAGAGAGCACATGATGCAAGGGAATGGGAGGCGGCTAGAGCTGAGAAACAAATGTTGGATAATCTTGCTGATCGTCTCAAGGGAAGTGAGTGACAAAAATGATACTATAATATTGTTAGTATAATTTATTTATCTTGACTTTGCTAACTTATTTTTCTCATTATATTTGCAGAGATTGGATGTGGCCTAAACTATATGGCAGATAAGGCACATGCAAGATATGTTCAGGAAAAAATGGCGACGGTGGAGCTGATGGAGGAGGACAACGAAGACACATCTAGATTGAGTGAGCTTATCGCTCTCGCAGAGGCAGGATTACATGGGCAAGAGGAGGACGACACATCAAGGTTGAGTGAGCTCATCGCACTAGCTGAGGCAGGATTACGTGCTCAAGAGGAGGAGGACGAGTTTATGTTTCAGGCCGTCGAAGAGATAGAGGCGGCTTATTACAAGCAGAAGTCTGATGAGGCTGAGGCTGAGGATGAGCTATTCTCGCAAGCTGCAGATGAAGCAGAAGCCAATTATTACAAGAGAACTGCTGACAAGTGTGATGCAGGACAATGCAGCAAGTGGAACGAGGTTGTCGTTGAGGATTGCGTGACAGATGACTCCGAAGATGAATTACTTATAGATTGTGATTCTGATTGAACAAACTTTTAGCCTGTTATGTACTACTTTCATATCTGTATTGTTTTTATTGCATTTGTCATGGTTTTTACTTCACAAAAAAACCGCAAAAGTTCCCCTTGTTTTATTAACAACCACAGTTATAATAATCACATAGTATAAGACATCACCACATTTCAACATACAATCAATCACAAAATAACAGAGAATATGACAAAATCCACATGACATAGTGCTTAATATAATGTCCACATAACATAGTCCAAAATACATCGTTTACATCACAAAGTTTTCATCATTAGTCCATATCACAAAGTTTTTAGCATACGACCACATCACGTAGTTTTCATTTCCTCCTAGTCTTACCCTTGCCCTTGGCCCCAAGAGCGTCGGTGCCTAGAGTGTAAGGGTCACATGGACGCCTTCTACGTGGTGTCAGTTGTGATGGCTGAGTTGTAGTAGCATCTTGTAGCTGTGATGGTCCAATCTCCTCCTGACCTGCGACGCCAGCGTCGTCGTCGTCGTCGTCGTGGTGGTGCACGTCTTGAAACGTATCCCGCGTCGATCGCAAGGAGCTCAGTCCAGCTGTAGATGGTCCAACTGCAGAAATGGGACGCTGAACGTCCGGCTGCATATGAGGCACAGGCAGCTGCACGTCAACGCTCGCTAGAGACCGGCATCCACAACGAGCCGCCGCCTGACAAATACGACGTGATACCCTCTGTAATTGAAAGATGAGTTACATACATATGTTATAACATACAAATAAACAATTTCGCTTCTAAACATTCATACTCACTGATAGTAACGAAAGCGTAGTACTGTCTGAAGTTCTCTGTGAGATACGCTCAAGTTCAACAACAGATACGAGCATAGAGTTTCCATATTCACAAGTTAGAACATTAGGATGCGCAAAACAAGACATAATGCATTGAATTAACAGAACTAATTTTAGTAAAGAACTTGGTACCCCTCTGTTAAGGATTGGAGCAGCCTCAATGTGAGACCCTAGTCGAGCCGCTATGTCGAACGAAGTGTCTTCGTCGTCTGACGATTCTTGCTCAGCATAGTCAGCAGCTGTCCACTGTCCCTTAAGCTTGCACCTAGTCACACCAGCATACCAAATCAAATACCTTCGGGAGTTGTAGTTTGTGTGCGGCTGGTCGTTGACATAGTTTAGATCCCCCTGCTAATCCTATTCATCAATATAATCACGGTGGTGGGTCTCGAAGTCCGTGACCTTCTTTTGCCTCTGTCTGTCGAACCTGCAAAAGTTAGACACATATATTAGTAACTAATTGCATATTTGAAATAATAGTTAGAATAACTAGTGGACAAAGTCACTCACTTGTGAAGTTGTATTGAAGTCGAGAATGGCTCGACCGAAAACTCATGTCGCAATCCGAACTGTCGAGCAACTCTGTGGGGCAAGTGGTACTCAACAGCATAAAAACAAATGAGGGGACACCTCATTAGGTAGATGCTCTCGTCTATTGAGCACACGCTGCTCAACTATATGCTGGCGAAATATGGATCAAGATACGGTTGCCAGGTCACCTGGAAAAGTATTAGAATTCACATATAAGTTTATAGTCATTTTACCAACCTCTTAAGAAAAAAAGATAAAAGTAGACAACTCACCATCGAAGGAGTAAGTGCGTCGAGCTCGTTTGAGTACTCCACGTACGCACGCTGGTGTCGTGCGAATGGCTCCTCGACCTGGTCCCAGCGGTAGGCAGCCGTGGGCTTAAGTCGATGTCCGGCTACCACGAACCACTGACGAGGAGCAAACTCTCTGGGTCGACCGACAGGTATGTGTGCCCACATCCACAGCTGTAGTAGGTAGACACACCCACCTAAGCTAGCGGTCCTTGATGAATGATGACAAACCTCGCAAAGTTGCCTGTAGAGGAAGGCCAACACTGCAGAAGCCCAGCTGTAACCTCCTGTCGTATCCTAGTCAGTCAGGCAGGGCAGAAACATCCATGACGCGCTGTCGCCTGTCGCGTCTGGAAAAAGAACTGAACCAAATAGGTGGAGAATCCAAGCTCGACAATGATAGCCAACCGTCTGCTCGTCTGCACCAGGTGGACACTCACCAAAAGCCTGCCTAAGCCAGGTGAGTGGGACTCCGGTGTTGTGGCTACCTCGTAGGTCATCAGGAAGCAGTCTCCCAAGGAAGGCCTCTACCCTCTGCCTCCAACCACCTAGTGCTGCCTGACCGGTCACTGGACGACCCATAATGCTGAGACCAAGAATCTTCTAGCAAGCTTCCAGCGTCACGGTCATCTCACCGCAGGGAAGGTGGAAAGTGTGAGTCTCTGGACGCCACCTATTGGAAGACAAACGAATACAAAATCATTAGTATGCAAAGTAGATGTGATTATTGTAAAAGTTAAACAAATATAGAAGTCTTTACTTGTCGACCAGAGCCGTCAACGCTGCTGGGTTGAAAGTGGGCAGTCCACGGCGAACCTGGAACGATACGACGTCCAAGCTAGCCCTCTCTAGGAGAGGAGTGTACCTGTCATCGTACCTCATCTCCTCCAAAAACCGGTCGTGGGTCCGGACCCGCAGAACGGGCAACACCTAGCAATCAAAGTAATTTGATTAGTCAAATATACGCCGCATATACTAATTCGAAATTTTAATATATGTGCAAAATATTACCTCTCCCTATGCGATGAGACGGCCCCTGTGGTGCTCGTCGTAGTGAGGGTCCAGCACGTGGAACTGTGTCGTCCTGCAAATTAAGATATCAAGATTAGTAAAAATATTAGAAACATTGGCATAGTACAATAAATATTGTGTACTAAGTGTAACAAAAACATCAACATATTACAATAAAAGTTGAGTACAATAAAATATTAAAATGTATCACACCTGACTAAGTGTCCAAATGCATGTACGTGAGTTGTGGCCAAGTCTCCCGCATTTTCCGCATTCATTCTGCTCTGGGTCCACGAGAAAGGGGGATGCTCGACCTCTCCTACTGCGACCGGAAACCTGATCCATAACCATGTTGCACCGGCTCCTTTTCCTACTACCACATTTGTCCCATCGATGCGCTGGATCAGCAACGTATACCGGACCGGTGTACGTTGGCCATTGTGACTCATCAAGAAATGGCTCAAAACGAGGGCTCCAGGTACGTATGAAGCGCCCCAATCCTCTGAGACTCAAATGTGATACAATTACTAGTCCCAGGAGGCTAGTAAACACATTTATACATCAGATGATTACAGATCTGCTTAAACGAGACAACCCTATAAAGGTGGCGAACAACTTTAAGAGTTGGTCCACAACTCGGGACATATCATCAGAGTGGGGCTGAAGCAGCCCGATATACGCAGCGAAGCAAATCAGCTGTCCAACAGCCACAGACAAGGTTGGGAACAGTCGTAACTCTTACCCGATCTCCTTTTCTGAAAAACAACAAATAAGCAAGGGTGAGTACAAACGTACTCAGCAGCCCACCTTCACCCGCGGAATGGGGAAATCAGATATAATGCATGGAATATGTGGAGCTCAAGATATTTTGCAGAAACAACAATATTTTATGCAGGTTTGTTTTGTAAAACATTTTGTATTTTTTCCAAGCGCATCCTCTCCCAAAGGAGCAGGAAGTTTTTCAATATAGAATAAAATCCCCTGGACTAAACCATCCAGGTATCTCAGCAGCTTCCCACTAGTTTTCATTCTCAAAACAGCTACTGGACTTCCCGTCCACCATAGCTCACGGCTCAACCGCCAGACCTTTTAAAACCCACTTTTCTCAAACGCACAATTTTTTTGAAAACAAACACTAATTGTCATACCACACCAGACTTGTCCATTCCTGTGGACACAGACTATTCGAATAGGTTTGAACCCTGCGCAGAGGTGTACACTTTACCCACTAGTCCGGCTCTGCGATCCCATAGCTAGTGAGACCCGAATCCGAATCTCTTTCTTTCCTCGCACGTTCCTACCTTAACGGTTATACCAGAAGGAGTCAGGCCACCGCCATGCCCAAACCGGACACAACATTCCCCCTCCTTATCCTCCCGGTGCTCCCCAGCCTTCATAACCCTAGGGTTTGAACCATACGAGTTTAGATTGAGTGACTGCCCACACAGTCTCGAGTGGTTGTACTTATCATGAGTACAGGTAGTGAAGGATGACAAACCGGTCCTTATATGAGGGGACAATCCTTCTGCTCATGCCTAAACCAGCTGAGCCATCACCTTAGGCCCTCCCCTAAACCAGGGAGTCCCTGATCATGCCTACTCAAAGGTGATAAGGGTGAAAACCCTTCATCATACACATTTTGAAAAGCATTTTCTTTTGAAAACTCATACCTTTTCTCAAATCATTTGTAACAAATATATCAGGGATTAATTGCGGCAAGCGACTAGGTGGCCATAATAACTTGTCTCAAAATCATATCATGCATAAAATAACAGGCTGAGGGTTGTGGTTGAAAAATCATAGGTAATTTATGCATCAAAGGGATCCAGTGAGCTTGCCGTGCTTATCCGGCGAAAGGGGGAGAGAGCTCGCGGAACTGTCTTCTGGGTCCACCGCCTGGTGTAGACTTGCAGATCTAGCCTCCACGAGACGGCACAAACGCTCCGATAACTATGCAACATGAACAAGAAAACATACAAACCAACAAGTATACCAACAAATATTTAGTATAGTGGTCAGAATAGCGATATATGGATGGGTAGAGTCTTGAGCAGAATCTGTGTTATGTGGTGTTGTGATATTACTGGTGGTGGAGTGGAGGTGCTTACCAGGAGGGTGGACTGGAGACGAAGCGACACCATGCGCGTAGCTGGCAGAGCGGAGTAACTGAGTGGGTGGGGTGTTTGCCTTGACTGAGGGTGTTGAGTGTGTGTGGAGAGGGAGAGGGTAGTGAGAGCACCTAGAGGGGGGTGAATAGGTGATCCTGTAAAATTCAACAACTAATAGCCACAAAACTTGGTTAAGTGTTAGTATGGCTAAATAGCGAGCTCTTGCGATCACACAAGTATCACAAAAAAACAATCACAAAAGACACGCGAGTTTATCCTGTGGTTCGGCAAGTATAACACTTGCCTACCTCCACGTTGTGGCGTCCTAATGGACGAGGGTTGCACTCAACCCCTTTCAAGTGATCCAATGATCAACTTGAATACCACGGTGTCCTTCTTTGCTTATCTCTTTTCCCGTTCGTGAGGAATCTCCACAAGTTGGAGTCTCTAGCCCTTACAACAAATATCAAAGTGAAAGCACAAGAGTAAGGGTGGGAAGCAACACACACAAATCCGCAGCAATACGCACACACACAAGCCAAGACTTAAGCTCAAATGAAGCGCAACAAGTTCACCACTAGAACGGAGCTCAAATCACTAACAAAGTCAACAAAGTGCGCGGAGACGGAGTGTGGAAGACTTAGAATGCTCAAAGTATGCTTGGGTGTCTCCTCCATACGCCTAGGGGTCCCTTTTATAGCCCCAAGAAAGCTAGGAGCCGTTGGAGGCAACTTTAGAAGGCAAATCTTGCCTTCTGTCGGGTGGCGCACCGGACAGTCCGATGCGCCACCGGACAGTCCCTGTAGCTGTCCGATGCGCGATCTCCTTCCTTTTATAGCGCATCCGATCGTTGCAGATTTGCGGCAGTTGGCACACTGGACACTGTCCGGTGCACACCGAACGGTCCGGTGCCCCCTACCGACCGTTGGCGCGCCCACGCGTCGCGCGCTGATTGCGCGGCCGACCGTTGGCGCAGTCGACCGTTGGCTCACCGGACAGTCCGGTGCCTCACCGGACCATCCGGTGAATTTTAGCCGTACGCCGTTGAATGATTCCCGAGAGCGACAACTTCGCCACAGACGGCTCACTGGACAGTCCGGTGATTTATAGACGTATGCCGCCGTCAAGTCCCGAGAGTGGCCTGTTCACCGGAGGCTGGCCTGGCGCACCAGACACAGTCCGGTGCACCCAGACCGAGCTGCATTTGGCTGTACACAGCCAACTCTATTTCAAATCAATTTTTCCTGTTTCTAACACTTAGACACAATACATTAGTACTCAAATCAATGTACTAAGTCTAGAAACATACCTTGTAATATGATTTGCACTTCTTCACTCTTTGGCACAAATTAGCACTTAGAGAAAATGTGTTGGGCACTTAATCACCAAAATACTTTAGAAATGGCCCAAGGGCACATTTCCCTTTCAATCTCCTCCTTTTTGGTGATTTATGCCAACACATTAAAAAGCAAACTAAAAGAAGTGCAACATCAGAGCAATTGAGAACAAGAATTGTTTTTTATTCAAATTTGACATATTTGGATCATTCTTTGCCACCACTTGGTTTGTTTTGTAAATCAAACTCAATTTCCTATCTCTAAGTTAAACACACTTGTTGAGGCATAAAGAGAGGTATTCCAAGAGAAATTGATAAGAGATCCAAAAACTCCCCCCTTTTCCCATAATCAACCATTCTCCCCACAAGAGACCAACTTTTGACAATAAGAGACAATAAGAGTATTTTGACAAAACAAAAACTTCCAAAAGTTCTAACTCTACTCTTTTCGAAATTTCACAAGTGGTAGCTGATCCATTTGCTTTGGCCTTAATTTCTCCCCCTTTGGCATTAAGCACCAAAACGGGATCATTCTTGGCCCTTTAACCCCATTGCCTCACCAAAATTGTCAATTAAGAACAAAAAGGCAATAAGAGCATGGAAATAAACTTGGAGTTAATACCGGAGTTCAGTGGAAGTCTTTGCATGGTCCAAGTTCACCTTTCCCTTTCAATTCATCTTTGAGACTAAATCAAGAACTCAAACACACAGGTTAGTCTCAAAGTGTCAAGTTGTAGCATGCCTCCCCCTAAATAAGTGCATCACTTGCAAATGGACTTGTGAGGTCCGGGGATCATGTTTACAACTTGAGCACCACAAATGAACAAAAATAGATTGAATGCATAAATTGACATGATCAAAGGCATAAAACACATGTATGCTATAGATCAATCCAAGTTACGCGAATCTAAGACATTTAGCTCACTACGCAACCTACAAAACCTTTTCTCATCTAAAGGCTTGGTGAAGATATCGGCTAGCTGGTTTTCGATGTTAATATGGTACACCTCGATATCCCCCTTTTGCTGGTGGTCTCTTAGGAAGTGATGCCGAATGTCTATGTGCTTAGTGCGGCTGTGTTCAACAGGGTTATTCGCCATGTGGATTGCACTCTCATTGTCACATAGGAGTGGGACTTTGCTCAAATTGTAGCCAAAGTCCCGGAGGGTTTGCCTCATCGAAAGTAGTTGCGCGCAACACTGACCTGCGGCAACATACTCGACCTCAACGATGGATAGGGCAACGGAAGTTTGTTTCCTTGAGCTTCATGGCACCAGGGACCTTCCTAGGAATTGGCACGTCCCTGATGTACTCTTCCTATCAACCTTGCACCCGGCATAATCGGAGTCTGAATATCCAATCAAGTCAAAGGTAGACCCCTTTGGATACCAGATCCCGAAGCAAGGCGTAGCAACTAAATATCGAAGAATTCGCTTAACAGCCACAAGGTGACATTCCCTTGGGTCGGATTGATATCTAGCACACATGCATACGCTAAGCATAATATCCGTTCTACTAGCACATAAATAAAGCTAAGAACCTATCATAGACCTGAAAGAATGGTGAGCGACATAGGCTAACAAAATGCGAATCGACTCTAGCCTAGCCACAGGAGCAAAAGTCTCCTCAAAGTCCAAACCTGTGACTTGGGCATAACCTTTTGCCACAAGTCGAGTGTAACACTCTGAATTTAGGGTATAAAAATTTCTTTGCTCTATACTCAAAATTCAGGTGTTACCTTTTCTTTTCCTCTTTTGTTTTTTTATTAAACGGGGAGTTAACATGGAATTTATAGATGCTATTTTAAATAAATATGTGTATTGCATTTTATGCCGAGGTACATTTTCTTTCTGTTTGCTAAAATGATCTTGGTGGTGTTCACACTCGAAAGAAGGAAAAACTATCAAATTAAATTATCGGGACATGATCTAATATAAATAGATATATTCATATAAACATATATGTATATTCATATCTACCTGCTCGCACGGGTGGGGGAAGCACTAGCGCCGCGCTCGGCTGCTGCGCCGCAGTCCCACCACCATCTCTTCCGTGTGGGAAGAACCTCTACCGCACTTTATGGCCACGACCCAAGAATTTAGTAATGGTCCGTTATAGCCGCTCCCATAGTCCCATTCAAACAGTCGACACCTACTCTCTGTCACTCAACCTTGCAGCAACCACCCCTTGCATCATGCAGTTGTCCCCGTGTCGCGCCCACCGTCGAGCAGAGGTCCCATGCAGAGCTCGTCGTCGCGTCATTTGTCACCGTGGAGAGAGGACCGACGTCCTAGCTGGAGGTCTCGCCGCACTCGTTGTTGTGTCGAGGGGTCCCTGCCACGCACGAAGTTGTTTCTTCCGGCGAGCCCTTCCCCAGTGAGCCATTTTTCTTTATTTTGTTTCTGCGCTAGCTGTTCATCATTTCTATCCTTCATCGGCCAACCGCACCTCCGCCTATCCCTGTGCACGCTATAACATGGCCGACATCGAACCGTGCAGCGCCCAGCCCTTGGATGCGTGGCCGAGCAGCCATGGCTGGTCATGGCTAAGGGCCGATTGAGCGGTGGCCGAGTGCTCGCCCACCCCTGCCCGCTGTCGAGCCGGTCTCCGGCGAAGCTGCCATGCAGGTCAGCATGCCCCTACATGAGCTCATGTGGCAGCAATGGACGGCTCTGCTCTGCTTGTGTGCCTGGCTTGCTACGTGAGCGTGAGGAAGAAGAAACTGTCGTTGCGAGTGTGTCTAGGAAAAGGAAAAGAAATTGTTTTCTAATGGAACCCACCCATGCACGCACGACTCCCATGCATGCCGACATGCATCACGTGAGTAGTGGAAAAAACTAGTCTCGAGGCCACATGACGCCCTACGGTTGGTCCATATAGCTATTTCACGCTGTAGCGTCCGCTCCAAATCCCATGGATCCTCGACGTCCATGCTCATATGGTCCTCTGTGTGGCCATCTTTTGACCAATCAGATTACGCCACATTCTATTAAATCTGCAAGATATAAAATATTCAAAATATTTTAAGTTTCAAATCCGTTTCGGCTTGTTTTAGTCGTGTTAATTTCGTAACCTCGCTGTTTACGTATTAGTAACATTATTTCATTGTGATACATGTTTTAGTTAATTAATTGATTATTTATTTATTTATCAGATAGTTAGTAAAGTAGCAATCTACTTGAACCAATTTACAATTTTAGTTGCACTTTATAAATACATATTAATATGATTATGCCTACTTGAATATTTTTTAATTAATAATTGTTTATTATAAAGGTGATATTGGTTAGTGATCCTGGCGCGCCGTTGCGTGCGTGTTGTCTGCGCGCTATTCGTGCGCGCCGTCGTTAGCACGTGTTGTCGCGCGCGTTGTTTCGCGTGTTTGGCCGTGCCTTATTTCGCGTATTGTCACGCGTCATTCGCACGCATTGCCTTTTTTGTGTATCGGGTGCTGTCCACGCACGATATTAAACCGGTTGCTTATAATCACTCATGTCATTTAATTAAATATTCGTTTAATCCTCCACTATTAAAATAGTAAGTTAGTCAAAACTAAATAGTAGATATAATTTATATTTGATAGTGTCGAATTAAATGTTATAGTTAATCCTGTTTGGTGTAAACACGATATCTTCTCGACCGTAGCTTCGAGTTCGACATTTCTTTTTCCTGTCGTGACTGTAGAAGCGAGCTTTATTCCATGTTGCATGTTTTATATTGTTTTTCTTGGTATGGTGTAATGTTCTTATGCATGTATATGTTTGTTTTCTTGTGCCTGTTCGTATTCGCTGCGCGTCGCGAATAGACTGCAATCCATTTTCGAGCTTCGAGGAATCGACGGTCAAGCTTCGGCGACCAAGAGATCAAACTCCTCAAGTTCTACGAGGCTGAAGATCCTGAGCATCTGTTTGGTGAAGGCAAGTGTCCTCTAACCCATTATGTCCCATTCACTTTATAATTCACTGTCCCGCATACTATAAACAACCTAAGGATTGACTAGCTTTCTACTTACCTTGTCCTTGATTACCTTTTGGGTTACTATGGTTAGCTTCATGCTAGCGCTTTACTTTAATCAATGAACATGATGAGATACTATGATGATACTATGGTTTTATTCTGGATATGATGATATACTTGTGGCATTTAAGGGGACTCGAGCTGTTTCTCGAGTGCCTCTCCGTAAGGACTGGTTCGTTGGATGACCGCCCGGGAAAACAGTGCAACCATGAGGGTGGAATGGGACGCCCTTAGCTGAATAATTAGAGGAACTGGGGTGTAGTTCGCTTCGCCGTCGTGCCGTTAATGGGGCTCGGTGTATGCGGCTCGCTCTGCCAAGGTTGGTTCGCCCCTTGGGGAGGAGTGCGGTGCATTTAGGAAACCTAACGGTCGACTACAGCCTCAGGGAATCTTTATAAAGGCTTCATAGTGAATCCCTGGCCATTCACCTTGGGAGTGAATAAGGGTCTTGCAAGCCCGGGCTAGAGAGGGAATCATGGCTTGTGGGTAAAGTGTGCAACCTCTGCAGAGTGTTATGAAACTGATATATCAGCCGTGCTCGCGGTTATGAGCGGCCAAGGCAGCTCCATTGATTAGAGACACATTGATCAGAGATGATGATGAGGATAACGCTGGTTTCTCTTATGATTATGGTTATGGTTTCTAGTATTCTTTCCGTTTGGAAAGGGTACTTTTGGGTTAACAACTTGGGTTGATGCTAAAACCTGGCTCTCTACTAGTAATAATTACCTGACCAACTAAAAGCAACTGCTTGACCTTCACCCCACATAAAGCTAGTCCACTACAGCCAAACAGGACATTTGCTGAGTATGTTGATATGTACTCACCCTTGCTTTCACAAAACACCAGGTTGCCTTTGGTGCAATCTATGCTCAGGTAAAGAAGAAGGTGTCAAGACGGATCTTCAGGAGTTCCAGGACTTCGATGAGTTCGAGGATTAGGCTAGCGACCTCCCCCAGTCAGCTGCCTGTGGTGGGTTGTTTACGTTGGCTACGTTTCGATTCTGTGTACTTTGATTTATATCATGTAAATGACTATAGTCTTTAATATTTTTACTTACTCTTTATTGTAATTCGAAGCATTGTGCTATGATGAGTCATTTATGTAATCGCTGTGTACGTGAATTACTGATCCTAGCACGTACATGGTTCGCATTCGGTTTACCTTCTAAAATCGGGTGTGACATAAGTGGTATCAAAGCCGTGCTAACTGTAGGATCGCTGACCTAGAGTAGCATTGGCCGTTTTAAGGACTTATTGGCTATTACCTCACCTCATCCTTGATGCTGCTTCAAAATATTAGTCACATCGACTAATTCTATGTTGTGCTCCTATATATCCCCTTGCCAAAAGTATTTTATTCTAGTATGGTCTATACTTTTATCAATGTATTAGATCTGAACTCACCTTTGTGCTTGCGACATCTTTGTAGATGCCCCTGACCATAGCCTTTTGCCTTTTGGGATTATTTCCTCTTCCAATATTAAATTGCTACCATTTAACCATATCTATTCTCTTGGTATTGACATGCTTGTATCCCTGGAATCTTCAATAACCTTTCCCTTAATTCAAATATTGATCTCTAAATCTCTGCTGCCTATTTAAACATTTCAGTTTATATGTCCTTGACCTTCCTACTTTCAGAGATCCTTTCCTATTATGTTGTTAATAACTAACTTTCGGCAATTTCTATTCTCTTGGTCTTGCTATGCTCGTATCCTTGGAACCTTGCATACTCTTATCGTTATATATATGCTTACCTTTATTCCCCAATGTCCATTTTAAACATTTTAGTTTACATGCCCTTGACCACCCTTGTTTCTCGATAAATCGTGAGCGATCATTTTATTTCACACATTCTTGCTAATCTCGTTATTCCTTATAACATCCCTCGGTAATGAACTTCTTTACTTCGATCATCCTTTTGGAACCTTACTTATCTTATCCTTGATTGTTTTCTCCACTTCGTCACTTTGCGAGTCTTGCCTTAACTCTGTCCATGGATTATGCTTTTCATCATTATCACCTTTACCCTTATGACCTCTATATCTTACCTTGATGTTTATCTTATACTGGCCCTTTAAAATCTCCTCTTTTCCATCTCCATCCGAGAGTTGTATGTTTTACCTATTTTTCTCTTCGACGTATCTTCTTTGTCACTTGCGAGTTTTTTAACTCCATTCTTTGCCTACTTTTGTTTGTTATTACCTTTACCCTTCTCATCTGTCTATCCTACCTTGTGATTACATTATGTATATTATCTAAAATCTCCAATCTCCCATCTCAGTTTGAGAGTGGTGTTTTACTTATTTTGCCCTTGTTTGTAACCTCATCTTTGCCATGTGCAAGTCTTGTCATGACCCCATTCTTGGTTGTACATGTACCACTGGCTCTACTATGCCTTCATCTTTTCTCTTATACCCTTGTCTGTTGTCACCTTTGACCCTTGCGATATTGAGGTCTTCTACCTAAATGCTCACCTTGAACTTATCCTTTAAAAGCCTCCCTTTTCTTTCAACCCAGTTTGAGAGTTGCGAGGTACCTATCTCTCCCTTGATTTCTTTTCACTTCTTGTCTCCTTACAGGTTTTGTGTTAATTCCATCTCTTGCTGTGTTTTTATTTGCTATCACCCTCACCTTGTCGTCCATAGATCTTGCCTTGATACTCATCTTTATTCCTACTCTTTAAAAATCCCCTCTCTTCCACCTCAATTTGAGAGTGGCAACATACCTATCTAGCCCTTGGATGTACCCCCTCCTTTTCCATTTGCAGGTCCTGTCTTAACTCCATACTTGGTGGTACTTATATCCTTGGTTCTTATGCCCATTTACCTCCTCTCCTACACCCTTATCCATTATCAACTTTAAACCTTCGTGATATCTATGCCCTTACCTTCACGCTTACCTTGAACCTACCCTTTGAAACCTCCTCTTTTCCATCCCTGTTCGGGGATAATGCCTCATCTATTTCATCATTGACTGCTCCCCTTCTTTGACACCCTGCTAGTTTTGCCTAAAAAACATCCTTTGTTGTGTGTTTGCT
The DNA here is from genome assembly GCA_029449295.1 of Zea luxurians. Classification (NCBI taxonomy): domain Eukaryota; kingdom Viridiplantae; phylum Streptophyta; class Magnoliopsida; order Poales; family Poaceae; genus Zea; species Zea luxurians. The sequence goes on from JAOPSE010000016.1 coordinate 6,663,737, forward strand.
CGTTATCACCCTCACCCTTGGTGTCCCTCGATCTTTACCTTGATGCTTATCCTGCCCTTGCATTTTAAAGCCCCCTCTCTCGTTCTAGTTCAAGAGTGTTGTCTTACCCCTCCCCGCTCTTGTTCGTCCCCTTTTTCCTATGTTGTGTGGCAAGTCTTGTCTTAACTCAATCTTTTGATGTGCTTTCGCCTATTACCTCCTGTACCTTTGTAATCACTGGATCTTTCTATGATGCTTATCTTATGCCTACCTTTTGAATTATCATCTTTTCCATCTCGATTTGACAATGGTGTTTTACCTATCCTGACCTTGGTTGTGTTCTCTTCCTTGTCAGTTACAATCATTGCTTTAGCTCCATCCTTTACTATGCTCATGCCCCTATCCTGCATGTTTTATCGCTCCCCTTGTTTTTCAATGGCCTTAAAGTAGTTTCCACATTGTAAGAAAAGACCACCATTTAATTGAAAGGAACGTATAGCAACGAGATGTTTGTTGTTGTGTGCTCATGATGTTTGTCCTTCTGCTATGACTGATTTGCTTCTTTGGAATGAGTGTTGATGTGTTGTGGCCCTTGGTTCGCAATAGCATCTGTTCGCTAGCTGAGTGCCATAGAGTTAGGTAGTTGGGTGCTCTCCCTTTTCTCTCTTTAATTCATCTATGCTTACCTTTTCTATATGTAGCCTTTCCTCTTGCACCTGTCCAGTTGGCAACCTCCAACCTCTCTTAATCAGTCAAGATCAGAGTTGGCAATGTCTTCATCAAGTGCATATCAATGCTCCTGTTAAGGGGGTTAGCCGCTAACCCCAATGAAGACCATGCTATCAATATCAACCAACAAGATTAGAGTGGCACAGCAAAAGCGTGTGTGGTCCTAACCCACAGATCCAAGAGATCCTCAAGAGTTGCATCAGTGGGTCGTGAACATCTGAAGGTCAAATCACCCAGTCCACAAGTTAAGCTGGAAGAATCAAAGTTGAATCGAAAAGCGATGAAAACCAAGGAACCACTCTTGTTCTCTTGCTAGTCTCTTCTTGAATCTCGAGGGTGAGATTCTGTTAAGGGGGTTAGATTTGTAACACCCTGAATTTAGGGTATAAAAATTTCTTTGCTCTATACTCAAAATTCAGGTGTTACCTTTCCTTTTCCTTTCTTTTCCTCTTTTGTTTTTTTATTAAACGGGGAGTTAACATGGAATTTATAGATGCTATTTTAAATAAATATGTGTATTGCATTTTATGCCGAGGTACATTTTATTTCTGTTTGCTAAAATGATCTTGGTGGTGTTCACACTCGAAAGAAGGAAAAACTATCAAATTAAATTATCGGGACATGATCTAATATAAATAGATATATTCATATAAACATATATGTATATTCATATCTACCTGCTCACACGGGTGGGGGAAGCACTAGCGCCGCGCTCGGCTGTTGCGCCGCAGTCCCACCACCATCTCTTCCGTGTGGGAAGAACCTCTACCGCACTATATGGCCACGACCCAAGAATTTAGTAATGGTCCGTTATAGCCTCTCCCATAGTCCCATTCAAACAGTCGACACCTACTCTCGGTCACTCAACCTTGCAGCAACCACCCCTTGCATCATGCAGTTGTCCCTGTGTCGCGCCCACCGTCGAGCAGAGGTCCCATGCAGAGCTCGTCGTCGCGTCATTTGTCACCGTGGAGAGAGGACCGACGTCCTAGCTGGAGGTCTCGCCGCACTCGTCGCTGTGTCGAGGGGTCCCTGCCACGCACGAAGTTGATTCTTCCGGCGAGCCCTTCCCCGGTGAGCCATTTTTCTTTATTTTGTTTCTGTGCTAGCTGTTCATCATTTCTATCCTTCGTCGGCCAACCGCACCTCCGCCTATCCCTGTGCACGCTATAACATGGCCGACATCGAACCGTGCAGCGCCCAGCCCTTGGATGCGTGGCCGAGCAGCCATGGCTGGTCGTGGCTAAGGGCCGATTGAGCGGTGGCTGAGTGCTCGCCCACCCCTGCCCGCTGTCGAGCCGGTCTCCGGCGAAGCTGCCATGCGGGTCAGCATGCCCCTACACGAGCTCATGTGGCAGCAATGGACGGCTCTGCTCTGCTTGTGTGCCTGGCTTGCTACGTGAGCGTGAGGAAGAAGAAACTGTCGTTGCGAGTGTGTCTAGGAAAAGGAAAAGAAATTGTTTTCTAATGGAACCCACCCATGCACGCACGACTCCCATGCATGCTGACATGCATCACGTGAGTAGTGGGAAAAACTAGTCTCTAGGCCACATGACGCCCTACGGTTGGTCCATATAGCTATTTCACGCTGTAGCGTCCGCTCCAAATCCCATGGATCCTCGACGTCCATGCTCATATGGTCCTCTGTGTGGCCATCTTTTGACCAATCAGATTACGCCACATTCTATTAAATCTGCAAGATATAAAATATTCAAAATATTTTAAGTCTCAAATCCGATTCGGCTTGTTTTAGTCGTGTTAATTTCGTAACCTCGTTGTTTACGTATTAGTAACATTATTTCATTGTGACACATTTTTAGTTAATTAATTGATTATTTATTTATTTATCAGATAGTTAGTAAAGTAGCAATCTACTTGAACCAATTTACAATTTTAGTTGCACTTTATAAATACATGTTAATATGATTATGCCTACTTGAATATTTTTTAATTAATAATTGTTTATTATAAAGGCGATATTGGTTAGTGATCCTGGCGCGCCGTTGCGTGCGTGTTGTCTGCGCGCTATTCGTGCGCGCCGTCGTTAGCACGTGTTGTCACGCGCGTTGTTTCGCGTGTTTGGCCGTGCCTTATTTCGCGTATTGTCACGCGTCATTCGCACGCATTGCCTTTTTTGTGTATCGGGTGCTGTCCACGCATGATATTAAACCGGTTGCTTATAATCACTCATGTCATTTAATTAAATATTCGTTTAATCCTCCACTATTAAAATAGTAAGTTAGTCAAAACTAAATAGTAGATATAATTTATATTTGATAGTGTCGAATTAAATGTTATAGTTAATCCTGTTTGGCGTAAACACGATATCTTCTCGACCGTAGCTTCGAGTTCGACATTTCTTTTTCCTGTCGTGACTGTAGAAGTGAGCTTTATTCCATGTTGTATGTTTTATATTGTTTTTCTTGGTATGGTGTAATGTTCTTATGCATGTATATGTTTGTTTTCTTGTGCCTGTTCGTATTCGCTGCGCGTCGCGAATAGACTGCGATCCATTTCGAGCTTCGAGGAATCGACGGTCAAGCTTCGGCGACCAAGAGATCAAACTCCTCAAGTTCTACGAGGCTGAAGATCCTGAGCATCTATTTGGTGAAGGCAAGTGTCCTCTAACCCATTATGTCCCATTCACGTTATAATTCACTATCCCGCATACTATAAACAACCTAAGGATTGACTAGCTTTCTACTTACCTTGTCCTTGATTACCTTTTGGGTTACTATGGTTAGCTTCATGCTAGCGCTTTACTTTAATCAATGAACATGATGAGATACAATGATGATACTATGGTTTTATTCTGGATATGATGATATACTTGTGGCATTTAAGGGGACTCGAGCTGTTTCTCGAGTGCCTCTCCGTAAGGACTGGTTCGTTGGATGACCGCCCGGGAAAACAATGCAACCATAAGGGTGGAATGGGACGCCCTTAGCTGAATAATTAGAGGAACTGGGGTGTAGTTTGCTTCGCCGTCGTGTCGTTAATGGGGCTCGGTGTATGCGGCTCGCTCTGCCAAGGTTGGTTCGCCCCTTGGGGAGAGTGCGGTGCATTTAGGAAACCTAACGGGCGACTATAGCCTCAGGGAATCTTTGTAAAGGCTTCGTAATGAATCCCTGGCCATTCACCTTGGGAGTGAATAAGGGTCTTGCAAGCCCGGGCTAGAGAGGGAATCATGGCTTGTGGGTAAAGTGCGCAACCTCTGCAGAGTGTTATGAAACTGATATATCAGCCGTGCTCGCGGTTATGAGCGGCCAAGGGAGCTCCATTGATTAGAGACACATTGATCAGAGATGATGATGAGGATAACGCTGGTTTCTATTATGATTATGGTTATGGTTTCTAGTATTCTTTCCGTTTCGAAAGGATACTTTTGGGTTAACAACTTGGGTTGATGCTAAAACCTGGCTCTCTACTAGTAATAATTACCTGACCAACTAAAAGCAACTGCTTGACCTTCACCCCACATAAAGCTAGTCCACTACAGCCAAACAGGACATTTGCTGAGTATGTTGATATGTACTCACCCTTGCTTTCACAAAACACCAGGTTGCCTTTGGTGCAATCTATGCTCAGGTAAAGAAGAAGGTGTCGAGACGGATCTTTAGGAGTTCCAGGACTTCGACGAGTTCGAGGATTAGGCTAGCGACCTCCCCCAGTCAGCTGCCTGTGGTGGGTTGTTTACGTTGGCTACGTTTCGATTCTGTGTACTTTGATTTATATCATGTAAATGACTCTAGTCTTTAATATTTTTACTTACTCTTTATTGTAATTCGAAGCATTGTGCTATGATGAGTCATTTATGTAATCGCTGTGTATGTGAATTACTGATCCTGGCACGTACATGGTTCGCATTCGGTTTACCTTCTAAAATCGGGTGTGACATCGAGCCTTGTTCCTTGTCACCACCCCGTGCTCGTCCTATTTGTTGTGGAACACTCACATGGTTCCCACAACGTTTTGCTTGGGATGTGGCACCAGGGTCCAAACTTCATTTCGCTTGAAGTTGTTGAGCTCTTCCTGCATGGCCAACACCTAGCCCGGATCTAGCAAGGCCTCCTCTACCCTGAAAGGCTCAATGGAAGAGACAAACGAGTAATGCTCACAAAAGTTAGCTAATCTTGAGCGAGTGGTTACTCCCTTGCTTATATCACCCAAAATCTGGTTGACGGGATGATTCCTTTGAATCGTCGCTCGGACTTGAGTTGGAGGGGCCCGTGGTGCTTCTTCCTTCACAACTTGGTCTTCTTGTGCTCCCCCTTGATCACACGCCTCCTCTTGAGGAACTTGTTCATCATCTTGGGTTGGGGGTGCACCATCGTTGAGGAAGAGGGTTGATCTTGTTCTTGGTGTTCCTGTGGTCGCACATCTCCAATCGCCATGGTGCGAATTACGTTTGTTGGAACATCATCCTCTTCTACATCATCAAGATCAACTTGCTCTCTTGGAGAGCCATTAGTTTCATCAAATACAACGTCGCTAGAGACTTCAACCAAACCCGATGATTTGTTGAAGACTCTATACGCCTTTGTCATAACCTAGCAAAAATCCTTCTACATCTTTGGGAGCAAATTTAGAGTTTCTACCTTTCTTTACTAGAATGTAACATTTACTCCCAAATACACGAAAGTATGACACATTGGGTTTGTTACCGGTTAGAAGTTCATACAAGGTCTTCTTGAGGAGGTGATGAAGGTAGACCCGGTTTATGGCGTGGCAAGCTGTGTTTACAGCTTCCGACCAAAACCGCTCGGGCGTCTTGAATTCTCCAAGCATTGTCCTCGCCATGTCTATGAGCGTCTTGTTCTTCCTCTCTACCACACCATTTTGCTGTGGTGTGTAGGGAGCGGAGAACTCATGCTTGATTCCTTCCTCCTCAAGGTACTCCTCTACTTGTAAGTTCTTAAACTCGGACCCGTTGTCGCTTCTTATCTTTTTCACCTTGAGCTCAAATTCATTTTGAGCTCTCCTTAGGAAGCGCTTTAGGGTCCCTTGGGTTTTTGATTTATCCTGCAAAAAGAATACCCAAGTGAAGCGGGAAAAATCATCAACAATAACAAGACCATACTTACTTCCCCCGATGCTGAGGTAGGCGACGGGTCCGATGAGGTCCATATGAAGTAGCTCCAGAGGTCTTGATGTGGTCATCACATTCTTGCTATAATGAGTACTTCCCACCAGTTTGTCTGCTTGACAAGCTGCACGAGGTCTATCTTTTTCGAAAAACACATTTGTTAGACCTAACAAATGTTCTCCCTTTAGAAGTTTGTGAAGGTTCTTCATCCCAACATGTGCTAGACGGTGATGCCACAGCCAACCCATGCTAGTCTTAGCAATTAAACATGCATCTAGATCGGCCTCCTCTTTCGAAAAATCAACTAAGTAGAGTTTGTCGTCTAATACACCCTTAAAAGCTAGTGAACCATCACTCCTTCTAAAGACAGACACATCTACATTGGTAAATAGACAATTATAACCCATATTACATAGTTGACTAACAGATAATAAATTGTACCCGAGTGATTCAACTAAGAACACATTTGAAATAGAATGCTCGGATGAAATAGCTATCTTTCCTAGTCCTTTAACCTTGCCTTGGTTCCCATCTCCAAAGATGATCGAATCTTGGGAATCTTTGTTCTTGACGTAGGAGGTGAACATCTTCTTCTCCCCCGTCATATGATTTGTGCATCCGCTGTCGATAATCCAGCTTGAGCCCCCGGATGCATAAACCTGCAAGGCAAATTAGGCTTGGGTTTTAGGTACCTAACTCTTGTTGGGTCCTACAAGGTTAGTAACAATAGCCTTTGGGGCCCAAATGCAAGTCTTATCTCCCTTGCATTTGGACCCCAACTTTCTAGCAACTACTTTTTCATTTTTACATGAAAGAACAAATGTAGTGTTGCAAGCATGAAAGACAGTGGTAGATTTATTACACACTTTCCTAGGAGCATGAGACACAAAATTTCTCCTAGGTCTACCATTAAAATTGGAACTTGAAGCAATTATGGCATGTGAGTCAAAAGCATTATAACTCCTATTATAATGAGAATTTCTAGAATATTTTCTATCGTGGTACATGAAAGCATGATTCTTTTGACTACTACTAGTCATAGGGGCCTTTCCTTTCTCCTTGTTGGAAATGGGAGCCCTTTGACTTGTTAAGTTCTTGGCTTCCTTTTGAAAGCCAAGTCCATCCTTAATTGAGGGATGTCTACCAACGGTGTAGGCATCCCTAGCAAATTTTAACTTATCAAATTCATTTTTGCAAGTCTTAAGTTGGGCATTAAGACTTGCCACTTCACTATTTAATTTTGTAATAGAAGTAAGGTGCTCAACACATGCATCAACATTAAGATCCTTACACCTATTACAAATGACAACATGCTCTACACAAGAATTAGTTTTATTAACTACTTCTAGCTTAGCATTTAAATCATCATTAATACTCTTTAAGCTAGACATAGTTTCATGACAAGCAGATAATTCAGAAGAAAGCATTTCATTCCTTTTAACCTCTAAAGCAAGAGACTTTTGCACACTTACAAATTTATCATGTTCTTCATATAAAAGATCATCTTGCTTTTCTAAAAGTCTATTCTTTTTCATTTAAAGCATCAATCAATTCATTGATTTTGTCTACTTTAGTTCTATCTAAACCTTTGAATAAACTTGTATAATCTACTTCATCATCACTAGAGTCATCATCACTTGAAGTAGTATACTTAGGGGTATCTCGAGCGCTTACCTTTTTCTCCTTTGCCATGAGGCAACTATGGCGCTCGTTGGGGAAGAGGGACGACTTGTCGAGGGCCGAGGCGGCGAGTCCTTCGTCGTCAGAGTCGGAAGAAGAGCAATACGAATCCCATTCCTTGCCAAGGTGCGCCTCGCCCTTCGCCTTTTTGTAGGCCTTCTTCTTTTCCCTCTTTCTGCTTTTTTCTTGCTCCTGGTCATTAGCATTATCGGAACAATTTGCTATGAAATGACCAGTCTTACCACATTTAAAACAGGAACACTTTCCCTTTGCTTTGCTCTTGTTGGAATGCTCCTTTCATCCTTTTAGCGCTGTCTTGAAGCGCTTGATGATGAGGGTCATCTCATCTTCATTCAGCCTGGCAGCTTCAACTTGTGCCACCTTACTAGGTAGCGCCTCCCTGCTGCTGCTTGTTGTCTTGAGTGCAACGGGATGTGGCTCATAGATGGGCATTGGGCCATTCAATGCATCATCAACGTATCTTGCTTCTTTGACCATCATAGGCCCGCTAACAAACTTTCTGAGTATCTTCTTGGGCATCATCTTTGTGTACCTGGGATTTTCACGTATGAGGTTCATAAGATGAGGGTCAATAATAGTGAAAGACCTGAGCATAAGTCGGACGACGTCGTGGTCCGTCCATCTCGTGCTTCCATAGCTCCTGGTCTTGTTGACCAGGGTCTTGAGCCTGTTGTATGTTTGTGTTGGCTCCTCTCCCCTGATCATGGCAAACCTTCCTAGCTTGCCTTCCACCAACTCCATTTTGGTGATCATGGTGGCATCATTCCCCTCATGTGAAATCTTGAGGGTGTCCCATATTTGCTTGGCGTTGTCCAAGCCGCTCACCTTGTTGTATTCATCCCTGCACAATGATGCTAACAAAACAGTGGTAGCTTGTGCATTTTTATGAATTTGTTTGTTAATGAATACAGGGTTATCCGTACTATCAAATTACATTCCATTCTCAACTATCTCCCAAATACTAGGATGGAGAGAGAAAAGGTAACTACGCATTTTGTGACTCCAAAAGGCATAGTCCTCTCCATCAAAGTGTGGAGGTTTACCAAGAGGGATGGAAAGCAAATGAGCATTGGAATTATACGGAATACGAGAATAATCAAATGAAAAATTTGAGTTAACCGGTTTCTTTTTCTCGTCGTAGTCATCGTCTCTTGGGGAAGAAGAAGACTCGTCGCTGTCGTAGTATACGATCTTCTTGATGCGCCTCTTCTTCTTCCCGTCCTTCTTATGACTCGAGCCAGAGTCAGTGGGCTTGTCATCCCTTGGCTCGTTGAAGATGGACTCCTTCTCCTTATCGTTGACCACCATCCCCTTTCCCTTAGGGTCCATCTCTTCGGGCGATTAGTCCCTTACGTGAAGAGAATGACTCTGATACCAATTGAGAGCACCTAGAGGGGGTATATAGGTGATCCTGTAAAATTCAACAACTAATAGCCACAAAACTTGGTTAAGTGTTAGTATGGCTAAATAGCGAGCTCTTGCGATCACACAAGTATCACAGAAAAACAATCACAAAAGACACGCGAGTTTATCCCATGGTTCGGCAAGTATAACACTTGCCTACCTCCACGTTGTGGCGTCCCAATGGACGAGGGTTGCACTCAACCCCTTTCAAGTGATCCAATGATCAACTTGAATACCACGGTGTTCTTCTTTGCTTATCTCTTTTCCCGTTCGTGAGGAATCTCCACAAGTTGGAGTCTCTCACCCTTACAACAAATATCAAAGTGAAAGCACAAGAGTAAGGGTGGGAAGCAACACACACAAATCCGCAGCAATACGCACACATACAAGCCAAGACTTAAGCTCAAATGAAGCGCAACAAGTTCACCACTAGAATGGAGCTCAAATCACTAACAAAGTCAACAAAGTGCGTGGAGACGGAGTGTGGAAGACTTAGAATGCTTAAAGTATGCTTGGGTGTCTCCTCCATACGCCTAGGGGTCCCTTTTATAGCCCCAAGGCAGCTAGGAGCCGTTGGAGGCAACTTTGGAAGGCAAATCTTGCCTTCTGTCGGATGGCGCACCGGACAGTCCGGTGCGCCACCGGACAGTCCCTGTAGTTGTCCGGTGCGTGATCTCCTTCCTTTTATAGCGCATCTGACCATTGCAGATTTGCGGCAGTTGGCACACCGGACACTGTCCGGTGAACACTGGACTGTCCGGTGCCCCCTGTCGACCGTTGGCGCGCCCATGCGTCGCGCGCGGATTGCGCGGCCGACCATTGGCGCAGTCGACCATTGGCTCACCGGACAGTCCGGTGCCTCACCGGACCGTCCGGTGAATTTTAGCCGTACGCCGTTGAACGATTTCCGAGAGCGACGACTTCGCCGCAGACGGCTCACCGGACAGTCCGGTGCACCACCGGACAGTCCGATGATTTATAGCCGTACGCCGCTGTCAAGTCCCGAGAGTGGCCTGTTCACCGGAGGCTGGCCTGGCGCACCGGACACTATCCGGTGCACCACTAGACAGTCTAGTGCACCCATACCGAGCTGCATTTGGCTGTACACAGCCAACTCTATTCCAAACCAATTTTTCCTGTTTCTAACACTTAGACACAATACATTAGTACTCAAATCAATGTACTAAGTCTAGAAACGTACCTTGTAATATGATTTCCACTTTTTCACTCTTTGGCACAAATTAGCACTTAGAGAAAATGTGTTGGGTACTTAATCACCAAAATACTTTAGTAATGGCCCAAGGGCACATTTCCCTTTCAGGTAGCTGGGTGTATTTATAGCTGGCTGTATGTGGTGTAGCACAGTGAAGTTCACTGTTGGTGAGAATAGTGACGAATGAGTCGTCTGACTTAGTATGAACAAGAGAGTTATAGGTAGAATATGAGACAAGAGTATTTTGGGAGTTTTCTGGAACATGAACCATGCTTAAGGGATGACATGGTTGGATAGGGAATAATTCGATAAGAATTTAGAAACAAAAATTATTGGAATCTGAGTTTGGAAGCCTGGTTCGAAGGAATCTCAAAGTTAAGCATGCTCAACTTGGAGAAACCTGGGATGGGTGACCAGATGGGAAGTTCCTACTGGAAGGAAAATCATAGTCACCAGAGTTCGTATGACTGGAAAATGGGTCTGGCTGGTCTCAGGTGGACTAGACAGCATGATGGATGAGTAGTTGAAATTTGGGGGTGATCGGATGAACGATAAATAGTAACGATAAATAGTAACGATAATGAATAGTAACGGTGAATAGTAACGATGAATAGTGATGGTGAATAGTAATGGTAAATAGTGATGTGAATAGTTCATATGAACGATGAATAGTGGCTATGAACGAACGATGAACAATAAATATGAACTATGAACGAACGGACGAACGATCGAATGATCGGACGAACGAACGATCGGAATTTCGGTAGCATAACGGCAGGACAAAGATTATCTAGATGAACAATGAATAGAGACTATGAACGAACGATGAACGATGAATAGGAACTATGAACGAACGATGAACGATCGAATAATCGAACGAACGAATGATCGGAATTTTGGCAGCATAACGGCAGGAAAAAGATTATTTGGACGAACGAACGGACGAGCGATCGAACGATCGGACGAACGGACGAACGAACCATGAACGATCGGACGAACGATCAAACGATCGGACGAACGAACGAACAAACTAAGAACAGGGGGACGAACGATCAAAGAACGATCGAACGATCCTTATGCTAGTGGGTGCTTGTGTGGGAGGTGGAGTGGGGGGGAGAGAGTTGCCATGAAATGGCTTGGGGTGGTATGAGAGGAGGCCCTTGCCCCTCTATTTATAGCCATGGTGGGGGATTAGGGGGATGTTGGGGGCCTTCGTCCTCCGAAGGTCCTCAAAAACATAATTTGACAATATTTTCCAAGTAAATTATATGAACAGGTATCTTCGGATTTAGATCATGAACATGGAGTACGGTCAGAACGAAGCCCAAGCCAGACGAAGGGGGATTAAGATGAAGGACGGGTTGATTACCAAGCCGTACGAAGGATGGTGCACAGCTGAAGCTATGCACAGAAAGCTTCGTCGCGATAGCAGAAAGGGGAACCGACTTAAAGATGAAAAGACTACTTAGGCCTTAATAGATTCCCATAAGTCATCAGCAAATGTAATGAACATGAATGTAATTTTGCATGGGCTACGTCCCACGCCTATAAATAGATGAACAGTACTCCCGCACTGTTCACGCTGACTTGGCATTTGCTTTCTGTCATCCTTGTACTTTCGCCTTCCTGCAATCCGAAGGTACACTTGTAATCTGAAATCATTTCTATTTTTAGATGATAATAAAATAGAAATGACGTTGTGATAATATTTAAATGTTTATATTACTTTTCATGTTGCATATAAGTTCTTCGTCATAGTTTATTGTGCTTACGAAGATATGCTGTTTGTGACCTTCGTCCGGAACACATTATATCCCGAAGGGAAATAATGTTTCAAAAGACGAAGGACTTTATCATTTAACACTTTTTATGTTGCCTTGTTCTTAATCCGAAGCATTTGAGAACAAGTCCCCAACATTGGCGCCCACCTCCGGTGAACTCACTTCCACTCTTTGAGTTTTTGAGCGCCCTCGGCGATCATCAACCTTCGCTATGGCGCCGAAGAAAGCTTCAGCAACTGGCACTGCAGCTCTCCAACCGCTGGACCACAATCAGGAGACTGTCTCTCTTCGGGAGGCCCGAAGCCAGAAGAGGAAGGCTGTCAGCCCGACGCCTCAAGAGGATGAGCTAGACCAAGAGATCAGAGATATGGAGATGCTTCATCAACAGGTGCAGAGGAAGAAGGAAAAGATGGCCAGGCTAGCTGAATTGCAAAGGCAGATAGACGAAGCTTCTGAAGAAGTTCGCCATCTTACTCACGATGAGCAGAACCGAAGGCCTCAACAAAAAGACCTTCATCAGGAGGGTTTCTTCAACGAAGATGACTGGTATGACAATTTCCATCATGGAAATTTTGTTTTCGATGATGCTTCTCCCCTGTCCGCTGAGATGCAGGCTACACCTTGGCCTCCGTCCTATAAGCCGCCCCAGCTTCCCATATTCGATGGCCATTCAGACCCGAAGCAGTTTTTGATGAGCTACGAAGCAACAGTATCTTCGTATGGTGGCAATGCTGTAGTCATGGCAAAGTCTTTCGTTATGGCTGTCAGGAGTGTTGCTCAAACCTGGTATTCCTCCCTTCGACCAGGAACGATCACTTCATGGCAAAAACTGAAGGACATGTTGTTAACCAGCTTCCAAGGGTTTCAGACGAAGCCGGTCACTGCTCAGGCCCTGTTTCAATGCACTCAGGATCATGAAGAATACCTTCAGGCGTATGTCAGAAGGTTCTTGCGTTTGAGGGCGCAGGCACCAACGGTGCCCAACGAAATTGTCATTGAGGCCATGATCAAGGGACTTCGGCCTGGACCTTCAGCTCAATACTTTGCTAGGAAGCCTCCTCAAACTTTGGAGAAACTGCTCCAGAAGATGGACGAGTATATTCGTGCCGACAACGATTTTCGCCAAAGAAGGGAGGAGGCTTTCAGGTTTTCTGAAATGACCAGGGGCTTCGGAGGAAGATTCTATCCGAGGCATGTCAGGTCCATCCACAACTCTACTCAAAATGATGATAAGGGGAGTCAGCAGAACAGGCCGCAGTGCTCCTCACAGGCTTCAGGGCAACAGCAAAGTTTCTTCCGGCCACCAGCTCCAAGAGGCAGAGGCGCCAGGGGCTTCGGCGGAAGATTTGGAGATCAACCAAGGAGAATGTTTTGCTTATTCTGTGGTGAAAACAAGGGCCATACCACCAGGATGTGCCATGTTACCATCCAGAAGCAAAAGGAGATAGCCGAAGCTGCAGCACAACAAGCTCAGCCGAAGCAGGTCATGCATACTGCTTCATACCATCCGCCTTACATCCCAGAATACATAGGCAACCACCCTGCAGTTTCTGTTGCTTCGGCGAGTCAACCTCAAGCTTCCTGGCAACAGCCTCCGCCTCCACCACCGCTGCAACAAGGCCAACAGCCAGAAGGGAGCCAATATGCTCCACACCAAAGGGATCTCAGAGAACAATCTGAAGTTCGCACAGTCAATAGCACTGTGCCAGAGTCGAAGCACATCTATTGACAAATATCCTACCAGTTTTTTCCATTCAGTTCTATTTTCTGTGTAATAAAGGACATTTTTTTAGTTTTCATGTTAAAGTTTCTTTGCTTGCTACAAGGAAAATGTATTTTCTCAGGCTTAAGTTGCTGAAGCTTAAAAATTTGCGATAACAAGGAGGACCTTCGAATTATCGAAAAACCTTCGAAGCAACAAAAAGTCGTTCTAAGGAACGCAGAGTAAGTTTGCTGAAATCACAAAAAGTCGTTCCAAAGGGAACGCAGTGTAAGTTTTCTGCTCCAAAGTCGTTCCAAAGGGAATGCAGAGCATACAGCAAAAAGTCAACGCTGATACCGCCTAAGTAAAGGGCGAAGAAGCTCCAAAGTCGTTCCTAAGGGAATGCAGAGCTTACAGCGAAAAGTCAACGCTGATACCGCCTAAGTAAAAGGCGAAGAAGCTCCAAAGTCGTTCCTAAGGGAATGCAGAGCTTACAGCGAAAAGTCAGCACTGATACAAAAATATTTTGTGTTTTACGGGGATATGTGTGTATCTTCGCAACAAATGTCATCTACATAACATAACATCATCACATCATTTTGCATAGCATAAGCATCATACATCATGTCGCATATGGCAAAAGAAGGGGACACGGTATCTGTTGGGGACTTGTTCTCAAAGGCTATGAGTTAAGAACAAGGCAACATAAAAATGTTAAGTGTTAAAGTCCTTCGTCCTTTGGAACATTATGTCCCTTCGGGAGATAATGCTTTTCGGACGAAGGTCATAAGAGACATACCTTCGTAAACATAATAAGTAATGACGAAGGATTCATATAAGGCATGAAATATAATGTAAACACCATCATAGAATCATTTCTATTTTGTTAACATGGAAAAATAGAAATGATTTCAAATTACAAATGTACCTTCGGTCTTGAGAGAAGGTAAAAAGTACAAGCGTGACGCAAGAGCAGATGCCAAGTCAGCGTGAACAGTACGGGAGTACTGTTCATCTATTTATAGACGCGGGACGCAGCCCACGTAAAATTACATCCATGTCCATTACATTTGTTAACGGCTTATGAAAATCTGTCGAGGCCCACGTAGTCTTTTCATCTTTAAGTCGGTTCCCCTTTCCGCTATCGCGACGAAGCTTCCCTGCACACAGCTTCAGCTGTGCACCGTCCTTCGTAGAACTTGGTAATCAGCTCGTCCTTCGTCTGGCTCAGGCTTCGTCCTGACCGTGCTTTATGTTCATAATTCTGAGTCCGAAGATACCTGTTCACATAATCCACTTGGAAAACATTGTCAAATCATGTTTTTGAGGACCTTCGGAGGACGAAGGCCCCCAACAGTAGCCCCTCGCAATATTAATTTGTTAATAATAAATTCAGATTGCGATATGGACGAAGGCCTTGAGCCGAAGGTCCGAAAAAACACCTTCCCTTTGCTAGAATAGCAACATTCACTGACAAGCGGGGTCTTTCAATTTTCAGCGCCCTGGGCGTATAAATAAGATCACACCGCCAACTCATTTGGTACGCACACTTGCCATCTGCTTCGGTCCACTAAATTTTTAGCTCTTGTGCATTAAGATTGGTGACCTTTTTGATTTCGAAGCTTCGGCCCTGAAAAAAGTTTTTAGCGTGTCCGAAGATGTCTGAAGGTAAGAAGATCCCTGCTGAGACGAAGCTGAGTCTCGAAGAAGAGAAGAATTTGGGGTTCCTGATAGCGATGGCGGAGACCAATACAGAGAAAATCACCAAGGAGATTCTTGAAGGTTTGTCCGAAGATACTGGTGATAGCGACAGCTATGATGTTGAAAGTGGTGGAGAAGAGGCCGAAGATCGACCATGGCGGCCAAGTCACACGGTTTTCGGTAAGACCACTATCAAGCAGAGTCATATTGATAATATGAGGGGGAGGTATTTTCGAGATATATCTGTTGTGAGGGCTGACGCTGGAGAGAAGACTTCTCCCACCCCAGAAGAAGATGAAGTCGTAGTCTTCCGAAGCTTTCTCAAGGCTGGGCTTCGGTTCCCCCTAAGCAACTTTGTTGTTGAAGTCCTGAAGACATTTCAAGTCTACCTTCATCAAATTACCCCCGAAGCCATCATAAGAATGGGGGTGTTTGTCTGGGCTGTGAGAAGCCAAGGTTTGGAACCAAACGCTAAAAGTTTCTGCAATATTCATGAGTTATTATACGAGACGAAGCCCTGGGGAAAAGAACAATACCACAACAATTTTGGGTGTTATAGCTTCGGTGCCCGCTCCGGGTCAAGCTGCCCTGTGCCGACCTTTCGGAAGAGGTGGCCCGGAGCCTGGATGACAGAGTGGTTCTATGTGAAGAATGACTTAACAGCGCAAGAAAATGTTAAAAGTATCATTATGCGCCCCATCTGGCAACGCTTCGGACTTCGAAGGCCGAAGGTTGAAATGGACGAAGCAGCCGAGGAATGCCAAAGAGCCTTCGGCGTAATCTGCTCTTTCATTGGGACAAGGGACTTAGTCCAAGAGCACATTGCCTTCAGGGTATGGCCACTTACAGAAAAATGGGAAATGCCAAAGGAGACCATTAAAGAATCCGACGAAGGCGGATTGGTCAGACTGAAATACACATTCAAATATGCAGATAAATTTGTTGAACCTGATGATGACTGGTTAAAAAGCATTGAAACATTAAGTGACGAGCTGCTTGGGGCATACTCGAAGGCTGAAAATACTGCGCTATCAGCAGCCTTCGGAGGCCGAAAGAAGAAAAGGCTCAACCGTGTGTTTGACGCAGTCGGGTTTATCTACCCTGACTATCATTATCCGGTATTGGGTCGCAAAAGGAAAAATGCTTCTCCTGCGACAGAAGCTACCACAAGTGCCACTAGTGAGCCAGCGCCTCAAAGGAAAAAGATGAAGGTGCTCACCCATCGGACACGCTTTATCGAGCCGGCCATAGTGCCAGAATTTATTGGTGAAATTTCTTTGGCCTCTGAAGCTACAGAACCAGCTCCAGTGCCGAAGACAGTAGAGAAAACTGAAGCGCCTTCGGCAGTAGAAAAACCGAAGACTGAAGGGCCAAAAACATCAGAAATTTTAAGTCCTTCAGCAAATGTCGACACAACAAAAAATCAAAAGGGCCCATCGGTGACCCCAAGAAGAAAAAGAATGGTGAATGTATTGGATGTCTTGGAGACGATTAAGTCTTCAAGCACAACCACAAAGGAGTCTGTTGAACTCGCTGAAGCATCTACTGAAGCTTCGAAACAACAAGCTGAAGCTGAAGCTGGGCCTTCAGAGCCCACCAAGGAACAATCCGAGAAAATATCAGAACCAGTCTTGTTTAAAGAAATTGATACTGCCGCCCCCGAAGCTCCCTCCAGCATACGCGATTACATCGTGCGACATGCTTCGGGGAAGAAACTATCTGAAGAAGAAATCTATGAAGCGAATCACTATGCTAGAGAATTGAAGTATCCGAAGGGGGCAGTAGTATTCAATGGGACAAACGAAGATGATTTCCTGTACTGCCTCCCAGACAATAAGGAACTATCCGTATGCCGGGAAATGGCTAGAAGCATGGGGTTCCCGAAACTCGAAGCTGGATTATGCGCCATGACGAAAGAGGATCTCGCAGACAGTCTTGCATATAATAGCCTAAAGGTATGGAAATTAAGCGTTTGAAAAAACTTTTTAATGCGTAATACATTCCTTTATTCTTATATGGATTCTTTTTCATACAGGGCTTGATTCTAAGCAACGCATTAAGAGCCCAAAAAAGCGCCGAAGATGAAAGCTACGACATTGCGTTTAACAATTTACGCTCCGAAATTATCAAACTGAGAAACGAAGCTCTGAAAAAGGATAAGATTCTGCTTACACTGGTAGATAAAGTAAAGAAAGACGAAGCTGCTTCAAAATCCCAGGCCGAAGCCCAAAAACGTGAAATTAAAGATCTTCAGAAACAGCTGGCTAGAGCTAAAGAGGAACGTGCACTGGAAGAAACAAAACGAGAACTCAGTGATTATATGGTCAATAAATTGGAGTTAAGTGTTAAAGAGCTTCGTGCATCTCAGAGGAAATGTTATGTTAAATCTGTAGAATGCGTGAATAAGATTAAATCCAGCTTCGCCAGCGTGGGCGCCTTTTCCAGCGAAGAGAATTTCTCTCGAGGCAATCCCGAAGGTCCACTGGAATGGATTAGTCACGAAGCAGAGGCCTTCGAGGAGATCCTGAGCAGTCGTGGCGACATCTGCGCTTTTTCGGGCGCCAGAGGAATTGCTTCTGTCTTAGAGAAGAAAGGTTGCGGTCATGTAAAATTTTTAGCTCAGTCCGAAGCTGTCTTATCTCCCGAAGACATCAAGGACCCCTCGGCCGAAGCAAGCGTGGTTGGTGGCAAATTTTTTACTGATATTTGGAACGACGGTGGCCGAGGAATGGCGCAAGAAATCATCCAAAGGAGCGAAAAAGGCATCCATGACGCTAGGAAAGTGGCAGAAGCTGCCGAAAGAAGTACAGTGCCCGAAGGGCAATTAGGTATTAATTAGTCGTTCTTATTGTGTTGTAATTTTTATTTCAAACTTTGCTCACGGTTTGTAATAGTAATGAAAAAATGTTCTCTTCTGTCAGAAGCTGCTGGATCGACTGCCGACCCCCACACAAAAGGGGATGATGAAATTAAACAAATGGCCGAAGCTATCATGGACAAAGTTGTTGATCAACTTCTAAATGAAGCCGCCGAAGCAGTATTAAGAGAAGACTAAATGCTATTTAGAAAAAACATTTAAAGTGCGATCTATGTAACATTTTGTACATTTGAATGTAATATACAAGTTTCTTTTCATTATTCAATTCTTTACGATGCATGAAACTCTACATACATACCATTTTTGAGCCTTCGGCGAAAAAACACCTTCCCTTCTTTTCATGCTTCGTGAAGACATTCTCCGTTAAAATTATTCTGATGAAGCACGTTCATACTTCATGAAAACATTCTCCGAAGCTATACAATTTCGATATTGCTCTGATGAGGCTCGTCCATGCTTCGTAAAAATATTCTCCGAAGCTGTATTCCGAAGATTATCATTATATTCCCTCGTGACTTTACACAATTTTCACTTTCTCAAAGCGTCCTTTTGAAGGTTGATACTGTGTCCCCTTCTTTTGCCAAATGCAATATGATGTATGATGCTTATGTTATGCAAAATGATGTGATGATGTTATGTTATGCAAATGACATTTGTTCCGAAGATACACACAAAATATATTCGTAAGCTCTGCATTCCCTTAGGAACGTCTTTGGAGCTTCTTCGCCTTTCACTTAGACGGTATAAGCTCTGCATTCCCTTAGGAACGTCTTTGGAGCTTCTTCGCCTTTCACTTAGACGGTATAAGCTCTGCATTCCCTTAGGAACGTCTTTGGAGCTTCTTCGCCTTTTACTTAGGCGGTATCAGCGTTGACTTTTCGCTGTATGCTCTGCATTCCCTTAGGAACGTCTTTGGAGCAAAAAACTTACACTGCGCTCCCTTTGGAACGGCTTTTTGTAACTTCGGCGACTTACTCTGCGTTCCTTAGAACGACTTTTTGTTGCTTCGAAGGGTTTTAAATAATCCGAAGATCCTCCTTGTTACCGCAAATTTTTAAGCTTCAGCAACTTAAACCTGTAGAGAAGATAGGGTTTTCTGATAACCAACCACGAAACTATTATATGAAATCTGAAGTGTTCTTTATTATACAGAAAACAGAACTTAAACGGAAAAGACTGCTATCAAAGTAGGATATTTGTCAATAAATGTGCTTCGACTCTGGCACAGTACTATTGACTGTACGGGCTTCAGATTGCTCTCTGATATCCCTTTGGTGCGGAACATACTGGCTCCCTTCTGGCTGCTGGCCTTGTTGCAGCGGAGGTGGAGGCGGGGGCTATTGCCATGAAGCTTGAGGTTGACTTGCCGAAGCTACGGAAACTGCAGGGTGGTTGCCCACGTACTCCGGGATGTAAGGCTGATGGTACGAAGCAGTATGCATGACCTGCTTCGGCTGTCCCTGTTGCGCTGCAGCTTCTGCTAGCTCCTTTTGTTTCTGGATGGTAACATGGCACATCCTGGTGGTGTGGCCCTTGTTCTCACCGCAGAATAAGCAAAATGTCCTCCTTGGTTGATCAAATCTCCCGCCGAAGCCCCTGGCGCCTCTGCCTCTTGGAGCTGGTGGCCGAAAGAAAGTTTGCTGCTGCCCCGAAGCCTGTGAGGAGCACTGCGGCCTGCTCTGTTGACTCCCCTTATCATCATTTTGAGTGTTGTGGATGGACCTGACATGCCTCGGATAGAATCTTCCCCCGAAGCCCCTGGTCATCTCAGAAAATCTGAAGGCCTCCTCCCTTCTTTGGCGAAAGTCATTATCAGCACGAATGTACTCGTCCATCTTTTGGAGCAGCTTCTCCAAAGTCTGAGGAGGCTTCCTAGCAAAGTATTGGGCTGCAGGTCCAGGACGAAGCCCCTTGATCATGGCTTCGATGACAATTTCATTGGGCACCGTTGGAGCCTGCGCCCTTAGACGCAAGAACCTTCTGACATACGCCTGAAGGTATTCTTCATGGTCCTGAGTGCACTGGAACAAGGCTTGAGCAGTGACCGGCTTCGTCTGAAATCCTTGAAAGCTGGTTAACAACATATCCTTCAGCTTCTGCCATGAGGTGATCGTTCCTGGTCGAAGGGAGGAGTACCAGGTCTGAGCAACATTCCTGACGGCCATAACGAAAGACTTCGCCATGACTGCAGCATTGCCCCCATACGAAGACACTGTTGCTTCGTAGCTCATTAAGAACTGCTTCGGGTCTGAGTGGCCGTCGAACATGGGAAGCTGGGGTGGCTTATAGGATGGAGGCCAAGGTGTAGCCTGCAGCTCAGCGGACAAAGGAGAAGCATCATCGAAAACAAAATTTCCCTGATGGAAATTGTCATACCAGTCATCTTCGTTGACGAAGCCCTCCTGATGAAGGTCTTTCTGCTGAGGCCTTCTGTTTTGCTCATCATGAGTAAGATGGCGAACTTCCTCAGAGGCTTCGTCTATCTGTCGTTGCAACTCAGCTAGCCGGGCCATCTTCTCCTTCTTTCTCTGCACCTGTTGATGTAGCATCTCCATATCCCTGATTTCTTGGTCTAGCTCTTCCTCCTGAAGCGTTGGGCTGACGGCCTTTCTCTTCTGGTTTCGGGCCTCCCGAAGAGAGACGGTCTCCTGGTTGTGGTCCAGCGGTTGCAGTGCTGCAGCCCCAGCCGCTGAAGCTTTCTTCGGTGCCATAGCGAAGGTCTATAGCTTCCGAAGGTGTTCAAAAAACTCGAAGTGGAAGTGAGTTCACCGGAGGTGGGCGCCAATGTTGGGGACTTGTTCTCAAAGGCTATGAGTTAAGAACAAGGCAACATAAAAATGTTAAGTGTTAAAGTCCTTCGTCCTTTGGAACATTATGTCCCTTCGGGAGATAATGCTTTTCGGACGAAGGTCATAAGAGACATACCTTCGTAAACATAATAAGTAATGACGAAGGATTCATATAAGGCATGAAATATAATGTAAACACCATCATAGAATCATTTCTATTTTGTTAACATGGAAAAATAGAAATGATTTCAAATTACAAATGTACCTTCGGTCTTGAGAGAAGGTAAAAAGTACAAGCGTGACGCAAGAGCAGATGCCAAGTCAGCGTGAACAATACGGGAGTACTGTTCATCTATTTATAGACGCGGGACGCAGCCCACGTAAAATTACATCCATGTCCATTACATTTGTTAACGGCTTATGAAAATCTGTCGAGGCCCACGTAGTCTTTTCATCTTTAAGTCGGTTCCCCTTTCCGCTATCGCGACGAAGCTTCCCTGCACACAGCTTCAGCTGTGCACCGTCCTTCGTAGAACTTGGTAATCAGCTCGTCCTTCGTCTGGCTCAGGCTTCGTCCTGACCGTGCTTTATGTTCATAATTCTGAGTCCGAAGATACCTGTTCACATAATCCACTTGGAAAACATTGTCAAATCATGTTTTTGAGGACCTTCGGAGGACGAAGGCCCCCAACAGTATCAACCTTCGGAAGGATACTTTGAGAAAGTGAAAATCGTGCTAAGTCACAAGGGGATACAATATTGATCTTCGGAATATAGCTTCGGAGAATATTTTCATGAAGCTTGAATATCCTTCATCAGATCACTATGAACATTGTCGTGATGCATAAAAGTTTTTCTATCTTCACGAAGCATGAAAAGAAGGGAAGGTGTTTTTTCGCCGAAGGCTCAAAAACGGTACGTATGTAAAGTTTCATGCATCGTAAAGAATCGAATCATTAAAAGCAAATATATCACAGGGTTACAAAATGTCACACATATTTCATTTCAGAAGTCTTTACAAAAGTGCTTAATCTTCTCTCAAAATAGCTTCGGCAGCTTCGTTCAGGAGTCGGTTAACAACTTCATCCATGATAGCTTCAGCCATCTTTTTAATTTCGTCGTCTCCTTTCGGGTGAGGGCCCGGAGACGCTTTAGTAGGATCTGAAGGAGGACATGATACGGCCATATTGCTATTACAAATTGCGAACGAAGTTTAAAATCAAAAATTACAACACAATAAAAACCATTAGCTAATACCTATTTGCCCTTCAGGCTCTGAGATTTTGTCAGCGGCCTTAGCTACTTCTCTAGAGTCGTGAATGCCCTTCTCACTTTTCTGAATAATTTCTCGGGCCATTTCTCGGCCACCATTGTCCCAGACGTCGGTGAAAAATTTTCCACCAGCCTGACTAGCTTCGGCCGAGGGATCTTTAATATCTTCAGGAGATAAGCTGGCTTCGGATTGTGCAAGAACTTTAACATGATCGCAGCCTTTTTTCTCCAGTATAGTAGCAATCCCTCTGGCACCCGAGAAGGCGCAAATGTCTCCACGACTGTTTAGAATTTCTTCGAAGGCTTCAGCTTCGTGGCAGATCCATTCGATCGGTCCTTCTGGGTTACCTCTCACAAAATCTTCTTCACTCGAAAATGCGCCAACACTGGCGAAGCTGGTTTTTATTTTCTTTACGCATTCCATGGATTTTTCGTAGCACCTTTTCTTAGAAGACCGAAGCTCTTCAACGGTTCCTTCCAAATGATCAGCCCATTGGTCGCTACATTCCCGCCTTGTCTCTTCAAGTATGCGTTCTTCTTTCGCCTGGGCCAATTGCTTTCGAAGATCGTCAATCTCGTGCTTTTGAGCTGCAATTTGTGCTTTGGACGCAGCTTCGTTCTCCTTTACTTTATCCACTAATGTAACTAGAATTTTGTCCTTTTCCAGGGCTTCGTTCCTTAGTTTGATAACCTCTGTTCGAAGGTTGTTGAAGGCAATTTCATAGCTTTCGTCTTCGGCATTCTTTTGTGCTCTCAGCGCGTTGCTTAGTATTAAACCCTATATGTAAAAAGTTAGTATAAGAATAAAACAATAGATTTCGAATCATAAAGTTTCCAAAATGCGCAATTCTCGCACCTTCAGACTATTATATGCAAGGCTATCCGCAAGATCCTCCTTCGTCATAGCGCATAGTCCAGCTTCAAGCTTCGGAAACCCCATACTCCTAGCCATCTCCCGGCAGACAGATAATTCTTTGTTGTCAGGGAGGCAGTATAGGAAGTCATCTTCGTTTGTCCCATTGAACACTAGTGCCCCCTTCGGATATTTTAATTCTCTGGCATAGTGATTGGCTTCATAAATCTCTTCTTCAGATAATTTCTTCCCCGAAGCATGTCACACAATGTAATCGCGTATGATGGAAGGTGCTTCGGGCGCCGCAGTGTCAATTTCTTCAACCAAAATTGGCTCTGGCATTTTTATTTTTTCTTCGGCTTCCAAAGGTTGTTCCTTGGTGGGCTCTGAAGGCCCAGCTTCAGCTTCAAGTTGTTGCTTCGAAGCTTCAGCAACTAAAGCTTCAGTAGACACTTCAGAAAGTTCAACAGTCTTCTTTGGAGTTATGCTTGAAGACTTAATTGTCTCCAAAACATCTAGCACGTTCACCATTCTTTTTCTTTTCGGGGTCACCGATGGGCCCTTTTGATTTTTTTATTGTCTCAACACTTGCTGAAGGACTTAAGATTTCCAATATTTTTGGTCCTTCAATTCTCGGTTTTTCTGCTGAAGGTGCTTCAGTTTTTTCTTCGATCTTCGGCACTGGAGCTGGCTCTGTAGTTTCAGTGGCCAAAGGGACTTCACCGATAAATTCAGGCACTGTGGCCGGCTCAATAAAACGCGCCCGGTGGGTGAGCACCTTCATCTTTTTTCTTTGCGGCGCTGACTCACCAGAAGCACCCGAGGCAACTTCTTTTGCAGGAGAAGTATTTTTTGTTTTGCGGCCTGGCACCGGATAATGGTAGTCAGGGTAGACAAACCCGATTGCATCAAATACCCGGTTGAGCCTCTTCTTCTTTCGGCCTCCGAAGGCTGCTGATAATGCAGTATTCTCGGCCTTCGAGTATACCCCAAGCAGTTCGTCACTTAAGGTTTCAATGCTTTTTAACCAGTCATCGTCCGGTTCAACAAACTTATCTCCGTATTTGAATGTGTATTTTAGTCTGACCACTCCACCTTCATCAGACTCTTTGATGGTCTCCTTCGGCATTTCCCACTTTCCTGCAAGTGGCCAAAGTCTGAAGGCAATATGCTCTTGGACCAGATCCCTTGTCCCAATAAAAGAGCAGATTACGCCGAAGGCTCTTTGGCATTCTTCGGCCGCTTCATCCATTTCAACCTTCGGCTTTCGGAGTCCGAAGCGTTGCCAGATAGGGCGCATAATGATACTCTTAACATCTTCCTGCGCTGTCAAGTCATTCTTTACATAGAACCATTCTGTCATCCAGGCGTCGGGCCACCTCTTCCGAAAGGTTGGCACGGGGCAGCTCGACCCGGAGCGGGCACCGAAGCTGTAACAACCAAAGTTGTTGTGATATTGTTCTTTCCCCCAGGGCTTCGTCTCATATACCAACTCATGAATTTTGCAAAAACTTTTAGCATTTGGTTCTAAACCTTGGCTTCTCACCGCCCAGACAAAGATTCCCATTCTTATGATAGCTTCGGGAGTAATTTGATGAAGGTAGATTTGAAATGTCTTCAGGACTTCGACAACAAAGCTGCTTAGGGGGAACCGAAGCCCAGCCTTGAGAAAGCTTCGGAAGATCACGGCCTCATCTTCTTCGGGGGTAGGAGAAGTTTTTTCTCCAGCATCAGCCCTCACAATAGATATATCTCGAAAATATCTCCCCCTCATATTGTCAATATGACTCTGCTTAATAGTGGTTTTCCCGAAAACAGAGTGACTTGGCCGCCATGGTCGATCTTCGGACTCTCCCCCGCCGCTTTCTACATCATAACTGTCGCTGTCACCAGTATCTTCAGATAAACCTTCTAAAATCTCTTTGGTGATCTTTTCTGTATTAGTCTTCGACATTGCTTTAAGAAACCCCAGGTTTTTCTCTTCAGAGAGACTTAGCTTCATTTCGGCAGCAGCCTTCTTCTCCTCAGACATCCCTTCAGAAATCTTGCTTCTCGCTTCCGAAGCTCAAAACTAGGAAAGAAAACAAATAATTTTTGGGCAGAAAGCTTTATAAGCAGGCAAAACAGATGGCAAAGGGAGCGTGCCAAATCAAAAGTGGCGGGCTCCTATTTATACACTCGATATGACGGAAACTGTGTGGTCCCAGGTGTCAGTGACTTTTGCTATTCTAGCAAAGGGAAGGTGTTTTTTCGGACCTTCGGCTTAAGGCCTTCGTCCATATCGCAATCTGAATTTATCACTAACAAATTAATATTGCGAGGGGCTACTGTTGGGGGCCTTCGTCCTCCGAAGGTCCTCAAAAACATAATTTGACAATATTTTCCAAGTAAATTATATGAACAGGTATCTTCGGATTTAGATCATGAACATGGAGTACAGTCAGAACGAAGCCCAAGCCAGACGAAGGGGGATTAAGATGAAGGACGGGCTGATTACCAAGCCGTACGAAGGATGGTGCACAGCCGAAGCTATGCGCAGAAAGCTTCGTCGCGATAGCAGAAAGGGGAACCGACTTAAAGATGAAAAGACTACTTAGGCCTTAATAGATTCCCATAAGTCATCAGCAAATGTAATGGACATGAATGTAATTTTGCATGGGCTACGTCCCACGCCTATAAATAGATGAACAGTACTCCCGTACTGTTCACGCTGACTTGGCATTTGCTTTCTGTCATCCTTGTACTTTCGCCTTCCTGCAATCCGAAGGTACACTTGTAATCTAAAATCATTTCTATTTTTAGATGATAATAAAATAGAAATGACATTGTGATAATATTTAAATGTTTATATTACTTTTCATGTTGCATATAAGTTCTTCGTCATAGTTTATTGTGCTTACGAAGATATGCTGTTTGTGACCTTCGTCCGGAACACATTATATCCCGAAGGGAAATAATGTTTCAAAGGACGAAGGACTTTATCATTTAACACTTTTTATGTTGCCTTGTTCTTAATCCGAAGCATTTGAGAACAAGTCCCCAACAGGGGAGGGATGAGAGGATTAGTGGGAGGATGAGAGGATTAGTGGGAGATTAGCATGTATTTGTCTTGTATAAGTGAGATTAGTGAGAGCACCTAGAGGGGGGTGAATAGGTGATCCTGTAAAACTTGAAACTTAGTGCCACAAAAACTTGATTAGGAGTTAGCACAATAAGGCCAAGTGGCTAGAGAGGAGTCTTAGCAAAACACAATAACCACAAAAAGATCAACACAGAGATGGCACAGTGGTTTATCCCGTGGTTCGGCCAAGTCCAATACCTGCCTACTCCACGTTGTGGCGTCCCAACGGACGAGGGTTGCACTCAACCCCTCTCAAGCGGTCCAAAGACCCACTTGAATACCATGGTGTTTTGCTTTCACTTTACTATATCCCGCTTGTGAGGAATCTCCACAACTTGGAGCCTCTCGCCCTTACAAAGATGTTCACAAAGAAGCACGGAAGTAAGGATGGGATGAGCAACGCACACAAGACACAAAATTAGAGCAACACACGCACACAAGTCACAACACGAGCTCTCAACACAACTCAAAGAGTTCTCTACTCAAACGGAGCTCTAGTTGCTATCACAAAGAATCGAATGCGCGGAATTGAAGTCTTGGTGCTTAGGAATGCTTAGAGAATGATTGGTGTGCTCCTCCATGCGCCTAGGGGTCCCTTTTATAGCCCCAAGGCAGCTAGGAGCCGTTGAGAGCATTCCAGGAAGGCAATTCTTGCCTTCTGTCGCCTGGCGCACCGGATAGTCCGGTGCACCACCGGACACTGTCCGGTGCGGATCTCTTTCCTTATTTGGCGAAGCTGACCGTTGCAGATTCAGAGCCGTTGGCGCACCGGACACTGTCCGGTGCACACCGGACAGTCCGGTGCCCCCTTCTGACCGTTGGCTCGGCCACGCGTCGCGCGCGGATTACGCGGCCGACCGTTGGCCCGGTCGACCGTTGGCTCGCCGGACAGTCCGGTGCACCACCGGACAGTCCGGTGATTTATAGCCGTACGTCGTTAATCGCTTCCCGAGAGCGACGACTTCCCCTGTGAATGGCTCACCGGATAGTCCGGTGCACCACCGGACAGTCCGGTGATTTATAGTCGTACGCCGTTGATCGCTTCCCGAGAGCAGCCAGTTGGCAGTCGCCGGCCTGGCGCACCGGACACTGTCCGGTGCACCTAGACTGCGCAGAGTCTTGGCTGCATAGCCAAGTCTTTTCCAAATTGGTCTTTTCCTGTTTCTAGCACTTAGACACAATACATTAGTCTCCAAAACAATGTACTAAGTCTTTAGAAACATACCTTTACACTTGATTTGCACTTTGTCCATCAATTAGCATAGATTAACACTTAAGCACTTGTGTTGGCACTCAATCACCAAAATACTTAGAAATGGCCCAAGGGCACATTTCCCTTTCAATTAGCTTGTAGAGCTCACCGTATGACACCGGAGGCATACATATACGTATGAGCATGAGGAAAGTTTTGAAGAAAATATCTGTGGGGACTTGAAAAATGATTCTGAAGGTATTTCTTAGGAGGAAAATATTTGGAGAAATATCTGTGGAATATTTGGGCAGTATTTCTGGAAAGAACTTGAGGGGGATCACTGGGGAAATATCTGGACAATATTTCTGGAAAGAATTTGAGGGTGATCACTGGGGAAATACTTGTAGGATATTTTGAGGAGGATTTTGGAGATAATATAGACCACTATATTTTATTTGTTGATATCAACTCGCAAACAAACATTTTGAAATGAAATTTGAAATTCATTTTGAATTTAGAGCGAGTTTGAGAAATTTTCAAGATTTGAATTTTTGGGATGCTACAACGTACTAAGCTCTCTACACTGAACTCCGAAGGTATTCTGCTCTCAAATGCAAAGTTACGATGACGTGCGGCCGCAACATAATGAGAACATGGAAAATGGTACTGTCTAGGTTTACCACAACCGCACGAGAATGCATCAAGTAACACGACATGTGTCCTCGAAGGCCGCACCTCACCGTCGGAAGTTATGCCGCCTAGTGTTGTTACCTCGTATTTACCCAACTCCTCATCAAAGCATTGTACCTCATGTCTATGGGCACGTTCCTTTGCATTATTAAGGTGTGATGTTGGTTTAGGTCCCATCTCTACCCTCGTGTCTGCATTGCCTTGGCATGTGCGTGTCTATCATTAAACCAAGCCACAAGCCTATAAAAAGTGAATGTTACTATAGCATTGACTGGCATGCCGCGTATACCCTTGAGCACACTGTTAAATGACTCAGCCATGTTGCTAGTCTGGAACTCAAACCTCCAACCACCTTCGTCATAGGCCCTTGTCCATTTCTGCGGTTCCCTCAGCAATCCAGCAATCCAGTTCTTACCTTCAGCATTTGTTGCATCTTTTAGTTCCTTCAACTTATCCTCGAAAAATGAAACCTCCAACTGTCGACATACCTCTTCAAAAAGGGGGAAGTTAGCCTTGCTATGATCCTTTCGAAGAAGATTTTCTGCTAGATGTCGAGTGCACCATCTGTGGTGCATGGGTGCGTAGCTAGGAATCTACTCTTGCACTGCATTAAGAATACCTTGGTGTCTGTCAGATATGACACCAACCTCGCGACCAGGGCCTACGACATGGATCTGAACAAGTCGCAAGAACCAAGACCAACTATCTCTGTTCTCCCTCTCCACCAAAGCAAATGCCAAAGGAACCAATGCGTTGTCTGCGTCACATGATATGGCAACCAACAATGTGCCCTTATACTTCCCAAGCAGAAAAGTACCATCAATAGAGAGCACGGGACGACAATGCCTGAAGGCCTCTACGCACTGTGAGAAACACCAGAAAGCACGAAAAAAGATCTCTCTGTCGTTCCTCCATTCATTAGGTTTGGGGATGTACTCGTAATGCATGCCTAGGTTTTTTGCTTTGATTACATTGAACAATGCCAGTAACTTCTCATAACCCTCCTCCCAATCCCCGTATATCATCTTCCATGCTCGCTGCTTTGCCCTCCATGCTTTCCCATATTTGATCCTGTAACCAAACAGCTCCAAAATCATGGTCATAATTGACTTCACCTTCAAGTTTGGCTGACCCTTCAATATCCCCAATATCCTTTTCGTAATTAGGGTAGATGTCAACTGACGATGCTTAGAACTCAGCTCTGTCTGGGCACAAGTGTGTGGACCTACAATTTTGGTGATCTTAAACTTTTCGTTTCCTTCTGCCTTCGGGCATATACCCTCCAATTACATTCCGACACCTCGCACACAACAGTGTAACGACGTTGTGCATACGAGTGTCTCACCTTGAACGGCCTCTTGCGGTTCACAGAATATTCCTGTAGCCATCGTCTCAGTGTCGGCAGGTCCTTGAAAAGTAAGCCTACTTTAATCTCAATGATGTCAGCGTTATCCGGAGCCTCTAGCTGTTCATCATCACGTCCTTCAGCATATGCACGGGTGGAATGACTTAGACTGCTAAATTCATGTACTGCAGGGTCACGCTCGGGACACAAACGTCTTATTAGTTCAATTTCTTGCTCGGTCATTTCTTGAACCGGACGGTCATCATCAGAATCTAAGGCACGTGCAGCCTCATATGGCTCCTCCTCATCCTCAATCTGAACATCAACACTATTTGATGCCCTACATATGTTGTCCATATTATATGATACAGGCAGGGATGAAAGTGGTAATCCGAACTGTTAGAAGAAATTTAGTATTTTAAAATAGATATGTATAAAATTTGATGTTGATCTTTTCTTATGTTATCGAGCACATTAGTACAAATATGAATAAAATATTACATAAATTTTTTTATGTATTATTTGCTCCCTACAACACAAAAAGTTGAAAAAATTACCGAATTTGTTTCCGAATCCATACCGAAGTTTATATCTATTATTTGAGAAAATATAGGATGAATTTGATGTTTACCTTTTATGAATCTTTACAAGCTGGATGTTAAAAACAAGAATACAAATTTATATTGTAGATTCTATATCCTATTTATTCGCAATCAAAGAAAAATGACTAAAAAACTGATTACCGAATAAATACTGTTTCCGACCGTTTTCATCCCTAGATACAGGCACATCAAGATAAGCACCATTATCTATTTGTGGAGATCCTGCATCGGGTCGAAGCAGGAAATACTACATTAAAAAGTCTAATCAAATGAAATAACGATGGATATGAACAACGTGTTAAAGACACTTACTAGGATGATCCTGAACTGGATCCTAGGTCATTGGGATCTCCTGTGGGAGTACCACTTGTCGGCGTTTCGAGACCGGGGGGTCCCTAAGCCGACGAGTGAGTGTGTCGCGTGCCCCAGCCCAGATGGGTCGAGCGCGTGGGCGAGCGTGAAGGGGGGAAAGCGAGGTGGCCGGAGCCGAGTCGTGAGGGAGGTGGAGATCCCGCGGCCTTCGTGTTCGTCCCGCGCCCAGGTCGGGTGCGCTTGCAGTAGGGGGTTACAAGCGTCCACGTGGGTGAGGGAAGTGAGCGGCCCCAAGAGAGCGCCTGCCCCGTCCTCGTTCCCGCGCGGCCAACCTTCTCTAAGAAGGCCCTGGTCCTTCCTTTTATAGGCGTAAGGAGACGATCCAGGTGTATAATGGGGGTGTAGCAAGGTGCTATGTGTCTAGCGGGGGTGAGCTAGCGCCCTAGGTACATGCCAATGTGGCAGCCGGAGAGATCTTGGCACCCAGCTGGTGTGGTGTCGTGGCTGTCGGAGGAGAAACGGAGCCTGGCGGAGGGACAGCTGTCGGAGCGGTTGGGCCCTTGCTGACGTCCCCCTGTTTCCATAAGGGAGCTGAGAGCCACCGTCGTCATGGGTCTAGCGGGGCGCCATCATTGCCTATCTGGCGGAGCTAGCCAGATGGGACGTTGGTCTTGTTCCCTGCGGCCCGAGTCGGCTCGGGGTAGGGTGATGATGGCGCTTCCTGTTGACGTGGCGGACTTGTGTCCTAGGTCGGGCGACGTGGAGGCTCCTCCGAAGCCGAAGTCGAGTCTGTCCTGCATGGCCGAGGCCGAGCCCGAGCTCCTGGGTCGGGCGAGGCGGAGGTCGTTCGGCAGAGGCCAGGGCGGAGTCCGACCCCTGGTGTCGGGCGAAGCAGAGTTCGTCGTCTTCCGGGGCCTAGCCCGAGTCCGAGCCCTGGGTCGGGCGGAGCGGAGTTCGCCGTCTTCCGGGGCCTTAGCCCGAGTTCGAGCCCTGGGTCAGGCGGAGCGGAGTTCGCCGTCTTCCGGGGCCTTAGCCCGAGTCCGAGCCCTGGGTCGGGCGGAGCGGAGTTCGCCGTCTTCCGATGCCTTAGCCCGAGTCCGAGCCCTGGGTCGGGCGGAGCGGAGTTCGCCGTCTTCCGGGGCCTTAGCCCGAGTCCGAGCCCTGGGTCGGGCGGAGCGGAGTTCGCCGTCTTCCGGGGCCTTAGCCCGAGTCCGAGCCCTGGGTCGGGCGGAGCGGAGTTCGCCGTCTTCCGGGGCCTTAGCCCGAGTCCGAGCCCTGGGTCGGGCGGAGCTTCCTATGGCGCCTTTGGCAAGGCCTGACTGCCTGTCAGTCTCACTCTGTCAAGTGGCACTGCAGTCGGAATGGCGCAGGCGGCGCTGTCCTTCTGTCAGACCGGTCAGTGGAGCGGCGAAGTGACGGCGGTCACTTCGGCTCTGCCGGGGGGCGCGTGTCAGGATAAAGGTGTCAGGCTACCTTTGCGTTAAATGCCCCTGCGACTTGGTCGGTCGGCACGGCGATTTAGTCAGGGTTGCTTCTTAGCGAAGGCAAGGCCTCGGGCGAGCCGGAGATGCGTCTGCCGTTAAAAGGGGGCCTCGGGCGAGACGGAAACATCTCGGGGTCGGCTGCCCTTGCCCGAGGCTAGGCTCGGGCGAGGCGTGATCGAGTCGCTCGTATGGACCGATCCCTGACTTAATCGCACCCATCAGGCCTCTGCAGCTTTATGCTGATGGGGGTTACCAGCTGAGAATTAGGCGTCTTGAGGGTACCCCTAATTATGGTCCCCGACAGTAGCCCCCGAGCCTCGAAGGGAGTGTTAGCACTCGCTTGGAGGCTTTCGTCGCACTTTTTTGCAAGGGGACCAGCCTTTCTCGGTTGCATTTTGTTCCGGTGGGTGCGCGCGAGCGCACCCGCCGGGTGTAGCCCCCGAGGCCTCGGAGGAGTGGTTTCACTCCTTCGAGGTCTTAATGCCTTGCGTAATGCTTCGGCTGGTCTGGTGGTTCCCTCATGCGAACTGGTCGTAGCCCGGGTGCACGGTTGGGGCCCAAGTTCTCGGGCTGGTATGTTGACGCTGTCAACGGTTTGGCCGGAGCCGGGTTTGCGAGAGCAGCCCCCGAGCCTCCGCACAGGGCGAGAGGGCGATCAGGGACAGACTCGGCTTTTTTACATACGCCCCTACGTCGCCTTTCCGCAAGGAGGAGGGGGGAGAGCGCCATGTTACCCTCGATGGGCACCGAACATGGTGTCTCCGGTGAGCTACAAGCGGGTAATCCGAGTGGACGTCCGTGCCCCGTTCGTTGGGGGTCGGCTAGGGGCCCAGAGGCACGCCCAAAAGTACCTGCGGGTGATCTGCCGGACCCGGTCCCCTGGCGACGGGGTCCGAGGGCTCGATGCCTCCCTCCGATGGGATTCCGTTACAGGATCGCTCCCGCTGGTCTCGAAAATGTCCTAGGGTACCTCGGGAGCGCAGCTCGAGCCTCGGTTATGTATCGAACGTACCCCTGGTCATCCCTCGCTCGGTGTCTGAGGCGACTGTGAACCCTTCGGGGAGCCAGCCTTCGAACCCCTGATCAGTAATGGGCGCGGAGCCCGAGTAGCCTGAGGCGGCCGTGGAACTCTTCGGGGGGCCGGCCTTCGAACCTCTGACCAGTAGTGGGTGTAGGGCCCATGCGATCTGAGGCGGCTGTTGAACCCTTCGGGGGGCCAGCCTTCGAACCCCTGATCAATAAGGAGGCTCGGAGCCTAGTTCCTTCACGGGGAAGAATCCCTTTCGGGGTATCCCCCTTTCCCGGTCCCTGTTGCAAGAGATAGAGAAAGAGGAAAAAAGGAAAAAGGATACGAAACCGAATGACGCGGCGTACCTTTTTGGTGCGGTTGTTTCGGCGAAGGCGAAGCGTCGCTCGCTGCTCCTGCCAGAAGCGCCGCCTGTCCAGCCGCGGAGTTAATGCGACGGGGCGAGTAGTTGGCGGGGCTGCCGTTGCGCGTGCGCGAGCCGTTCGAGGAACGGGTCACGGGCGCGTTGTCTTCACGCCGTGAGAGGGGGTTCTCTCGCTGCCTCCGGATGGGACGTGAGCTTGGCTGACGGCGTGACCGCTGCTCCCGCGTGCCTGCCACCGTCATCACTGCTGGCCCACTTTTGACCGCGTTGACCGCTGCGTCAGGCTGGCGCTGCTGGGTCGCGCGCTGGGTCGCCTCGGGTCGCGGTATCGGTTCCGCAATCGAGGAGGTGCGGTGGTGGCGCAAGGGGTACAGTTGCTTGCATGCAGCATCCGGCGCGCCGGTCGCGCGACGCGTGGGCCTGGGCCTCCATGCTAGCATGTCGGGAGTCGGAGAGGCGCGTCCACTTGGCGCGGTTGCATGCCGCCTGCATGGCTGCCCGCCCCTTTCGCCCGTTGGTCTGGGCAAAAGTGGAGGGTCACTTGTAACCGCTGGGCGGTTGCGTGCGCCATGCGCGGCGGTTTGGCTTCTTCTGCTCGGAGCCGGTCTGCATGACATGCGGGACCCAGCCCCCGCGCCGCAGGGGAGGGCTTTGGAGCGTGTTGGAGAAGACTCAGCTCGTGACGGTTGGGGGCGCAAGCAGGGAGAGTCGCCTTTAAAAGGAGGGCGACCCCTTTCGTAAGGCGACCATGTCTTCTTCCTCCCTTATGCACTGTGTCTTTCCACCTTCCAAGCCCCCGGATGGGGGAAACCACCGTCCTTTCGCCCCATCGTTGGAGGAACACAACTCCGTGGGAGTTGGTACCTTTCAGCCATCGTTCGGCTTCAAGGATTTTCATTAGGCGGCCCGGTTGCTCCCCTCCGCTGGCGGTCACCCGAGACGGTGACCACCAGCTCCTGGGTGGGGAGGAGCAAGCTGGGCTGCGATCTTGGTCCCACCCTCAGCTTCAAGGATGTTCATCATCCTCGCTGGGGTGGGTGCCGTGCTGAGCCGGCGCTCTACCTCCCGCACGGGTTCGAGGGAGAGGGCGCTCACTGGCCCTGCGGGCGGCCCGGACTTCGACAACACGAGGCGGGTCGACGGCAGGCGTCGTCCCCTCCAGCGTGTCGGGTTCATCGGCTTGGCTCCCGGCGGCCCCTTCTGCCGGGGGGGGCGGCTGCCGCGCCGTGTACACGGGAGGACCACCCTAGATGTCGCGCGCTGCTAGGGCGGCGCTCGTGTTCTGGGGTGGTCCTGCCTTTGCACCGGGGCGGCGCCTTCACGCGGAGGCCGGTGCCCCACTCATCTGGGAGGACTTGAGTGGGGATCTGCCGGAGGGCTGATGGCTCCTGCCGTCAGTGCCGAGGCGGAGGCGGCTCGAGAAGTCCCCGTCGCCGACGGGATTACCGCCACCATCCGCGCTTCGGGCCTCCGGCTCTTTGTACTTGTCCTCGCCCCTCGAGCGTCGGCGTGGGCGAGGGCAAGACTGCAGCGGCGCCTACCCTGAGGCCTGCGCTGCTGCAGTTCGGCCATCCGGAGCGGGGGCCATCGTCGTCGTGGCCAGAGCGGGCGGCGGCGAGCCGCCCGTCAGTCTTCTGCAGCCCCGCAGGCCCGCCCCTATCGAGTGGGGTTGTTCGTACCTGCGGGGGGGGAACCGGAGTTCCGTTTGTAATGGCACTTCGAATGCCAGGGTTTTTTGTTCATTTTGGCTTTCGGGGCCTGAACATGTATGTAATTACGGCACGGAGCCGTGTTTTTTCCTCATTTTTGAGCACTAAGACTCGTCTATTGACTATCTGAACCGCTTCACCAAGCATGAGTCACCCCGTGTCAAGGTGACGAGTGAGGTATCCGTATCCCGGAGGCGTAGGAGTCCCTCGGCTCGGTCGGCCTTGCTGTCCGAGGTTCCTCTAGCTTAGTTAAAGAGACCCCTCGGCCGCTCTTCGTCGAGCCGAGGCCAGGGGTAGCGATATCAGCATGAACAGAGGTGGAGTCGGCTCGAAAATGAAACCTGGTTGGCCGGAGCCTAGCCGGGTTGTCCGTTGGCCGGATCGACGTCGGAGCTGATTAGCCGAGGCTTCGAACCGGGCTGGCGCCCTCGGAAGATGGTTGGCCGAGGCCCCAGGGGTGACCGGCTGAGCCGCCTGCTCGAGCCGGATTCCCGGAGAAGTTCCTGGCAGCGATTGCCCGGGCGTGGTGATGACGTCGTCCTTCGGAGCGGAGACCCTCGGACCGCGTCGCCGTCCGAGGCTAGGTCGGGCCTTGCCGAAGGTGTCGCTGATGCCGAGGGTGTTGCTGCCCCCTTCCAGCGCCAAGACCCGAGCCTGCAGGATCAGATTGTCTTGTAGCGTGCGCCTCGTGCGACCGTCGAGGCCAGAACACACACCCTCGCTGCGTTGTAAAGCTGCGTCTCTTTTCCTCTTGTTTCGAGTATCTGGACTTTTTGCCGGTAACAGGGATGTTTGGTCGAGCGAGAGTTGCTTCTCGCGGAAGGTGATGAGTGAGGTATCCGTATCCCGGAGGCGTGGGAGTCCCTCGGCTCGGTCGGCCTTGCCGCTTACGCGTACTTTCACCCGTCCATGAGGCCCTGTCACCGACTCGGTCGAGAAGGCTCGAAGGATCGCTTTGGCAGAAGGGCTTCCGAACGTAAAGACTTGTTCGATCCGCGGAGTCACTTTATCCGAACGCGAGTTACTTATCGCAGAAGGTGATGAGTGAGGTATCCGTATCCCGGAGGCGTAGGAGTCCCTCGGCTCGGTCAGCCTTGGCTGCTTACGTGTACTCCGTCGTTTCTAGGACCCACTTTTCGAAGTAGTCAAAAAGCACGAAAGATATTCTGGTAGAAGAGATTTTTTTCGAGGAAAATTTTGACGCAGAGGGGGTTTCCCCCCTTTTAGCCCCCGAGGGAGGGTCGGGCTTTGCCGAGGCGAGGCCGACCCTTCCTTGTTGACTAAACTTTGCGTGGGTGCGGGGTATATGAACAACTTGGAAACATCTTAAGGGTAGAAACGACGTAGCTGTTGGATGTTCCAAGCGTTGCCGTAGACCTCGCCTTGACTGTTGGCCAGCTTGTACGTTCCGGGCTTCAGAACTTTGGCGATGACGAATGGCCCCTCCCAGGGGGGCGTGAGCTTGTGCCTCCCTCGGGCGTCTTGCCGCAGTCGAAGCACCAGGTCGCCCACCTGGAGGTCTCGGGGTCGGACCCCTCGGGCGTGGTAGCGTCGCAGGGACTGCTGATACCGCGCCGAGTGTAGTAAGGCCCTGTCCCGAGCCTCTTCCAGCTGGTCCAGCGAGTCTTCTCGGCTAGCTTGGTTGCTTTGATCGTCGTAGGCCCTCGTCCTCGGGGAGCCGTATTCCAGGTCAGTGGGCAAGACGGCCTCGGCCCCGTAGACCAGGAAGAACGGCGTGAAACCCGTGGCTCGGCTCGGCGTTGTCCTCAGGCTCCAGACCACCGAGGGGAGTTCCTTCATCCATCGCTTGCCGAACTTGTTGAGGTCGTTGTAAATCTGAGGCTTGAGCCCTTGTAGAATCATGCCGTTGGCACGCTCCACTTGCCCATTCGACATGGGATGAGCTACGGCAGCCCAGTCCACCCGGATGTGGTGATCCTCGCAAAAATCCAAGAATTTTCTGCCGGTGAACTGGGTGCCGTTGTCGGTGATGATGGAGTTTGGGACCCCGAAGCGATGGATGATGTTGGTGAAGAACGCCACCGCCTGCTCGGACCTGATGCTGTTTAGGGGTCGGACCTCGATCCACTTGGAGAATTTGTCGACGGCGACCAGCAGGTGCGTGTAGCCCCCGGGCGCCTTCTGCAGAGGGCCGACGAGGTCCAGACCCCACACAGCGAAGGGCCAGGTGATGGGTATCGTCTGCAGAGCCTGAGCGGGCAGGTGGGTCTGCTTCGCATAGAATTGACACCCTTCACAGGTGCGGACGATTCTAGTGGCGTCAGCCACCGCCGTCGGCCAGTAGAAGCCTTGCCGGAAAGCGTTCCCGACGAGGGCTCGGGGCGCTGCATGATGGCCGCAAGCCCCCGAGTGTATCTCTTGCAGGAGTTCCTGACCTTCGGCGATGGAGATGCATCGCTGGAGGATGCCTGAGGGTCTCGGCGTAGATGATGTTGAGGCAGCTGCCCCCATCCATCAGGACCTTGGTGAGCCTGACGTCACCGATGATGGGATCGACGACGA
Organism: Zea luxurians; assembly: GCA_029449295.1. Taxonomy (NCBI): domain Eukaryota; kingdom Viridiplantae; phylum Streptophyta; class Magnoliopsida; order Poales; family Poaceae; genus Zea; species Zea luxurians. The sequence goes on from JAOPSE010000016.1 coordinate 6,701,194, forward strand.
GCGGGTATTTCCCCAGGCTCGGCACGTGGTCGGGGTGGTCAGCTTGGTCGAAGGTGATGGGCTTGTCGGACCAGTCTAGGTAGACTGGCGCCGTGATCTTCCTTTTTGTCGTCGTCGTGGGCCCTGCCACCCTCTGCGGGTGGCCCGGCCTTGTGGAAGTGGCGCCGAAGCATGACGCACTCCTCGAGGGTGTGCTTGACGGGCCCCTGATGGTAAGGGCACAGCTCCTTGAGCATCTTGTCGAAAAGGTTAGCACCTCCGGGGGGCTTCCGAGGGTTCTTGTACTCGGCGGCGGCGACAAGGTCCGCGTCGGCGGCGTCGCGTTTCGCTTGCGACTTCTTCCTGCCTTTCTTCTTGGCGTCGCGCGGAGTAGACGCCTCGGGAGCCTCTTCTGACGGGCGGCCCCGGGGCTGCTTGTCCTTTCGGAAGATGGCCTCGACCGCCTCCTGGCCAGAGGCGAACTTGGTGGCGATGTCCATCAGCTCGCTCGCCCTGGTGGGGGTCTTGCGACCCAACTTGCTCACCAGGTCACGGCAAGTGGTGCCGGCAAGGAACGCGTCGATGACATCTGAGTCGGTGATGTTGGGCAGCTCGGTGCGCTGCTTCGAGAATCGCCGGATGTAGTCCCGAATAGACTTTCCCGGCTGTTGCCGGCAGCTTCGGAGGTCCAGGAATTCCCGGGGCGCACGTACGTGCCCTGGAAGTTGTCGGCGAAGGCTTGGACCAAATCCTCCCAGTTGGAGATCTGCCCCGGAGGCAGGTGCTCCAACCAGGCACGAGCAGTGTCGGAGAGGAACAGGGGGAGGTTGCGGATGATGAGGTTGTCGTCGTCCGTTCCACCCAGTTGACAGGCCAGGCGGTAGTCCGCGAGCCACAATTCCGGTCTTGTTTCCCCCGAGTACTTTGTGATAGTAGTCGGGGGTCGGAATCGGGCCGGAAACGGCGCCCGCCGGATGGCCCGGCTGAAGGCCTGCGGACCGGGTGGTTCGGGCGAGGGACTCCGATCCTCCCCGCTGTCGTAGCGTCCCCCACGCCTGGGGTGATAGCCTCGGCGCACCCTTTCGTCGAGGCGGGCCCGACGGTCGCGACGATGGTGCTCGTTGCCGAGGTGGCCCGGGGCCGCAGGCGCGGTGTTGCGCGTGCGCCCGGTGTAGACCGAGGCTTCCCGCATGAATCGGGAAGTCGCGGCATGAGGTTCCGAGGGGTACCCCTGCCTTCGGGAGGCAGAGCTCTCGGCCCGCCGGGCCGCAGCGCCTTCCAGGAGATTCTTGAGCTCTCCCTGGATTCGCCAACCCTCGGTGGTTGATGGCTCCGGCATCGCGCGGAGGAGCATCGCTGCGGCTGCCAGGTTCTGACCGATCCCGCTGGATGCGGGTGGCGGCCTGTCCCTGGTATCGTTGGCGACGCGGTGCTGGAAACCCTGGGGCAGATGACGTATTTCTCCGGCCGGGGGTTGGCCCGCCCATACCTGCCCGACGTCCCGGCGGATCGACTCGAGCACTCCTGCTCCCTCGTCGAGCCCGGCCTGCGCCCCGCGGACTTGCTCGAGTTGTGGGTCGTGACCCCCGTCGGAACGGGGACCACAGCTAGCTCCCGCGGGATGTCGGCGCGAGGCACCGGCCTAGGGAGATCACCGTCCTCCGGCATGCCGAGATGGTTGCCTTCGGAGGGATCCCCTAGCTCGACGTGGAAACATTCGCGGCTCGGGCCGCAGTCCCTGTCGTCAAGGCTGCGGCTGCCGTCGGAACAGTCGGAGAGGCAGTAGTCACATGCGGTCATAAAGTCCCGCATGGCACTGGGGTTGCCAAATCCAGAGAAATCCCAGCAGATGCTGGGATCGTCATCTTCCTCGGACCCAGAGGGCCCGTAGGTCGAGACGTCCGTAAATCGGTCCCAAGGCGACCGCACACGAAACCCCAGTGGGGTTGCACTCGCCTCAACGTGAGCGCCCGCCAAAGCAAGGTCGCTAGGCGGGTTGAGGCCGAGTCGAAATGACGTAGGATGGGAATCAGTCGGTACCTTTTGGTCGACGAGGAGCGACACAGTCACGTCGGGGACTGATTGCGCCGTCGTCTTGGGTACGAGGGCGACGTCCTGCAGGCCCTCCGCGAGCGTGCTGGCGTCGTCCACTTGCTCGGGATTGGCGTGTCGCGGGGGGGGGGGGCGCTCTCCTTCGTCTCAAACGCGAGGTCGACGCCCGACGCGTCCTCCGTTGGGGCGCTGGGGATGTCGGTTCGCTCGACAGCCGACGGAGCGCAGCCTCCCGCCCGGCCTTGGTTGCCCCGCCTCCTCCTCCGATGGCGAGGGAGAGGACGGGGCGAGCTCGAATGCTGTTCTTCCACCACGCGGGGAAGACGTCATCGATTCCGCCGCCGGCGGGCGGGCTGTCGGCCGCCATTGTCGTCGTCACGCGGCGGTGGAAGGAGTATCATGTCGTAGCTGCCGTCGAGAGACATGAACTCGAGACTCCCGAAACGGAGCACCGTCCCGGGTTGGAGAGGTCTGTTGGGGTCATGCTTCGTTGCGCCGAAGGTCTTGCACGAAGAAGCAGCTTCGGCTGAAGTTGTCCCCAGGAGGTGGCCGAAGGTTCCTTTTCATGGAGCTTCGGCGTTACAAACCGACATAGAGATAGAATGACCTTTTTATCCATAGAAGTCTGAGTCAATGTTGTAAACTTTTGTAAGGGGCATAATTGTAATTTGTCACAGGCTGTGACCTGTATCTATAAATAGATGAACAGTACCTCTGTACTGTTCACGCGAACCTGCCATTTGCTTTCGCATCACACCTGTACTTTTGCTTTCTTCAGGACTAAAGGTACATTTTTAATTCGAAGTTATTTATATTCGTTCATGATGATGAAAATAGAGATGATTCTATGATAATATTCAAATGTTTATTTCGTACCTTATGATCTGTATGAATACTTCGTTCCTTGCTATTAGGTTTACGAAGGTACGTCCTTCGTAACCTTCGTCCAAAATTCCTTATATCCCGAAAGGATATAATGTCTCGGAGGACGAAGGACTTTAACCCTCAACATTTTCTATGTTGCCTTGTTCTTAATTCTTAGCATTTGAGAACAAGCCCCCAACATTGGCGCCCACCTCCGGTGAACTCACTTCCACTTTTCTGAGCTGATGGCTTCGTTCAACAATCAAGCTGGAGCTGCTTCGGCTTCGAAGCTGGTGCTCCCGATAACAGGCGGTTCTTGCTCAGAGCCGGCCAACAAGAAGCAGAAGAAGGAGGCTCAGAGAAGGGTGCAGCATGTTGGAGTGCAGGGACCCTTCATCAAGTCAAAATGGTCCCACATTCCAATCACTTTCTCTCAGGAAGACCTTCAGCTTAAGGATTATCCTCACAATGATGCCATGGTCATCTCTTGTGTGATCAAAGGATTTCTGGTTCACAATGTCTTGGTTGATACAGGCAGTGCAGCTGATATTATATTTGCTAAAGCCTTCAGACAAATGCAGGAGCCTGAAGACAAGATTCATGATGCTACGCACCCTCTTTGTGGCTTCGGAGGGCGGCAGATTGTAGCACTTGGGAAGATTACCATGCCAGTAACCTTCGGATTTGTTAACAACACAAGGACTGAGCAAATTGTGTTTGATATTGTTGACATGGAGTATCCTTACAATGCTATCATTGGTCGCGGTACTCTTAATGCCTTCGAAGCAATTCTTCACCCAGCTTATCTTTGCATGAAGATACCTTCGGACCAAGGGCCTATTGCTATTCATGGAAGCCAGGAAGCTGCTAGAAGGGCCGAAGGAAGCTGGACTGATTCCAAAGCAATCCATAACATAGATGGAGCTGAAGCTTGTGAACAGTACAAATTTAGAAGGGAGAAAGCAGCTTCAGCAGATCAGCCGAAGCCCATGCTATTGTGTGAGGATATAGCAGAGCAGAAGGTGCTGTTGGGCTCGCAATTATCTGAAGACCAGGAGAAAACCTTGATAAGGTTTTTATTCAACAACAAAGATGTTTTTGCATGGTCAGCCAATGATCTCTGTGGAGTAAATCGGGATGTTATTGAACATTCGCTTAATGTTGACCCATCCTTCAGACCCCGAAAGCAGAGGCTTCGGAAAATGTCTGATGACAAGGCCGAAGGGGCTCGCAATGAAGTAAAAAGACTCCTTAGTGCAGGAGTTATCAGAGAAGTAAAGTATCCAGAGTGGCTAGCTAACACTGTTATGGTGAAGAAGGCCAATGGCAAGTGGAGAATGTGTATCGATTTCACAGATCTCAACAAGGCTTGTCCGAAGGACGAATTCCCGCTGCCAAGGATAGACTCTTTAGTCGATGCAGCAGCTTCTTCAGAGCTCATGAGTCTCCTAGACTGCTACTCAGGCTATCATCAAATTTGGATGAAGAAGGAAGACGAGCCGAAAACTAGCTTCATAACCCCAAGTGGCACATATTGCTATCTTCGGATGCCTGAGGGGCTCAAGAATGCTGGAGGGAGTTTTAGCAGAATGACTGCGAAGGTTCTCCAGTCTCAGATAGGCAGAAATGTGTTGACCTATGTTGATGACATTATTGTAAAAAGCACGAAGCAGGAAAATCATATTGCTGATCTGCAGGAGACCTTCGCCAGCTTCAGACAAGCTGGTCTGAAGCTGAATCCAGAAAAATGTGTCTTTGGAGTAAAGAAGGGTAAATTTCTTGGATGCTTGGTTTCAACAAAGGGAATCGAAGCTAATCCAAATAAAATCGAAGCTATACTTCGAATGGAGCCACCAACCACAAGAAAGGGAGCCCAAAGATTGACAGGAAGGCTGGCATCTCTCAACAGATTTATATCAAGATCAGCAGAAAGAAACTTACCATTTTTCGAGGTGCTGAAGTCAGCTGAAGTCTTTCAATGGGGCCCAAGTCAGCAAAAAGCCTTCGAAGAGCTGAAGCAATACTTGATAGATCTCACAACATTAACTCCACCAACGCCAGGGGCTCCTCTGTTGTTATATGTGGCAGCTTCGCACTCAGCAGTAAGTGCGGCACTTGTCCAGGAGAAGCTTGATGGCCAAGTCAAGAAGCAAGTTCCAGTGTATTTTGTATCTGAGGTCCTTAGTATCTCAAAGAAAAATTATACAGAACTGGAGAAGGTATTGTATGCCGTTTTAATGGCATCCAGGAAGCTTCGGCATTATTTTCAGGCATACAACATTATTGTTCCTTCTTCGCAGCCGCTGAAGGATATCATGAGAAATAGAGAGGCTACTGGACGGATTGGAAAATGGGCTGCGGAGCTCAATGAATTTTACATTGATTATGTGCATAGATCCTCGATCCAGTCTCAAGCATTGGCAGATTTCATTGCCGACTGGACGCCAGGGGCTCAGGATGAAGAAGCAAATAAAGATGCCGAAGTGTGGACAGTGTTTTGTGATGGCTCTTGGGGAACCTTCGGAGCAGGTGCAGCTGCTGTGTTAGTCTCACCATCCAAGGTTAAAACTTGTTATGCAGCAAGACTTGACTTCAGCTGCACAAATAATATTACTGAGTACGAAGCCCTGCTCCTGGGTCTTCGGAAACTAAAGGCAATGGGAATCAGAAGGGCGATTCTTAAAACTGATTCCCAGGTTGTTTCGGGTCATATTGACAAAAGTTGCAAGGCTAAAGACCCGAAGCTTGAAAAATACTTAGACACGGTCCGAAGGATCGAAGCTTCCTTCGAAGGATTTTCTGTCAAGAATATCCCTCGAGGGCAAAATGAGCATGCTGATTTGCTAGCCAAGTCTGCAGCACAGGGGCTGCCGTTACCTTCGGATGTGTTCTTCGAAACAATAAAGGCACCTTCAGTAGAGCTCCTTGAAAGAGCAGTCCTCAACATTTCTCCTGTTTACAGCGAAGATTGGAGAACTGAAATAATCTCTTACCTTCAGGGTAACTTCCTATCAGATGATGAAGCTTACAATAAAAGAATAGAGGCAAGAGCTCGTCCGTATGTCATGATAGAAGGGGAACTATACAAACATGGAGTTTGTGCCCCGCTGCTCAAGTGCTTGTCTAGAACCGAAGGTATAGAGTTAATGAAAGAGATACATGCAGGCCTGTGTGGATCCCACATCGGATCTAGGCCGTTACTTGGAAAAGTTTTCCGACAAGGGTTTTATTGGCCGAAGGCAGCTTCGGATGCAGCGGAATTAGTTCAAAAGTGCGAAGGTTGCCAGAAATGTGCAAGAGATCAAAAGCAACCTTCGTCTTTGACCCAGCTGATACAACCCATTTGGCCATTGCAAAGGTGGGGCCTTGATTTGTTAGGTCCATTACCACCGGCTCAGGGGAATTTAAAATATGTTATAGTGGCTGTGGAGTATTTTTCTAAATGGATTGAGGCGAAGCCATTAGCCACAATAACTTCGGCCACTGTCCAAAAGTTTTTCTGGCAGAGCATTGTCTGTCGCTTCGGAGTACCGAAGGCCATCACTGTGGATAATGGAACGCAGTTCGACTCCGAAGCTTTCAGAAATTTCTGTGATCAAATTGGAACGAAGATCCATTTTGCATCAGTCAGGCATCCGGAGTCGAATGGGCTCGTTGAAAGGGCCAACGGCATTATAATGACAGGAATAATGAAGTTAATCTTCAATCAACCCAGGGGAAAGTGGCCAGATCAGTTAACCAAAGTGGTGTGGAGCCACAATACAACAACATCAAGGTCTACAGGCTTTACCCCATTCAAATTATTATTCGGTGACGAAGCAATAACTCCGGAAGAAGCTAAAGCTGGGTCAATAAGGGTAGTAGCTTCGGCAGAATCAGGCCCCGAAGATGCTTGCCTTGTGGAAAAAGATGCTTTAGAGGGGATCAGGCTTCAGGCCGTGGAGAATATCAATAAATATCAAGCTGAAACAGTCAGGTGGCGAGATAGAAAGGTCCGGTTAAAAAATATTGAGCCGGGTCACTTGGTGCTTCGGAGAGTAGCCAACCCAGACACAGTGGGCAAGCTACAATTGAAATGGGAAGGACCTTTCTTAGTAGTATCCTCGTCAAGGCCTGGATCGTACAGATTGAAGGACATGGATGGCAACGAAATTCCAAGATCTTGGAATGCGGATGAGCTTCGGCGATTTTATGTATAACTTGATGTAATTTTTTATGTTTTTCTTTTCTTTTTTCATGGCACCCTTTTCCTTTCTAAAGGGGGAGAAAGGTTTTTAATGGGGCCATCATATGTAATTTCCTTTTTAGTTTTATAAGAGCAAAATCCCCCAAAGAATGTAAATGTAAAAGCTGAGAACGCACCATCGAGTGCCGAAACTGAAAAAGAGAAGAAGCTCCAAAGACGTCCCTAAGGGGATGCAGAGCTCACAGCGAAAAGTCAACGCTGATTCCGCCGAAAGTAAAAGGCGAAGAAGCTCCAAAGACGTCCCTAAGGGGATGCAGAGCTCACAGCGAAAAGTCAACGCTGATTCCGCCGAAAGTAAAAGGCGAAGAAGCTCCAAAGACGTCCCTAAGGGGATGCAGAGCTTATACCGCCTAAGTAAAAGGCGAAGAAGCTCCAAAGTCGTTCCTAAGGGAATGCAGAGCTGATGTGTGATTGTTTCTAAGGAAATAATGGCTGAGAGTGTGGCTTCGGACATATGCTTTGGACATTCATTCGCACATTACATCACATCATAGCATCTGCATTCATAAACATTCATTCATAGCATTTGTGTTCCTGAGTGGTTGCTTTGGCAAAAAGAAGAAGTGGTCTTTTATGGTTTGTTATGTACGAAAAAGAAAAGCTTCGGCAAAAAGAAGAAGTGGTCTTTTATGGTTTGTTATGTACGAAAAAGAAAAGCTTCGGCAAAAAGAAGAAGTGGTCTTTAATGCTTCGTTGTGTACGAAAAGAAGGGAAGGTGTTTTTTCGCCTTCGGCTCAAAATACTGATTTCGTCCACATCAAAGCGCCTCAATAGAAAGGTAAGAATATGTTACAAGGTATGTACAAAGTTCCTTCAGAACAGTTTAATTGTATTTACAAAAGTTGTTACAAAAGTATCCTGAGTTTTTTCTATAGTACACTACTACTGATCTTCACTAAGCTTCAGCTTCGGTGACGGCTTCGGCGACATATTTTAAGCATCATCTTCACCTTCGTCATCCTACATGAATCAAGGTATCGCGAGTAAAAATCAAGCGTGAAGGAGAAGGTAAGTACAAAGTATGATTTCTTACTGGATCAAGATGACTTCGAGCTTCGTCTCCAGCCTTCTCTCGCCCGCCTTTTGTCCATATCATTTTTATAAATCTATTTGAGATGCTTCGGGCGAGGTCAGGAATATCGTCCAGGATTGATGGAGACAAGGTGAAGTTGGGCCTGTTCACGATTTTTCCATGCTCGCAGCCAGCCTTCAGGAACGCTGCAGCGGTACCCCGAGAAGCTACCCAGGCACAGAAGTCACCGTGCCCGGCTATAACTTCGTCAAGTTCTTCGATTTCAGCTTCAATATGATCGAAGGCTTGTGGTAAATTTTCCGCTGAAGGGTTAAACTTCCCGCTGCTGGCTCCAACAGAGTAAAATATCTTTTTTAATCGTCCAATACAATTATTGCTAAATTTCAAACATTTATCCTGAAGGCTTGTTAATGATTTCTTCAAATCTGAGTTGGCTTGGACTTCGGCTTCAAGTTTTGAATTAAGCTCTAGCTTTTCTTGTTCAAACTGTTTTGATTGACCGATAAGCTTCGAATTCAATTCAGATACTTTAGCTTCGGTCTCTGCCAGCAAGCCTTCGGTTGATTGGAGCTCGAAGTCTTTCTTTTCAATGATAGCTGATTGTTCTTTTATATTGCTCTCTAAACTTTCAATTATAGCTTCGTGTTTTTTGTCCTCCAAATCCTGCTGCATCTTCAGAGCTTTGCTCAGTAGCATGCTCTGCACAGAAACAACTTTCGTTAGTAACATTTTCGTTATTGAAAGCAATAAAAACCAGAGAAAAGGTTGTTTACCTTGAAATTGGAATAAAATAAGCTGCCGACGATATGTTGTCGTCGGTAGCGGCTGATATCTGTCTCTAGCTTCGGAAAACCGATACTCTTTGATAGAGTACCGATGACCTTAGCTCCAGTTTGGTCTCGAATGCAGCCCAATTTTTCGTCATCAATACCTCCAAATAGAAGAGCTCCTGGCTTGTATCCGCAAGATTTGGCATAGTCCTTGAGCTCTCCTATTTCGGCCTTCGTCAGCTTCTGCCCAACTAAATTTTGGAATGCGTAGGCTTCGTCGTCCGAAGTGCCTTCGGCTATCTCTTTCCCCTTCCCAGGCACTGTGGCCATGGTTTCTTCAGCAGCTTCTTCTGCAGCCATGTCTTGCAAAATTTTGTCGATGTCCTCAATGGTAGTTTCCAAGTTTACATCTTCGGCTGTAGCGGCTTCGGTAGCCGCGACCTCCGAAGGTGCAACTTCGACGTTTGTTGTGTCTTCAGCAGCTGCCGTTTTCTGAATTGACGCCCTCGGCGGCGTCTTATCGATGACTTCGGTCACTGCAATGATTCTTTGCCGCTTTGGTTTGGTTATCTTTGTTTGTTCCGGCTCTTCCACCTTTCGAAAAAGCTTCGTCAGTTGAGGCCCTAATGGACTTAGCTTCGTGGGCATGGGTTCAGTCATTACCTTTAAAATTTCCTCCACGTCGCTGGTAGAAGGTGGTGTGGGGGTCCCCTCTTCTTCGGATAATTTTCGCTTCGGGGTTGATATTTTCCTTTTCTTGGGAATTTTCTTCTCTTTTGCTGGTCTTTCTTCATCCTTATTCAGAGTTTCGGTCACTCTTTTTCTCTTTTGGCCCTCAGCACCCTTGCTCAGCTGCTCATAGTCAGGGTATTCGAAGCCCAGGGCATCAAACACTCGGTTCAGCCTTCGCTTCGGACGGGTGCCGAAGGCTGCTGTCATCAGTTGATCTTCTTTTTTCGAATAATTTCCAAGAATTTCATTACACATCACCTCAACTGTGTCCAGCCACTCTTGGCAGGGCTTTTTAAAGTATTTCTTGAATTTGAAGTGATAAGGAAGCCGGACAAGTTCCCCCTCCTTCTTCTCCCCCTTTAATTTTGGCATTTCCCATTCTTTCAGAGTAGGGAAGACTCTGAATGCCAAGAATTCTTGAACCAGATCCCTGGTACCGATATGTTCTGCAATAATACTGAATTCATCCATTGCCTGTTGAGTTTGACCCTCTGGTGTCATGTTGCAGCGGGGTCGGGTTTCTCCGAAGATCAGCTCGAGTGGACTTTGCACAAGCTTCTCTTTGTTGTCATCAACCTTGACATAGAACCATTCTGATTTCCAGCCTGCCGGCCATTTGCTTCGGTAGCTGATTACAGGAAACTTTGCGGTTTTCCGATAGGCAAAATTGTAGCAACCGAAGTTTTCATGTAGCCCATCTTTTCTGGCCTTTGTTTGATAATGTAGCTCATGAACTCGACAGAAACTGTCGGCAAATGGCTCCACTGCTTGACTTCGGAGGGCCCAAATATAAACGCTAAGCCTAACGATAGCGTTAGGAGTTAACTGGTGAAGGTAGATATCAAACCTCTTCAGTATCTCCGCAATAATCTCGTGAAGAGGGAATCTCAGCCCAGCCTTTAAAAAGCTCTTGAAGATGATAATCTCGTCCTTCTCTGGCTTCGGGGTGGTTTCTTCTCCCCCGAAGCGAAGTAGCTTCTTCTGATCTTCATTGAAAAAACCTGCTTTCACCATCTTGGAAAGATCAGCCTTTGAAACAGTCGACTTTCCGAAATCTAGGTGACTGGGCTTGCTGGGCATGGCAATACGGTAGTCATCTTCGGGATCAGTCCCTTCAATGTTTTCTTCTTCTCCCTCGACAGTTGTCGGGTTTGCTTCAGCAGCAGGCATTTCTTCCGCAGTCACCAGTCCGGAACGCTGCATCGCTTCGGAGATGGGCACAGTATTCGAACCTTCAGCTTCGTCCCCCTCACGTGCAACTCTGGCAGTAGATCGAACTCTGGCCATTTGATTCTGAATTTGGGGAAGTTGGATACTTTTTCTTTTTTCTTTTCTTCCGAAGCTTTTCTTTCTGACGAAGCAGATGTCGAGATGGACCTTCGTTCGATTCTGAGAATCAAGCTTCGGCTATAGTTAAAAATTTTGGCAGCAGAACAGTGCAAATAGCAATGAATGCTGTGGTAACTTCACACCTACTCGTCTGTTTATATAGTGCTGCAGGTAAGAAGGCGAAGCGGCAGGATTTTTACACCAGGCGGGCAGTCACTTGTACTCGCTGTGCAGTGGACCGCAAAGATCAAACAGTAACTCTGCAAGGTGGGCCTGGCACGCGCTCGGAAACCGGATCGTTTCTCAGCAACGAGCTCAGGGAAGGTGTTTTTTGGACCTTCGGCTTCCCGAAGCTGAAGAGGCTTTTTTCACGGGTCAAGCTCGTTACGAAAAACGATCTAGCACCGCGAAAGGGGCTACTGTTGGGGTCATGCTTCGTTGCGCCGAAGGTCTTGCACGAAGAAGCAGCTTCGGCTGAAGTTGTCCCCAGGAGGTGGCCGAAGGTTCCTTTTCATGGAGCTTCGGCGTTACAAACCGACATAGAGATCGAATGACCTTTTTATCCATAGAAGTCTGAGTCAATGTTGTAAACTTTTGTAAGGGGCATAATTGTAATTTGTCACAGGCTGTGACCTGTATCTATAAATAGATGAACAGTACCTCTGTACTGTTCACGCGAACCTGCCATTTGCTTTCGCATCACACCTGTACTTTTGCTTTCTTCAGGACTAAAGGTACATTTTTAATTCGAAGTTATTTATATTCGTTCATGATGATGAAAATAGAGATGATTCTATGATAATATTCAAATGTTTATTTCGTACCTTATGATCTGTATGAATACTTCGTTCCTTGCTATTAGGTTTACGAAGGTACGTCCTTCGTAACCTTCGTCCAAAATTCCTTATATCCCGAAAGGATATAATGTCTCGGAGGACAAAGGACTTTAACCCTTAACATTTTCTATGTTGCCTTGTTCTTAATTCTTAGCATTTGAGAACAAGCCCCCAACAAGGTCGTTGGAGACTGTCCATCTGGAGCTTGACGGGAAACTGCTCGTCAACACGCAGCAGGCCCCTACCTGGCGCGCCAACTGTCGGCGTTTCGAGACCGGGGGGGTCCCTAAGCCGACGAGTGAGTGTGCCGCGTGCCCCAGCCCAGATGGGTCGAGCGCGTGGGCGAGCGCGAAGGGGGGAAAGCGAGGTGGCCGGAGCCGAGTCGTGAGGGAGGTGGAGATCCCGCGGCCTTCGTGTTCGTCCCGCGCCCAGGTCGGGTGCGCTTGCAGTAGGGGGTTACAAGCGTCCACGCGGGTGAGGGAAGCGAGCGGCCCCAAGAGAGCGCCTGCCCCGTCCTCGTTCCCGCGCGGCCAACCTTCTCTAAGAAGGCCCTGGTCCTTCCTTTTATAGGCGTAAGGAGAGGATCCAGGTGTACAATGGGGGTGTAGCAAGGTGCTACGTGTCTAGCGGGGGTGAGCTAGCGCCCTAGGTACATGCCAATGTGGCAGCCAGAGAGATCTTGGCACCCAGCTGGTGTGGTGTCGTGGCTGTCGGAGGAGAAACGGAGCCTGGCGGAGGGACAGCTGTCGGAGCGGTTGGGCCCTTGCTGACGTCCCCCTGCTTCCGTAAGGGAGCTGAGAGCCGCCGTCGTCATGGGTCTAGCGGGGCGCCATCATTGCCTATCTGGCGGAGCTAGCCAGATGGGACGTCGGTCTTATTCCCTGCGGCCCGAGTCGGCTCGGGGTAGGGTGATGATGGCGCTTCCTGTTGACGTGGCGGACTTGTGTCCTAGGTCGGGCGACGTGGAGGCTCCTCCGAAGCCGAAGTCGAGTCTGTCCTGCATGGCCGAGGCCGAGCCCGAGCTCCTGGGTCGGGCGAGGCGGAGGTCGTTCGGCAGAGGCCAGGGCGGAGTCCGACCCCTGGTGTCGGGCGAAGCGGAGTTCGTCGTCTTCCGGGGCCTAGCCCGAGTCCGAGCCCTGGGTCGGGCGGAGCGGAGTTCGCCGTCTTCCGGGGCCTTAGCCCGAGTCCGAGCCCTGGGTCGGGCGGAGCGGAGTTCGCCGTCTTCCGGGGCCTTAGCCCGAGTCCGAGCCCTGGGTTGGGCGGAGCGGAGTTCGCCGTCTTCCGGGGCCTTAGCCCGAGTCCGAGCCCTGGGTCGGGCGGAGCGGAGTTCGCCGTCTTCCGGGGCCTTAGCCCGAGTCCGAGCCCTGGGTCGGGCGGAGCTTCCTATGGCGCCTTTGGCAAGGCCTGACTGCCTGTCAGTCTCACTCTGTCAAGTGGCACTGCAGTCGGAATGGCGCAGGCAGCGCTGTCCTTCTGTCGGACCGGTCAGTGGAGCGGCGATGTTGGGGGCTTGTTCTCAAATGCTAAGAGTTAAGAACAAGGCAACACAGAAAATGTTAAATATTAAGGTCCTTCGTCCTCCACTTCATTATATCCCTTCGGGACATAAGGAATTTCGGACGAAGGTTACGAAGGACGCACCTTCGTAAGCATAATAACATAGGGTGAAGTATTCATATAAACCATGAGATATAAAATGGACATTCAAATGTTAACATAGAATCATTTCCATTTCTATTAATACGAACGGATATAAATGACAAATGTACCTTCGGTCCTGAGGAAGGCAGGAATACAAGTGTGATGCGAAGACAAATGACAGGTTCACGTGAACAGTACAGTGGTACTGTTCATCTATTTATAGGCGCAGGTCGCAGCCTGTGACAAATTACAATTATGCCCCTTACAAATGTTTACAACATTGACTCAGACCTATATGAATAAAAAGGTCATTCTATCTCTATGTCGGTTTAAAACGCCGAAGCTCCATGAAAGGGAACCTTCGGCCATCTCTTGGAGACGACTCCAGCCGAAGCTGCTTCTTCGTGTGAGACCTTCGGCGCACCGAAGCACGACCCCAACAGTAGCCCCTTTCGCGGTGCTAGATCGTTTTTCGTAACGAGCTTGACCCGTGAAAAAAAACTTCTTCAGCTTCGGGAAGCCGAAGGTCCAAAAAACACCTTCCTTGAGCTCGTTGCGGAGAAACGATCCGGCTTCCGAGCACGTGCCAGGCCCACCTTGCAGAGTTACTGTTTGATCTTTGCGGTCCACTGCTCAGCGAGTACAAGTGACCGCCCGTCTGGTGTAAAAATCTTGCCGCTTCGCCTTCTTACCTGCAGTACTATATAAACAAGCGGGTAGGTGTGAAGTTATCACAGCATTCATTGCTATTTGCACTGTTTTGCTGCCAAAATTTTTCACCATAACCGAAGCTTGGCTCTCAGAATCGAACGAAGGTCAGTCTCAACGTCTGCTTCGTCAGAAAGGAGAGCTTCGGATTAAAGGAAAAAAGAAAAAAGTTTCTGACTTCACCAAACTCTGAATTAAATGGCGAGAGTGCGGTCTACTGCCAAAGTTGCACGCGAGGGAGACGAAGCCGAAGGTTCGGACACTGTGCCCATCTCCGAAGCGATGCAGCGCTCCGGTCTAGTGACCGCGGAAGAAAGGCCTGCTGCCGAAGCAAACCCGACAACAGCCGAAGAAGAAGAAAACATTGATGGGACTGACTCCGAAGATGACTACCACATTGCTACGCCCAGCAAGCCCAGTCACCTGGATTTTGGGAAATCAACTGTTTCAAAAGCTGATCTTTCGAAGATGGTGAAAGCAGGTTATTTCAATGAAGATCAGAAGAAGCTACTCCGCTTCGGGGGAGAAGAAACCACCCCGAAGCCAGGGAAGGATGAGATTGTTATCTTCAAAAGCTTTTTAAAGGCTGGGCTGAGATTTCCTCTGCACAATATTATTGCAGAGATATTGAGGAGGTTTGGTATCTTTTTTCATCAATTGACTCCTAACGCCATCGTTAGGCTCAATGTTTATATCTGGGCCCTTCGGAGCCAAGCCGTGGAACCGTTTGCTGACAGCTTCTGCCGAGTTCACGAATTACACTACCAAACAAAGGCCAGAAAAGATGGGCTACATGATAATTTTGGTTGCTATAATTTTGCCTACCGAAAGACAACAAAATGTCCTGTCATCAGCTACCGAAGCAAATGGCCAGCAGGCTGGAAATCCGAGTGGTTCTATGTGAAAGTTGACGAAGATATAGAAAAATTGGTACAAAGCCCTTTGGAGTTAATCTTCGGAGAGACGAGGCCACGATGCCGCATCGGCGATCTAAAAGGTCCCACCTGGGCTGCTCTGGGTGAATTTGAAATCATTTCAAAACATATTGGCACCAGGGATCTAGTTCAGGAATTTTTGGCATTCAGAGTCTTCCCTACTCTAAAAGAGTGGGAAATGCCGAAGCTGAAGGGAGAAAAGAAGAAGGGGGAGCTGGTCCGTTTGCCCTATCACTTTAAATTCAAGAAGTACTTTAAGAAGCCCTGCAAAGAGTGGTTAGACACAGTTGAGACAATGTGCAATGAAATCTTGGGAAATTACTCCAAAAAAGAGGATCAATTAATGACAGCGGCCTTCGGCGCCCGACCGAAGCGAAGGCTGAACCGAGTATTCGATGCCCTGGGCTTCGAGTACCCAGACTATGAGCAGTTGAACAAGGGTGCCGAGGGCCACAAAAGAAAAAGAGTAACTGAAATTCTGACAAAGGATGAAGGGCAACCAGCAGCAGAGAAGAAAATCCCGAAGAAAAGGAAAATATCAAGTCCGAAACGGAAAATATCCAAAGAAGAGAGGACCCCCACACCGCCTTCTACCAGCGACGTGGAAGAAATTTTAAAGGTAATGACTGAACCTATGCCCACGAAGCTAAGTCCATTAGGGCTCCAACTGACGAAGCTTTTTCAAAAGGTGGACGAGCCGGATCAGGCGAAGATGAGCAAACCCAAACGGCAAAGAATCATTGCGGTAACTGAAGTTATCGATAAGACACCTCCAAGAGCTTCAGTTCAGAAAACAGCAGCTGCCGAAGGCACCAAGAACATTGAAGTCGCCCCTTCGGAGGTCGCGGCTAGCGAAGCCGCTACAGCCGAAGAGGTTAATTTAGAAACAACCATTGAGGATATTAACAAAATTTTGGAAGACATAGATGCAGAAGAAGCCGGTGCTGCTACTGAAAAATCCATGGCCACAGTGCCTGAAAAAGGAAAAGAAATAGCCGAAGATACTTCGGATGACGAAGCTTACTCCTTTCAGAATTTAATTGGGCAAAAACTGACAAAGGACGAAATAGAAGAACTTAAAGAATATGCCAAATCCTGCGGCTACAAGTCAGGTGCCCTCCTATTTGGAGGTGTAGATGATGAAAAACTAGGCTGCATTCGAGACCAGACTGGTGCTAAGGTAATCGGTACTCTATCAAAGAGTATCGGTTTTCCGAAGCTAGAGTCAGACATCAGCCGCTACCGACGACAACATGTCGTTGGTAGTTTATTTTACTCCAACTTCAAGGTGAACAACTTGCCACCTAACTTTTGTCGCTTCTAATAAAAACATGTCTGACGAAGGTTGTGTTCGTACAGAGTATGCTGCTGAGCAAAGCCTTGCAAATGCAACAAGATCTTGAAGATAAAAAGCATGAAGTTATAATTGGAAATTTGGAAAACAAAATAAAGGAGCAATCAGATGCTTTCGAGAAAAAGAACTTTGAGCTCCAGGCAACCGAAGGTTTATTGGCGGAAGCTGAAGCAAAAATATCAGAACTGAATACGAAGCTTCTCCGCCAATCTGAGCAATTCGAACGAGAAAAACAAGATCTTACTGCAAAACTTGAAGTCGAAGCTCAGCAAAATTCAGATTTGAGAAAACTACTGACAAATCTTCAAGAAAACTGCTTGAAATTTAGCAACAAGTGCATTGAACGACTAAGAAAGATTTTTTACTCAGTTGGAGCCAGTAGTGAAAAATTCACCCCCTCAGCTGAAGATCTGCCGAAGACCTTCGAACATATTGAGGGGGAGATTGACGAGCTCGACGAAGTCATAGCTGGGCATGGTGACTTCTGTGCCTGGGTGGCTTCTCGGGGTACCGCTGCTGCATTTCTGAAGGCCGGCTGCGAACACGGAAAAATTGTCAACAGGCCCAACTTCACCTTATCTCCATCAATCCTGGATGATATGCCTGACCTCGCCCGAAGTATCTCCAATAGATTTATAAAAATGATATGGACAAAAGGCGGGCGGGAGAAAGCTGGAGACGAAGCACGAAGTCATCTTGAACCAGTAAGAAATGATACTTCGGAGTTACCTTTTCCTTTGCTCTTGATTTTTACTTATAATTCCTTGATTTATGTAGGATGACGAAGGTGAAGATGACGCCTAAGTTATGTCGCCGAAGCTGTTGCCGAAGCTGAAACTTAATGAGGATCAGTAGAAATATGCTATGGAAAAACTCTTGTAAATACAATTATCATATTTTTGTAACAATTCTTGTAAATACAATTAGACTGTCTTCAAGGAACCTTGTACATACCTTGTAATATATTCTTACCCTTCGCTTGAGGCGCTTTGGTGTGGACGAAATCAGTATTTTGAGCCGAAGGCGAAAAAACACCTTCCCTTCTTTTCGTACACAACGAAGCATAAAAGACCAACTCTCTTTTGTATACAACGAAGCTGAGCAACGAAGCTTTTCTCTTTCGTACATATCATAGCATAACGAATCATAAAAACCTCTTCTCCAAAACTTTTCTTTTACACAACGATTCATAAAAAGCCAATTCTCCCTTCTGCCGAAGCAACCACTTTGGTACACAGATGCTATGAATGAATGCTTATGCATGCAAATGTTATGATGTAATGCAATGCGCGAATGAATGTCCGAAGCATATGTCCGAAGCCACATTGTCAGCCATTACTTAGAAACAACCACACACTAGCTCTGCATTCCCTTAGGAACGACTTTGGAGCTTCTTCGCCTTTCACTTAGGCAATATCAGCGTTGACTTTTCGCTGTAAGCTCTGCATCCCCTTAGGGACGACTTTGGAGCTTCTTCGTCTTTTACTTTAGACGGTATAAGCTCTGCATTCCCTTGGGAACGTCTTTGGAGCTTCTTCGCCTTTTACTTTCGGCGGAATCAGCGTTGACTTTTCGCTGTAAGCTCTGCATCCCCTTAGGGACGTCTTCGGAGCTTTTTCTTTCTCTTTTTCAGTTTCGGCACTCGATGGTGCGTTCTCAGCTTTTACATTTACATCTTTTGGGGGATTTTGCTCTTATAAAACTAAAAAGGAAAATTACATATGATGGCCCCATTAAAAACCTTTCTCCCCCTTTAGAAAGGAAAAGGGTGCCATAAAAAAGAAAAGAAAAGATAAAATTACATCAAGTTATACATAGAACCGCCGAAGCTCATCCGCATTCCAAGATCTTGGAATTTCATTGCCATCCATGTCCTTTAGTCTGTATGAACCAGGCCTTGACGAAGATGCTACTAAGAAAGGCCCTTCCCATTTCAGTTGCAACTTGCCCACTGTATCCGGGTTGGCCACTCTTCGAAGCACGAAATGTCCTGGCTCAATATTTTTTAGCCGGACTTTTCTATCTCGCCATTTGATTGTTTCAGCCTGGTATTTGTTGATATTTTCCACGGCCTGAAGCCTGATCCCTTCTAAGGCATCTTTTTCCACAAGGCAAGTATCTTCGGCACCTGATTCTGCCGAAGCTACCACTCTTATTGATCCAGCTTTAGCTTCTTCTGGAGTTATTGCTTCGTCTCCAAATAATAACTTGAATGGGGTAAAGCCTGTAGACCTTGATGTTGTGGTATTGTGGCTCCACACCACTTTGGTCAACTGATCTGGCCATTTTCCCCTTGGTTGATTAAAAATTAGCTTCATTATCCCTGTCATTATGATGTCGTTGGCCCTTTCAACAAGCCCATTCGACTCCGGATGCCTGACTGATGCAAAATGGATCTTCGTGCCAATTTGATCACAAAAATTTCTGAAATCTTCGGAGTCGAACTGTGTTCCATTATCTACAGTGATAGCCTTCGGCACTCCGAAGCGACAGACAATATTCTGCCAGAAAAATTTTTGGACAGTGGCCGAAGTTATTGTGGCTAATGGCTTCGCCTCAATCCACTTGGAAAAATATTCCACAGCTACTATAACATATTTTAGGTTGCCTTGGGCCGGTGGCAATGGACCCAACAAGTCAAGGCCCCACCTTTGCAATGGCCAGATGGGTTGTATCAGCTGTGTTAATGACGAAGGTTGTTTTTGATCTCTTGCACATTTTTGACAACCTTCGCACTTTTGGACTAACTCCGCTGCATCCGAAGCTGCCTTCGGCCAATAAAATCCTTGGCGGAACACTTTTCCAAGTAACGGCCTGGATCCAATGTGGGATCCGCACAAGCCTGCATGTATCTCCTTCATCAACTCTATACCTTCGGCCCTAGACAAGCACTTGAGCAGCGGGGCACAAACTCCATGTTTGTATAACTCCCCTTCTATCATGATATAGGGACGAGCTCTTGCCTCTATCCTCTTATTATAAGCTTCGTCATCTGATAGAAAGTTTCCCTGAAGGTAAGAGATTATTTCTGTTCTCCAATCTTCACTGTAGACAGGAGAAATGTTAAGGACTGCTCTTTCAAGTAGCTCCACTGAAGGTGCCTTTATTGTTTCGAAGAACACGTCCGAAGGTAGTGGCAGCCCCTGTGCTGCAGACTTGGCTAATAAATCAGCATGCTCATTTTGTCCTCGAGGGATATTCTTAACAGAAAATCCTTCGAAGGAAGCTTCGATCCTTCGGACCGTGTCTAGGTATTTTTCAAGCTTCGGGTCCTTAGCCTTGCAACTTTTATCAATATGACCCGAAACAACCTGGGAATCAGTTTTAAGAATTGCCCTTCTGATCCCCATTGCCTTTAGTTTCCGAAGACCCAGGAGCAAAGCTTCGTACTCAGCGATATTATTTTGTGCAGCTGAAGTCAAGTCTTGCTGCATAACAAGTTTTAACCTTGGACGGAGAGACCAACACAGCAGCTGCACCTGCTCCGAAGGTTCCCCAAGAGCCGTCACAGAACACTGTCCATGCTTCGGCATCTTTATTTGCTTCTTCGTCCTGAGCCCCTGGCGTCCAGTCGGCAATGAAATCTGCCAATGCTTGAGACTGAATTGAGGATCTATGCACATAATCAATGTAAAATTCATTGAGTTCCGCAGCCCATTTTCCAATACGCCCAGTAGCTTCTCTATTCCTCATGATGTCCTTCAACGGCTGCGAAGAAGGAACAATAATGTTGAATGCCTGAAAATAATGCCGAAGCTTCCTGGATGCCATTAAAACGGCGTACAACACCTTCTCCAGCTCTGTATAATTTTTCTTTGAGGCACTGAGGACCTCAGACACAAAATATACTGGGACTTGCTTCTTGGCTTGTCCATCAAACTTTTCCTGAACAAGTGCCGCACTTACCGCTGAGTGCGAAGCTGCCACATACAACAACAGGGGAGCCCCTGGTGTTGGTGGAGTTAATGTTGTGAGATCTATTAAATATTGCTTCAGCTCTTCGAAGGCTTTTTGTTGACTTGGGCCCCATTGAAAGACTTCGGCTGACTTCAGCACCTCGAAGAATGGTAAGTTTCTTTCCGCTGATCTGGATATAAATCTGTTAAGGGATGCCAGCCTTCCTGTCAATCTTTGGGCCCCCTTTCTTGTGGTTGGTGGCTCCATTCGAAGTATAGCTTCAATTTTATTTGGGTTAGCTTCGATTCCCTTCGTTGAGACCAAACATCCAAGAAATTTACCCTTCTTCACTCCGAAGACACATTTTTCTGGATTCAGCTTCAGCCCAGCTTGTCTGAAGCTGGCGAAGGTCTCCTGCAAATCTGCAATATGATTTTCTTGCTTCGTGCTCTTTACGATGATGTCATCAACATAGGTCAACACGTTTCTGCCTATCTGAGATTGGAGAACCTTCGCAGTCATTCTGCTGAAACTCCCTCCAGCATTCTTGAGCCCCTCAGGCATCCGAAGATAGCAATATGTACCACTTGGGGTTATGAAGCTAGTCTTCGGCTCATCTTCCTTCTTCATCCAGATTTGATGATAGCCTGAGTAGCAGTCCAGGAGACTCATGAGCTCCGAAGAAGCTGCTGCATCAACTAAAGAATCTATCCTTGGCAGCGGGAATTCATCCTTCGGACAAGCCTTGTTGAGATCTGTGAAATCAATACACATTCTCCATTTGCCATTGGCCTTCTTTACCATAACAGTGTTAGCTAGCCACTCTGGGTACTTCACTTCTCTGATAACTCCTGCACTGAGGAGTCTTTTCACTTCATTGCGAGCCCCTTCGGCCTTATCATCAGACATTTTCCGAAGCCTCTGCTTTCGGGGTCTGAAGGATGGATCAACATTAAGCGAATGTTCAATAACATCCCGATTTACTCCGCAGAGATCATTAGCTGACCATGCAAAGACATCTTTGTTGTTGAATAAAAACCTTATCAAGGTTTTCTCCTGGTCTTCAGATAATTGCGAGCCCAACAACACCTTCTGCTCTGCTACATCCTCACACAATAACATGGGCTTCGGCTGATCTGCTGAAGCTGCCTTCTCCCTCCTGAATTTATACTGTTCACAAGCTTCAGCTCCATCTATATTATGGATTGCCTTGGAATCAGTCCAGCTTCCTTCGGCCCTTCTAGCAGCTTCCTGGCTTCCATGAATAGCAATAGGTCCTTGGTCCGAAGGTATCTTCATGCAGAGATAAGCTGGGTGAAGAATTGCTTCGAAAGCATTAAGAGTTCCACGACCAATGATAGCATTATAAGGATACTCCATGTCAACAATGTCAAACACAATTTGCTCAGTCCTTGTGTTGTTGACAAATCCGAAGGTTACCGGCATGGTAATCTTCCCAAGGGCCACAATCTGCCGCCCCCCGAAGCCACAAAGAGGGTGCGTAGCATCATGGATCTTGTCTTCAGGCTCTTGCATTTGTCTGAAGGCTTTAGCAAATATAATGTCAGCTGCACTGCCTGTATCAACTAGGACATTGTGGACCAGAAATCCTTTAATCACGCAAGAAATAACCATAGCATCATTGTGAGGATAATCCTTAAGCTGAAGGTCTTCCTGAGAGAAGGTAATTGGAATATGAGACCATTTTGACTTGATGAAAGGTCCCTGCACTCCAACATGCTGCACCCTTCTCTGAGCCTCCTTCTTCTGCTTCTTGTTAGCCGGCTCTGAGCAAGAACCGCCTGTTATCGGGAGCACCAGCTTCGAAGCCGAAGCAGCTCCAGCTTGGTTGTTGAACGAAGCCATCAGCTCAGAAAAGTGGAAGTGAGTTCACCGGAGGTGGGCGCCAATGTTGGGGGCTTGTTCTCAAATGCTAAGAGTTAAGAACAAGGCAACACAGAAAATGTTAAATATTAAGGTCCTTCGTCCTCCACTTCATTATATCCCTTCGGGACATAAGGAATTTCGGACGAAGGTTACGAAGGACGCACCTTCGTAAGCATAATAACATAGGGTGAAGTATTCATATAAACCATGAGATATAAAATGGACATTCAAATGTTAACATAGAATCATTTCCATTTCTATTAATACGAACGGATATAAATGACAAATGTACCTTCGGTCCTGAGGAAGGCAGGAATACAAGTGTGATGCGAAGACAAATGACAGGTTCGCGTGAACAGTACAGTGGTACTGTTCATCTATTTATAGGCGCAGGTCGCAGCCTGTGACAAATTACAATTATGCCCCTTACAAATGTTTACAACATTGACTCAGACCTATATGAATAAAAAGGTCATTCTATCTCTATGTCGGTTTAAAACGCCGAAGCTCCATGAAAGGGAACCTTCGGCCATCTCTTGGAGACGACTCCAGCCGAAGCTGCTTCTTCGTGTGAGACCTTCGGCGCACCGAAGCACGACCCCAACAGGCGAAGTGACGGCGGTCACTTCGGCTCTGCCGGGGGGCGCGTGTCAGGATAAAGGTGTCAGGCTACCTTTGCGTTAAATGCCCCTACGACTTGGTCGGTCGGCACGGCGATTTAGTCAGGGTTGCTTCTTAGCGAAGGCAAGGCCTCGGGCGAGCCGGAGATGCGTCTGCCGTTAAAAGGGGGCCTCGGGCGAGACGGAAACATCTCGGGGTCGGCTGCCCTTGCCCGAGGCTAGGCTCGGGCGAGGCGTGATCGAGTCGCTCGTATGGACCGATCCCTGACTTAATCGCACCCATCAGGCCTCTGCAGCTTTATGCTGATGGGGGTTACCAGCTGAGAATTAGGCGTCTTGAGGGTACCCTAATTATGGTCCCCGACACCACTGGATTAGAAGCCCCACAAACGCCAGGAAGAGGACGAGAAATCTCATACTCGTGCGGCCCAGATTGAGCACCGGGCACAACAACCACTTCTTTCGGAAGCTCTACCAAAGGAGCTTCAATACGAGATGCATTTGGCATTTGTGGAGATAACTTTTGAACAACCACATCCAAACATGGTGGAACCATCGTCTTCACAATTCTTACATATCTCACCCAATCATCTTCTGAGGCAATGGAGATCAACCGTCGGACAACTGTTCCATATGTAATATGGGACAACAAACCCTGAATTGATATTCTAGGGTCGTTTATGTTGCAACTAATTTCCTCACAAGCTCGAGCAAAAATCTTGTCAAAAGATGGTCTTTCATAGAACATCTTGGTCACGATCTTCATACCAGCAAAACTAACATTCCCATAAGCATTTATCTCAACGTTTCCTCCATGGTATAGTGTCACTAGGGTGTCCATCTATTGCAAACACATATTACTAACTCAATATTCATTAAATATGGTATCTGATTAACACTATCAAGTAAAAAATGGGCAACACCTCCCCTATATGGTCAGATTTCTAAAACCTGCAGATAAACCTTCAGCGCGATGGCTGAACATATAAAAGTACTAAATAAACCCTAGGCTAAATAAATGCTAAACAATGTTAATTAACACTAACTACTACCTTACAAGTAAACCATAAACCCTAAACTATGCTACAAAATAAATGACTACTCACTAACGACTAACTAATAACTAATACCTAAACCTAACTCATTAATAACAAATAAATACAGAAAAAATAAAGAATAATTAAAATGGCACATGGCATGAGAACTAATTATAAATAACTAAAAACTAACTAAACAATTAATATCAAATAAATACATATAAATTATTTTAAAATTTGAAAAAAAAACATTACCTAGGGCGGCGCGAGGACCGTCGGGGGAGCAGGGCGGCGCGCGCTCGGGCGGTGCGCTCGGGGGGGGGGGGGGGCGGCGGAGAGGCGCGCGCTCGGGGGGCACGGCGGCGGGTGGCGCGGCGGCGGTGAGGAGGAGAGGCGGCACAGTGAGAAGTAACACAGTGAGCAGAGAATCGCCGTGAAAACTACCCGCGCGACTAAATCCTAGCTCGGCACAAAGATCTGTGGCGCCGAGCTAGGTGCCACGCGGGCTGCCACATCAGCCGTGGCCGCCACCGCCACGTCAGAGCTCGGGGCCATAGTCTATGGCGCCAAGATGTGTTACCTCGGCGCCATAGGCTATGGCGCCGAGCTAAGGGTCCAAAAATATGATTAAAATTTTCTAGGATTTAAACGTGATTTTATTTCTATTAAAAGGCCAAAATGCAAAAAAAATTCGGGCGATGCGACAGTCGCGGGGTGAAAACGGTCCGAAGAGACCTGAACTTTTTTCGTTAGCTTTTTCGATTTTTTCTACCGTTTTGCTCTCGTATCGTATTTTCGGTAACCATTTTCATTTTTCCTTAAATTTTGGTAAAAATTTAAAAACAATTCTTGAATCTCGATAAACGAAATTTTCGTGGAAAGGAAGGAGTATCATGGTAGCGAGCGGGTGCGGTGGAGAATCCCGTGGTGAGGGGCCAGCGGAGGCCATGGCAGGCGAGCGACAATTGTGGAGAAGGCCGTGGCTGATGACGTGATGACGCGGATGTAGCGGGATGAGAAAATGTTTTTTAGGTTAGGAGGAGATCCTAACGTAATGGTTAAAGCCTTTTTTTTTACAAATTTCAGGCTTGATTTTCCTTAGAGGTGAATTTCAGACTTATTTTTTAAAAAATTATGATTACGGTTTAGTAATTTTCTCGACCGATCGATACCATGTTTAGTCTCCTAAAATATTGTAATCGATGTAAGAGCAGCTCTAACTTTGAGCTCTCTAAATCATAGATTTAAAGAATTGATAAATAACTTTTAGAAGTAAAAAAATTATGTGTTCTCGTATAGCTCTCTAAATATATGATATTTAGATTAACGTTTTGTTTTGAATTTATCCAAATCAAAAAGAATTTATCCAAATCAAAAATTTAAGTAACAAATATTAACAACCGCCTTTATTACTTATATTTTTTTTAAGAAGTTAGTAAAAGATTGCTAAATATAGAGAGAAATTGAGGTTAATTGAGAACTAGCTAAATTTAGAAAGTTTATTTAGGGAGATGTTAAAAAAACTTTTAGATTAGCTAACTAAATTATTGATTTAACGAGTGCTCTAGAAAACTACCGAAGTTACATTAAGAGCTAGTTTAGGAGTCACAAAAACCTTCTTATTTAGAATTGAATAAAAATTGAATAACACCGTAAGTCCGTACCCATAGGACATCGCCTCAATTATATAAAAGATAAGCTGGTATCAGAGGAGAATTGAAATGTCTTTACATTATTACCAGTACGAATTCTAGCTATAGTTTTACAACAGCCTCTGAGGAAGGGAGAGGGATCGACGCCGCATACCGAGACCGCTGCGGGTCGGCCATTGTCGATTGTCACAGGTGCCGCGGTCAACAGGTATCTTGCACTGTTTATTCGCTCACTAGTGCTCTTGGAAGGCTGGAACTAGTACCGGCTTCATGGCTCCTGGAACTTGATCGGTATTTGCGCCATCTGGGGCTGATGCTTCCTGACCTGCAGAGAGCCAGAGACGATGCACAAGGAAGTGTTTACTCTTTTCTAATTCTAACAGTACAGACCAACAACTGCTATGTTCGCTTTAGATTTATCTTATCCAACTTTGAACAAGTTTTTTTTAAGAAAATATATAGACATCTACAGGTTCAAGTTCAAATAAAGGCTCAACCAAAACATATTCCAAGGAGAATTTAATCAAAGCATGAAACTAATTTGATAATCGATATAGTAGACATTGATATTTTTTATAAACTTCGTCAAAACTAGAAAGTTTTGATTTAGAACAAAACTGAAGTGAACTATAATTTAGAATGGAGGGAGCTACTCGAAATGAAAATGGTTTTCAGGACCTTGACACCAGCCATCGACAATAGCTTGTGAGAGGCAACATAAACGTGAGCTGAGTTGTCAATCTTTTTTTCAACGAAATATATGACCTCAGATACGCCTGACTGTAAGAAATATCAGCATGCTGTTAGAACTCAAGCAATAATGATTAGAATTGCACGAAGTTAATTTGGTGATGGCTGTTCTTTTTATTAGGCATCAGTGAAAGGAAATGGTTGCATGCGGAATCACGCTGGACTACCATGCAAATGCCAAACAAGTAGATCTCGCTTAATAAATTGAACACAACCAAACTACAGGGAAAGCTTGCAGTGGTTGATGGTTTTTAAAGCGGTAAGGCGGTCCAAGGCATTGGACCACCGCCTGGACGCCTAGGCGAGGTAGGCGGGCAAGGCGCCCAGGCGTTACACCACCGCCCGGACGCCTAAAGAACAGTGAGTGGTTCACAACATTGCAGTTTAGCGTGAAAAGGCAGAGGGCAGTCAAGCTTAGGTGAATACTTAAGCGTGCATAGTAAAAAAACTTGGGATGCATGTCGTATACAAAATGAGTGGAAATATAGGTCAGTGTGGGGGTAAATTTAAATGCACTACCCTAAACTGTAACCCTAACTAACATCATGATCCTACAAAGAGACAAACCTGAATAATAATCTTCGCACATTCATTGCATGGGAACATGGTGACATATAATTTCTGTAAGAGAATAAACACATAAAACCAGTAAATCTTTTATAAAAGTTTAATGAAGTGTATAATGGTACAGGACTGAAACAACCAAACCTGTCCAGCCGCTGAAGCATGGTTGGTATTCAGAATTGCATTAACCTCAGCATGGACAACGTAGCTGCTAGGATACAATAATATATATATAATTGGTTAAAATTTAGCATATGGAAAACTATATGCCGCGTTCCTTAGCTAAAATGTCATGTTCCTATGTTTGAAAAAATCATCACAAAAATCATGTATGTAGTACACATAAGTATAGCTGCAACAATTCAGTTTGAAGTTCATCTTTGATGTTGAGATTAAAAAACAGAAATGCCAATGTCAGCACATGATGAACAGTTTATCTTTCTTAACATATAGGATCAATTTCAAACTGAATTGTCGCGGCTATAATTAACTTTATATGGACTACATACATGATTTTGTGATGATTTTTGCAACATGGTATTTTAGTTAACAAGGGCGCCAAATCTGCACCCTTTAGCATATATAGGTGCTGTACTGGGAACTCCTCTTTCAGTATGAGAATTTATTGTTGCCCGCATCATGAGAATTTATTAGCAATGTAAAATCCACAATACCTCTGGATTGTGGAACAAAGCCAGATTAGCTATAGATAATAATCACTCAATATAGAATAATTTCATAAAGTTAAGGCCATGAAACTGAGGATGGAACTCATATAGTACAAGCAAGAAAGCACATATTCAATGATAGGAACTCCGAAGAAAAATAACAAGTATGATAATTGATGTTAACTGTGTGCTACTACCTGGCAAGTAATATACAAAATCTCATTCAAGATGCGCTGCTTTCGAGGATCTGAAGTCAACCTCAACGCGCTATGGTTGTTTCATAGCTCGTTTTCACCAGACATTTATTGTGCATTGCTCATTTGAAAGAAATTATATGTATATATACACATAAAACTTTTGGTACGTTGATTGGGTCACATTTCAACCAAGTTGACTCTTTCGAGCAAGCAGTGAAGTTTGAGTAGTTTGTTGTTGTTCTGAAGTTGTTAGTGGTATGGGCATATATCTTCTATAGTTGTGTGGTCTTTATGGCCTAGTTTCTACTCAAACAGGGTAAGCTCTTGTTTTTATTTTATCCTTCTAATTAAAATATTGGCAAAGCTTTTGCCATACTTTCAGAAAACAATGACTTCTGGTACGTCATCAATTATACAAAGTAGTTGTTTTATGGCAAGTTATTTTCATACGTTTGGGAATAAGATTAATGAACATAGTTTCATTAAGATCTTGTGTTAATAAATAGTATGGTGTCTGTGTCCATAAAACATAAGTGTGTATCAATGGGAAAAAATAATGGCAATGGGACCAAGAATGAGAGAAATTCATTACTTACGGGAATTTTGTCTCTAATGGATCTCCACTTGCAGATTTCTGAAATAGAAAACAATTAGAAGAAGAATATCGTTTTCTTCACCATATGTGAAAGATGCAATCTTCTTTGAGAAGTGAGAAAGTGGGTGGATATCTTTTGAAACTGTCATGTCGTATTTGACTAGATTATTAAGTAACCTTCTTTCTCTTGTTATTGAGTGGACACCAGCTACTAATAGATCCAAAATAGAACTTCAGAATTTCAGATAAAAGGAGCATACCTTTGCCCAAGGAAGCTTGTCATCGGAACAACCTCTAGGGAAGCCATTGTAGCCAATTCCTGGTTAGAAAACAACTGAGTTACGTTGTCAAAGACAATATGCAGCTTTAAAAGTTGAACATGACAGCTATATTCATCACAATGGGCCCATCATAGAAAATACAGCCATCAGCAACCACAAGTTTAGCGATAACTATGTTGCATATTGCCATAAGCCAAGATAGGCTCTATTAACGCGCCACAGAAAAGATACCACTAATGCCATGCTACATTAGGAATCAACTATTAAGGACAGACCCAATGCTGGCAGCTCTCAGATGTGTGGGCTCTGAAGAAGAAATAACCAAGGTAAGCCGTACTCCATTTTGCAGGGAGGCTGCGTTGAACCTAGGACCTTTTGGCTCAGTGCAAAGGCTTCTCACCACCGAGACCTGTCCTTCAAATTAGGAATCAACTATTATAGAAATTATTTACTGCTCTCTTATTCCTGCTCTTGGATATATAATTGGGATAGCACAACTGGAACCAAAGCCATCAAAAGTATAAACTAGACAGGAAAAGATGGAAGTTATTTACAGTATGAGTAGTGAATTTCCAACATGAAGGTACAACGGGAGTGAACATTCACACTCCAGCATTTATCAGCACAGATCATAGACCCAAATATACCAGGCATTCTCATGATCAAATTGATACATACACAAATGCATAGCAGTGTATACAGAGCATTCTGCAGCAGTACAGCTTCATCCTCACCTAGGATTATTCCCTCTTGGCTAACCAAGCATGCTCCAACCTGAGTGAAATGCATGTCATATCAATCAATTCATATTTTGATCATTGGCATAGGTAAAGGAAGAAAAACTACATTATCTAACATACCGTGATAAATGTATTTCATGAGTATACAAAGGATGTCAAAACAAGTATCTTCTCCCTCTTCCATTTATAACAAATCAAGCAGAAAGTGACATTTTAATCGAGACTATAAAGAAGTAATAGGCTTTGTTGACACCTTTTTGGAGGCGCCAAACACTCAACAAGAACCGGTGGCGGTGCTCTCTGGTCAGGCGCGGACGGTCCGTGTCGGTGTTTTGGGTCCAACCGCACACCTGGGGTTGCCCCTCGAGGTGTTTTAGGAGTAGGACGGTGTCGCCGACTGTAGCTGAATGGTTCGTGCCAGATGCACGAAAGACAATGGACAGTGTTTACAGGTTCGGGCCGCTTTGAGATGCGTAACACCCTACGTCCTGGCGAATATGCTTTGTGTAATGGGTTACAAGGTAGAGAGTTGAGGTGGATGGCTAAGTAGTAGTAGAGTTGGGATTGATCGTTTTGAAGGGGTGCCCCCTAGGCCTTATATATTTGACCGTGAGGCAATACAAGCTAATATGATAACAACGTGCACCTAAAAGATAGTGAACTGTTTGAGCTTATCTTCCTATGATTCGGCCGACTTATCCTCGCCCGGTTCCGTTGTGCGGGGCTCCAGCGCGGGAAAGTCGGATCTCCTGTTGTGGTCACTTGCTCGACGTCGCGGAGTCATCCGGGCTTGCACCGACCCGGCCTCACATCGATCTGCTTTACTGATTGCTCCTCCCCAGGCCCATGAAGGAGTGACCTTACGATCTATCGGGCCCTTGGGCTTTTCGTGAGGTCTTTTATCCTTCTAATGGACCCGGGGGATATCTGTCCCCCACAAGCCCCCGATCTTTGGGTTGATTTTGAGATAATCGGCCCAAAGATCCTAGGCCCAACTTGCGGGCTTCGTTTACGATAAGAAATGCTTCTCGGGCAGTTTGGTAAAAACGATTTCTTACTGTCTTCTTCTGCTTTGCTTCACTCGAAATCTGTAGTTTTGCCTCATACTCATGCCTTGGAGATCGGCATTTCGTATTGCAGGACCTTGAATTTCATTGGGTGCACCGGAGGTGCACCCAATGGGTGTAGCCCCCGAGCTTCGAGAGGATTCTGGATAATAATCCACTCGAAGGTCTTCATCAGAAATCACTTTTATTTCTCACTTGCACTTTGGTTGGAGGTCAGTCTTGTCTTTAATCTTGCCCTATGCCTTAGAAGTCGGCATTATCTTGGCTTGAAATGGTGATCCATGGGGTGCACCGAAGGTGCACCCAATGGGTGTAGCCCCCGAGCTTTGAGTGGATTTTTGAAAACAATCCTCTCGAAGGTCTTTATTTCGTGTCCTTTTGCCGAGAGTCATATTTTCTTTTTTTTTTTTGAATGCCTTAGAAGTCGGCATTATGTCATCCATATTATGCTTTAGAGGTCAGTATTATGTCATCAATATTATGCTTCAGAGGTCAGCAAGTATTTTGTCTTTTGCAGCCGAGTTCGTGATCCGCCCATATCTTGCTAGGTGGTGCAATTTATTTGCTCTGCGACTGATTGGACATTTGATGGACGTTCCCTGGCTAGTCTTCACGTCGCTTCTGTCGGTCAGATTTTGTACTTCACCGGCTATATTTGGCTTTCCTTTGATCCTTACTGATATCTCATTTTTGTCTTGAGGTGTTCATTGCATGCCCTGCACGGATGTGACAGTTTTGAAAAATATACTGATAATTCCTGGGCGTCCCCCCAATGGGTGTGGGCAAGGGACGACTTGGTACGCTGAGTGTTTTAGCCGGCTGCTTCTGAATAGTAATGTGATGTGACGGCGGGCGTAATCATATCATCCGCGCTGTTGACTGGAGTCCCAATGGGTGTTGCGTTGCGTGAAACGGCGTCAGCCGCCTGCCGTGTCTTCAGACGGGTTGAAGTGTGTATTGAATGCTTCGCGACTGTTCAGTGACCGTGGTTGGAGGTGAGCGGTTGCCTTCTTCTTCTATAAATAGTGCCTTTGCCTCTCTGGTTTTTTCACATCTCTTGCTGTTCTCCGCTGCTTGCTTTCTTCCTCTCCTTGCATTTCCACCATGGGCAAGAACAACAAACGCAAGCGCGAGCCGACTTCTCCATCGGAGGACTTTGGCGACTCGGAATACTCAGAGGAGGAGTTCTCCTCTGAGTCCGAGGGGTCTCCAGCTCCCGTCCCTCCCCCAGCGTCGTCCGATGACTCGGACGACTCTCAGGGGATTGTCGCGGAGGTCTGGACTTACATCCGGGTCGTAGAGCGCTCCGGGCTCACGGGCTCGGATGAGTCGGAGTACTCCTCGGACGAGGAGGACTCGTCCGAGGAGGACGGTGGCAGCGATGGCGAAGGCGACGACGACGACGACGATGACGACGACGGAGGCGATGGCGGCGACAACGGTGACGGTGGCGGCAGAGGCGGCAACGGCGGCAGCAGGGGCGGCAACGGCGGCAGCAGCGGCGGCGGCGGCAGCAGCAAGGGCAGCAACAAGGCTAGTGGCTAGATGCCACTGGTTTTTAGATATTAGTATAGATTAGAAGTAGTATAGTGAAATAATGTAGTAGTATTAGTAATGTAGAGTAGTATAGTGTAGCGTAGTAGTAGTAGTAGCAGTAGGGAAGTATCAACTCATAATGAGTTGATTTGTAAGTATTGTTACTTCCCTTAATGAAGAATGACTTTGTCTCCTCCTGTACCAATTACTTTGCTTCGTAGTAAGTCGATCTCTTATTTGTGAAGTTGATTCATTCGGAATAGTAACTAAATAACTCGGGCATCATATCGCCGCTTCAGGGGTGATGGCCGAGCTATTATTGTCGATATTTACGCATTTGAAATAGAGTCCGAGTGATGACGAAACCATGTCAGCGTCGGAATAACTGTTGACCACGTCGGCGCTCTTAGATGTGACAGCCGAGTGACCTGTGACAACGCCAGCGTTTTTTAGAGATAACCGCCGAGTGACTGAGGACATCGTCGGCGCTTTAGAGATAGCTGCCGAGCGACTGAAGACATCGTCGGCGCTTTAGAGATAGCCGCCGAGCGACTGAAGACATCGTCGGCGCTTTAGAGATAGCCACCGAGCGACTGGAGACATCGTTGGCGCTTTAGAGGTAACCGCCGAGCTACTGAAGACATCGTCGGCACTTTAGAGATAAATGCCGAGCGACTGGTGATAATGTCAGCGTCTTAGAAATAACAGCCGAGTTAAAACGGGCCGTGTCGGCCACTTTGAGGATAATAGCCGAGTGACGATGTGGCACACCGGGGTTTTAGAAGTAGCCGCCGGGTGACGACGTGGCACGCCGGTGTTTTAGAAGTAACCGTCGAGTGCTGACTGGGCGCTTTTGGAGACGGTATCTGACTCGGGAATATCCCGCATATACTGCGCTTTCAGCCGCCTCTGCTTTCCGTGCCCTAGTTCTTGCTTTTCTGCATCCAGATCCTCTCTGCAATTCGGCTCTCGCTCTGTTCGCCAGTAGGGTTGAGATGGCGCCCAAGAGAAAGGCCTCGAGTTCATCTGCTACGGTGATTCCCCCCATCGACCCCAACAGCCAGTTGCCTTTCGCAGGTAACCATATGTTTGTTGTCTCCGAGCCTGACCTTCTCCACCTCGTGTCCATCGGGGTCCTTCCCCCGAGGGAACTTTGTTCTTGGCGGATTTGTCATGGGGTCACTGTCCCGACAGAGGATACCCATGAATCCGTGATTTACGTTCCTTTTCTTCTCCGCGGTCTCGCTCTCCCCATTTCTCCCTTTTTCCGCGGCCTCCTTGATTTTTATCGCCTTAACTTGACCCATCTGAATCCCAATTCTATTCTGCAAATTTCCATTTACGTTCATTTGTGCGAGGCTTTTCTTGGCGTCCTGCCACATTTTGGACTGTGGAAGTATCTGTATCACTGTCGCCCTGGAATGGCCGGGGGGCAGCACCAGCTGGTTGGGGGTGCTAGTTTGGAGATGCGCCGTGGGAGGAAGACTGAATATCTTGAAATCCCTCTCAAGGACAGTATTAAGGGATGGCGCTTGGAATGGTTTATTGTTGAGAACCATGGAAACTCTCTCCCCCCACGGTCGGGGAGACAGCCGGATGTTCGCACTCCGAGTTGGACCGAGTCCCCCACGGATCAGGAGGTGGCTGAGGCAGGGGCTTTGCTAGCTGAAGTTGGACTGCTGAAAGAGAGGGGTCTGACTGCAGAGGTTGTGGTTGCCGATTTTGTCTTTAAGAACATTCAACCGTTGAAGGATAGGGCATACCCAGCCTACTTGTACCGAGGTTTAGCTGACCCAACCCGGGTCACCAATAGAAGAATTCTTGCTGTAGACTTGGTGAGCCGGCTTGAAATGATACTTAGAGGAAAGGTGTCCAATGTTGGTGCCCCTATCGCATACTCGGCCTAGAACTTGCCTCCTTCCAAGGCTTTTACTCATTTTGTGTCGAATCCACCTGTCGCTGATGGCAGTTTGGGCCTTAGAGTGCGACCCTCTGTTGAAGAAGTTAGTGCTTTGGTTGCTTCGATTGGAGAAATTCCCGATGATGAACGGTAAGTCCACTTTGAGGTGCCTTTGGATCCTAATGATGCAGAAATAAGTGCTATGCTTGATATGCTGGCTGAAGATTCTTCTGATGCTGCTCCTGCTGGGACATTGGCGGTGGCGCCTCTCCCAGAAGCTGGTACAACCTTGGATG
Organism: Zea luxurians; assembly: GCA_029449295.1. Lineage (NCBI taxonomy): Eukaryota > Viridiplantae > Streptophyta > Magnoliopsida > Poales > Poaceae > Zea > Zea luxurians. The sequence goes on from JAOPSE010000016.1 coordinate 6,735,360, forward strand.
TTTAGAGACCTGTCAGTGTTCGCCCGAGACGTCCTTGCCGAGCCAATCAACTTGATCTTTCTGCTGATGAGCAGAAAAAGAAAAAGAGACGTCTTCGGTAAGTATCTAGTTTGGATCGGGGCGCTGGTCCTTCGGTTCCTGCTGCTGAGGAGGTTCCCGTGCCTGAATTTACTGACGCTGACCCCAATGGGTGTGGTATGTCTGTTGTTGATCCCAATGGGTGTACTCCATCTGTCGCTGATCCCAATGGGGGTGTTGCCTGTGTTGCTGATGAAGACGACAGGGAGGAAGAAAATGAGGTCCCTCTGACTCGGAAGAACAGTCGGCAGTATATTGCCAGTGGGGAAAGTAGTGGGGTTCCTTCTCCTGCTCTGTCAGCCCTCATCGGTCTACAGGAGTTATCTCTGGCAAACTTTGATCAGACTTTAGAAGATATGGTTCCAGAGGACCTATTATCAGAGCCAGCGGATGGTGACGCGATGGATGTTTGTGCTGATGTGTTCGACGCCGAGTTGGGGTCATCCCGGGCAGCGTCCCGTGCCTCATCGACCTTAGAGCGCGGTCTTGAGGGCCAGGAAACTGACTTTGATCGTCTTGCTCTCATGGAAGTAACTGAGGGGCCTTCAGCCTTAGAGGCGGCTGCCGCGGAAAGCTTGACCCTCAGGGATGGTGTTAACGCTCGCCCAGCCCCCGAGGGTGTTGCTGAGGATGGTTCAGCTCGGGTGGGAGGCGTAAGTCACGACCCAGCCCCCAAGGGTGTTGCCGGAGACGATCCGGCTCAAGTGGGCAGCGCGAGCTATGACCCAGCCCCCGAGGGTGTCCGAGCAGGGTCTCCCTCTTGTACTTCCATGGATGTTCACGTTGGATCTCCTCCACACTCTGGTGGCATGGTGATGGCCCAAGTTTCTGGTCAGGGAGTCGCTTTAGAGGCTAGCGTTCCCGCTGACCAAGTTTTGGGCTCTGTTGACGGTACTGAGTTGGTCCCTGCTGGTTCATTGCAAGCTGCGTCGGGTGGCGACTTTATGCCAGGCCATCAATTGATCTCTCACGATTTGGGAGTCCCTTCGTTCTTCTCCAACCTCCAGGTATTGTGATATATTTTAGCTTGACTTTTATACCGCATGAACTGCTGTTATTACGTTTATTTGTTCTCAATATCAGGCATTGGTGGACGGGATGGCTAGTCAGCTGAGGTCGCAAGGTGTGTCTGTTCCAGAAGGAGCTTCGTCTCTGGCACGTTGGAATCCGGTGTTGCTTCAACAGCGTGTCTGTGACTTGGAAGCGGCGAATGCTAGTTAGTGCTCTTTTGATTCCTTTCGTCTGCCTTATTGAATTGTTTCAAATTTTGACCCCCTTTGCTTGATTTTTTCTCGCCAGGCATGGCTCGGCAGATTTCTGTTCTTGAAGAAAAACATTCTCAAGGCCAGGCTGAACTGGTCCAGCGGTGTTCTGATTTTGAGGAAAAGTATTCCCAAAGCCAAACTGAGCTGGCCCAGGTCTCTGCTGCTCTAAATGCTGCTAACACGCTGAACTCTACTCTTCGCGTTCAGCTTGATTCTGAAAAGGTGACTTGTGAAACTGCGCCTTGTATTGCTGTGTTCTTATTGCTGGCCTGATATTTGAAAGAGTTGATTCTTGCTTGCACGAAGAAAAACGTGCCCTTGTTGCTTCTCGCGATAATCTGGACAGACTGTATCGTGACTCTAGCAACTCGTTGACCATTCTGGAAAGGAGTCATCGTTTCACCATGGAGGAGTTAGATAATCTTCGCTGTAGGCTGCAGGAATCCACGGATGACGTGATCCGTCTCAGGCAGTTGATATCGGCTAAGGATGCTGCTATCAAGGAACTGCGCGCTTCCAAGAAGTCCATCGCCCAGGAGCTGGAGACCGCTCAGCTGGCCATCAAAGTTGCTGAAGAAACTTCCTTTACTCTGAGGGTCCAGCGCGACAGGGCTATGGATAAAGCCATTCGCGCGGGGCGGATCTTGATGAGGAGACCCGGCGTAGTTGTTCCCGACGACATAAGGGCTGATGTGAATGCTGCTCCTGATTCCTCAAGTCGCCCGTCTTCGTCGGTTGCTCCTGAGAAAGATATTGCAAAATAGAGAGACATTGTGCGCTTTGAGTGCGCGGTTATCATGATCGGATGCTTGTTAGAGGACACTAGTTCAACATCTGAATGATATTGCTACTCTCCTATTGTTTTAGAGTTCTGTAATACGTAAACTTGCAGTAGTAAAACGCTGTGTGATGATTTTGAAACTTGTTTACTGGATATAGAGATCACCCCTGTACGGAAAACCTGAGTTAAGTAAGCGCGAGCATGTTGCACCGTCTTAAGTCGTCGCCGACTTAAGCCGATTGCTCCGTTAGAAGGGCATAGTGGTCACCCTGAGTTAAGTAAGCGCGAGCATGTTGCACCGTCTTAAGTCGTCGCCGACTTAAGCCGATTGCTCCGTTAGAAGGGCATAGTGGTCACCCTGAGTTGAGTAAGCGCGAGCATGTTGCACCGTCTTAAGTCGCGCCGACTTAAGCCGATTACTCCGTTAGAAGGGCATAGTGGTCACCCTGAGTTGAGTAAGCGCGAGCATGTTGCACTGTCTTAAGTCGTCGCCGACTTAAGCCGATTGCTCCGTTAGAAGGGCATAGTGGTCACCCTGAGTTGAGTAAGCGCGAGCATGTTGCACCGTCTTAAGTCGTCGCCGACTTAAGCCGATTGCTCCGTTAGAAGGGCATAGTGGTCACCCTGAGTTGAGTAAGCGCGAGCATGTTGCACCGTCTTAAGTCGTCGCCGACTTAAGCCGATTGCTCCGTTAGAAGGGCATAGTGGTCACCCTGAGTTGAGTAAGCCCGAGCATGTTGCACCGTCTTAAGTCGTCGCCGACTTAAGCTGATTGCTCCGTTAGAAGGGCATAGTGGTCACCCTGAGTTGAGTAAGCGCGAGCATGTTGCACCGTCTTAAGTCGTCGCCGACTTAAGCCGATCGCTCCGTTAGAAGGGCATAGTGGTCACCCTGAGTTAAGTAAGAATGCACGTCCATCATGAGCAAACTGAGTATTCTTGAAGCCTTTTTTATTGATGACATATTTCCCATTTTACAGAGTACATTGTCGTCCTGGTAGCTTTTGAAATTCAGCTAGGGGTAAAACTTCCTGAGGTGTTCTATATTCCAGGAGTTCCCGATTTCTGTGCCGTCCATCTGAGTGAGACGATATGACCCCGGCCGAGTGACTTCTGCTACTATGAATGGTCCTTCCCATAAGGGCGACAACTTGTGTCGTCCCTCCCCGTTAGAATTCGGCGGAGGACGAGATCTCCCACTGAGAAGGATCGTTGTCGCACGACCTTGTCGTGATAGCGTCTCAGAGTCTGCTGGTATCGTGCTGATTGAATTACTGCATTCAGCCGTTCTTCTTCGAGTACATCAATGTCCTCCAGCCTAGTAGCTTCGGCTTCTGCTATGCTTTCGAAGACCAACCTCGGCGCCCCGAACTTGAGATCGGCGGGTAATACTGCCTCTGACCCATAGACCATGAAGAAGGGGGTGTTTCCATGCAAAGCTCGGCTAGGTTGAGTTCTTAGGCTCCAAACAACGTAGGGCAATTCCCTTATCCACTTCCCTGCAAACTTTTCATTCTTTTCGAAGACCCTTTTCCTGAGTGCCTCCAATATCATCCCGTTAGCTTGTTCGACCTGCCCGTTGGCCCTCGGGTGCGCTACCGAAGCATACTTGATCTGAATGCTCTTTTGCTCGCAGAAATCGAAGAATTCTGAACTTGTGAAGTTGGATCCTAAGTCAGTTATGATATTGTTTGGTATTCCGAATCTGAATATTATGTCTTGTATGAATTCCACGGCCTTGGCTGAGGTTAAAGAAGCAATGGGTTTGAATTCTATCCATTTGGTGAATTTGTCGACTGCTACCAGTACATGAGTGTATCCTCCTTGAGCTTTCTTGAAAGGTCCAATCATATCCAGTCCTCAGCATGCGAACGGCCATGTCACTGGTATGGTCTGCAGCTGCTGTGCTGGTAGATGTTGCTGCTTTGACAAGTACTGGCAAGCTTCGCACCTCTGCACTAACTCGGTTGCATCGCTTTTCGCGGTTGGCCAATAGAATCCTGACCTGAAGACCTTGCCGACTAGCGTCTTGGATGCTGCGTGTATTCCACATTGCCCAGCGTGGACCTCATCTAGAAGTCGCTTCCCAGTAGATGAGAGAACGCACTTCATGAGGACGCCTGACGCGCCCCGTCTGTATAATGTCTCCCCAATGAGTGTATAGTGGGCTGACTGTCTGGCGATGCGCTCGGCTACATTTGTCATCTGGTTCCTCTTCATTCTTTATATATCTGATGATCGGCCTTCTCCAGTCATCAGAGTCTGACTCTGGTTGATCCACGATATTACATTCTTCTGCTTGATCCATTGAGATGCTCGGCTGTAGTATTTCTTGCACAAAGACTCCGGGTGGGACCTGAGTTCGACTGGATCCTAGCTTGGACAATACGTCGGCTGCCGTATTTCGATCCCTTTCTACATGATGAAATTCCAGGCCTTCGAATTTATCTTCTAGTTTTCGGACGGCAGTGCAGTATTTTCCCATTGAATCACTCGAACAGTCCCACTCTTTGTTTATCTGGCTTATGACTACCAGAGAATCTCCGTATACCATCAGTCTCTTGATGCCTAATGATACAACGATGTTCAGTCCATGGATCAGAGCTTCATATTCGGTTGCGTTGTTAGAGGCTGGAAATAGCAACTGGAGGGCATATTTGAGGTGCTCGCCTCCAGGTGCGGTGAAGAGAATTCCTGCACCTGCTCCCTGCAGCTTCAGCGAGCCATCAAAATACATTCGCCATACTTCTGTAGTCTCTGGGTTATCTGGTACTTGTTGTTCAGTCCATTTTGACACGAAGTCAACCAACGCTTGAGTTTTGACGGCAGTGCGACGTCGAAATTCGATGCCATGAGATCCCAGTTCACAGGCCCACTTGGCTATTCGGCCAATGGCTTCCTTGTTGTGAAGAATATCCCCTATCGGAAAACCGGTGACTACTATGACTTTGTGGTCGTCAAAGTAGTGACGTAGCTTGCGGGCAGTTAGAAGTACTGCATATAACAGCTTCTGGACTTGAGGATATTTTTTCTTCGAGGGACCCAGAACTTCACTGATGAAATAAACAGGATGTTGCACTGGGTAGGCATGTCCTTCTTCTGCTCGCTCGACTACCAACGCGGTGCTTACCACGTGAGTCGTGCAAGAGATATACAGCAGCAGATCTTCAGCTGGTTGAGTTTGACGTGGCTCGCCGTGGCGGCTTCAGTACTGGTGGCGTTGTCAAGAATTTTTTCAGTGTATCTAGAGCTTCCTGCGCTTCTGAAGTCCATTGAAATTTATCCACTTTCTTGAGTAGTTTATAAAATGGTAAACCTTTTTCTCCCAGTCTGGATATAAATCGGCTCAGAGCTGTCATACATCCAGTAAGTCGTTGAACCTTCTTATGTGATCGTGGTGCTTCCATTTTCATGATAGCTTCAATCTTATCTGGATTAGCTTCAATTCCCCGGTGGCTGACAATAAATCCGAGTAGCTTTCCGGCTGGTACCCCAAAGACACATTTTTCGGGATTAAGCTTCCATCGATACCGCCGTAAACTGTTGAAAACCAGTTGTAAGTCTTCGATGAAGTTTTCCAAGTTCTCCGTTTTGATTACCACATCATCTACGTAGGCTTCCACACGCTTGCCCCAGTGATCGGCTAAGCATGTTTGAATGGCTCTCTGATAAGTTGCTCCAGTGTTTTTGAGGCCAAACGGCATGGAGGTATAGCAGAAAGCACCGAAGGGAGTGATGAACGCTGTCTTTTCCTCGTCTTCCTTTGCCAAACTAATCTGATGGTACCCGGAATAGCAGTCCAGGAAAGACAGCACAGAACATCCAGCGGTGGAGTCTACCATCTGATCTATCCTAGGGAGCCCGAAGGGATCCTTTGGACAATGTTTGTTGAGATCCGTATAGTCGACGCACATGCGCCAATCCACCTTATTCTTTTTGAGTACAAGAACAGGGTTGGCTAACCACTCGGGATGTAACACCTCTCTAATAAACCCAGCCGCGACCAAGCGGGCCAGCTCAGCGCGAATGGCCTCTCTCTTGTCGGGCGTGAAACAACGTAGTTTTTGCCGGATCGGCCTTGCCTGGGGATAGACCTTCAGTTTGTGCTCGGCCAGTTCTCTGGGGACTCCCGGCATATCCGCAGGTTGCCATGCGAATACGTCTCGGTTATCTTGCAGGAACCGGACGAGCGCGCCTTCCTATTTATCGTCCAGGCTAGAGCTGATGATGGCGGTCTTGCGCTCATCAGCGAATCCAAGGTTGATTCTTTTGGTTTCTTCAGTCGGCCGCATAGAGGTTGCGGCTTGAGCTTCATTCACTGGTGTGGTAAGGTCTTCCTCAGGCTTAGAGTTTGCCTGGATCGAAGAAGTCGCCAACGGTTTGGTGGTGAGGGCCGCCTGGATGGCCACTCAGAAACATTCTGCGGCGCCTTGGAGGTCAGCACGCACAATTATGATTCCTTGCGGTCCCCGCATCTTCAATATCATGTACGTGTAATGCGGAATGGCCATGAATTTTGCCAATCCCGGCCTCCCGATGATGGCGTTGTACCCGCAGTCGAAGTTCGCCACTTCGAACCTCAGGAATTCGGTTCTGTAGTTCTCCGGAGTTCCGAAGGTGACAGGCATGTAGATGTGGCCCAGCGGGTATTCCCCTTCAGTCGGCACGATGCCGAAGAAAGGAGTGTCTGACTCGTGGAGCTCTTTGAGGTGAACTCCCAAGCCTCGGAGTGTCCGGGGGAAGGTGACGTTGATGCTGCTCCCCCCGTCCACTAACACCTTCTTCACCCTGCTCTCTCGGATCACCGGATCGACGAGGAGCGGGTATTTGCCTGGGTGGTCGAAGTTGAGCCATTGGTCTGCCCGAGTGAAGGTGATCGGGTGCTCCGACCATCGGTACGGAGCGGGAGGACCGGTGGTTGCCACCAGTATCTGGCGATCGTTGAGCTTTTGTTGTCTTCTGTTCTCCTGCGATCCGTGTCCGCCGAAGATGACGTTGACCTCCCTGTCAACGCGCGGGAAGGCTCCTCCTCCTCCCTCCTCCTGCTGCTGGGGTTGTCGTGGTTCTTCCGGTCCCCCCCGCGGCGGAGGAGGAGGTAGAGGTTGGAAGGGTCGGCCGTGCCCGACGGAGTGTTTGAAGTCCCTGCAGTTCCGAAGAGTGTGGCGCATGTCCTTGTGGTACGGGCACTGGGCGTCGAGGATGTCGTCCAGCGTACGCTCGCCTCCGCGGGGTCCTCCCCGAGCGCGAGAGGCAGGTGGTCCCGCGGCATGCACCTCTTCGCATGGTCTCTTCTCCCAGCGTTTGTCGGGTTGCTGGTTTGCGTCGCGTCGTGGTGCTGCCGGTGCGGGCTTCGCTCCTCCGATGAGGTCTTGAGCTCGCTCGTCGGAAGTGATGTAGAGGTCGGCTTCCCGGAACAGCTGCTCAGAGGTAGTCGGCGCTTTCTGCAATATGGCTCGGACGAAGGCCGAGTCATTGGATCCTCTGTAGAAGTCCTCGATCACAGCCGCCTCCGTGACCTCGGGGATACGATTTCTCATGGTCTGGAACCTTTTGAGGTACGACCGGAGAGTTTCGTCCCACCGGCGCTTGATGGATTTGAGGTCCCATGGTTGCGCCGGTTTGTCGGAGAGGGACTGAAAGTTGGCGGTGAAACGCCGGCTGAAATCGCTCCAGTCGTCGATGCAGTGCCGGGGTAGATGTCGTAGCCATTGTAGTGCGTCTTGCCCGAAGACAATGGGTAAGTACGCAGTCATCACGTCTTCGGATGCTCCGGCGGCTCGAGCGGCGGTGGTGTAGACGGCCAGCCAGCCTCCTGGATCCTGCTTAGGTTCATACTTGTTGACATTGGATACCTTGAAGTTAGGGGGCCACTGAATGGCCCTAAGGCGCGGAGTAAGGGCAGACACTCCACATGTGTCCTCCTGTCGTCGGAGATGATGTCTGTCCCGGGGAGGGGAGTAGTTGTTGAGGTTCCTCGACCGTCCCCGGGTAGTACCGCTAGTCGAGGCCGTCGTTGACTCGGTTCTGGTGGCTTGACTCCGAGTTGGGATGCCATGATCCCTGTCGTACTCCTCCCGGCGGCGGATCTCGTTCTCATGCCGTCGTTCACGCGAAGCGTTGATGGAGCTTCGCGCGTCCCGGCGACTATTGATGGCGTGTCGCAGATCATTCGGCGGGTGAGCGAGGGGTAGAAGATGGTTGGCTGCTTGGGTGAACAGGCGTCGATAGCCCTCGGCGTCGGGAGTCCGAGGGAGTCCATCAGCTATCCGAGCTAGTACTCCTCCGACTTCACTCGGCGTGTTCATGGCTCGGGCGAAGTCGGGGTTCAGGTTGGACCGAAGAGTGGATTTTCCCGGCGCTGCCTTGCGTCTTGCTCGGCTTGTTCCTGAGCTCGTCGGCGATCACGCCGTCGGGAGTTCCTTCGTTCTCTGAAGACGCGTTCCTCCGGAGTTTCTCCCATCTCCGAGACCTCGTCTCGCGAGACAGGTTGCTCCGGATCCCGTTCTCCGGCCTCGTGATGTCGCCGGATGTTTCGGCGCCGATTTCTTTGTCGACGGGACTCCCGCTGAGGTGGTTCTTCCCCAGGCGCGGTCGGCTCGTCGTCGGAGACGGGAGGCGACTCCACTCTCCCGATGAAAAGAACGTCGGGGTAGAATGGCGCGGCTGTCGTGGCGATCTTCTTTCGGAGAGCTGGAGGTTGCGCTTCTCCGGTATTTTCGGAGTTTGTTGGAGGAGACTTCTTTTTTGGCGGATCTGCAATGCGGTGTAGAGTTCCCTCTTCGTCTGCTATGGATGAGATCGTTCCAAAGCAGAACATGGATCCGGGGCGGAGGGTGATCTTGCTGTGGAAGGTGACGACCATTGAGCTAGCTTAGATCGTCGACACACCCCCTACCTGGCGCGCCAGCTGTCGGTGTTTTGGGTCCGACCGCACACCTGGGGTTGCCCCTCGAGGTGTTTTAGGAGTAGGACGGTGTCGCCGACTGTAGCTGAATGGTTCGTGCCAGATGCACGAAAGACAATGGACAGTGTTTACAGGTTCGGGCCGCTTTGAGATGCGTAACACCCTACGTCCTGGCGAATATGCTTTGTGTAATGGGTTACAAGGTAGAGAGTTGAGGTGGATGGCGAAGTAGTAGTAGAGTTGGGATTGATCGTTTTGAAGGGGTGCCCCCTAGGCCTTATATATTTGACCGTGAGGCAATACAAGCTGATATGATAACAACGTGCACCTAAAAGATAGTGAACTGTTTGAGCTTATCTTCCTATGATTCGGCCGACTTATCCTCGCCCGGTTCCGTTGTGCGGGGCTCCAGCGCGGGAAAGTCGGATCTCCTGTTGTGGTCACTTGCTCGACGTCGCGGAGTCATCCGGGCTTGCACCGACCCGGCCTCACATCGATCTGCTTTACTGATTGCTCCTTCCCAGGCCCATGAAGGAGTGACCTTACGATCTATCGGGTCCTTGGGCTTTTCGTGAGGTCTTTTATCCTTCTAATGGACCCGGGGGATATCTGTCCCCCACAGTCCGCGGCACAGGGCCGGACGGTCCGCGACCTGGCGCGAGGCGGCGGTGCTCTCTGGTCAGGCGCGGACGGTCCGCGGCACAGGGCCGGACGGTCCACGACCTGGTACAGGAGCTCGGGTTCCCTGCCTGACGGCCGGACGGTTCGCACCCTGGGGCCGGACGGTCCGCGCGTGCGCAAGGGCGGCAGAGGATCGTCGGTGGCGCCTGGATCTCGCTCCCGGGAGAGACCCCGTCGGGGAGGAGAGATCCTAGGAGTTGTCTAGGCTCGGGCAGGCCGACCTAGACTCCTCTAATCGACGTAGAGTCGAGGAGAGGTGGAGAATTTGAGGATTGAGAGGCTAAACTAGGGCTAAACTAGAACTAGACTATAACTACTCCTAATACATAAGGTAAAAACGAGTAATAGACTGGATTTGATCGATTGTTGGGGGGTTCAATCGGCCGTAGCCCTTCATCTATATAAAGGGGGAGGTCTGGATCCGTTTCCAACTGTTTCCCGAGTTAATCCCGCGGTTTTAGGTAACAAATCCCGCGAGAAACTAGGAACCCTAACTGACTCTGCGCGCGCGCAGACCGTCCGCGCCGCCACCGCGGACCGTCCGGACCGCGGACCGTCCGACCTCAGGGCCGGACCGTCCGCGAGGCTCTTTGTAGCCTTCAACATATGCCCCCCTGCCTTTTGGTGAAGGTTGACGAACCAAAAGCATATGAACTAAACCTGATGTAAGTCATCGGCTTTTCAAAATAGAGATCATTCAATAAAGCACCAATGTATAAAGGCCGTTTTGGATTGTATCTTTCTCAGCCATGACCATTTGATTAATGGATCAAAATGAATAGAATGGAGGTGCCCCCCAGCCTGGATAGACAAAGGGACTATACATGTACCATGGATTCATCGCCATGCTATTCCACATTTGGGTAGGACAATATACCGACGATGAATAAACGTGTGGAAAGTACCCTGGTCTCATAGGATGAACAGACGATGCTTGCCGCGTCGCCTTTTGGTCCATTTTGTTCGGCCGTTTCGTTTTAGTAGGTGACCGGGGTTTCTTTGTTGACCAATCACGTGGAACGGTCTTTTTGCTAGCATTTTTGGAGAGCAACTGATCAAAAGTAGGGTCGGCTTTGATCAACCGACTATATGTGCTTTGACCTTGCGTCTTTTTCCTTGCTCCGTGTAGAGGTTGATGCCTTTGGTCATAGGTGGACTGTCATGCTGAATTAGCCGGACCGTTTGTCTGAGCACCGGATCGTCCTCACGTAGGTGCCGGACCATCTACGACGCTCGGGCTAGGCTGATGTGTTTGGTTCATTAACTGTGCCTGCCCCCCGGCGTCTTCAGACTTTTTAGCCTTCTCGTCCGAAGCCTTTCGAGCAATCTCCTTTTATGATTTATCTGACATGCGAGGATCGCCAATGACGATGCCCTTGCCTTTGCCTTTATCGGCCATTTCGGGCCGAACCAAGACCTTTTTGCATATGAGTTCTATTGTATTAACAGGAAAGGGTTGTGTGTCTACTTGCATCTCCTGAAAAGCCAATCGACCCTCATTTATGGCTGATTGTATCTGTCGACGAAAAACATTACAATCATTGGTGGCATGAGAAAAGGAATTATGCCACTTACAATAAGCACGCCTCTTTAATTCATCAGGAGGAGGAATAGTATGAGTTAATTTAATGTTGTCGTTTTTCAGTAACTCGTCAAATATTTTATCGCATTTGGCAACATTAAAAGTAAACTTAACTTCTTCTTGTCGATTCTTTCGAATCGACTGTAAAGCAGAACACGTTGAAGGTTTAGCCTGTCCTGGCCAAACCAGTTCGGCGGTGTATACATCTGTGGATTCATCGCCCGAATTATCGTATCCCACTAGATGCATCTTATGGCTAACCGATTTTGATGTTTCCTTACTTCGGCTTTCATAGGTCATAGCCCGCTGGTGCAAGTGCCCTAGCGAAAAGAATTGGGTGCCATCTAATTTTTCTTTTAAATAGGGTCGCAACCCATTGAAAGCTAGCCCTGTTAGTTGTTTTTCTGCGACATGGATTTGAAAGCATCGGTTTCTAGTATCCCGGAACCTCCGGATATAGTCATTAACCGATTCTTCAGGTCCCTGTCGGACTGAGGCTAAGTCAGCCAATTCTAATTCATGTTCTCCTGAGAAGAAGTGTTCATGAAATTTCTGCTCTAGTTCTTCCCAAGAGTTAATAGAGTTTGGTGGCAAGGCTGCGTACCATGCGAATGCAGTATCAGTAAGGGACAACGAGAATAAACGAATGCAGTATGCTTCCCAATCAGCCAATTCTCCTAAGTGTGCTATGAATTGACTAATATGTTCGTGTGTGCTTTTCCCACCTTCACCAGAAAACTTAGAGAAGTCTGGTATTCTAGTTCCCTGTGGATATGGCACGGTGTCGAATCGATGGTTGTAAGGCTTCCGATACGATTGCCCTGTACCTGACACACTAACACCGAGTTTGTCCCTGAACATCCCGGCTACCTCGTCTCTGATCCTCTCTGCCATGTCTGGCGACCATTCATTGAGTTTGTGGGTGGAAATCTCAGGTTGCCTGACATCACTCTGTCGGCTTTCCTCCCAGGGATGTTTGAGGTGTGTGCTAGGTGTCCTATTAATGTCACCAGCTCCTGCCCTATACCTTTCAGGCTCTCTTGTGGCCGAACAGTATTCAGCTCTATGTCCATGAGGTGGTATGGCATGATTATAATGTGTTGCCGGTGGGGCACCATAATGTTGCTGCGATGAATGTGGGAACTGTGTGTATTGCATAGCTCTCGGCTCTGCGTATGCATATCCGGACGGTCCGGCACAAGAAGTCGGATGGTCCGCGACCTGGCCAAACGGTCCGAAGGTATATCCGGATTGTCCAGCTGTATATGGTGCTACGTGGGTAGTCTCATACCCAGACCGTCTGTCATAAAGAACTGGACGGTCCACGATCGGGCCGAATGGTCCAGGGTTGTACCCGGACGGATCGGCCATATATGGCGCGACTTGGACAGTCTGCGCGTGGACTCGTGTAGAGTCGGATGGTCCAACGTAATACGTTGCCGGTTCATGCCATATCCGGACGGTCCGGCATAAGATGGCGGACGGTCCGCAACATATCCGGACGGTCCGGCGTGATGCACTGGACGGTCCGTGATGGGGCCGAATTGTTCGGGGTTGTACCCTGGTGGTCCGGCCATGTACGGTGCGACCTGAGTGTTTTGTGTGCGGGCCTGCATCTGGTCGGACGGTCCGGCGAAATACGCCGAACGGTCCGCGGTATAACCGGACTGTCTGAGATGATGCTCGAACGGTCCGGTCGCATCCAGTACCTGTCGCGTGCCTAGTGGTTGTGGCTGTGATGGTGACACGAAAGTGTGCATCAGCATTGAAAGGGAAATGTGCCCTTGGGCCATTTCTAAGTATTTTGGTGATTTAGTGTCCAACACAAGTGCTTGAGTGTTAATCTATGCCAAGTGATGGACTAAGTGCAAATCAAGATTAAAGGTATGTTTCTAAGCTTAGTACATTGTTTTATGAGCTAATGTATTGTATCTAAGTGCTGGAAACAGGAAAAATCACTTTGGAAAAGAGATAGCTTTCTTCAGCCAAAGACAGTTCAGTCTGGGAGCACAGGACTGTCTGGTGGTGCACCGGACAGTGTCCGGTGCGCCAGGCTGGCGACTGTCAACTGGCTGCTCTCGGGAGACGATCAACGACGTACGGCTATAGATCACCGGACTGTCCGGTGGTGCACCGGACTGTCCGGTGAGCCATTCACAGGCGAAGTCGTCGCTCTCGGGAAGTGATTAACGGTGTACGGCTAAAAATCACCGGACTGTCCGGTGGTGCACCGGACTGTCCGGTGAGCCAACGGTCAGCCGGACCAACGGTCGGCCGAGGATTCCGCGCGTGACGCGTGGCCGAGCCAACGGTCACAATGGGGCACCGGACTGTCCGGTGTGCACCGGACAGTGTCCGGTGCGCCAACGGCTCTACATCTGCAATGGTCGGCTTCGCCTAACAAGGAAAGAAATCCGCACCAGACAGTGTCCGGTGGTGCACCGGACTGTCCGGTGGTGCACCGGACTGTCCGGTGCGCCAGTCGACTGAAGGCAAGAATTGCCTTCCTGGAATGCTTTCAACGGCTCCTAGCTGCCTTGGGGCTATAAAAGGGACCCCTAGGCGCATGGAGGAGTAGACCAAGCATTCTCTAAGCATTCCTAAGCACCAAGACTTCGATTCCGCGCATTTGATTCTTTGTGATAGCAACTAGAGCTCCATTTGAGTTGTGAACTTGTCGGGTTGTGTTGTGAGCTCTTGTTGCGACTTGTGTGCGTGTTGTCGCTCTGATTTTGTGTCTTGTGTGTGTTGCTCATCCCTCCCTTACTTCGTGCTTCTTTGTGAACATCAAAGTGTAAGGGCGAGAGGCTCCAAGTTGTGGAGATTCCTCGCGAACGGGATATAGTAAACAAAGCGAAACACCATGGTATTCAAGTGGGTCTTTGAACCGCTTGAGAGGGGTTGATTGCAACCCTCGTCCGTTGGGACGCCACAACGTGGAGTAGGCAAGCGTTGGACTTGGCCGAACCACGGGATAAACCACTGTGTCATCTCTGTGTTGATCTCTTTGTGGTTATTGTGTTTTGCTAAGACTCCTCTCTAGCCACTTGGCACTATTGTGCTAACTCTTAATCAAGTTTTGTGGCATTAAGTTTTCAAGTTTCCCAGGATCACCTATTCACCCCCCCCCCCCCACACACACACCTCTAGGTGCTCTCAATTGGTATCGGAGTCGTTCTCTTCAAGAAAGGGATTAATCGCCCGAAGAGATGGATCCTAAGGGCAAGGGGATTGTGATCAATGATAAGGAGAAGGAGTCCTTCGTCAACGAGCCGAAAGATGACAAGCCTACCGACTCGGGCTCGGGCCACAAACGAAAAGATGGGAAGAAGAAAAAGACAAGGCGCATCAAGGAGATCGTCTACTACGACGACAGCTACGAGTCCTCTTCTTCCCAAAAGGACGACGACAACGACTACGAGAAAAGAAAGACGGTTAATTCAAACTTCTCTTTCGATTATTCTCGTATTCCGCATAGTTCAAATGCACATTTGCTTTCCATTCCTTTTGGCAAACCTCCACACTTTGATGGGGAGGACTACGGATTTTGGAGTCACAAAATGCGTAGTCACTTGTTCTCTCTCCATCCAAGCATATGGGAGATAGTAGAGAGTGGAATGAAATTTGATACTACTGATAGTCCCATGTTCATTAATGAGCAAATTCACAAAAATGCACAAGCTACTACTGTTCTTCTAGCTTCATTGTGCAGGGACGAATACCATAAGGTGAGCGGCTTGGATAACGCCAAGCAGATTTGGGACACCCTCAAGATCTCACATGAGGGGTACGACGTCACCATGCTCACCAAGATAGGAGTTGGTGGAGGGCGAACTTGGGAGATTCGCAATGATCAGGGGCGAGGAGCCAACCCAAACGTACAACCGGCTCAAGACCCTCATCAACAAAATCAGGAGCTATGGAAGCACGCGATGGACGGACCACGACGTCGTCCGCCTAATGCTAAGGTCTTTTACCGTCCTTGATCCACATCTTGTGAACAATATTCGTGAGAATCCTAGGTACACCAAGATGACGCCCGAGGAGATACTTGGGAAGTTTGTAAGCGGGCGGATGATGATCAAGGAGGCAAGATACGTCGACGATGCATTGAATGGTCCAATCCATGAGCCTCAAGTCATTGCTCTCAAGGCATCAAGTAGCAAGGAGGCGCTACCTAGCAAGGTGGCGCAAGTTGAGGCGGCGAGGCTAAATGAGGAAGAGATGGCCCTCATCATTAAGCGCTTCAAGACGGCGCTAAAGGGACGCAAGGAGCATCCCAAAAAGAACAAGACGAAGGGGAAGCGCTCATGCTTCAAATGTGGTAAGATTGGTCATTTTATCGCTAATTGTCCCGATAATGAGAGTGACCAGGAACAAGGGAACAAGAGGGAAAAGAAGAAGAGAACGTATCTAATGCACATGGAATTTTAGTGCACATGATGCACATATTGAATCATCATCAATCATTTTAGATCTGACGTCTGTAGTTGTTTGATATATTTGCTAAAGACACCCTCCGACGTGGTGGACTCTAGTGGTGGAATATGTTATTTGTAAATTACAATGATCAACCAGAAACGTTAGATCTTAGATGAATAGTGATGATTTAATATGTGCACCATGTGCATAAAGCTTTCATGTGCACTGAATATGTCCTCAAAGAAGAAAGCTTACAAGAAGGCTAAGGGCGAGGCACACCTTGGCAAGGAGTGGGACTCGGATTGTTCGTCGTCCGACTCCGACAACGAAGGACTCGCCGCCACCGCCTTCAACAAGTCGGCCCTCTTCCCAAACGAGCGTCACACATGCCTCATGGCGAAGGAGAAGAAGTTATGTACTCGGAATACTACTTATGCTTATTCAAGTGATGATGAGTCTAGTGATGATGATAAAATAGACTATTCTAGTTTATTTAAAGGTTTAGATAGAAATAAAATTGATAAGATCAATGAATTGATTGATGCTTTAAATGATAAGAATAGGTTATTAGAAAAGCAAGAGGATCTTTTGTATGAAGAACATGATAAGTTTGTTGAGGCACAAAAATCCCTTGCTTTAGAAATTAAAAGGAATGAAATGCTTTCTAGTAAATTGTCTACATGCCATGACTCTATTTCTAGCTTAAAGAGCATAAATGATGATTTGAATGCTAAGTTAGAAATAGCTAGTAAATCAACATCTTGTGTAGAAAATGTTGTAATTTGCAATAGGTGTAAAGATTTTAATGTTGATGCTTGTAGTGAACACCTAGTTTCAATTTCTAAATTGAATGATGAAGTGGCTAGTCTTAATGCCCAACTTAAGACGAGCAAGAGTGAATTTGATAAAATAAAATTTGCAAGGGATGCCTACACGATTGGTAGACACCCTTTAATTAAGGATGGTCTTGGCTTCAAGAGGGAAGTCAAGAACTTAACAAGCCATAAGGCTTCCATCTCCACCAAGGAGAAAGGGAAGGCCCCTATGGCTAATAGTGCTCAAAAGAATCATGCATTTATTTATAAGAAATTTTCTAGAAATATTCATCATGATAGGAGTTGTAATGCTTATGATTCAAATGCAATGTTTGCTTCAAGTTCTTCCTATATGCATGGTAGAGATATGCCTAGGAGAAATGTCATTCATCATATGCCTAACAGAAATGTTACTCATGTTCCTAGGAAGATTAATGAACCTTCTACAATTTATCATGCTTGCAATGCTTCCTTTGCAATTTGTAGAAAAGATAGAAAGGTGATTGTTAGGAAATTAGGGGCAAAATGCAAGTGAGATAAAACTTGCATTTGGGTCCCTAAGGATATTGTCACTAACCTTGTAGGACCCAACAAGAGTTGGGTACCTAAGACCCAAGCCTAAATTTGCCTTGCAGGTTTATGCATCCGGGGGTACAAGCTGGATTATCGACAGCGGATGCACAAACCACATGACGGGGGAGAAGAAGATGTTCACCTCCTACGTCAAGAACAAGGATTCCCAAGATTCAATCATATTCGGTGATGGGAGCCAAGGCAAGGTGAAAGGGTTAGGAAAGATTGCTATTTCATCCGAGCACTCCATTTCTAATGTGTTCTTAGTTGAGTCGCTTGGATATAATTTGTTATCTGTAATTTAACTTTGTAATATGGGATATAATTGTTTATTCACAAATGTAGATGTGTCTGTCTTTAGAAGAAGTGATGGTTCATTAGCTTTTAAGGGTGTATTAGACGGCAAACTCTATTTAGTTGATTTTGCAAAAGAGGAGGCCGGTCTAGATGCATGCTTAATCGCTAAGACTAGCATGGGCTGGCTGTGCCATCGCCGTTTAGCTCATGTGGGGATGAAGAACCTTCACAAGATTCTAAAGGGAGAACACGTGATAGGTCTAACTAATGTAACTTTCGAAAAAGATAGACCTTGTGCAGCTTGTCAAGCAGGTAAACAGGTGGGAAGCTCTCATCATACCAAAAATGTGATGACCACATCAAGACCTTTGGAGATGCTTCATATGGACCTCTTCGGACCCGTCGCCTATCTAAGCATAGGAGGAAGTAAGTATGGTCTTGTTATAGTTGATGACTTTTCCCGCTTCACTTGGATATTCTTTTTGCAGGATAAATCTGAAACCCAAGGGACCCTCAAGCGCTTCCTAAGAAGAGCTCAAAATGAGTTTGAGCTTAAGGTGAAGAAGATAAGGAGCGACAACGGGTCCGAGTTCAAGAACCTTCAAGTGGACGAGTACCTTGAGGAGGAAGGGATCAAGCACGAGTTCTCCGCTCCCTACACACCACAGCAAAATGGTGTGGTAGAGAGGAAGAACAGGACGCTCATAGACATGGCGAGGACGATGCTTGGAGAGTTTCAAGACCCCCGAGCGGTTTTGGTCGGAAGCCGTGAACACGGCTTGCCACGCCATCAACCGGGTCTACCTTCACCGCCTCCTCAAGAAGACTTCGTATGAGCTTCTAACCGGTAACAAACCCAATGTGTCTTACTTTCGTGTATTTGGGAGCAAATGTTACATTCTAGTAAAGAGAGGTAGAAATTCTAAGTTTGCTCCCAAAGCTGTAGAAGGGTTTTTATTAGGTTATGACTCAAATACAAAGGCGTATAGAGTCTTCAACAAATCATCGGGTTTGGTTGAAGTCTCTAGCGACGTTGTATTTGATGAGACTAATGGCTCTCCAAGAGAGCAAGTTGTTGATCTTGATGATGTAGATGAAGAAGACGTTCCAACGGCCGCAATACGCACCATGGCGATTGGAGATGTGCGGCCACAGGAACAAAAGGAGCAAGATCAACCTTCTTCCTCAACAATGGTGCATCCCCCAACTCAAGACGATGAACAGGTTCGTCAAGAAGAGGCGTGTGATCAAGGGGGAGCACAAGATGATCATGTGATGGAGGAAGAAGCACAACCGGCACCTCCAACCCAAGTTCGAGCGACGATTCAAAGGAATCATCCCGTCGACCAAATATTGGGTGACATTAGCAAGGGAGTAACTATTCGTTTTAGATTAGTTAATTTTTGTGAGCATTACTCTTTTGTCTCTTCTATTGAGCCTTTCAGGGTAGAAGAGGCCTTGCTAGATCCGGACTGGGTGTTGGCCATGCAGGAAGAGCTCAACAACTTCAAGCGTAATGAAGTTTGGACACTGGTGCCGCGTCCCAAGCAAAATGTTGTGGGAACCAAGTGGGTGTTCCGCAACAAACAGGACGAGCACGGGGTGATGACGAGGAACAAGGCTCGACTTGTAGCAAAAGGTTATGCCCAAGTCGCAGGTTTGGACTTTGAGGAGACTTTTGCTCCTGTGGCTAGGCTAGAGTCTATTCGTATTTTGCTAGCATATGCCGCTCACCATTCTTTCAGGTTGTTCCAAATGGATGTGAAGAGCGCTTTCCTCAACGGGCCAATCAAGGAGGAGGTGCACGTGGAGCAACCCCCTGGCTTCGAGGATGAACGGTACCCCGACCACGTATGTAAGCTCTCTAAGGCGCTCTATGGACTTAAGCAAGCCCCAAGAGCATGGTATGAATGCCTTAGAGACTTTTTAATTGCTAATGCTTTCAAGGTTGGGAAAGTCGATCCGACTTTATTCACTAAGACTTGTGATGGTGACTTATTTGTGTGCCAAATTTATGTCGATGACATAATATTTGGTTCTACTAACCAAAAGTCTTGTGAAGAGTTTAGCAGGGTGATGACCCAAAAGTTTGAGATGTCGATGATGGGCGAGTTGAACTACTTCCTTGGGTTCCAAGTGAAGCAACTCAAGGACGGCACCTTCATCTCCCAAACGAAGTACACGCAAGACTTGCTAAAGCGGTTTGAGCTGAAGGACGCCAAGCCTGCAAAGACTCCGATGGGAACTGACGGACATGTCGACCTCAACAAAGGAGGTAAGTCCGTTGATTAAAAAGCATACCGGTCCATGATAGGTTCCTTGCTTTATTTATGTGCTAGTAGACCGGATATTATGCTTAGTGTATGCATGTGTGCTAGATTTCAATCCGATCCAAGGGAGTGTCACTTAGTGGCTGTGAAGCGAATTCTTAGATATTTAGTCGCTACGCCTTGCTTCGGGATCTGGTATCCAAAGGGGTCTACCTTTGACTTAATTGGATATTCAAACTCCGATTATGCTGGATGTAAGGTCGATAGGAAGAGTACATCAGGGACGTGCCAATTCTTAGGAAGGTCCCTGGTGTCATGGAGTTCTAAGAAACAAACCTCTGTTGCCCTATCCACTGCTGAGGCCGAGTATGTTGTCGCAGGACAGTGTTGCGCGCAACTACTTTGGATGAGGCAAACCCTCCGGGACTTTGGCTACAATCTGAGCAAAGTCCCACTCCTATGTGACAATGAGAGTGCTATCCGCATAGCGGACAATCCTGTTGAGCACAGCCGCACAAAGCACATTGACATCCGGCATCACTTTTTGAGAGACCACCAGCAAAAGGGAGATATCGAAGTGTTTTATATTAGCACCGAGAACCAACTAGCCGATATCTTTACCAAGCCTTTAGATGAGAAGACCTTTTGCAGGCTGCGTAGTGAGCTAAATGTCTTAGATTCGCCGAACTTGGATTGATTTATAGCATACATGTGTTTATGCCTTTGATCATGTTCCTTATGCATTTTGTTGTTTACTTGTGGTGCTCAAGTTGTACAAGCACTCCCCGGACCTCACAAGTCCATTTACAAGTGATGCACATATTTAGGGGGAGATGTGCTACAACTTGACCCTTTGAGACTAACCGTGTGTTTAAGTTTGCTTGATTTAGTCTCAAAGGAGGTTTGAAAGGGAAAAGGTGGACTTGGACCATGAAAGACTTCCACTGCACTCCGATGAGAGGATAACTTATTCCAAGTTCATCTCATGTACTCTTATTGCCTTTGTATTCTTATTTGAAGATTTTGGTGAGGCAATGGGGTTCAGGGGCTAAGATTGATCCCGTTTTGGTGCTTAATGCCAAAGGGGGAGAAAATAAGGCCAAAGCAATAAATGGATCAGCTACCACTTGAGAATTTTTGAAAACAGTAGAATAGAGCTTTTGTTTTGTCAAAATCCTCTTATTGTATCTCTTTGTCAAAAGTTGGTCTCTTGTGGGGAGAACGTTTGATTATGGGAAAAAGGGGGAGTTTTTGAATCTTTGATCAATTTCACTTGGAATACCTCTCTTTATGTCTCTACAAGTGAATTTGACTTAGAGATAGGAAATTGAGTTTGATTTGCAAAAACAAACCAAGTGGTGGCAAAGTATGATCCAAATATGCCCAAGTTGAATCAAAACAATTTGTGCTCTTATTTGCATTGATATTGCACTTGTTCTAGTTGCTTTGTGTTGTGTTGGCATAAATCACCAAAAAGGGGGAGATTGAAAGGGAAATGTGCTCTTGGGCCATTTCTAAGTATTTTGGTGATTTAGTGTCCAACACAAGTGCTTGAGTGTTAATCTATGCCAAGTGATGGACTAAGTGCAAATCAAGATTAAAGGTATGTTTCTAAGCTTAGTACATTGTTTTAAGAGCTAATGTATTGTATCTAAGTGCTGGAAACAGGAAAAATCACTTTGGAAAAGAGATAGCTTTCTTCAGCCAAAGACAGTTCAGTCTGGGAGCACCGGACTGTCCGGTGGTGCACCGGACAGTGTCCGGTGGGCCAGGCTGGCGACTGTCAACCGGCTGCTCTCGGGAGACGATCAACGACGTACGGCTATAAATCACCGGACTGTCCGGTGGTGCACCGGACTGTCCGGTGAGCCGTTCACAGGCGAAGTCGTCGCTCTCGGGAAGTGATTAACGGCGTACGGCTAAAAATCACCGGACTGTCCGGTGGTGCAACGGACTGTCCGGTGAGCCAACGGTCAGTCGGGCCAACGATCGGCCGAGGATTCCGCGCGTGACGCGTGGCCGAGCCAACGGTCACAATGGGGCACCGGACTGTCCGGTGTGCACCGGACTGTCCGGTGTGCACCGGACAGTGTCCGGTGCGCCAACGGCTCTACATCTGCAACGGTCGGCTTCGCCAAACAAGGAAAGAAATCCGCACCGGACAGTGTCCGGTGCACCACCGGACTGTCCGGTGCGTCAGTCGACTGAAGGCAAGAATTGCCTTCCTGGAATGCTCTCAACGGCTCCTAGCTGCCTTGGGGCTATAAAAGGGACCCCTAGGCGCATGGAGGAGTAGACCAAGCATTCTCTAAGCATTCCTAAGCACCAAGACTTCGATTCCGCGCATTTGATTCTTTGTGATAGCAACTAGAGCTCCATTTGAGTTGTGAACTTGTCGGGTTGTGTTGTGAGCTCTTGTTGCGACTTGTGTGCGTGTTGTCGCTCTGATTTTGTGTCTTGTGTGGTTGCTCATCCCTCTCTTACTCCGTGCTTCTTTGTGAACATCAAAGTGTAAGGG
Organism: Zea luxurians; assembly: GCA_029449295.1. Taxonomy (NCBI): domain Eukaryota; kingdom Viridiplantae; phylum Streptophyta; class Magnoliopsida; order Poales; family Poaceae; genus Zea; species Zea luxurians. The sequence goes on from JAOPSE010000016.1 coordinate 6,757,545, forward strand.
CGAGAGGCTCCAAGTTGTGGAGATTCCTCGCGAACGGGATATAGTAAACAAAGCGAAACACCATGGTATTCAAGTGGGTCTTTGAACCGCTTGAGAGGGGTTGATTGCAACCCTCGTCCGTTGGGACGCCACAACGTGGAGTAGGCAAGCGTAACAAGCGTTGGACTTGGCCGAACCACGGGATAAACCACTGTGCCATCTCTGTGTTGATCTCTTTGTGGTTATTGTGTTTTGCTAAGACTCCTCTCTAGCCACTTGGCACTATTGTGCTAACTCCTAATCAAATTTTGTGGCATTAAGTTTTCAAGTTTCCCACGATCACCTATTCACCCCCCCCCCCCCTCTAGGTGCTCTCAGGCATACCATATGATGGCTGGGTCAAGGGTGACCCGTTTATAGCCGATGTGTTTGACGTGGGTGGCACTGTATTAGACTCTCGCGATGGAAAGTTAGGAGCAGCTGATTTCTCGTATGCACGTAAATGCATTTTAATAGATTCATCTACATATTGCTTTAACTGATCTCCTCGTTGATCCATGAAAGTCGTAAGAGATAGATCTGGAGTACTTACAGCGGGACCCTGAAGTGGAGGTAGGAGAGATTCCATATTGATCTCCCCTTGACGGACGATCTTCTGGTGGCGATCTACCGTGAAGTGTGACAAGTACTTGCCCTCCGCCTCCTTGCGCCGTTCGGAGAGTTTATGCAGCAGTTCCGCCTCTTCCTTGTCGCGTTGTTCGTTCCATTGCCGCATCACCTCCTTCTCATCGCGCATTACGAGGTTTTCAAAGGGCCTTTGGTCATCAGCCGGGAGTGCCTCCATGGCCGGCTTGATGATGTTGGTAGTGGAGATCTTGGTGTGATCCTTAGAACCGGCCATTTATGGACCGATTTTTAGCAAATCTAGACACCTAGTCCCCAGCGGAGTCGCCAAAAAGTATGTTGACACCTTTTTGGAGGCGCCAAACACTCAACAAGAACCGGCGGCGGTGCTCTCTGGTCAGGCGCGGACGGTCCGTGGCACAGGGCCGGACGGTCCGCGACCTGGCGCGAGGCGGCGATGCTCTCTGGTCAGGCACGGACGGTCCGCGGCACAGGGTCGGACGGTCCGCGACCTGGTACAGGAGCTCGGGTTCCCTGCCTGACGGCCGGACGGTCTGCGCCCTGGGGCCGGACGGTCCGCGCGTGCGCAAGGGCGGCAGAGGATCGCCGGTGGCGCCTGGATCTCGCTCCCGGGAGGGACCCCGTCGGGGAGGAGAGATCCTAGGAGTTGTCTAGGCTCGGGCAGGCCGACCTAGACTCCTCTAATCGACGTAGAGTCGAGGAGAGGTGGAGAATTTGAGGATCGAGAGGCTAAACTAGGGCTAAACTAGAACTAGACTATAACTACTCCTAATGCATAAGGTAAAAACGAGTAATAGACTGGATTTGATCGATTGTTGGGGGGTTCAATCGGTCGTAACCCTTCATCTATATAAAGGAGAAGTCTGGATCTGTTTCCAACTGTTTCCCGAGTTAATCCCGCGGTTTTAGGTAACAAATCCCGCGAAAAACTAGGAACCCTAACTGACTCTGCGCGCGCGGACCGTCCGCGCCGCCACCGCGGACCGTCCGGCCTTAGGGCCGGACCGTCCGCGAGGCTCTTTTTAGCCTTCAACAGGCTTATTTTTAATATTGTCACACAAAGTAGAAATGAAGCCTGTCAATTTGGCCATTTCTTTTATAAAATTTGAAGCACTGCAATGGTCATGGAAAGATTTAGTGAATCTTTCGTTACACAGATGTAAAGTTTTTCACAATAGAAACAAAAAATATATATTATGTTGTTGCTAATTCTGGTGATTTTTACTCGCCAGGAGGTTGCAAAGATCAATATAGCATTGTTCAATCGCGAGTATATTTCTACTTAACATGGCATAGTAACTAGTTCTAAGACGGGCTCTAGTAATAGAGTGTGACTGAAATGTCAAGACAACGGAATTAGACCATTTGATTGCATATTTAGGCCTGTGCATGTTCCAGCGTCAGCGAGACACTAAGGTAGTGTTTGGTTGGGGAGCGAAGTAGAACGGAACCGTTCCGTCCCAGTTTTGGTGTTGTTTGGTTAGAAAGAAACTAGAACGGAGTGGCTCCAAAAGAAGAATATTCCCTCCAGATCCGGAACCATCCCGCTCCAAAAAATTGAGGGGACGGAGCGGCTCCGTTCTCAGCCTGCTCTCCTCACCGCTCTCCTCACCGCGCAGGTACACCTCTCTCTCTCTGATGGCCGCCGCCGTCACCTACCTCTGCTGCCGCGCGCGCCCGGCCTTCTTCCTGCTGCCGCGCGCCCGCTGCCGCACGCAGGCCGTCTTCCTGCCGCGCGCAGGCCGTCCTGCTACCGCCGCGCGCAGGCGTTCCTGCCGCCGCACGCAGGCGTTCCTGCTGCCGCGCGCGCAGGCCTTCCTGCTGCCGCCGAACGATCTGGCCGGAGCAGCCATGGCCATCTCTCTGCTGGTCCCGGCGCGCAGATCTGGCCGGAGCAGCCATGGCCGCCTCCCTCTGTGCAGCTCCCTCTACTGCTCCCTCTGCGCAGCTCCCTCTCCTTGTGTCTTTTTTTGGTTGATTGTAAACTAATTCACTTCTTGTTGATTGGAAACCAGATTGATTGCACAAAGAAGGAGAGCCAAGAACAACTGCAGCAAAGGTATACTTGTAAGATGAATTTGCCGCTCTATTGATTTGAATATACTGTCTTCATGTGTTGTGAATTGGTTATGTATTTTTTGTTGGCATATAGATGGATGAGGGCGATGATTTTCTAGTCTATGTAGCTGCTGCTCATGTGGTTCTTTCGATGATGGCAATTGTTATTAGAGCTCGAAAGAGAAAACGACACGGTCATGCACCCGTAGGACAAATTACTTATGCTCCAATTGATGAGAGGGATAGGAAGCGAGCTGAGTATCTCAATGATAAAATTTGGAAGAATGATGTTACTTGTGTCAATATGATTAGGCTTAATAGAGCATCGTTCTTTCGATTTTGTAAACTTTTTAGGGATCGAGGTTTATTACAAGACACTACACACATGTGTGTTGAGCAACAAGTTGCTATGTTTTTACACACAATTGGCCATAATGTTAGGAATAGAGTAGTTGCCACTAATTTTGGTAGGTCCGGGGAAACCGTTAGTCGGTACTTCAATAAAGTCCTTCATGCAATTGGAGAGCTACGCACCGACTTCATTAAGCCACCATCATCGACGACACCATCTAAAATTCAAGGGAACCCACGCTGGGATCCTTATTTTAAGGTAGTGTTTGGTTTGTTTGCCCAAATTATTTTGATTATAGGTAGACTGTTGAGACCTTACATATTGTTATTGTAATGCTAAAATAGGATTGTATTGGGGCCATCGACGGAACACATATTCGGGCGTCTGTTCCTAAGGAATTGGAACCTGCGTTTCGTGGTAGGAAGAGTTACACTACACAAAATGTAATGGCAGCCGTAGACTTTGATCTACGGTTCACATGTGTTATAGCTGGTTGGGAGGGAACAGCCCATGACGCTTCAATATTACGCGATGCTTTAGAACGCCCAAATGGTCTTCGTGTTCCTCAAGGTACAAAAAAATTTGAGTAGATCATTTGAGTAGCTCATTTGAGTATATAATAACTACTGTCCCCTTATATGATTTAGGCAAGTTCTACCTAGTTGATGCCGGATATGGAGCCAAGCCGGGTTTCCTGCCTCCATATCGTGGTACCATTTTGTTTGTATGACTCTATGTACCATTTTGTTTGTATTACTCTTGTATCATTTTGTTTGTATTACTCTTGTATCATTTTGTTTGTATGACTCTATGTTGCTGAAATTTAGTATGACTCTATGTTGCTGAAATTTAGTATCATTTTGTTTGTATGACTCTATGTTGCTGAAATTTAGTATTATTTTGTTTCATTTCAAGCTGGATATAATGGAAGGAGAGGTTAAAGGTGGAACTGTTTGGACAGTAAGTCAGAAAGCTTTTGTGCAAGAGTTTCTTGCTAACCTTGTTGCTGATGGTTCCAAAACATCAACTGGTTTCAAAAGAGTTCATCTCAGTGCTTGTGCTAAAGCTTTGAACAATCATTTTAAGATCAATAGAACTCCTGAACAAATTGGCAACCACTTGAAAACATTGAAAAAAAAGTACATTAGGATCAACCAACTTAGGAGCAAGAGTGGTGCTAACTGGGATGAAGAGAACTTTATCATCCGATATGACCATGAGATGTACACAAGTCATTTTAAGGTAATAAGTTTGTTGTACATTTTCTTTTGTTATTAATGCTCTGCACTAAAAAAATTTGTTTGTCCATTGGTAGGATGAGAATGGAAAGGAGATCAACAAGGGTGATGATGAGTACATAAACAAGCCTCTTCCATACTATGGAAATCTAGCTACCATCTTCGGTGATAGTGTTGCAACAGGTCAATTTGTGAAGACCTCAAGTGAACCTCTTGCTGTTGATGTTGAAGAGGATGAGATGAATGTTGGAACACCATCCAGTACTTCCATTGACAAAGAAGACACAGCGGGTTCAGGCAATAGGCCCTCCAAGAGAGCTAAGAAGGATGAAAATATAGTTGATCCTTTGGTTCACGCCTTTGAACTTGGTACTCAAACCATAGCTGGTGCTATACGAGATGCAGCATCCAAGAGAGCGTTGCCACCAGGTTTGTTTGAAGCTGTGGATAGTCTTCCTGGTTTTGAGCTTGAGCACAAGGCTAAGTACTATTCTTATTTGCTGAACAATCCTAATGTTGCACAAGGGTTTGTGGAGGTGCCGTTGTTGTACAAGCTTAGTATGCTTACTGAGTTCATTAATGGTAATATGTAGGCTTGCTAGGAATACTTCATTTTGGGTGACATAAACTAGTATGTCATGCTTCTATGTATCCATAAACAAGGCACTTTGGGAATACTTCATTTTGGGTGATATGAACTTGTATGTCATGCTTCTATTTATTCATGAACATGGCACTTTGGATTATATGAGTGTTGTGATGACTTGTGGTTTATATGTTATCATGTCAAATATATGCATGTTGTGATGAACTTGTATGTCATGCTAATGTCTACTTCAGTGACTCTTCAACCAAACAAAGGATGGAGCCGTTCTGTTCCAGTTCACTCTGCAACCAAACAAAAAACAGAGCCGCTCCGTTCCAGTTTACCAAACACAGAACAGAGCGGCTCCGTTCCTAGAATCAGGGATGGAACGGCTCCGTTCTACTTGGCTCCTCAACCAAACACTACCTAAGGAATTTCCACAAACATATTTGCGCGAACGCATATCCAGACCTCCAGTACAGATGCTGTTTACCTGCCGGTTAGGATCCTTAGACCGCTCAGCCGAAAGGAAGGCGATCGCCATGAAGTAGTCGTCCCAGGAAATATACCTGCACAAACAAGCGCCACGAATCTGCACAGGAGACTCAAGACGAGCGGACTGGCATAAGGATCGCTAACGAGGGCGGGAGAACATTGACGAACCCTTCCCTCTTGACAGGATCGAAGGGAGACTGAGCCAGCGGGCGCTCGGAGGCAGATCCGTTAGCGGCGGCGGGGAGGTTCTGGGGTCTGACGGAGGATGTTCTGCGGGAAGACAAGAGGCGCAGTGCAGCGGCGGCAACAACGGCGCCGGTCGCAGCTGAGAGAGAAGCTATGGCTAGATCCCTCGTTGAGGCCATCGCGCTTGATCGGCGGGAAATGGGCGCACCGGCCACCGGAGGTGTAGTACGGTGCGGCGGCAACGCTAACTGAGCCCCGGGATGCAAGGATGCTAGGTTGGGATTGGGGAACGGGAGAACTGGAGAGTGGAGACCACGAACGCGGGAAAATCTGGGGCTTCCTTTGCTGTTCCCGCGCGTGAGAAGGCAGCGACGTGACGCGTCGTAGCCTCGACGAAGGTCCATTCTTGGTTTGGGCCTCTTGGACTGCAGTCTGCAGATCCATAGTCCGTACATACCTTTTTCTCACCAGCCCAAACAAAATTATCGCTATGGTTTCTCCTCCACAAAGAACTCGACTATTTTCTTGAAAAACTATGTAATGATCTTGTGTGATCCACCTATACTTCAAATTTTGCATGGAAAAAACATTCTCCACAATGTTTTTACATCTTGGGTTCTTAGCATATCGAGGTGTAGACATTGTTAGAATAGCGTTGGTGTTGATCTAGACGCTAATCACTAACAAGGTGTACCGGTGGCGGTGCTCTATACGATGGCACGAACAATTTGTGACCTAGGACCGAACGATCCGTGACCCTGTGGTACGAGCAGGTCTTTCGTGCGTCGAGCCGGTGTGCAGGGGCAGTGGCGTTCGCCAACAGCACCTAAATCTCGCCTCCCAGGAGGAACCCGTCGAGGAGGTGAGATCTTAAGGTTTGTCTCGGGTCGGCACGCCACCAAAAATGTCTCCAGATGACGTAGTGTCGAATAAATGTGAAGATAGAGATGAAGAAGGCTACATTACTACTACTCCTAGGGCAAAAGATAAAGTAATAGACGATAGATTTATTTGGCTCGATTATTGGTGCCGTCGGCACCCCTTCATATATATAGGGGGTCTGGACCTATTCCTAAACGTCCCTCGGTAGAATCCACAGGTTTAGGTCAATAAACACACATGAAAAGAGGGATAAACCACCTGCTCTGATCTAATCACGGAGTGTCTGCACCTAGGGGTGAACCGTCCATGGTCTAGACTGTCTGAACTCGCCATATGGCACATATGGTGCTCAAAAAATAGACAAGTCATATATGTAACAAACTTGCAACCACCAATATCGCTTTAACTAAGTTAGACGATATTAGCTCAGGTTGTTATGGTTGTTACTATGGCTATGCATATCGATTGGTATGCGTATGTAAGCTGTTAAGCATGTTTTGTCGCTCTATATAAACACGATGGCAGCGCACGGAACAGGTTTGAATGTTTTCACCAAATGTTTTGCTTTTCTTTGGTCATTTACATATTATCAAAGCCAGAGATCACGAGTTCGAATCCTAATTAGCGCATTCAAATAAAATAAGTGTTGTTCATTCCTATTTCTTGTTTGAGGCTTGACGAGAGTGTTGAAATATAATATAAAGTGAATCACACACTCATTCGTATCAGATTAAGCTTTTGGGTTAAATTAGTTGGTGCATATAACTTAATATGATATCGCTTGCCTAAGCTAGACGAGATTAACTTCGGTTGTTACATTTGTTGCTATGGCTAAGCATATCGGTTGGTATGTTGTACCTAAAACTTATCCATTAGCTTTTGCTAAGGAATAGTCCCCATGTACCTTGATGTGGAGTCCATGTCGTGGGTCGTGCTGGTCCTCGTGGACCCACTACATCCTTTAGTTATGAGACAAGATTAGACTTAGCTGTCCTAAGTCTCCAAGCCTTCTAGGCCAGCCCTAGAGGACACAGGTCTCGACGACCCACAGAGTATGAGGTTAGGAACTTTAGGGACCCTAGAGTCAATGGAGGACACCAAACAACTAAGTGCTTCGAGTACTTGGGGGTAGACTATCCCGAGCGCATCTTATTACTCTAGAACATGAGAGGTCACACGAGGGCTTATATCCCCATGCGCTCTGTGGTGCATGGAGCCCCTAATGTTTATATAGATAAGCGCCATAGGACATAGGGGTCCTAGAGGCTTATACTGATAAGTGCCCTAGAGAGCAAGGCCATGCAGGTTATCTTGTGGGTTCCCCTAGGCACGGGACTCTAGGGGGCACCTCTAGGATGCTGCTCCGCAGCACAAGGTGTCTTAAGAACTTGGATATTTTACCTCTAGGGGCCCGAGACACTTTAGATCCTGGTCTTTGCACCATGTATCAAACTTAGAAGGCTATCGAGCCATAGAAGGTCTGGTCGACTTATTCAGATGGCTCCGTGTAGGGTTAGGGTCCAAGCTCAAAAGCATAGCTCACAACCCTAGCCACTAGAAACATAGAACATAGAATAAACATGACGACAATGGCATTCTCTTCACCATGTAGAAATTATATTGGATCTCATGAGAGTATACGACGAAAGAGAGTACATAAACATTAGTTTACGTGTCAATCCTTTCCTGTTTTTAAACACGATGTGAAGAAGGTTGCATTGTTGCACCTACATTAGTTCACGTGTCGATCCTTTTCTGTTTTTATACACGATGTGAAAAGAAGGTTGCATTGTTGCACCTACGATCAAGATACGAGCATGGCATCCGATTCGGTCTTCTGACCGAGTGAGCCGGATGACATGAGTCCAACATGAACTACAACGGTGGTATCACTGGTATGACATGTAAACCAAATCAGTTACTAAAACGAGACAGAATAATGTACGCCACCAATGTAGAACTAAAATAAACTAAGAAGCCACATATGTGTTCGTTACAGACATCTCTAGCCCGAAAGCTTAAGGCCATGTTCCAATCTCGCGAGATAAACTTTAGCAGCTTTTTTTAGCTACTTTTAGCCATTTGTAATCTAAACAGGAGAGCTAATGGTGATAATTGAAGCTAAACTTTAGCATTTCAATTCATATAGCTAAAGTTTAGCAGGAAGCTAAAGTTTATCCCGTGAGATTGAAACGGGGCCTAAGTGTAGCCATCGTTACGAGAAATTCATGCACATGAGGATATTAAGAGGGGACAAATACGCAGCATATGTTCTGGTAAAACATTGTTCTGCTCCTAAAGTACAATATCAAAGCTTGGGTAACAACTAGGTGCTGTCCCGTCCACAGCTTTCCACCACACCAAAGAGGAACCCAGCACAGCATCCAAGGTTAGCGAACGACGAGCTGAGCACCTTGGATTTTGGTCAGGGAGAAGTCACCTTGTTGCGGAGACGGCTTGAGCGTCTCAGTGGAGTTGGCGTCGCATCGGTCTTCTCGCGGTTTATAGACTTCTCCTGCTGTGGAAAATCATGCAGTAAGTGGACAGCTCACTGCTAACCAAATTGAGAATCAAAATCTCAATTCCTCTGCCTTGTCAAAAATTGATAATACATAATTTTCTAAACGTGAAGTGTTGAACCAAGATCATTAAAGTAAGAGCAACAATAATGCTATTTATTACTTAAAAATTCATCACAGCGACGATATATAAAGAACAGGGCCTGCAACTTCTTCTACAAACTGAAACTGTTATTTACGAACCACTTACCAGTGCAAACTGATTAGTCACTATCAGTCCATACGAGTTTGAGAATAGGTCATTAGTACAGACTACAGAGTTCAGAATTTTGGCCGATTTTCAGGTCTGCTGGTGATCTCTGGTAAATATACATACCAGCAATTTCGGTTCCATCTCATTCTTTTTTAAAATTTTATCAGAAATTTCATAAATATTTGAAAACTCCCACCAAAATTTCGTTGATTTTGGTCCTACTGGCCCCCTCTGTATCTGTCTCAACCAGTAGGGTTTAGTAGCGTAGCCCCCACAGACCCACACCATAATTTTGTATATGGAGGAAAAAGGAAGTGGCTTGAATAAATTTATCTCATAAAAATAGCACACCACCTAATTCATCTAAAATCAATACAGCCACCAAATTTTCTATGAACCTCAAGTTAATTAGAGTGCACAAGCATTGAAATCTGGTTAATTTCTTCTGGATAAACATTTCTCATTTCTCGGTTCTCATACTATGCAACCACGCATGCTTCCACAACCTAAGTAGTACTAAATGAACTACAGAGATGAAACTAGTAAGGATTGGGTTTACCTCTTTTTTGGCTCTTCCGACACTAGGGCTTTGGATGATGCTTGAATGTGTCTGCATCTTTTCAACATCCTCATCCTTTTTCAAAGGTTTCAACAATTTCTGATCTGTAGCATCTCCAGCATTCTGATTCAATTTCTTGGTAGATCTTTCTCTTGAGGTATTTGCAAGCACGAACTCTCCAAGTAGTTGAACCACTGGTGGCTTGGAGCTGTCAACGTCACTATGGTTCAGAAATATACCATTTGAAGCCTTAATGTTCTCAGAATCCCCACGTTTAAGTTTCTGATCATGGATCCCACGACCAATCACAGGAATCTTGACGGTGACCAGTGGGTCTGTCATGGGCAATGACTCTTGTGCAGGATCCTCAATACTGACCAATGGGTCCAGCTTGGGCAATGTCAACTCCACAGGAACCTCCAAACTACCAGCCAGGCCTTGGTTAGGAATTGCCAATTGTATAGGTTGCTCCGAAGAGTGAACAGGTAGCTGTGCATCTCGAACTGAAGAAGTCACTGACAGCTGCGCAACTTGATGTTGAACTAACAATGGTTGTTCAGCAAGTGAGTCATAGGTTATGATGCAGTTGCAGCACTCTCTTGATCTTTGATAGTACCTATATAATGCAGCCACCAAACCTGCAAAAGACAAGCATGCCAATATCTGCAGCAAGTGAGGTTCCATTGCAGACCACAGAAATTTTACAGTAGAGCATATTGTTTTAGCAGCTTCTGCTGTATTCTCATACTGCCATAGATCCAACTCCTCACTTTCCAAACCCGTTCTGTCTTTCAGCTTGTAACTTGCTGATTTTATTGCCCTCTCCATGGAGACTAACTGCAGTTCAGATTGATTTGAGTAATCATCCCATTCCTCTAGATGGAATGATTCCGAACTGCCCTCCAAGTTATCAGTGTGAGTAGAAGTGGAACCAATGGAATCCAGTGGGGCGTTTCCACCCAGGCAATCAACTTCGCTGCTTTGCTTGTCATTCTGAAAGGAGATTGTCATTTCTGTATCGAGTTTGTCCATTCCAGAATCTCCCTTCAAATTAGGCACATTCTCACCTCTTTCACCCCCAATTTGGCATGTAAATTCTCCTGAAGAAACATTGAGGCAGATATCAGCTAGCCCCACCATAGCAACTGCCACCAGATTTCTAGGAGCTCTGTTGCCATACAGATGATCCACACTTTTAGAGTCCTCGTGCACAAGTTGATTTGTATTTTCTTCCAGCACATCCTCTGGACCCATCATATGAACTGGCCCTAACAATCTCAGTGAGTCTAATTCATGATCATAGGCATCGTACATGCCCCCAATACCTCTATCCAAACCAAGTGCGTCTTCTGAATAAGTAGGAAAGCCAGAGGGTTTGGCGCAATACATGTAGCAGAACGAGCAGGACACACAGACGAGCAACAGAAGCAGCCGCCTGGCCCACCGGCCTCGACGAGCTGGGACTACCTCCTCTTCCTCCTCGCTGTCATCAAGCTCGGCCTCGGAGTCGCTCCCTGGCGGCGACGAGATAAGGGAGTCTGCCGCCGCGTCCGAGGCCAAGGACGAGCCACCGTCCTCCTCCGAGGCCGCAGTGCTGGATGTGGTGCTGGAGCAGTCGTCGTACATCACCTCTGCCGCACGCGACACCCGGAGGAGGATCTCGCGCCGCCGTTCGGGGTCGTAGCGCAGGAACGCCGGCCGCGGCGTGGTGTAGTTCGTCTTCGGGTCGTACGGCCCCGCGCCGCGGCTCGCGGGCGTCGGGGGGCTCAACGCGAGCTTTGGCTGCTGCACTGGTGCCGACGCGGCGCCCTCCATGCCCCCGACGCCGCTGTCGTTCCTCTCCCCGAGCACCTTCTTCCTCTTCGGCGACACGTCGGCCCCCGTGGCGGCTCCAAGTATCGTCGCCTTGGGGTTGGGGCTCCTTCGCGGGGAACCTGCAAATGAAGAAAGGTAAGGGATCGGAATGGAGCACAGATGACATAACTGAAGCGAGGGCTCGCAATGGAACCTTGGAGAAAAGCTCGCCCTCGCTTGGGAAACTCCATGGCGAATGCGTGGTCTGTGGTGAGTGGATTCGATTTGATGTGGCGATTTGGGGATTTGTGGAAGGTGGAGAGCCGGAGATGGAGAGACTGGGAACGGGGCGGAATGAAGTGTTCCAAACTCGAACCGTTCAGTACTTCAGTATCCGACCGTTGCGGTGGCGGCGTGGACGGGGCGGGTTATTTTTCTGACGCAACATGTAAATATTTTTGAGGTTTGAACCGTAATCTCTTCTCTCCTCTTCTCCACTGAAGTACCGCCGTCGTGCATCAGTTTTTAGCGTCACCATCGTGCGCGCATACATAAACCGAACTTTTAGTTCCACTATTTTATTCTATTTTAATATATGAATTATAAAATATAGAAACTAAAACTCTATTCTAATTTTTATATTTGATTATTTATAAACTAAAATAAAATAAAATAAAGAGACTAAAAATTAGTTCTTAGAAAACAAACACCCCTAAATTTGTTCCTCTTTCATGTGTCTAATAACCAAAGTGTGAACCACGGATAAACTATCATGCATGTAATCGAATAAGACAACAAAAATAATATATGACAGCTAACCACATACATTTTTTGATTATGTATATGTGCAACCCAAAAATCCAACTCTGCTGGATAACCCTTGCAAAATCGTCGTTGTGCGAGCAGAGTTTGGCGTTGTACGAGGGCTTCCGCCGCCGCGGAGCCAACGGGAACTGGTGTGTGCCGCTTTTTCATAGATGGGTCACGTGTCTGGCTTTCGGACTGGGTCCGGTGGCAACATCCCAGTGTGGTGGACTGGTGGTAACATGAAGGGATCGTGGTCAGTGACGATGGATCGGTGCGTGACAGCGGACAGCATGGGCCACCTCCGTGACACGCTGCATGAGATGGCCCAAGCCAGGACGTCCGCCTTTAAGTGGCCCAAACCATCTACCTCTACAAATGAAAAGAACGTGGTACGAGACTCTCTAGAAAAAATCTACCGCTTTAGAATTTGTTCGGTTCTACCATAATCTATATAGATTGAAGGAAATTAGGGGGTTTCAATCTCTAGTAAGTCAAAATCTCTCTCAATCCGTATTAATCCCCTCCAATCCATATGAATTAAAAATAACCGAACAAGCTTTTAAGAGGTCTGTTAGAGAAATGATTAAAATTCACCCCCACTAATTATTTAGATGTTTATTAAAACTTTTTTTAAGACTATAAGTAGTTGTCCCTTTGACTAAAGATGAAAACGGTCGGAAACGGTATTTATTCAGTAATCAGTTTTTTGGTCGTTTTTCTTTGATTGCGAATAAATAAGATATATAATGCACTATACAAATTTGCATTCTTGTTTATAACATTGAGCCTGTAAAGATTCATAAAAGTTAATCCTCAAATTCATCATATATTTTCTTAAATGATAGATATAAAATTTGGTATGGATTCGAAAACAAATTCGGTAATTTTTTCATTTTTTTTGTTGTAGGGAGTAAATAATACATAAAACAATTTATATAATATTTTATTCTTATTTGTAATAATGTGTTTGAGAACATAACACAAGATCACCATCAAATTCTATACATATGTATTTTAAAATATTAAATTTGTTCTAACAGTTCAGATTACCACTTTTATCCCTATCTTTGACCCGGTCTCGATCACAAGTTATTTACATGAGCTACAATAACACTAGACTCACCACGTGTCAACTTTTTTTCTCTAATTCGCTCACTCTCTCACCCGATGCCACACATTTTATTACATGAGTGTTAGTAAGAATTCTGATACGTTTTATTACTAAGAGCAATTGCAATTGATGAGTTGGAGAGAGAAAAATAGTCCTATGGTCTCGTTCGGTTCCTTCGGATTGACTTGCTGGATTGATTCCTAGTAAAAAACGGTCTACTAATATGTATAATTTTAATGAGTTGAAATAATTTATAGGTCAAATCTTATAGTAATTGAACGAACCTTAAAAACTAGTTTGGATTTAAAGAGCAAGGGATTTCCACCCTATAGATTCCCTTCAAATCCCTTGCCACCAAATTAGCCCTAAGTAATTCACTATTCCATCTGAGACATGACTCACGATTCGTATACAAAAGTTATGGCAACACATGTTTAACCATGTTATAGATTTCTATTTCCAAATATATTAGTATAAACTAGTGTATGGCGCGCGTCCATGTGTGTAGGGCTAGAAACGAGCCGAGTGGCTCGACGGTTGCGCGAGCCTAGCCTAGCTCGACTCAGTGGAGTGGCGAGCTGTGGAAATGGGCTTTGCTCGGACCAGGGTTACAAGCCACCTGCTGACACACCGACACTACACGTCGAGCATGCCGCCCTGCACCGCCGAGCCCCTGACCGACACCTTTGGCCTCTGGCCCTCCACAGTCACGAGAGCTTGCGTCCAGCCTTCTCCAGTAGTGGAGCTCGCGTCCGGCCAAAGTAACTTAGTTGGCGTCGTCAACATGCGTGAAAGGAAAATAGAGTCAAACCTTTTTCCTAAATGATTTTGGTGGTTGAATTGCCCAACACATAATATTGGACTAACTAGTTTGCTCTAGATTATGAGTTTTATAGGTGTCAAAGGTTCAACATAAACCAATAAAAAGTCCAAGAAAGGGTTCAAATAAAAAGAGCAAAAGACAACCGAAGGCTGCTCTGATCTGGAGCACCAGACTGTCCGGTGTGTCACCGGACAGTGTCCGGTGCACCAGGGTGGATCAACTCCAACTTGCTAGCTTCGGGTTTTCGGGGAGCCGCTCCGCTATAATTCACCAGACTGTCTGGTGTGCCAGCGGAGCAATGGCTAACTGCGCCAACGGTCATCTCCAAAAGTCTATAGTGAACAGTGCAACTGCGCGCGCAGAAGTCAGAGCAGGCACCAGAAGGCACACCGGACAGTGAACAGTGACTGTCTGGTGCACCACCGGACTGTCCGATGGCCCTACATGTCAGAGCTCCAACGGTCGAACCCTGACGGTTGGGTGACGTGGCTGGCGCACCGAACAGCGTCCGGTGGCGCACCGGACTGTCCGGTGTGCCATATGACAGCAGCCCCTCCCAACGGCCACTTTGGTGGTTGGGGCTATAAATACCCCCAACCACCACACTTCAAGGCATCCAAATTTTCAGCCAACACATTCAATACAAGAGCTAGTGCATTCAATACAAGACACAATTAGAGTGAATCAAAATCTCTCCAAGTCCCAATTCCACTCAAAACAATAGTGACTAGAAGAGAGAGTTTTGACGTGTTCTTTTGAGCTCTTGCACTTGAATCGCTTTTCTTCTTCCCCATTCTTGTTCTCAACACCTTTGTAATCAAAACAAGAGACACCAATTGTGTGGTGGTCCTTGAGGGGACTTAGTGTCCCATTTGATTGAGGAGAAAAGCTCACTCGGTCTAAGTGACCATTTGAGAGAGGGAAAGGGTTGAAAAAGACCCAGTCTTTGTGACCACCTCAACGGGGACTAGGCCTTCGAGGGTCGAACCACGATAAAACAAATCACTGTGTCATCTGCTCTATTTCTTTGATTGATTTGTTTTCGCCCTCTCTTTCGGACTCTGTTTTATTTCTAACGCTAACCCCAGCTTGTAGTTGTGCTTAAAGTTTATAATTTTTAGATTCCGCCTATTCACCCCCCTCTAGGCGACTTTCAATTGGTATCAAAGCCTGGTACTTCATTAGAGCTTAACCGCTCGAAGTTATGTCGGGAGATCACGCCAAGAAGGAGGTGGTGATCGGCGAGAAGCCCGCCACAAGCCACGAGAAGGCTCCATCGGGAGAGTCTGGCAACAAGGGGATAGGATCCCCTTCACACACCAAGTCGCATCGGAGCGGCGACAAGAAAAAGAAGATTAAGAAGGTGGTCTACTACGAGACCGACTCTTCGTCGCCATCTACATCTGGCTCCGACGCACCATCCATCACTTCTAAGCGCCATGAGCACAAGAAATTTAGTAAGATCCCCTACGCTATCCTCGCATTACAAAACACACTCCTTTACTTTCCGTCCCACTAGGCAAACCACCCATTTTTGAGGGTGAAGATTATAACATGTGGAGTGATAAAATGAGGCATCACCTAACCACACTCCACGCTAGTATTTGGGACGTTGTTGAGTTTGGAGTGCAGGTACCATTGCCGGGGATGAAGATTATGATTCGGACGAGGTTGCCCAAATCCGACACTTCAACTCCCAAGCCACTACTATACTCCTCGCCTCTCTAAGTCGAGAGGAGTATAATAAAGTGCAAGGGTTGAAGAGCGCCAAAGAGATTTGGGACATGCTCAAGACCGCGGACGAAGGAGATGAGGTGACAAAGATCACCAAGTAGGAGATGATCGAGGGGGAGCTCGGTCGGTTTATGCTCAACCAAGGGGAGGAGCCACAAGCCATGTACAACCGGCTCAAGACCTTGGTAAATCAAGTGCGCGACCTTGGGAGTACAAAATGGGATGACCATGAAATGGTCAAGGTTATTCTTAGATCACTTGATTTTCTTAACCCTACTCAAGTTCAATTAATTCATGGTGATCCTAGATATAAACTAATGTCTCCCGAGGAAGTGATAAGAAAATTTGTGAGCTTTGAATTGATGATCAAAGGCTCCAAGAAAATCATCGAGCAAGGCGCCACCTCAACACCCAAGGTGCAACCCATCGCATTCAAGGCGACGGAAGAAGAAAAGAAAGACTCTACACCAAGTAGGGTCCCCATCGACGCCTCCAAGCTCGACAACGAGTAAATGGCACTCATCATCAAGAGCTTCCGCCAAATCCTCAAGCAAAGGAGGGGGAGAGACTACAAGCCCCGCTCCAAGAAAGTTTGCTACAAGTGTGGTAAGCCCGATCACTTTATAGCAAAATGTCCTATTTCTAGTGACAGGGGCGATGACAAAAGGGGGAAGAAGAAGGAGAAGAAGAAATACTACAAGAAGAAGGGCGGCGATGCCCATGTTTGCCGGGAGTGGGACTCCGACGAGAGCTTCACCGACTCCTCCGACGAGGATGCCACAAACATCGCCGTCAACAAGGGTCTCCTCTTCCCCAATGTCGGCCACAAGTGCCTCATGGCAAAGGTGAAAGGGAAATGTGCCCTTGGGCCATTTCTAAGTGTTTTGGTGATTTAATGTCAAACACATGTGCCTAAGTGTTAAATGGTGGACAAAATACAAATCAAGTGTAAAGATATGTTTCTCAGACTTAGTACATTGTTTTAGAGACTAATGTATTGTGTCTAAGTGCTGGAAACAGGAAAAGAACAATTGGAAATGTCTTGGCTCGAGCAGCCAAGACTCTGCTCAGTCTAGAAGCACCGGACTGTCCGGTGGTGCACCGGACAGTGTCCGGTGGTGCACCGGACAGTGTCCGGTGCGCCAGGCTGGCTCAAGCGAACTGGCCGCTCTCGAGAATTCACCGGCGACGTACGACTATAATTTACCAGACTGTCCGGTGTGCACCGGACTGTCCGGTGAGCCAACGGTCGGCCGGGCCAACGGTCGGCCGGGCCAACGGTCGGCCGCGCGATCCGCGCGGGACACGTGGCCGAGCCAACGGCTAGAAGAGGGCACCGGACTGTCCGGTGTGCACCGGACATGTCCGGTGCGCCAACGGCTCTCAGGCTGCCAACGGTCGACTGCGCCATTTTTGGAAGGAAATCGGGCACCGGACAGCGTCCGGTGCGCCAGTCGACAGAAGGCAAGATCAGCCTTCCTAGAATGCTCTCAACGGCTCCTAGCTGCCTTGGGGCTATAAAAGGGACCCCTAGGCGCATGGAGGAGTACACCAAGCACACTTAAAACATTCCTAAGCACCAAGACATCGATTTCGCGCATTTGTTTCTTTGTGATAGCATATAGAGCTCTAGTGGAGTTG
Source organism: Zea luxurians (assembly GCA_029449295.1). Taxonomy (NCBI): domain Eukaryota; kingdom Viridiplantae; phylum Streptophyta; class Magnoliopsida; order Poales; family Poaceae; genus Zea; species Zea luxurians. Next base: position 6,775,207 of record JAOPSE010000016.1, read on the forward strand.
TGAACTCTTTGAGTTGTGTTGCGAGCTCTTGTTGCGACTTGTGTGCGTGTTGACACTCTGATTCTTGTGTCTTGTGTGCGTTGCTAATCCCTCCCTTGCTCCGTGCTTCTTTGTGAATTTCAAGTGTAAGGGCGAGAGGCTCCAAGTTGTGGAGATTCCTCACAAACGGGATTAAGAAAAGCAAGCAAAACACCGTGGTATTCAAGTGGGTCTTTGGACCGCTTGAGAGGGGTTGATTGCAACCCTCGTCCGTTGGGACGCCACAACGTGGAGTAGGCAAGCGTTGGTCTTGACCGAACCACGGGATAACCACCGTGCCATCTCTGTGATTGATCTCTTGTTGGTTATTGTGTTTTGTCGAGACTCCTCTCCAGCCACTTGGCAATTATTGTGTTAACCTTAACCAAGTTTTGTGGCTTGAAGTTTTAAGTGTTACAGGATCACCTATTCACCCCCCCGCTCTAGGTGCTCTCAATTGGTATCAGAGCCGTTCTCTTCACGAAGGGACTAATCGCCCGAAGAGATGGATCCTAAGGGGAAGGGAGTTGTGATCAGCGACAAGGAGAAGGAGACTTTCATCAACGAGCCTAAGGATGACAAGCCTACCGACTCGGGCTCGGGCCATAGACGCAAAGATGGGAAGAAGAAGAAGACGAGACGCATCATGGAGATCGTCTACTACGACGACAGCGATGAGTCTACTTCTTCCCAAAAGGACGACGACCACAACGACTACGAGAGAAGGAAACCGGTTAATTCGAACTTTTCTTTTGACTACTCTCGTATTCCATAAAGTACAAATACTCATTTGCTCTCCATTCCACTTGGCAAACCTCCTCACTTTGATGGAGAGGACTACAGGTTTTGGAGCCACAAAATGCGTAGTCACCTGTTTTCTCTCCATCCAAGCATATGGGAGATTGTGGAAAGTGGAATGAAGTTTGATAGCTCGGATAGTCCTAATTTTATTAATGAACAGATTCATAGAAATGCACAAGCTACTACTGTGTTGTTAGCCTCTCTGTGCAGGGACGAATATCATAAGGTGAGCGGCTTGGACAATGCCAAGCAAATCTGGGACACCCTCAAGATTTCTCATGAGGGGAATGACGTCACCTTGCTCACCAAGATGGAGTTGGTGGAGGGCGAGCTTGGACGATTCGCGATGATAAGGGGCGAGGAGCCAACTCAAACATACAACCGGCTCAAGACCCTTATCAACAAAATAAGGAGCTACGGAAGCACGCGATGGATGGATCACGACGTCGTCCGACTGATGCTAAGGTCCTTTACCGTTCTTGATCCTCATTTGGTGAATAATATTCGTGAGAATCCCAGGTACACCAAAATGTCGCCCGAAGAAGTCCTTGGAAAATTCGTAAGCGGGCGAATGATGATCAAGGAGGCAAGGTACGTGGACGACGCGTTGAACGGTCCAATCAATGAGCCTCAACCCCTTGCTCTAAAGGCAACAAGAAGCAAGGAGGCGTTACCTAGCAAGGTGGCGCAAGTTGAGGCGGCGGGACTCAATGATGAAGAGATGGCCCTCATCATCAAGAGATTCAAGACGGCGCTAAAGGGTCGCAAGGGGCAGCCAAGCAAGACCAAGACCAAGGGGAAGCGATCATGCTTCAAATGTGGTAAGGTTGGTCATTTTATTGCTAACTGTCCCGACAATGATAGTGATCAAGATCAAGGGAACAAAAGGGAGAAGAAGAAGAACTATAAGAAGGCAAAGGGCGAGGCACATCTTGGCAAGGAGTGGGATTCAGATTACTCCTCGTCCGACTCCGACAATGAAGGACTCGCCGCCACTGCCTTTAACAAGTCATCCCTCTTCCCCAACGAGCGTCACACATGCCTTATGGCAAGGGAGAAGAAGGTATGTACTCGAAACTCTACTTATGCTTCTTCAAGTGAGGACGAATCTAGTGATGAGGATGAAATAGATTATTCATGTTTATTTAAAGGCCTAGATAGAACCAAGGTAGATAAAATTAATGAATTAATTGATGCCTTGAATGATAAGAATAGGCTTTTAGAAAAACAAGAGGACTTGTTGTATGAAGAACATGACAAATTTGTAGAAGCACAAAAATCTCATGCACTAGAAGTTAAAAGAAATGAAATGCTTTCTTGTGAATTATCTTCTTGCCATGAGACAATTTCTAACTTAAGGAGCATTAATGATGATTTGAATGCTAAGTTAGAAATAGCTAGTAAATCAACATCTTGTGTAGAAATTGTTGCAACTTGTAATAGGTGTAAAGATTTTGACATTGATGCTTGTAATGAACACCTAGTTTCAATTTCCAAACTTAATGATGAATTGGCTAGTCTTAATGCTCAACTTAAGACTAGCAAGAGCGATTTTGATAAACTAAAATTTGCTAAGGATGCCTACACGGTTGGTAGACACCCCTCAATTAAGGATGGGCTTGGCTTCAAGAGAGAGGCCAAGAACTTAACAAGCCATAAGGCCCCCATTCCCACCAAGGAGAAAGGGAAGGCCCCTATGGCTAGTAGTGCTATAAAGAACCATGCTTTTATGTATCATGATAGGAGACATGCTAGAAATGCAATTAGAAGCTATGATGATTCTTATGCTATGTCTGCTTCTAGTTCTTCCTATAAGCATGATAGAGATATGTCTAGGAGAAATGTTGTTCATATGCCTAGGAGAAATGTTGGTAATGTTCCTAGGAAAGTTAATGGACCTTCTACAATATATCATGCTTTAAATGCTTCCTTTGCTATTTGTAGAAAGGATAGGAAGATAGTTGCTAGAAAATTAGGGGCAAAATGCAAGGGAGACAAAACTTGCATTTGGGTCCCTAAGGATATATGTGCTAACCTTGTAGGACCCAACAAGAGTTGGGTACCTAAGACCCAAGCCTAAATTTGCCTTGCAGGTTTATGCATCCGGGGGCTCAAGCTGGATTATTGACAGCGGATGCACAAACCACATGACGAGGGAAAAGAGGATGTTCTCTTCCTACGTCAAGAACAAGGGTTCCCAAGATTCAATAATATTCGGTGATGGGAACCAAGGCAAGGTAAAAGGGTTAGGTAAAATTGCTATTTCATCTGAGCACTCCATTTCTAATGTGTTTTTAGTTGAGTCGCTTGGATATAATTTGTTATCTGTTAGTCAGTTATGCCAAATGGGATATAATTGTCTATTTACAAATGTAGACGTGTCTATCTTTAGAAGATGTGATGGTTCACTAGCTTTTAAGGGTGTACTAGACCGCAAACTTTATTTAGTTGATTTTGCAAAAGAGGAGGCCGGTCTAGATGCATGCTTAATTGCTAAGACTAGCATGGGCTGGCTGTGGCATCGCCGCTTAGCACATGTGGGGATGAAGAACCTTCACAAGCTTCTAAAGGGAGAACACGTTATAGGTTTGACTAACGTGCATTTCGAAAAGGATAGACCATGTGCAGCTTGTCAAGCAGGGAAACAGGTGGGAGGCTCTCATCACACCAAAAATGTGATGACCACGTCAAGACCACTGGAGATGCTTCATATGGACCTCTTCGGACCCGTCACCTATCTGAGTATAGGAGGAAGTAAGTATGGTCTTGTTATTGTTGATGACTTTTCCCGCTTCACTTGGGTATTCTTTTTGCAGGATAAAACTGAAACTCAAGGGACCCTCAAGCGCTTCCTCAGGAGAGCTCAAAATGAGTTTAAGCTCAAGGTGAAGAAGATAAGGAGCGACAACGGGTCCGAATTCAAGAATCTTCAAGTGGAGGAGTTCCTTGAGGAGGAGGGGATCAAGCATGAGTTCTCCGCTCCCTACACACCACAGCAAAATGGTGTGGTAGAGAGGAAGAACAGGACGCTCATTAATATGGCGAGGACTATGCTTGGAGAGTTCAAGACCCCCGAGCGCTTTTGGTCGGAAGCCGTGAACACGGCTTGCCACACCATCAACCGGGTCTACCTTCACCGCCTCCTCAAAAAGACTTCGTATGAGCTGCTAACCGATAACAAACCCAATGTTTCGTATTTTCGAGTCTTTGGGAGTAAATGCTACATTCTAGTGAAGAAGGGTAGAAATTCCAAATTTGCTCCCAAAGCTGTAGAAGGGTTTTTATTAGGTTATGATTCAAATACAAAGGCGTATAGGGTCTTCAACAAATCATCAGGTTTGGTTGAAGTCTCTAGCGACGTTGTATTTGATGAGACTAATGGCTCTCCAAGAGAGCAAGTTGTTGATCTTGATGATGTAGATGAAGAAGATGTTCCGACGGCCGCAATTCGAACCATGGCGATCGGTGATGTGCGACCACAGGAACAAAATGAGCAAGGTCAACCGTCTTCCTCAACTATGGTGCATCCCCCAACCCAAAATGACGAACAGGTACCTCAAGTGGAGGCGCATGATCGAGGGGGAGCACAGGATGTTCAAGTTGAAGAGGAAGAAACACCTCAGGCACCTCCAACCCATGTTCGAGCGACGATTCAAAGGGATCATCCCGTCGACCAGATTTTGGGTGACATTAGCAAGGGAGTAACTACTCGGTCTCGATTAGTTAATTTTTGTGAGCATTACTCTTTTGACTCTTCTATTGAGCCTTTCAGGGTAGAAGAGGCCTTGCTAGATCCGGACTGGGTGTTGGCCATGCAGGAAGAGCTCAACAACTTCAAAAGGAATGAAGTTTGGACACTGGTGTCGCGTCCCAAGCAAAATGTTGTGGGAACCAAGTGGGTGTTCCGCAACAAACAAGACGAGCACGGGGTGGTGACGAGGAACAAGGCTCGACTTGTGGCAAAAGGTTATGCCCAAGTCGCAGGTTTGGACTTTGAGGAGACTTTTGCTCCTGTGGCTAGGCTAGAGTCCATTCGTATCTTGCTAGCATATTCCGCTCACCATTCTTTCAGGTTGTACCAAATGGATGTGAAGAGCGCTTTCCTCAACGGGCCGATCAAGGAGGAGGTGTACGTAGAGCAACCCCCTGGCTTCAAGGATGAACGGTACCCCGACCACGTGTGTAAGCTCTCTAAGGCGCTCTATGGACTTAAGCAAGCCCCAAGAGCATGGTATGAATGCCTTAGAGACTTTTTAATTGCTAATGCTTTCAAGGTTGGGAAAGCCGATCCAACTCTTTTTACTAAGACTTGTGATGGAGATTTATTTGTGTGCCAAATTTATGTCGATGACATAATATTTGGTTCTACTAATCAAAAGTCTTGTGAAGAGTTTAGCAGGGTGATGACGCAGAAGTTCGAGATGTCGATGATGGGCGAGTTGAACTACTTCCTTGGGTTCCAAGTGAAGCAACTCAAGGACGGCACCTTCATCTCTCAAACGAAGTACACTCAAGACTTGCTAAAGAGGTTTGGGATGAAGGACGCCAAGCCCGCAAAGACTCCGATGGGAACCGACGGACACACCGACCTCAACAAAGGAGGTAAGTCCGTTGATCAAAAAGCATACCGGTCTATGATAGGATCTTTACTTTATTTATGTGCTAGTAGACCGGATATTATGCTTAGCGTATGCATGTGCGCTAGATTTCAATCCGATCCTAAGGAGTGTCACTTAGTGGCGGTGAAGCGAATCTTTAGATATTTGGTCGCTACGCCCTGTTTCGGGATCTGGTATCCAAAGGGGTCTACCTTCGACTTGATTGGATATTCAGATTCCGACTATGCCGGATGTAAGGTCGATAGGAAGAGTACATCGGGGACATGCCAATTCTTAGGAAGGTCCCTGGTGTCGTGGAACTCTAAGAAACAAACTTCCGTTGCCCTATCCACCGCTGAGGCCGAGTACGTTGCCGCAGGACAGTGTTGTGCGCAACTACTTTGGATGAGGCAAACCCTCAGGGACTTTGGCTACAATCTGAGCAAAGTCCCACTCCTATGTGATAATGAGAGTGTTATCCGCATGGCGGAAAATCCTGTCGAGCACAGCCGCACAAAGCACATAGACATCCGGCATCACTTTTTGAGAGACCACCAGCAAAAGGGAGATATCGAAGTGTTTCATGTTAGCACCGAGAACCAGCTAGCCGATATCTTCACTAAGCCTTTAGATGAGAAGACCTTTTGCAGGCTGCGTAGTGAGCTCAATGTCTTAGATTCGTGGAACTTGGATTGATTTATAGCATACATGTGTTTATGCCTTGATCATGTTCCTTCTGCATTTATTGCTCATGTATGGTGCTCAAGTTGTACAAACTCTCCCCGGACCTCACAAGTCCATTGCAAAGTGATGCACATATCTAGGGGGAGATGTGTTACAACTTGAACCTTTGAGACTAACTATGTGCTTGAGTTTGCTTGATTTAGTCTCGAAGGTAGATTGAAAGGGAAAGGTGGACTTGGATCATGAAAGACTTCCACTGCACTCCGATGAGAGGGTAACTTATTCCAAGTTCATCTCATGAACTCTTATTGCCTTTGTACTCTTATTGAAGATTTTGGTGAGGCAATGGGGTTCAAAGGGCCAAGATTGATCCCGTTTTGGTGCTTGATGACAAAGGGGGAGAAAATAAAGGCCAAAGTGATAAATGGATCAGCTACCACTTGAGAGATTTTGAAAACAGTAGAATAGAGCTTTTGGTTTGTCAAAACTCGGTTGTTGTCTCTCTTGTCAAAAGTTGGCTTCTTGTGGGGAGAAGTGTTGATCATGGGAAAACATGGGAAAAAGGGGAGTTTTTGAAATCTTGAATCAATTTCTCTTGGAATGACTCTCTTTATGTTTTTAACAAGTTGTTTGACTTAGAGATAGGAATTTGGAGTTGATTTGCAAAAACAAACCAAGTGGTGGCATAGAGTGATCCATATATGTCAAATCTGAATCAAAACAATTTGAGTTCTTATTTGAAGTATTTTTGTATTTGTTCCACTTGCTTTATATTGTGTTGGCATAAATCACCAAAAAGGGGGAGATTGAAAGGAAAATGTGCCCTTGGGCTATTTCTAAGTGTTTTGGTGATTTAATGTCAAACACATGTGCCTAAGTGTTAAATGGTGGACAAAATACAAATCAAGTGTAAAGGTATGTTTCTCAGACTTAGTATATTGTTTTAGAGACTAATGTATTGTGTCTAAGTGCTGGAAACAGGAAAAGAACAATTGGAAATGTCTTGGCTCGAGCAGCCAAGACTCTGCTCAGTCTGGAAGCACCGGATAGTGTCCGGTGGTGCACCGGACAGTGTCCGGTGCACCAGGCTGGCTTGAGCGAATTGGCCGCTCTCGGGAATTCACCGGTGACGTACGACTATAATTCACCAGACTGTCCGGTGTGCACCGGACTGTCCGGTGAGCCAACGGTCGGCCGGGCCAACGGTCGGCCGCGCGATCCGCGCGGGACACGTGGCCGAGCCAACGGCTAGAAGAGGGCACCAGACTGTCCGGTGTGCACCGGACATGTCCGGTGCGCCAACGGCTCTCAGGCTGCCAACGGTCGACTGCGCCATTTTTGGAAGGAAATCGGGCACCGGACAGTGTCCGGTGGTGCACCGGACAGTGTCCGGTGGTGCACCGGACATGTCCGGTGCGCCAGTCGACAGAAGGCAAGATCAGCCTTCCTAGAATGCTCTCAACGGCTCCTAGCTGCCTTGGGGCTATAAAAGGGACCCCTAGGCGCATGGAGGAGTACACCAAGCACACTTACAACATTCCTAAGCACCAAGACATCGATTTCGCGCATTTGTTTCTTTGTGATAGCATATAGAGCTCTAGTGGAGTTGTGAACTCTTTGAGTTGTGTTGCGAGCTCTTGTTGCGACTTGTGTGCGTGTTGACACTCTGATTCTTGTGTCTTGTGTGCGTTGCTAATCCCTCCCTTGCTCCGTGCTTCTTTGTGAATTTCAAGTGTAAGGGCGAGAGGCTCCAAGTTGTGGAGATTCCTCGCAAACGGGATTAAGAAAAGCAAGCAAAACGCCGTGGTATTCAAGTGGGTCTTTGGACCGCTTGAGAGGGGTTGATTGCAACCCTCGTCCGTTGGGACGCCACAACGTGGAGTAGGCAAGCGTTGGTCTTGACCGAACCACGGGATAACCACCGTGCCATCTCTGTGATTGATCTCTTGTTGGTTATTGTGTTTTGTCGAGACTCCTCTCCAGCCACTTGGCAATTATTGTGCTAACCTTAACCAAGTTTTGTGGCTTGAAGTTTTAAGTGTTACAGGATCACCTATTCACCCCCCCTCTAGGTGCTCTCAAAAGGACGGCAAGAAGAAGAAGGTAAAATCTAGATCCTCCACTAAGTATGTAACTTTTAGTGATGAGGATAATTCTAGTGATGATGAGGATAACTTGCTCACCCTTTTTGCCAACCTAAACATGCAACAAAAGAAAAATTGAATGAATTGATTAGTGCTATTCATGAGAAGGATGAACTCTTTGATAGCCAAGAGGGCTTCCTAATTAAAGAAAATAAGAAGCATGTTAAGGTTAAAAATGCTTATGCTCAGGAAGTAGAAAAATGCGAAAAATTAACCAGTGAGCTTAGCATTTGCCATGACACAATTTCTAACCTTAGAAATGAAAATGCTAAATTAATTGCTAAGGTTGAGAAATCAAATTATGTGATGATTCAATTACCAATCTTAGAAATGATAATGCTAGTTTATTTGCTAAGATTGATAAATTGAATGTCTCTCTTGCTTGCCTTAAGATTGAGAATGGAAAATTAATTGCTAAGGCTAATGATTTAAATGTTTGCAATGTTTTCATTTCCAATCTTAAAAACGAGAATGCTATTTACATGCTAAGATTGATGAATTAAATGCATGCAAACCCTCTACATTTAGTGTCGATCATGTTACCATTTGTACTAGATGTAGAGACATTAATGTTGATGCTATCCATGATCACCTAGCTTTAATTAAACAACAAAATGATCACATAGCTCAACTTAGTGCCAAAATTAATGAGCATGACTTAGAAAATAAAAAAATTAAATTTGCTAGAAGCATGCTCTATAGTGGGAGACGCCCAGGCATTAAGGATGGCATTGGCTTCCAACAGGGGGACAATGTCAAGCTCAATGCCCCTAAAAGATTGTCTAATTTTGTTAAGGGCAAGGCTTCCATGCCTCAGGATAATGAGGGCTATATTTTATATCCTGCTGGTTATCCTGAGGATAAGATTAGGAGAATTCATTCTATAAAATCTCACTCTGGCTCTCATCATGCTTTTATATATAAGAGTGAGGCATCTAGTTATAGGCGTTCTACTCATGTTAAAATGCCTAAAAAGAAATCTCCTATTACATCAAATGAACCTAATATTTTATTTAAGACTTTTGATACTTCATATGTGCTCACTAACAAATCAGGCAAAGTACTTGCCAAATAAGTTGGGGGCAAACACAAGGGCTCCAAGACTTGTGTTTGGGTACCCAAGGTGCTTGTTTCTAATGTGAAAGGACCCAAGACCGTTTGGGTACCTAAGAACAAGTTCCTAAATTTGTTTTGTAGGTTTATGCATCCGGGGGCTCAAGTTGGATTATTGATAGCGGGTGCACAAACCACATGACTGGGGAGAAAAGGATGTTCTCCTCCTATGAGAAAAACCAAGATCCCCAAAGAGCTATCACATTCGGGGATGGAAATCAAGGTTTGGTCAAAGGACTTGTTGAAATTGCTATATCACCTGACCATTCTATTTCTAATGTTTTTCTTGTAGATTCATTAGATTACAATTTGCTTTCTGTTTCTCAACTATGCAAAATGGGCTACAACCGTCTATTTACTGATGTCGGTGTTACTGTCTTTAGAAGAAGTGATGATTCAATAGCATTTAAGGGAGTGTTAGACGGTCAGCTAAACTTAGTTGATTTCAATAGAGCTGAACTCGACACTTTCTTAATTGCTAAGACTAACATGGGTTGGCTCTGGCATCGCCGACTGGCCCATGTTAGGATGAAGAATCTCGATAAGCTTCTAAAGGGAGAGCACATTTTAGGACTAACCAATGTTCATTTTGAGAAAGACAGGATTTGTAGCGCATGTCAAGCAGGGAAGCAGATTGGTGCTCACCATCCACATAAAAACATCATGACAACTGATAGGCCACTTAAGCTACTCCACATGGATCTATTCGACCCGATAGCTTACATAAGCATCGGCAGGAGTAAGTACTGTCTAGTTATTGTGGATGATTATTCTTGCTTCACTTGGGTATTCTTTTTGCAGGAAAAATCTCAAACCCAAGAGACCTTAAAGGGATTCTTGAGACAGGCTCAAAATCAGTTTGACTTAAGGATCAAAAAGATTAGAAGCGACAATGGAATGGAGTTCAAGAACTCTCAAATTGAAGGCTTCCTTGAGGAGGAGGGCATCAAGCATGAGTTCTCTTCTCCCTACACGCCACAACAAAATGGTGTAGTGGAGAGGAAGAATAGAACTCTACTTGACATGGTGAGGACCATGCTTGATGAGTACAAGACATCGGACCGATTTCGGGCCGAGGCGATTAACACCACCAGCTACTCCATCAACCGGTTATATCTTCACCGAATCCTCAAGAAGACATCATATGAACTCCTCATCGGTAAAAAGCCTAATGTTTCATATTTTAGAGTCTTTGGTAGAAAATGCTTTATTCTTGTTAAAAGAGGTAGAAAATCTAAATTTGCTCCTAAGGCTATAGAAGGCTTTTTACTTGGTTATGATTCAAACACAAGGGCATATAGAGTCTTTAACAAGTCCACTGGACTAGTTGAAATTTCTTATGACATTGTGTTTGATGAGACTAACGGCTCTCAATTAGAGCAAGTTGATCTTGATGAGCTAGATGATGAAGAGGCTCCATGTGTCGCGCTAAGGAACATGTCCATTGGGGATGTGTGTCCTAAGGAATTCGAAGAGCCTCCACAAGCACAAGATCAACCATCATCTTCCACACAAGCATCTCCACCAACTCAAGATGAGGATCAAGCTCAAGATGATGAAAATAAAGATCAAGAGGATGAGCCACCTCAAGAGGAGGGCAATGATCAAGGGGGAGATGACAATGATCAAGACAAGGAAGATGAACAAGATCCAAGACCGTCACACGCAAGAGTCCACCAGGCGATTCAAAGAGATCACCCCGTGAACACCATCCTCGGCGATATTCATAAGGGGGTAACCACTCGATCTCGAGTCGCTCATTTTTTGTGAACATTACTCTTTTGTTTCCTCTATTGAGCCACACAGGGCAGAGGATGCACTTCAAGATTCGGATTGGGTGCTAGCGATGCAAGAGGAGCTCAACAACTTCACAAGGAATGAGGTATGGCATTTAGTTCTACGTCCTAACCAAAATGTTGTAGGTACCAAGTGGGTATTCCGCAACAAGCAAGATGAGCATGGTGTGGTGACAAGGAACAAGGCACGACTTGTGGCCAAGAGATATTCACAAGTCGAAGGTTTGGATTTTGTGAAACCTATGCACCCGTACCTAGGCTTGAGTCAATTCGTATATTACTTGCCTATGCTACTTACCATGGCTTTAAGCTCTATCAAATGGACGTGAAGAGTGCCTTCCTCAATGGACCAATCAAGGAAGAGGTCTATGTTGAGCAACCTCCTGGCTTTGAAGATAGTGAGTACCCTAACCATGTTTATAAACTCTCTAAGGCGCTTTATGGGCTTAAGCAAGCCCCAAGAGCATGGTATGAATGCATAAGAGATTTTCTTATCACTAATGGCTTCGAAGTCAGCAAAGCCGATCCTACTCTCTTTACTAAAACTATTGCAAAGATTTGTTTGTATGCCAAATTTATGTTGATGATATTATATTTGGGTCTACTAACAAATCTACATGTGAAGAGTTTAGTAGGATCATGGTACAAAAATTCGAGATGTCTATGGTGGGGGAGTTGAAGTATTTTCTAGGATTTCAAGTCAAGCAACTCCAAGAGGGCACCTTCATCAGCCAAACGAAGTACATTCAAGATATACTCACCAAGTTTGGAATGAAGGATGCCAAGCCCATCAAGACACCCATGGGAACCAATGGACATCTCGACCTCGACACGAGAGGTAAATCCGTAGATCAAAAGGTATACCGGTCGATGATAGGATCTTTACTCTATTTATGTGCATCTCGACCGGATATTATGCTTTTCGTATGCATATGTGCAAGGTTCCAAGCCGATCCTAAGGAAATTCACCTTAGGGCCGTGAAAAGAATCTTGAGATATCTAGTTCATACACCTAAGTTTTGCCTTTGGTACCCCAAGGGATCCTCTTTTGATTTATTAGGATATTCCAATGTTGATTGGGCAGGGTGCAAAATTGATATGAAGAGCACATGAGGGACTTGTTAGTTTCTGGGGAGATCCCTGGTGTCTTGGGCTTCAAAGAAACAAAACTCAGTAGCTCTTTCTACCACCGAAGCCGAGTACATTGCCGCAGGACATTGTTGCGCGCAATTGCTTTAGATGAGGCAAACCCTTAGGGACTATGGGTACAAATTTAGCAAAGTCCCTCTCCTATGTGATAATGAGAGTGCAATCTGCATGGCGGATAATCCCGTTGAACACAGCCGCACTAAGCATATTGCCATTCGGTATCACTTTTTGAGAGATCACCAACAAAGGGGGATATCGAGATAGCCTATATTAACACCAAAGATCAATTGGCCGATATCTTTACCAAACCACTAGATGAGAAAACCTCTACCAAACTTAGGAATGAGCTAAACATTCTTGATTCTCGGAACTTTGATTGATACTTTGCCCATATAGCTCATTTATATACCTTTGATCATATCTCTTTTTTGTCTATGACTAATGTGTTTTTCAAGTGTAATCTTATGCTTAGTCATAGAATTGAAAGGGAAATGGAGTATTCAACAAAGACGACACTTCCACTCAACTCCATCGGTATTATCTACTCTCTACCGGTATTTCGCATAGTTCTCCACTTTGGTATAATCTTCACTCATATCTATTTGTTTGCCATTGGGGAGAAAGTAAAATGGCTTATATTTCACTCACAAGTATCCGTTTTTGGCGATTCATGCCAAAGGGGGAGAAAGTATTAGCCCAAAGCAAGAGGACCGCACCACCACCGAATTTTTTAAAAAAATGAAGTTTTCAAATTGGTATCTTAATGTGTTTTCAAAAGGGGAGAAAGTTATAGTATCTTCAAAAATTTGTAAAACCCTCTTGAACACTAAGAGGAGAATTTCATTGAGGGGGAGTTTTGTTTAAGTCAAAGAAAAAGCATTTGAAAAAGGGGAGATAATTTCAAATCTTGAAAATGCTTCTTTTAATCTTATTCATATACCTTTAACTATTTGCAAAAAGTTTTGAAAAGAATTTTACAAAGAATTTGCAAAACAAAACTTGTGGTGCAAGTGTGGTCCAAAATTTTAAATAAGAAGAAAACCATCCATGCATATCTTGTAGAAATAATTATTGGTTTCATTCCAAGCAACCTTTGCACTTACCTTATGCAAACTAGTTCAATTCTGCACTTTTATATTTGCTTTGGTTTGTGTTGGCATCAATCACCAAAAAGGGGGAGATTGAAAGGGAAATAGGGTCAAACCTTTTTACTAAATGATTTTGGTGGTTGAATTGCCCAACACAAATTATTGGACTAACTAGTTTGCTCTAGATTATGAGTTTTACAGGTGTCAAAGGTTCAGCATAAACCAATAAAAAGTCCAAGAAAGGGTTCAAATAAAAAGAGCAAAAGACAACCGAAGGCTGCCCTGGTCTAGCGCATCGGACTGTCCGGTGCACCACCGGACAGTGTCTGGTGCACCAGGGTGGATCAACTCCAACTTGCTAGCTTTGGGTTTTCGGGGAGCCGCTCCGCTATAATTCACCGGACTGTCCGGTGTAGCACCGGACTATCCGGTGTGCTAGCGGAGCAACGACTAACTACGCCAACGGTCATCTACAAAAGTCTACAGTGAATAGTGCAACTGCGCGCGCACAAGTCAGAGCAGGCACCAAAAGGCGCACTGGACAGTGAACAGTGACTGTTGAAAGTCGCCTAGGGGGGGGGGGGGGTGAATAGGCAGAATCTGAAAATTATAAACTTAAGCACAACTACAAGACTGGGTTAGCGTTAGAAATATAGACGAGTCCGAAAGAGAGGGCGAAAACAAATCACAAGCAAATAAGAATGGATGGCACGATGATTTGTTTTACCGAGGTTCGGTTCTTGCGAACCTACTCCGCGTTGAGGTGGTCACAAAGATCGGGTCTCGTTCAACCCTTTCCCTCTCTCAAACGGTCACTTAGACCGAGTGAGCTTCTCTTCTCAATGAAATGGGACACTAAGTCCACTACAAGGACCACCACACAATTGGTGTCTCTTGTTTTGATTACAAGTGTTATGGAAACAAGAATGAGGAAGAAGAAAAGCAATCCAAGCGCAAGAGCTCAAAAGAACACAAAAGTCTCTCTCTAGTCACTAATTTGTTTGGAGTGATTCCGGACTTGGGAGAGGATTTGATCTCTTTGTTTGTGTCTTGTATTGAATGCTATAGCTCTTGTATGAGGTTTGAAGGCTGAAAACTTGGATGCCATGAATGTGGGGTGGTTGGGGGTATTTATAGCCCCAACCACCAAAATGGTCGTTGGGGATGGCTTCTGACGACGCGCGCACCGGACAGTCCGGTGCGCCACCGGACACTGTCCGGTGCGCCAGCCACGTCACCCAACCGTTAGGGTTCGACCGTTGGAGCTCTGACTTGTGGGCCACCGGACAGTCCGGTGGTGCACCGGACAGGTCCTATAGACTGTCCAGTGCGCCTTCTGGTGCCTGCTCTGACTTCTGTGTGCGCAGGCGCGCACTGTAGCGCATTTAATGCCTTCTGCAAACGACCATTGGCTCGAAGTAGCCGTTGCTCCGCTGGCACATCGGACAGTCCGGTGTTACATCGGACAGTCTAGTGAATTATAGCGGAGCGGCCTCCCAAATTCCCGAAACTGGCAAGTTCAGCGTCGATCTCCCTGGTGCATCGGACACTGTCCGATGGTGCACCGGACACTGTCCGGTGGCACACCAGACAGTCCGGTGCGCCAGACCAGGGCTGCCTCCGGTATACTTTGCTCCTTAGTTTTAAACCCTTTCTTTTGACTTTGTATTGGTTTGTTGTGAACCTTTGGCACCTGTAGAACTCATAATCTAGAGCAAACTAGTTAGTCCAATAATTTGTGTTGGGCAATTCAACCACCAAAATTCATATAAGAAAAGGTTTGACCCTATTTCCCTTTCAATCTTCCCCTTTTTGGTGATTGATGCCAACACAAACCAAAGCAAATATAAAAGTGTTGAATTGAACTAGTTTGCATAATGTAAGTGCAAAGGTTGCTTGGAATTGAAACCAATATACTTATTTCAATAGATGTGCATGGATGGTTTTCTTCTTATTTAAAATTTTGGACCACTTTTGCACCATGAGTTTTGTTTTTGCAAATCCTTAGTAAAATTCTTTTCAAAATCATTTTGCAAATAGTCAAAGGTATATAAATAAGATTGAAAGAAGCATTTTCAAGATTTGAAATTTTCTCCCCCTGTTTCAAATGCTTTTCCTTTGACTTAGACCAAAACTCCCCCAAAATAAAATTCTCCTCTTAGTGTTCAAGAGGGTTTTGCAAGTTTTGAAGATACTACTTTCTCCCCCTTTTGAACAAAATAAGATATTAATTTGGAAAACTTCATTTTTAAAATTCGGTGGTGGTGTGGTCCTTTTGCTTTGGGCTCATACTTTCTCCCCCTTTGGCATGAATCGCCAAAAACGGATACTTGTGAGTGAGATATAAGCCCCTATTTCAAACTTTCTCCCCCTTTGGCGAACACAAAAATATGAGTGAAGATTATACCAAAGTGGAGAACGATGCGGAGTACCGACAAATACAATTGGAGTTGAGTGGAAGCGCCTTCTTTGCCGAATACTTCATTTCCCTTTCAATATCTATGACTAAGCATAATATTATACTTGAAAACACATTAGTCATAAACATAAAAGAGATATGATCAAAGGTATATAAAGGAGCTATGTGTGCAAAGAATCAATCAAAATTCCTAGAATCAAGAATATTTAGCTCATTCCTAAGTTTGGTAAAGGTTTTTTCATCTAAAGGCTTAGTAAAGATATCGACCAATTGATCTTTGGTGTTTATATAGGCTATCTCGATATCCCCCTTTTGTTGGTGAACTCTTAGAAAGTGATACTGAATGGCTATGTGCTTAGTGCGGCTATGTTCAACGGGATTATCCGCCATGCGGATTGCACTCTCATTGTCACATAGGAGAAGGACTTTGCTAAACTTGTAGCCATAGTCCCTAAGGGTTTGCCTCATCCAAAGCAATTGCGTGCAACAATGGCCTGCAGCAATGTACTCGGCTTCGGCGGTAGAAAGAGCTACTGAGTTTTGTTTCTTTGAAGCCCAAGACACCAAGGATCTCCCCAGAAACTGACAAGTCCCTGATGTGCTCTTCCTATCAATCTTACACCCTGCCCAATCAGCATCGGAATATCCTAATAAATCAATGAGGATCCCTTGGGGTACCAAAGACCAAACTTAGGTGTTTGAACTAAATATCTCAAGATTCGTTTCACGGCCCTAAGGTGGACTTCCTTAGGGCCGGCTTGGAACCTTGCACACATGCATACGGAAAGCATAATGTCTGGTCGAGATGCACATAAATAGAGTAAGGATCCTATCATCGACAGGTATACCTTTTGATCTACGGATTTACCTCCCGTGTCGAGGTCGAGATGCCCATTGGTTCCCATGGGTGTCTTGATGGGCTTGGCATCCTTCATTCCAAACTTGGTGAGTATATCTTGAATGTACTTCGTTTGGCTGATGAAGGTGTCGTCTTGGAGTTGCTTCACTTGAAATCCTAGAAAATACTTCAACTCCCCCATCATAGACATCTCGAATTTTTGAATCATGATCCTACTAAACTCTTCACAAATAGATTTGTTAGTAGACCCAAATATGATATCATCAGCATAAATTTGGCATACAAACAAACCATTTTCAATGGTTTTAGTGAATAAAGTAGGATCGGTTTTACCGACTTTGAATCCATTAGTGATAAGAAAATCTCTTAGGCATTCATACCATGCTCTTGGGGCTTGCTTGAGCCCATAAAGCGCCTTAGAGAGTTTATAAACATGGTTAGGGTACTCACTATCTTCAAAGCCGGGAGGTTGCTCAACATAGACCTCTTCCTTGATTGGTCCATTGAGGAAGGCACTCTTCACGTCCATTTGGTAAAGCTTAAAGCCATGGTAAGTAGCATAGGCAAGTAATATACGAATTGACTCAAGCCTAGCTACGGGTGCATAGGTTTCACCAAAATCCAAACCTTCGACTTGTGAATACCCTTTGGCCACAAGTCGTGCCTTGTTCCTTGTCACCACACCATGCTCATCTTGTTTGTTGCGGAAGACCCACTTGGTTCATACAACATTTTGGTTAGGACGTGGAACTAAATGTCATACCTCATTCCTTGTGAAATTGTTGAGCTCCTCTTGCATCGCCAGCACCCAATCCGAATCTTGAAGTGCTTCCTCTACCCTGTGTGGCTCAATTGAGGAAACAAAAGAGTAGTGTTCACAAAATTGAGCAACACGAGATCTAGTGGTTACCCCCTTATTAATGTCTCCTAGGATGGTGTTCACGGGGTGATCTCGTTGGATTGCTTGGTGGACTCTTGGGTGTGGCGGCCTTGGATTTTGTTCATCCTCCTTGTCTTGATCATTTGCATCTCCCCCTTGATTATTGCCGTCTTCTTGAGGTGGCTCATCTTCTTGATCTTCTCCTTCATCATCTTGAGCCTCATCCTCATCTTGAGTTGGTGGAGATGCTTGCATGGAAGAAAGATGGTTGATCTTGTGCTTGTGGAGGCTCTTCAAATTCCTTAGGACACACATCCCCAATGGACATGTTCCTTAGCGCGACGCACGAAGCCTCTTCATCATCTAATTCATCAAGATCAACTTGCTCCACTTGGGAGCCGTTAGTCTCACCAAACACAATGTCACAAGAAACTTCAACTAGTCCAGTGGACTTGTTAAAGACTCTATATGCCCTTGTGTTTGAATCATATCCTAGTAAAACGCCTTTTACAGCCTTAGGAGCAAATTTAGATTTTCTACCTCTTTTAACAAGAATAAAGCATTTGCTACCAAAGACTCTAAAATATGAAACATTTGGCTTTTTATCGGTGAGGAGTTCATATGATGTTTTCTTGAGGATTCGGTGTAGATACAACCGGTTGATGGCGTAGCAGGCGGTGTTGACCGCCTCGGTCCAAAACCGATCCAAAGTCTTGTACTCATCAAGCATGGTCCTTGCCATGTCCAATAGAGTTCTATTCTTCCTCTCCACTACACTATTTTGTTGTGGCGTGTAGGGAGAAGAGAACTCATGCTTGATGCCCTCCTCCTCAAGAAAGATTTTTATTTGTGAGTTCTTGAACTCCATCCCGTTGTCGCTTCTTATTTTCTTGATCCTCAAGCCGAACTCGTTTTGAGCCCGTCTCAAGAATCCTTTTAAAGTCTCTTGGGTTTGAGATTTTTCCTGCAAAAAGAATACCCAAGTGAAGCGAGAATAATCATCCACAATAACTAGACATTACTTACTCCCGTCGATGCTTATGTAAGCTATCGGGCCGAATAGGTCCATGTGGAGGAGCTCGAGTGGCCTGTCGGTTGTCATAATGTTCTTGTGTGGGTGATGAACACCAACTTGCTTCCCTTCTTGGCATGCGCTACAAATCCTGTCTTTATCAAAATGAACATTTGTTAGTCCCAAAATGTGCTCTCCCTTTAGAAGCTTGTGAAGATTATTCATCCCAACATGGGTGTTGGGGACCTTCGGCTTCCGAAGGTCCTCAAAAACATGATTTAACAATGTTTCTGGAAGTATAATGCATGAACAGGTACCTTCAGACTTGAATTAAAACCACAGCGTAAAAGAAGCATAAGGAGTACGAAGGATAGCGTGAAGCCGAAGCCGTGCGTAGAAGAGCTTCGTCAAGGTGCGGAGCCGAAGCTGTACTCAGGAGAGCTTCGGCAAAATAGCGGAAAAGGAAACCGACTTAAAGATGAAAAGGCTATTCAGACCTCGACGGGTTACTACAGAGTTATTAGCAAATGTAAAGGGCATGAATGTAATTTTGCATGGGCTGTGTCCTTTGCCTATAAATAGATGAACAGTACTCCCGTACTGTTCACGCTGACTTGGCATTTGCTTTTGCGTCACGCTTGTACTTTCTGCCTTCTCTCAAGCCGAAGGTACATTTGTAATCTAATATCATTTCTATTTTTCCATGATAATAAGATAGAAATGATTCCGTGATAATGTTTAAAGGTTTATTTTATATCTCATGCTTTATATAAATCCTTCGTCATTTAATGTCATGTTTACGAAGGTATGTCTTTCGTAACCTTCGTCCGAAATTCATTATCTCCCGAAGGGATATAATGTTTTGGAGGACGAAGGACTTTTACACTTAACTCTTTTTATGTTGCCTTGTTCTTAACTCTTAGCATTTGATAACAAGTCCCCAACATTGGCGCCCACCTCCGGTGAACTCACTTCCACTCTTTGAGTTTTGAATACCTTCGGCAACCATAGACCTTCGTTATGGCGCCGAAGAAGGCTTCAGCAACAGGGGCTGCAGCTCTGCAACCGCTGGACCCTAATCAGGAGACTCTCTCTCTCTTCGGGAGGCCCGAAGCCAGAAGAGGAAGGTCGTCGGTCCAACGCCTCAGGAGGATGAGTTAGATCAAGAAATCAGAAACATGGAGATGCTTCATCAACAAGTGCAAAGGAAGAAGGAGAAGATGGCCAGGCTAGCTGAACTACAAAGGCAGATAGACGAAGCCTCTGAAGAAGTTCGCCATCTTACTCAAGATGAGCAGAACCGAATGCCCTAGCACAGAGAGCTTCATCAGGAGGGTTTCTTCAACGAAGATGACTGGTATGAGAATTTCCATCATGGAAATTTTGCTTTTGATGATGCTTCTCCTCTGTCAGCTGAGTTGCAGGCTACACCCTGGCCTCCATCCTACAAGCCACCCTAACTCCCCATGTATGACGGCCACTCCGATCCAAAGCAGTTTTTAATGAGCTACGAAGCAACAATATCTTCGTATGGTGGCAATACCGCAGTCATGGCAAAGTCTTTCATCATGGCTGTCAGGAGTGTTGCCCAGACATGGTACTCCTCTCTTCGGCCAGGAACAATTACCTCATGGCAAAAGCTGAAGGACATGTTGTTAACAAGCTTCCAAGGGTTTCAGACGAAGCCGGTCACTGCTCAAGCTCTATTCCAGTGCACCTAGGATCACGAAGAATACCTTCAGGCGTATGTCCGAAGGTTCCTACGTTTGAGGGCACATGCACCAACAGTGCCCAATGAAATCATCATTGAGGCCATGATTAAGGGACTTCGGCCGGGACCTTCAGCTCAATACTTCGCTAGGAAGCCCCCTCAAACTTTGGAGAAGCTGCTCCAAAAGATGGACGAGTATATTCGAGCTGACAATGACTTCTGCTAGAGAAGGGAAGAAGCATACAGGTTCTCTGAGATGACCAGGGGCTTCGGAGGAAGATTTCATCTGAGGCATGTCAGGTCGATTCACAATTCTACTCAGCCTGATGATAGAGGGAGTCAACAGCAAAGGCCACAGTATTCTTCGCAGGCTTCGGGACAACAACAGCAGGCTTCGGGGCAACAACAAAGCTCCTTCAGGCCGCCAGCTCCAAGGGGCAGAGGCGCCAGGGGCTTCGGAGGAAGATTCGGGGATCAGCCAAGAAAAATCTATTGTTTGTTCTGTGGTGAGGACAAGGGCCATACCACCAGGATGTGTCATGTCACCATCCAGAAGCAAAAGGAGATTGCCGAAGCTGCAGCACAACAGAGTCAGCCGAAGCAGGTCATGCACACCGCTTCATACCATTCGCCTTACATTCCAGAGTATGTAGGCAACCACCCTGCAGCTTCTGTTGCTTCGGCAAGTCAACCCCAAGCATCTTGGCAACAGCTTCCGCCTCCGCCACCGTTGCAACGAGGCCAGTAGCCAGAAGGGACTCAGCACACTCAACACCAGAGGGATTTCAGAGAAGAGTCCGAAGCTCGCACAGTCAATAGCACTGTGCCAGAGTCGAAGCACATTTATTGACAAATATCCTATCTTAATGGCGGTCTCTTGCATTTAGTATTATTTTCTTTTTAACAAGGAACACTTATGGGAGTCTAGAGTGCCTTTTGTCGATTTAAATTTCTTGTAATAGTTTTGCTGTTTGCCACAAGGAAAATATATCTTCTCCACAGGCTTAAGTTGCCGAAGCTTAAAGATTTGTGATAACAAGGAGGGTCTTCGAATTATCAAAAATTTATTTTAAGGGCACACAGTGTGCATTCTTCGAAGCAGCAAAAAGTCGTTCTAAGGAACGCAGTGTAAGTTTGCTGAAGCTACAAAAAGCCATTCCTAAGGGAGCGCAGTGTAAGTTTTCTGCTCAAAAGTCGTTCCAAAGGGAATGCAGAGCTTACAGCGAAAAATAAACGCTGATACCGCCTAAGTAAAGGGCGAAGCGCGAAAAGTCAACGCGAATACTGCCGAAAGTAAAAGGCGAAGAAGCTCCTAAGGGAGGCTTACAGCGAAAAATAAACGCTGATTCCGCTGAAGTAAAAGGCGAAGAAGCTCCTAAGGGAGGCTTACAGCAAAAAGTCAGCGCTGATATAAAAAGATTGTGTATTTTTATTGCAGGAATGTGTGTATCTTCGGCACAAATATCATTTTGCATAACATAACATCATCACATCATTTCGCATAACATAAGCATCATACATCATGCTGCATATGGCACAAGAAGGGGATACTATATCGATCTTCGGAGAATATTTTGAAAAAGTGGAAAGTGTGCTAAGGCATACAATATCGATCTTCGGGGACACAATATTGATCTTCGGAGAATATCTTCATGAAGCATGGACATGTTTCATCAGAGCAGTATCGAAATTGTACAGTTTCGGAGGATGTTTTCACAAAGCGAAGATATGCTTCATCAGAGTAGTATTGAAGGAGAATGTCTTCTTCACGAAGCATGAAAAGAAGGGAAGGTGTTTTTTCGCCGAAGGCTCAAAAACGGTATGTATGTAAAGTTTCATGCATCGTAAAGAATTGAATCATAAAAGAAAAACTTGTATATTACATTTAAAGTTACAAAATATCGCATGGATTACATTTCAAATGTTTTTACAATAACAGTTAGTCTTCCCTAAGCACTACATCTGCAGCCTCATTTAGAAGTTGTTCAACAACTTTATCCATGATAGCTTCGGCCATTTGTCTAATTTCGTCATCCCCCTTCGTGTGGGGATCAGCAGACGATCCAGCAAGTTCTGAGGGAAGAGAATATATGTCTATGTTACTATTACAAACCATAAGCAAGTTTGAAATCAAAAATTACAACAGACCCAAAAACCACTAGTTGGTACCTATTTGCCCTTCGGGCTCTGCGCTTTTCTCAGCGGCCTTGGTTACTTCCCTAGCGTCATGGATACCTTGCTCGCTTCTTCAAATAATTTCCTGTGCCATTTCTCGGCCACCATTGTCCCAGACGTCGATGAAAAATTTTCCACCAAACTGGCTAGCTTCGGCCGAGGGGTCTTTAATATCTTCAGGGGATAGGGTGGCTTCGGATTGAGCAAGAAGCTTAACATGATCGCAGCCTTTCCTCTCCAGCATAGTAGCAATCCCCCTGGCACCCGAGAAGGCACAAATATCTCCACGACTGTTTAGAATTTCTTCAAAGGCTTCAGCTTCGTGGCTAATCCAATCAATCGGGCCTTCCAGGTTACCTCTCACAAAGTCTTCTTCACTTGAAAATGCGCCAACGCTGGCGAAGCTGGTTTTTATCTTCTTTACACATTCCATGGATTTTTCGTAACACCTTTTCTTGGACGACCGAAGCTCTTCAACGATTTCTTCTAAATGATTTGCCCATTGGTCGCTAAGTTCTTGCTTTGTTTCTTCAAGTATGCGTTCTTCTTTAACACGGGCTAATTGCTTCCGAAGATTATCAATCTCGTGCTTTTGAGCTTTGGCCTGTGCTTTAGAGGCAGCTTCGTCTTCTTTTATCTTATTCATCAGCGTAACTAGAATTTGGTCTTTTTCCAAGGCTTCGTTCCTCAGCTTGATAACCTCTGTTCGAAGATTATTGAGAGCAATGGTGCAGCTCTCGTCCTCAGCATTCTTTTGTGCCCTTAAGGCATTGCTGAGTATTAAGCCCTATTCAAAAGAATGCATGGATCTACATAAGAATAAAGGACTTATTTAAAAAAATTCATAAGTTTAAAATTCAAAATTTTTGTACCTTCAGACTATTGTAGGCAAGACTATCCGCGAGGTCGTCCTTTGTCATCGCGCAGAGGCCGGCCTCCAGCTTCGGAAACCCCATGCTTCGGGCCATTTCCCGGTAGACGGGTAATTCTTTGTTATCTGGGAGGCAGTATAAAAAGTCATCTTCGTCCGTGCCGTTGAATATTAAGGCCCCTTTTGGATACCTTAGTTCTTGTGCATAGTGATTAGCTTCAAAAATTTCTTCTTCAGATAGTCTTTTCCCTGAAGCATGTCGAATAATATATTCGAGGACTTTGGAGGGTGCTTCGGGGGCAGCAGTACTGGTTTCTTCAGCTAAAGTTGGCTCTGTTATTTTTGCTTCTTCGGCCTCCAAGGATATTTCCTTAGTGGGCTCTGAAGGCCCAGCCTTGGTCTCAGATTGTTGCTTTGCAGCTTCAGCAACAAAGACTTCAGTTTCCACTTCGGAAGTTTCAGAAATCTTTTTCGGAGTTGTGCTTGAAGACCTAATTGTCTCCAAAACATCTAGCACATTAGCCATTCTTTTCCTTTTGGGGGTCACTGCTGGGCCCTTCTGGTTTTTTGTTGTCTCAATTTTTGTTGAAGGACTTAAAATTTCCAATATTTTTGTTCCTTCAGTTCTTGGTTCGTCTGCTTTCTCTGTTGAAGGTGCTTCGGCTTTTTCTTCGATCTTCGGCACTGGAGATGGTCCTTTGGTTTCGGTGGCCGAAGAGGCATCACCAATAAATGCAGGCACTGTGGCCGGTTCGATGTAACGTGCCCGGTGTGTGAGCACCTTTACCTTTTTTCTTTGCGGCGCTGGCTCGCTAGGATCACCCGAGGCAACTTCCTTTACAGGAGAAGTATTTTTCCTTTTGTGGCCTGGCACCGGGTAATGGTAGTCAGGGTAGACAAACCCAATTGCATCAAATACCCGGTTAAGCCTTTTCTTCTTTCGGCCTCCGAAGGCCGCTGATAGTGCAGTATCCTCGGCTTTCGAGTACACCCCAAGCAATTCGTCACTTACGTTTTCAATACTTTTTAACCAGTCGTCATCTGGTTCAACAAACTTATCTCCGTATTTGAATGTATATTTTAGCCTAACCAGCCCACCTTCGTCAGGTTCTTTGATGGTCTCCTTCGGCATTTCCCACTTTCCTGCAAGTGGCCAAACTCTGAAGGCAATATGCTCTTGGACTAAATCCCTTGTCCCAATAAAAGAGCAGATCACGCCGAAGGCTCTCTGGCATTCTTCAGCTGCTTCATCCATTTCTACCTTCGGCTTTCGGAGTCCGAAGCGTTGCCAAATAGGGCGCATGATTATACCCTTAACATCCTCCTGTGCTGTCAAATCATTCTTCACATAGAACCATTCTGTCATCCAGGTACCGGGCCACCTCTTCCGAAAGGTTGGCACGGGGCAGCTTGACCCGGAGCGGGCGCCGAAGCTGTAGCAACCAAAGTTGTTGTGGTATTGTTCCTTCCCCCAGGGCTTCGTCTCATATACTAACTCATGAATATTGCAAAAGCTTTTAGCATTCGGTTCCAATCATTGGCTTCTCACAGCCCAGACAAAGATTCCCATTCTTACAATAGCTTCAGGAGTAATCTGGTGAAGGTAGATTTGAAATGTCTTCAGAACTTCAATAACAAAGCTGCTCAGGGGAAACCGAAGTCCAGCCTTGAGAAAGCTTCGAAAGCCTGGAGTACGTTTAGAAATGCGAGGGTAGTGTAGGGGAATCTTACTAAACTTCTTGCACTCATGGCGCTTAGAAGTTACGGACGGCGCGTCGGAGCCGAAGGTGGATGGCGACGAAGAGTCGATCTCGTAGTAGACCACCTTCCTCATTTTCTTTTTCTTTTCGCCACTTCGATGCGACTTGTGAGGAGGTGATTCCTCCTTCTTCTTGTTGCAGGACTCTCCCGATAGAGCCTTCCCGTGGCTTGTGGCGGGCTTCTCGCCAGTCACCATCTCCTTCTTGGCGTGTTCTCCCGACATCACTTCGAGCACCAGCCTCTGATACCAATTGAAAGTCGCCTAGGGGGGTGAATAGGCAGAATCTGAAAATTATAAACTTAAGCACAACTACAAGCTAGGGTTAGCGTTAGAAATATAGACGAGTCCGAAAGAGAGGGCGAAAACAAATCACAAGCAAATAAGAATTGAAGGCATGATGATTTGTTTTACCGAGGTTCGGTTCTTGCGAACCTACTCCCCGTTGAGGTGGTCACAAAGACCGGGTCTCTTTCAACCCTTTCCCTCTCTCAAACGGTCACTTAGACCGAGTGAGCTTCTCTTCTCAATCAAATGGGACACTAAGTCCACTACAAGGACCACCACATAATTGGTGTCTCTTGTTTTGATTACAAGTGTTATGGAAACAAGAATGAGGAAGAAGAAAAGCAATCCAAGCGCAAGAGCTCAAAAGAACATAAAAGTCTCTCTCTCTAGTCACTAATTTGTTTGGAGTGATTCCGGACTTGGGAGAGGATTTGATCTCTTTGTTTGTGTCTTGTATTGAATGCAATAGCTCTTGTATGAGGTTTGAAGGCTGAAAACTTGGATGCCATGAATGTGGGGTGGTTGGGGGTATTTATAGCCCCAACCACCAAAATGGCCGTTGGGGATGGCTTCTGACGACGGGCGCACCGGACAGTCTGGTGCGCCACCGGACACTGTCCGGTGCGCTAGCCACGTCACCCAACCGTTAGGGTTCGATCGTTGGAGCTCTGACTTGTGGGGCCACCGGACAGGTCCTGTAGACTGTCCGGTGCGCCTTCTAGCGCCTGCTCTGACTTCTGTGTGCGCAGGCGCACACTGTAGCGCATTTAATGCCTTCTACGGACGACCGTTGGCGCGAAGTAGCTGTTGCTCCGCTGGCACACCGGACAGTCCGGTGAATTATAGCGGAGCGGCCTCCCAAATTCTCGAAGCTGGCAAGTTCAGCGTCGATCTCCCTAGTGCATCGGACACTGTCCGGTGGTGCACCGGACAGTCCGGTGCGCTAGACCAGGGCTGCCTCCGGTATACTTTGCTCCTTAGTTTTGAACCCTTTCTTTTGACTTTGTATTGGTTTGTTGTGAACCTTTGGCACCTATAGAACTCATAATCTAGAGCAAACTAGTTAGTCCAATAATTTGTCTTAGGCAATTCAACCACCAAAATTTATATAGGAAAAGGTTTGACCCTATTTCCATTTCAACTGTCCGGTGGCCCCACATGTCAGAGGTCCAACGATCGAACCCTAATGGTTGGGTGATGTGGCTGGCACATCGGACAGTGTCCGGTGGCGCACCGGACTGTCGAGTGCGCTATACGACAGCAGCCCCTCCCAACGGCCACTTTGGTGGTTGGGGCTATAAATACCACCAACCACCACACTTCAAGGCATCCAAGTTTTCAGCCAACACATTCAATACAAGAGCTAGTGCATTCAATACAAGACACAATTAGAGTGAATCAAAATCTCTCTAAGTCCCAATTCCACTTAAAGCAATAGTGACTAGAAGAGAGAGTTTTACCGTGTTCTTTTGAGCTCTTGCGCTTGGATCGCTTTTCTTCTTCCCCATTCTTGTTCTCAACACCTTTGTAATCAAAACAAGAGACACCAATTGTGTGGTGGTCCTTGTGGGGACTTAGTGTCCCATTTGATTGAGGAGAAAAGCTCACTCGATCTAAGTGACTGTTTGAGAGAGGGAAAGGGTTGAAAGAGACCCGGTCTTTGTGACCACCTCAACGGGGACTAGGCCTTCGAGGGCCGAACCTCGGTAAAACAAATCACCGTGTCATCCGCTCTATTTCTTTGATTGATTTGTTTTCGCCCTCTCTTTCGGACTCTGTTTTATTTCTAACGCTAACCCCATCTTGTAGTTGTGATTAAAGTTTATAAATTTCAGATTCCGCCTATTCACCCCCCTCTAGGCGACTTTCAATTGGTATCAAAGCCCGGTACTTCATTAGAGCTTAACCGCTCGAAGTGATGTTGGGAGATCACACCAAGAAGGAGGTGGTGACCGGCGAGAAGCCCGCCACAAGCCATAGGAAGGCTCCATCGGGAGAGTCCGGCAACAAGGGAAAAGGATCCCCTTCACACACCAAGTCGCATCGGAGCAGCGACAGGAAAAAGAAGATGAAGAAGGTGGTCTACTACGAGACCGACTCTTCGTCGTCATCTACATCCGGCTTCGACGCGCCGTCCATCACTTCTAAGCGCCATGAGCGCAAGAAGTTTAGTAAGATCCCCCTACGCTATCCTCGCATTTCAAAATGCACTCCTTTACTTTCCGTCCCACTAGGCAAACCACCCGTTTTTTAGGGTGAAGATTATAACATGTGAAGTGATAAAATGAGGCATCACCTAACCTCACTCCACGCTAGTATTTGGGACGTTGTTGAGTTTGGAGTGCAGGTACCATCGCCGGGGGATGAAGATTATGATTCGGACGAGGTTGCCCAAATCCGGCACTTCAACTCCCAAGCCACTACTATACTCCACGTCTCTCTAAGTCGAGAGGAGTATAATAAAGTGCAAGGGTTGAAGAGTGCCAAAAAGATTTGGGACGTGCTCAAGACCGCGAATGAAGGAGATGAGGTGACAAAGATCACCAAGCAGGAGACGATCGAGGGGGAGCTCGGTCGGTTTATGCTCAACCAAGGGGAGGAGCCACAAGCCATGTACAACCGGCTCAAGACCTTGGTAAATCAAGTGCGCAACCTCGGGAGTACAAAATGGGATGACCATGAAATGGTCAAGGTTATTCTTAGATCACTTGATTTTCTTAACCCTACTCAAGTTCAATTAGTTCGTGGTGATCCTAGATATAAAATAATGTCTCCCGAGGAAGTGATAGGAAAATTTGTGAGCTTTGAATTGATGATCAAAGGCTCCAAGAAAATCATCGAGCAAGGCGCCACCTCAACACCCGAGGTGCAACCTGTCGCATTCAAGGCGACGGAAGAAGAAAAGACTCTACACCAAGTAGGGTCCCCATCGACGCCTCCAAGCTCGACAACGAGGAAATGACGCTCATCATCAAGAGCTTCCGCCAAATCCTCAAGCAAAGGAGGGGGAGAGACTACAAGCCCGCTCTAAGAAAGTTTGCTACAAGTGTGGTAAGCTCGGTCACTTTATAGCAAAATGTCCTATTTCTAGTGATAGTGACAGGGGCAACGACAAGAGGGGGAAGAAGGAGAAGAAGAAATACTACAAGAAGAAGGGCGGTGATGCCCATGTTTGCCGAGAGTGGGACTTCGATGAGAGCTTCACCGACTCCTCTTCCGACGAGGACGCCGCAAACATCGCCGTCAACAAGGGTCTCCTCTTCCCCAACGTCGGCCACAAGTGCCTCATGGCATAGGACGACAAGAAGAAGGTAAAATCTATATCCTCCACTAAGTATGTAACTTTTAGTGATGAGGATAATTCTAGCGATGATGAGGATAACTTGCTCACCCTTTTTGCCAACCTAAACATGCAACAAAAAGAAAAAATTGAATGAATTGATTAGTACTATTCATGAGAAGGATGAACTCTTGGATAGCCAAGATGACTTCCTAATTAAAGAAAATAAGAAGCATGTTAAGGTTAAAAATGCTTATGCTCAGAAAGTAGAAAAATGCGAAAAATTAACCAGTGAGCTTAGCATTTGCCATGACACAATTTCTAACCTTAGAAATGAAATTGTTAAATTAATTGCTAAGGTTGAGAAATCAAATATATGTGATGATTCAATTGCCAATCTTAAAAATGATAATGCTAGTTTAATTGCTAAGATTGATAAATTGAATGCCTCTCTTGCTAGCCTTAAGATTGAGAATGAAAAATTAATTGCTAAGGCTAGTGATTTAAATGTTTGCAATGTTTCCATTTCCAATCTTAGAAATGAGAATGCTATTTTACATGCTAAGATTGATGAATTAAATGCATGCAAACCTCTACATCTAGTGTCGATCATGTTACCATTTGTACTAGATGTAGAGACATTAATGTTGATGCTATCCATGATCACCTAGCTTTAATTAAACAATAAAATGATCACATAGCTCAACTTAGTGCCAAAATTAATGAGCATGACTTAGAAAATGAAAAATTTAATTTTGCTAGAAGCATGCTCTATAGTGGGAGACGCCCAGACATTAAGAATGGCATTGGCTTCCAACAGGGGGACAATGTGAAGCTCAATGCCCCTAAAAGATTGTCTAATTTTGTAAAGGGCAAGGCTCCCATGCCTCAGGATAACGAGGGCTATATTTTATATCCTGCTGGTTATCCTGAGGATAAGATTAGGAGAATTCATTCTAGGAAGTCTCACTCTGGCTCTCATCATGCTTTTATATATAAGAGTGAGGCATCTAGTTCTAGGCGTTCTACTCATGTTAAAATGCCTAAAAATAAATCTCCTATTGCATCAAATGAACCTAATATTTCATTTAAGACTTTTGATGCTTCATATGTGCTCACTAACAAATCAGGCAAAGTAGTTGCCAAATATGTTAGGGGCAAACACAACGGCTCCAAGACTTGTGTTTGGGTACCCAAGGTGCTTGTTTCTAATGTGAAAGGACCCAAGACCGTTTGGATACCTAAGAACAAGGCCTAAATTTGTTTTGTAGGTTTATGCATCCGGGAGCACAAGTTGGATTATTGATAGCGGGTGCACAAACCACATGACTGGGGAGAAAAGGATGTTCTCCTCCTATGAGAAAAACCAAGATTCCCAAAGAGCTATCACATTCGGGGATGGAAATCAAGGTTTGGTCAAAGGACTTGGTAAAATTGCTATATCACCTGACCATTCTATTTCCAATATTTTTCTTATAGATTCATTAGATTACAATTTGCTTTCTGTTTCTCAGCTATGCAAAATGGGCTACAACTGTCTATTTACTGATGTCGGTGTTACTGTCTTTAGAAGAAGTGATGATTCAATAGCATTTAAGGGAGTGTTAGACGGTCAGCTATACTTAGTTGATTTCAATAGAGCTGAACTCGACACTTTCTTAATTGCTAAGACTAACATGGGTTGCCTCTGGCATCACCGACTGGCCCATGTTGGGATGAAGAATCTTCATAAGATTCTAAAGGGAGAGCACATTTTAGGACTAACCAATGTTCATTTTGAGATAGACAGGATTTGTAGCGCATGTCAAGCAGGGAAGCAGATTGGTGCTCACCATCCACATAAAAACATCATGACGACTGATAGGCCACTTGAGCTACTCCACATGGATCTATTCGGCCCGATAGCTTACATAAGCATCGGCGGGAGTAAGTACTGTCTAGTTATTGTGGATGATTATTCTCGCTTCACTTTGGTATTCTTTTTGCAGGAAAAAACTCAAATCCAAGAGACCTTAAAGGGATTCTTGAGACGGGCTCAAAATGAGTTCGGCTTAAGGATCAAAAAGATTAGAAGCGACAATAGAACAGAGTTCAAGAACTCTCAAATTGAAGGCTTCCTTGAGGAGGAGGGCATCAAGCATGAGTTCTCTTCTCCCTACACGCCACAACAAAATGGTGTAGTGGAGAGGAAGAATAGAACTCTACTTGACATGGTGAGGACCATGCTTGATGAGTACAACACACTGGACCAATTTTGGGCCGAGGCGATTAACACCGCCTGCTACTCCATCAACCGGTTATATCTTCACCGAATCCTCAAGAAGACATCATATGAACTCCTCACCAGTAAAAAGCCTAATGTTTCATATTTTAGAGTCTTTGGTAGCAAATGCTTTATTCTTGTTAAAAGAGGTAGAAAATCTAAATTTGCTCCTAAGGCTGTAGAAGGCTTTTTACTTGGTTATGATTCAAACACAAGGGCATATAGAGTCTTTAACAAGTCCACTGGACTAGTTGAAGTTTCTTGTGACATTGTGTTTGATGAGACTAACGGCTCTCAAGTAGAGCAAGTTGATCTTGATGAGCTAGATGATGAAGAGGCTCCGTGCGTCGCGCTAAGGAATATGTCCATTGGGGATGTGTGTCCCAAGGAATCCGAAGAGCCTCCACAAGCACAAGATCAACCATCATCTTCCACACAAGCATCTCCACCAACTCAAGATGAGGATCAAGCTCAAGATGATGAAAATGAAGATCAAGAGGATGAGCCACCTCAAGAGGAGGGCAATGATCAAGGGGGAGATGACAATGATCAAGATAAGGAAGATGAACAAGATCCAAGACCGCCACACCCAAGAGTCCACCAGGTGATTCAAAGAGATCACCCCGTGAACACCATCCTCGGCGATATTCATAAGGGGGTAACCACTTGATCTCGAGTCGCTCATTTTTGTGAACATTACTCTTTTGTTTCCTCTATTGAGCCACACAGGGCAGAGGATGCACTTCAAGATTCGGATTGGGTGTTGGCGATGCAATAGGAGCTCAACAACTTCACAAGGAATAAGGTATGGCATTTAGTTCCACGTCCTAACCAAAATTTTGTAGGTACCAAGTGGGTATTCCGCAACAAGCAAGATGAGCATGGTGTGGTCACAAGGAATAAGGCACGACTTGTGGCCAAGGGATATTCACAAGTCGAAGGTTTAGATTTTGGTGAAACCTATGCACCCGTAGCTAGGCTTGAGTCAATTCATATATTACTTGCCTATGCTACTTACCATGGCTTTAAGCTCTATCAAATGGACGTGAAGAGTACCTTCCTCAATGGACCAATCAAGGAAGAGGCCTATGTTCAGCAACCTCCTGACTTTGAAGATAGTGAGTACCCTAACCATGTTTATAAACTCTCTTAGGCGCTTTATAGGCTCAAGCAAGCCCCAAGAGCATGGTAAGAATGCCTAAGAGATTTTCTTATCACTAATGGCTTCAAAGTCGGCAAAGCCGATCCTACTCTCTTTACTAAAACTATTGCAAAGATTTGTTTGTATGCCAAATTTATGTTGATTATATTATATTTGGGTCTACTAACAAATCTACATGTGAAGAGTTTAGTAGGATCATGGTACAAAAATTTGAGATGTCTATGATGGGGGAGTTGAAGTATTTTTTAGGATTTCAAGTCAAGCAACTCCAAGAGGACACCTTCATCAGCCAAACGAAGTACATTCAAGATATACTCACCAAGTTTGGAATGAAGGATGCCAAGCCCATCAAGACACCCATGGGAACCAATGGGCATCTCGACCTCGACATGGGAGGTAAATCCGTAGATCAAAAGGTATACCGGCCGATGATAGGATCTTTACTCTATTTATGTGCATCTCGACCGGATATTATGCTTTCTGTATGCATATGTGCAAGGTTCCAAGCCGATCCTAAGGAAATTCACCTTAGGGCCGTGAAAAGAATCTTGAGATATCTAGTTCATACACCTAAGTTTGGCCTTTGGTACCCCAAGGGATCCTCTTTTGATTTATTAGGATATTCCGATGCTGATTGGGCAGGGTGCAAAATTGATAGGAAGAGCACTTCAGGGACTTGTCAGTTTCTGGGGTGATCCCTGGTGTCTTGGGCTTCAAAGAAACAAAACTCAGTAGCTCTTTCTACCGCTGAAGCCGAGTACATTGCCGCAGGCCATTATTGCGCGCAATTGCTTTGGATGAGGCAAACCCTTAGGGACTATAGCTACAAATTTAGCAAAGTCCCTCTCCTATGTGATAATGAGAGTGCAATCCGCATGGCGGATAATCCCGTTGAACACAGCCGCACTAAGCACATAGCCATTTGGTATCACTTTTTGGGAGATCACCAACAAAGGGGGGATATCGAGATAGCCTATATTAACACCAAAGATCAATTGGCTGATATCTTTACCAAACCAATAGATGAGAAAACCTTTACCAAACTTAGGAATGAGCTAAACATTCTTGATTCTCGGAACTTTGATTGATACTTTGCCCACATAGCTCATTTATATACCTTTGATCATATCTCTTTTATGTCTATGACTAATGTGTTTTTCAAGTGTAATCTTATGCTTAGTCATAGAATTGAAAGGGAAATGGAGTATTCGGCAAAGACGACGCTTCCACTCAACTCCATCGGTATTATCTACTCTCTACTGGTATTCCGCATAGTTCTCCACTTTGGTATAATCTTCACTCATATCTATTTGTTTGCCATTGGGGAGAAAGTAAAAGGGCTTATATTTCACTCACAAGTATCCGTTTTTGGCGATTCATGCCAAAGGGGGAGAAAGTATTAGCCCAAAGCAAGAGGATCGCACCACCACCAAATTTTTAAAAAATGAAGTTTTCAAATTGGTATCTTAATGTGTTTTCAAAAGGGGAGAAAGTTATAGTATCTTCAAAAATTTGTAAAACCCTCTTGAACACTAAGAGGAGAATTTCATTGAGGGGGAGTTTTATTTAAGTCAAAGAAAAAGCATTTGAAACAGGGGTAGAAAATTTCAAATCTTGAAAATTCTTCTTTTAATCTTATTCATATACCTTTGACTATTTGCAAAAAGTTTTGAAAAGAATTTTACAAAGAATTTGCAAAACAAAACTTATGGTGCAAGCGTGGTCCAAAACTTTAAATAAGAAGAAAACCATCCATGCATATCTAGTAGAAATAATTATTGGTTTCATTCCAAGCAACCTTTGCACTTACCTTATGCAAACTAGTTCAATTCTGCACTTTTATATTTGCTTTGGTTTGTGTTGGCATCAATCACCAAAAAGGGGGAGATTGAAAGGGAAATAGGGTCAAACCTTTTTCCTAAATGATTTTGGTGGTTGAATTGCCCAACACAAATTATTGGACTAACTAGTTTGCTCTAGATTATGAGTTTTACATGTGCCAAAGATTCAGCATAAACCAATAAAAAGTCCAAGAAAGGGTTCAAATAAAAAGAGCAAAAGACAACCGAAGGTTGCCCTGGTCTGGCGCACCGGACTGTCCGGTGCACCACTGGACAGTGTCCGGTGCACCAGGGTGGATCAACTCTAACTTGCTAGCTTCGGGTTTTTGGGGAGCCGCTCCGCTATAATTCACCGGACTGTCCGGTGTAGCACCGGACTGTCCGATGTGCCAGCGGAGCAACGGGTAACTGCGCCAATGGTCGTCTGCAAAAGTCTACAGTGAACAGTGCAACTGCGCGCGCAGAAGTCAAAGCAGGCGCCAGAAGGCGCACCGGACAGTGAACAGTGACTGTCCCGTGCACCACCGGACTGTCCGATGGCCCCACATGTCAGAGCTCCAATGGTCGAACCCTGACGGTTGGGTGACGTGGCTGGCGCACCGAACAGTGTCCGGTGGCGCACCGGACTGTCCGGTGCGCCATACGACAATAGCCCCTCCCAACGCCCACTTTGGTGGTTGGGGCTATAAATACCCCCAACCACCACACTTCAAGGCATCCAAGTTTTCAGCCAACACATTCAATACAAGAGCTAGTGCATTCAATACAAGACACAATTAGAGTGAATCAAAATCTCTCCAAGTCCCAATTCCACTCAAAGCAATAGTGACTAGAAGATAGAGTTTTGTCGTGTTCTTTTGAGCTCTTGCGCTTGGATCGCTTTTCTTCTTCCACATTCTTGTTCTCAACACCTTTGTAATCAAAACAAGAGACACCAATTGTGTGGTGGTCCTTGTGGGGACTTAGTGTCCCATTTGATTGAGGAGAAAAGCTCACTCGATCTAAGTGACCGTTTGAGAGAGGGAAAGGGTTGAAAGAGACCCGGTCTTTGTGACCATCTCAACTGGGACTAGGCCTTTGAGGGCCGAACCTTAGTAAAACAAATTACTGTGTCATCCGCTCTATTTCTTTGATTGATTTGTTTTCGCCCTCTCTTTCGGACTCTGTTTTATTTCTAACGCTAACCCCGACTTGTAGTTGTGCTTAAAGTTTATAAATTTCAGATTCTGCCTATTCACCCCCCTCTAGGCGACTTTCAATGCGCCCGACTCATCGTGTCAGGCTCCTCCGCGCCTGGTCCTGGCGGCTAGACGGGCAGGGGGACCGGGGCACAGAGGCAGTGACCACTGGCTACCGGCTAGGGCAATGGGGCGGGCCTGTGGGGGCCTAGGGTTTAATTTGGTTGTTGGGCCTAGTGTCTTGGGCTGTTGGGCTGACCGCTGGGCCATTCCGGATGACTGGCTCACGAGCTCGTCGAGCTAGCTCAGCTCGACCATTGTCCGAGCTGAGAAATGCGGCTCGGCTCGCCTGTGGCTCACGAGCTGGCCCGAGTCAGGACGAGCCCGAGCTTTTTCCTAGTCCTACATGCACAATGTGAGACCGTGGTGTAAAATCTTGTAATATAAGCATGCCAAACTTGTTAATGTGTCATGAACAGTCGCATCGATGGGACCAAAGTGAGAGAGCGGTGGGCAGGTGGTGTTGTGGTTAGGACTAGGCATTCAGGTATACCCGAAAATTCGGGTAGGGTTTTTCGGGTTTTAAAAAATTCGGGTTTGAACAGTCGTACCTGAACCCGACCCGATTTTGTCGGGTACCCGAAAATTCGGGTACTCAAAAAATCGGGTTTGGGTTCGGGTAATTTACAGTTACCCAATTTAACAGGCAATAAAAATGTACAAGCAATAAATCTGCCGGTTTAACAGGCAATAAAAATCGGGTACCCGAAAATGTAGACAACAATAAAATATACTTTCAGCCAATAAATCTGGACAACTATAGACAACAATAAAATGCAGCATGCTACACGCCTACACAGGAAAGAAACGACAGCAATAACATGTCTTTCCAGGCAATAAATCCAGACAATAAATCCATTTAACACAGCTACAGACAGCACAACAGCAGCAATAAAAAACCACAGGTCCACAGCTACAACCTACAGGCAATAAAATGCTACAGACAGACAGCTACAGGCAAATCACACATACAGACATACAGTCTCAAGTTCTCAACTGACAAGTTATTACACACAGCTCATAGCCTCACACAACTCTTTGCTGACCGTGGACTGGTAAGCTGCAACCTCCAGGCTTTTGTGATCTTGTAACTTGTAAGCTGCAACCTCCAGACTCCAATCCTATCCTCCATTGCATGACCAATGTATGAAAGGCTACAGGTCAACCATTTTGCTCATAGAAGTAAGCAGTAGCACACAAAGAAATTAAGGATAAAGTAAAACATAAGTGCTTTCAAACCTTAAGTAGCAGGTCTTTCATCAGATTTAGAGGGAGGACATCTACTGCTGCTTGGCGTTGATTGAGACTTGGAAGTGGTAGGATTTTCTTTCCCTTTTCCTTTCCCACCAAATTCTTCAATTAAATCTATTATAAAATGAATTCAACTAGTCAAAGATGTAGTTAATAACCTAATATAACAATTACATGAATTACACTACAATGGTGAATATTGATTATACCTGCTTCAATCATGGCTAATTCCTCCATATTCTCTTGGATGTTGATTGGAGTAGTCCTTCTCAACCAGTCTTGGGTACATACAAGTGCCTCCAGCATGAAAGGAGTTAGCGATGTACGAAAGTCATCTAAGATACATCCACTCGTGCTAAAAGCAGACTCTGCAGCCACTGTTGAGAAAGGAATAGCAAGCACATCACGGGACATGTGAGCTAAAACAGGAAACCTATGTGCATTTACCTTCCACCAAAAAAGTATGTCAATCTTTGTATCAGTGTCTTCAGTCTCTTCAGTTAGATACTTTTCAAGTTCTGACTTCGTTGTGCTACTAGAATAGTTGGTCATCTTCATCCTCTTGGCAATTACTTCTCTAAGTTTGCCTCCTCTACCACCCTTTGCTTCACTAGGATCAGTTACTTCAGTTGTTACTTCAGTTGGAGCATAAATATTTTTGTATTCTTCAAACAGCTCACGGACACAAGAGTTAATAGCTGCCCAAACTAACTGGCCCCTATCCTCACCAAATATCTCCTCAACAATAATCTTCGTATACATAGATAATTTGTATCTTGGATCAAGAAAAGCTGCAACAAAAATGAGTAGATTAATGTTCTCTTTATCCTTCTCCTTTCCCTTTCCCCTCGCCTTTCCCCTCTCCTTCTCCAACTCCATCTCTTGCACATACTCATTCTCCTTATTAATTGTGTGCCAAACCCCCCAATACTTGTCAAATTTTTCCTTCATTCTCATGCCCATTGATACTTGTAGATTGTCTTGACTACTCATCCAAGACTTAATAAGCAAGTGGACTTCACCAATCTCATGAAAGAAACTATTGCTAGTCACATGTAGACTAGATGAAACATGTACAGTAAGGTCATGGAAATGCTCAAGAAACTCTGCCATCTTCTTTGCATTCTCCCAATCACCTTCATCAGGGTAACCATCACCCTTCCTTTCTTCAGAAAGGTCTATACAATAGTTATTGTCCTCGTCAATCAACCTTAAAAATACCTTTTCATATGCAATTGCAGCTTTAAGCATGAGATAGGTGCAGTTCCATCTAGTTGGGACATCAAGCTTTAG
Source organism: Zea luxurians (assembly GCA_029449295.1). Taxonomy (NCBI): domain Eukaryota; kingdom Viridiplantae; phylum Streptophyta; class Magnoliopsida; order Poales; family Poaceae; genus Zea; species Zea luxurians. The sequence continues at coordinate 6,812,900 of JAOPSE010000016.1, forward strand.
AAATGCCTTTGTGTTCAACCCCTCTTCCTCAGCAATTTCTTTGAACTTAACCAATCTTGAAGTCCCATCTTTGATATATCTAATAGCACCTCTAACACGCTTCACTGAGATGTCCACTTCTTTCAAACCATCTCGCACAATAAGGTTAATAATATGGGCAGCACACCTCATGTGCAAAAAGTTGCCTTTTGCTATGTGGGTTCTTCCTAGGTGCCTCCTCAAATAAGCAATACCGGTATCATTGGCTGATGCATTATCAACTATTATTGTCATCACTCTCTCCAATCCCCATTCAGTCAGGCATTTCAATAAACTTTTTCCAATATCTTCTCCCTTGTGTCCCTTAACCTTAAAAAATCCAATGATTTTCTTATGCAAATTCCAATTCTCATCTATAAAAGTTGCAGTCACTGCCATATAACCATCTTGTTGTTGGGAAGTCCAACAATTTGTGGTCAAGCAAACTCTTTGACATGAATCTCTAAAAAAAGACTTTACTTTGGCTTTCTCTCGAAAGAATCGGGACACTATGTCCCTAGTGCATGTTCTTCTAGATGGTGCTTGGAAACGTGGGCAAGCTTTAGACATGAATTTCTTGAAGCCAGGCTTTTCACCAAAAGCAAAAGGCAGCTCATCTTCAATAATCATCTCAGCGAAGGCTTCCCTAAGCGCATTTTGATCAAACCTCCAAGTAGAAACACCTTCCCCTTGTATTGCTTGTAAATATCTGTCGGGGACCATAATTAGGGGTACCCCTGAGGTTCCTAATTCTCAGCTGGTAACCCCCATCAGCATAAAGCTGCAAAGGCCTGATGGGTGCGATTAAGTCAGGGATCAGTCCATTCGAGGGACGCGATCACGCCTCGCCTGAGCCTAGCCTCGGACATGGACGGCCGACCCCAGAGGATCTCCGCCTCGCCCGAGGCCCCCCTCCAACGGCTAATGCAGTTCCGGCTCGTCCGAGGCCCTGTCTTCGCTAGGAAGCAACCCTGACCAAGTCGCCGCGCCGACCGACCAAATCGCAGGAGCATTTAATGCAAAGGCAGCCTGACGCCCTTATCCTGACGCGCGCCCTGTAGTCGACAGAGCCGAAGTGACCGCCGTCGCTTCACCGCTCCACTGACCAGCCTGACAGAAAGACAGCGCCGCCTGCGCCACTCTGACTGCGGTGCTGCCTGACAGAGTGAGGCTGACAGGCGGTCAGGCCCGGCTGCAGGCACCATAGGAAACTCCGCTCCGCCCGACCCAGGGCTCGGACTCGGGCTAAGTCCCGGAAGACGGCGAACTCCGCTCCGCCCGACCCAGGGCTCGGACTCGGGCTAAGTCCTGGAAGACGGCGAACTCCGCTCCACCCGATCCAGGGCTCGGACTCGGGCTAAGTCCCGGAAGACGGCGAACTCCGCTCCGCCCGACCCAGGGCTCGGACTCGGGCTAAGTCCCGGAAGACGACGAACTCCGCTCCGCCCGACCCAGGGCTCGGACTCGGGCTAAGTCCCGGAAGACGACGAACTCCGCTTCGCCCGACCCCAGGGCTCGGACTCGGGCTCAGCCCCAGAAGACGACGAACTCCGCTTCGCCCGACCCCAGGGCTCGGACTCGGGCCCAGCCCCAGAAGACAACGAAGTCCGCTTCGCCCGACCCCAGGGCTCGGACTCCGCTCTGGCCTCAGCCGACGATCTCCGTCTCGCCCGACCCAGGGGTTCGGACTTAGAAGACAGACTCGACCTCAGCTTCGGAGGAGCTTCCACATCACCCAAACTAGGGCGCGGACCGGCTACGTCAACAGGAGGCGCCATCATCACCCTACCCCGAGCTGACTCGAGCCATAGGGAACAAGACCGGCGTCCCATCTGGCACACTCCACCAGATAGGCAATGATGGTGCCCCGCATACGCAGTGACGATGGCGGCTCTCAGCCCCCTTACGGAAGCAAGAGGACATCAGCAAGGACTCCACAGCCCCGACAGCTATCCCTCCGCCAGGCTCCAACGCTCCTCCGACGGCCATGACATCACTCCAGCAGGGTGCCAAAGTCTCTCCGGCTGCCACAGCGGCATGTACTCAGGGCGCTAGCTCTCCCCCGCTAGACATGTAGCACTCTGCTACACCCCCATTGTACACCTGGGTCCTCTCCTTACGCCTATAAAAGGAAGGACCAGGGCCCTCTTAGAGAGGGTTGGCCGCGCGGGGACGAGGACGAGACAGGCGCTCGCGTGAGGCCGCTCGCTCCCTCTCCCGCGTGGACGCTTGTAACCCCCTACTGCAAGCGCACCCGACCTGGGCGCGGGACGAACACGAAGGCCATGGGATTCCCACTCCTCTCTCACGCCCACTTCCGGCCACCTCTCTTCCCCCCTTCACGCTCGGTCTCGCGTCGACCCATCTGGGCTGGGGCACGCGACGACATTCACTCATCGGCTTAAGGACCCCCCGGTCTCAAAACGCCGACAGTTGGCGCGCCAGGTAGGGGCCTGCCGCGTGTTGACGAACTGCTTCCCGTCAAGCTCCAGATGGGCAGTCTCCAGCAACTTCTCCGACCCGGGACGGTGCTCCGTTTCGGGAGCTTTGAGTTCATGTCCCTCGACGGTGGCTACGACATGATACTCATTCCACCGCCGGGCGACAGCGGCAATGGCGGCCGACAGCCCGCTCGTCGGCGGCGGAATCGACGACGTCTTCCCCACGTGGCGGAAGAGCTACATTCGAGCTTGTCCCGTCGCCTCCCCCGCCGACGGAGGAGGGGACGGGGCAACCAAGGCCAAGCAGGAGGCGGCACCTCGTCGGCTGTCGAGCGAGTCGACGACGCCGGCGCCCCAACGGGGGACACGTCGAGCGTCGCCCTCGCATCTGAGACAGAGGCGAGCGCCGTTTCCCCGCGACACGCCAACTTCAAGCAAACGGACGATGCCGGCACGCTCACGGAAGGCTTGCTGGGTGTCACCCTCGTACCTAGGACGACGGTGCAGTCAGCCCCCGACATGACTTCATCACCGCCCGTCGACCAAGAGGTACCGACCGATTCCTGTCTCGCGTCTTTCGCATTCAGCCTCGACCCGCCAAGCGGCCTCGCTTTGGCGGACGCTCTCGTAGAGGCGAGTCCCAACCTTTTGGGGTTTCGTATGCGGTCACCTTAGGACCTGCTGACGGATGTCTCGACCTACGGGCCCTCTAGGTCCGAGGAAGACGACGAGCCCAGCTTCTGTTGGGATTTCTCTGGACTTAGCAACCCCAGTGCCATGCGGGACTTTATGACCGCATGCGACTACTGCCTTTCCGATTGTTCCGACGGTAGCCGTAGCCTCGGCGACGAGGACTGCGGCCCAGGCCGCGAATGTTTCCACGTCGATCTAGGGGGTCCCTCCGAAGGCAACCATCTCGGCATGCTAGAGGACGGTGATCTCCCTAGGCCGGTGCCTCGCGTAGACATCCTTCGGGAGCTAGCTGTGGTCCCAGCCCCTGCGGGGGGTCAGGACACACAGCTCAAGCAAATCCGCGAGGTGCAGGCCAGGCTCGACAGGGGAGCAGGAGCGCTTGAGCCGATCCGCCGGGACGTCGGGCAGGCAGGGGTGGCCCAACCTCCAGCCGGAGAAATACGTCATCTACCCCAGGGCTTCCAACACCGCATCGCCGGCGATGTCAGGGTCAGGCCGCCACCCACATCCAGTGGGGTTGGCTAGAACCTGGCTGCTGCAGCGATGCTCCTCCGCGCGATGCCGGAGCCATCAACGACCGAGGGGCGCCGAATCTAGGGAGAGCTCAAGAATCTCCTGGAAGGCGCCGCGGTCCGACGAGCCGAAAGCTCTGCCTCCCGAAGGCAGGGCTACCCCTCAGAACATCATGCCGCGACTTCCCGATTCGCGCGGGAAGCCTCGGTCTACACCGGGCGCACGCGCCACACAGCGCCTGCGGCCCCGGGTCGCCTCGGCAGCGAGCACCCTCACCGCGACCGTCGGGCCCGCCTCGACGAAAGGGTGCGCCGAGGCTACCAACCCAGGCGTGGGGGACGCTACGACAGCGAGGAGGATCGGAGTCCTTCGCCCGAACCACCCGGTCTGCAGGTCTTCAGCCGGGCCATACGACGGGCGCCGTTCCCGACCCGGTTCCGACCCTCGACTACTATCACAAAGTACTCGGGGGAGACGAGGCCGGAACTGTGGCTCGCGGACTACCGTCTGGCCTGCCAACTAGGTGGAATGGACGATGACAACCTCATCATCCGCAACCTCCCCCTGTTCCTCTCCGACACCGCTCGCGCCTGGTTGGAGCACCTGCCTCCGGGGCAGATCTCCAACTGGGACGACCTGGTCCAAGCCTTCGCCGGCAATTTCCAGGGCACATACGTGCGCCCCGGGAATTCCTGGGACCTCTGAAGCTGCCGACAGCAGCCGGGAGAGTCTCTCCGGGACTACATCCGGCGATTCTCGAAGCAGCGCACCGAGCTACCCAACGTCACCGACTCGGATGTCATCGGCGCGTTCCTCGCCGGCACCACCTGCCGCGACCTGGTGAGCAAGCTGGGTCGCAAGACCCCCACCAGGGCGAGCGAGCTGATGGACGTCGCCACCAAGTTCGCCTCTGGCCAGGAGGCGGTCGAGGCTATCTTCCGGAAGGACGAGCAGCCCTAGGGCCGCCCATCGGAAGATGCCCCCGAGGCATCAACTCAGCGCGGCGCCAAGAAGAGGGGCAAGAAGAAGTCACAAGCGAAACGCGACGCCGCCGACGCGGACCTTGTCACCGCCGCCGAGTACAAGAACCCTCGGAAACCCCCAGGAGGTGCCAACCTCTTCGACAAGATGCTCAAGGAGCCATGCCCCTATCACCAGGGGCCCGTCAAGCACACCCTTGAGGAAAGCGTCATGCTTCGGCGCCACTTCCACAGGGCCGGGCCACCCGCGGAGGGTGGCAGGGCCCACGACGACGATAAGAAGGAAGATCACCAAGCAGGAGAGTTCCCCGAGGTCCGCGACTGCTTCATGATCTACGGTGGGCAAGCGGCGAATGCCTCGGCTCGGCACCGCAAGCAAGAGCGCTGGGAGGTCTGTTCGGTGAAGGTGGCGGCGCCGGTCTACCTAGACTGGTCCGACAAGCCCATCACCTTCGACCAAGCCGACCACCCCGACCATGTGCCGAGCCCAGGGAAATACCCGCTCGTCGTCGACCCCGTCATCGGCGACGTCAGACTCACCAAGGTCCTCATGGACGGAGGCAACAGCCTCAACATCATCTACGCCGAGACCCTCGGGCTCCTGCGTGTCGATCTGTCCTCCATCCGGGCAGGCGCTGCGCCCTTCCATGGGATCATTCCCGGGAAGCGCGTTCAGCCCCTCGGACAACTCGACCTTCCCGTCTGCTTCGGAACACCCTCCAACTTCCAAAGGGAGACCCTGACGTTCGAGGTGGTCGGGTTCCGAGGAACCTACCACGCGGTACTGGGAAGACCATGCTACACGAAGTTCATGGCCGTCCCCAACTACACCTACCTGAAGCTCAAGATGTTGGGCCCCAACGGGGTCATCACCGTCGGCCCCACGTACAAACACGCGTTCGAATGCGACGTGGAGTGCGTGGAGTACGCCGAGGCCCTCGCCGAGTCCGAGGCCCTCATCGTCGACCTGGAGAGCCTCCCCAAGGAAGTGCCAGATGTGAAGCGTCATGCCGGCAACTTTGAGCCAGCGGAGACGGTCAAATCCGTCCCTCTCGACCCCAGCAACGACGTCTCCAAGCAGGTCCGGATCGGCTCCAGGCTCGATCCCAAATAGGAAGCAGTGCTCGTCGACTTTCTCCGTGTGAACGCTGACGTCTTCGCGTGGAGTCCCTCGGACATGCCCGGCATACCGAGGGATGTCGCCGAGCACTCGCTGGACATCCGAGCCAGAGCCCGACCCGTCAAGCAGCCTCTGCGCCGATTCGACGAGGAGAAGCGTAGAGCCATAGGCGAGGAGATCCACAAGCTCATGGCGGCAGGGTTCATCAAAGAGGTATTCCATCCCGAATGGCTTGCCAACCCTGTGCTTGTGAGAAAGAAAGGTGGGAAATGGCGGATGTGTGTAGACTACACTGGTCTGAACAAAGCATGTCCAAAGGTTCCCTACCCTCTGCCTCACATCGATCAAATTGTGGATTCCACTGCTGGGTGCGAAACCCTGTCTTTCCTCGATGCCTACTTAGGGTATCACCAAATCAGGATGAAAGAGTCCGACCAGCTCACGACTTCTTTCATCACACCCTTCGGCATGTACTGCTATGTCACCATGCTGTTCGGCTTGAGGAATGCGGGCGCGACGTACCAGCGGTGCATGAACCATGTGTTCGGCGAACACATTGGCCGTACGGTCGAGGCCTACGTCGATGACATCGTAGTCAAGACAAGGAAAGCCTCCGACCTCCTTTCCGACCTTGAAGTGACATTACGATGTCTCAAGGCGAAAGGCGTCAAGCTCAATCCCGAAAAGTGTGTCTTTGGGGTGCCCCGAGGCATGCTCTTGGGGTTCATCGTCTCCGAGCGGGGCATCAAAGCCAACCCGGAGAAGATCGCAGCCATCACCGGCATGGGGCCCATCAAGGACTTGAAAGGCGTACAGAGGGTCATGGGATGTCTCGCGGCTCTGAGCCGCTTCATCTCACGCCTCGGCGAAAGAGGTCTACCTCTGTACCGCCTCTTAAGGAAGGCCGAGTGCTTCACTTGGACCCTTGAGGCCGAGGAGGCCCTAGGGAACCTGAAGGCGCTCCTCACGAAGGCGCCTATCTTGGTGCCCCAACCACCGGAGAAGCCCTCTTGGTCTACGTCGCCGCAACCACTCAGGTGGTTAGCGCCGCGATTGTGGTCGAAAGGCAAGAAGAAGGGCATGCATTGCCCGTTCAGAGGCCAGTCTACTTTGTCAGTGAGGTACTGTCCGAAACCAAGATCCGCTACCCACAAGTTCAGAAGCTGCTATATGCGGTGATCCTGACACGGCGGAAGTTGCGACACTACTTCGAGTCTCATCCGGTAACGGTGGTGTCATCCTTCCCCCTGGGGGAGATCATCCAGTGCCGGGAGGCCTCGGGGAGGATTGCAAAGTGGGCGGTGGAAATCATGGGCGAGACAATCTCGTTCGCCCCTCGGAAGGCCATCAAGTCCCAGGTCCTGGCAGACTTCGTAGCTGAATGGGTCGACACCCAGCTCCCAACAGCTCCGATCCAGCCGGAGCTCTAGACCATGTTCTTTGACGGGTCGCTGATGAAAACAGGAGCGGGCGCGGGCCTGCTCTTCATCTCGCCCCTCAGGAAGCACATACGCTATGTGCTACGCCTCCATTTCCCGGCGTCCAACAATGTGGCCGAATATGAGGCTCTGGTCAATGGGTTGCGGATCGCCATCGAGCTAGGGGTCCGACGCCTCGACGCTCGCGGTGACTCGCAGCTCGTCATCGACCAAGTCATGAAGAACTCCCACTGCCGTGACCCGAAGATGGAGGCCTATTGCGATGAGGTTCGGCGCCTGGAAGACAAGTTCTACGGGCTCGAGCTCAACCACGTCGCACGACGATACAACGAGACTGCGGACGAGCTGGCTAAGATAGCCTCGGGGCGAACAATGGTCCCCTCGGACGTCTTCTCCCGAGACCTACATCAACCCTCAGTCAAGACTGACGACTTGCCCGAGCCCGAGAAGGCCTCGGTCTGCCCGAGGCGCCCTCGGCTCCACCCGAGGCACCCTCGGCCCTCGAGGGTAGGCACTGCGCGTCGAGGAGGAGCGGAGCGGGGTCGCGCCTAATCGAAACTGGCAGACCCCGTACCTGCAATATCTCCACCGAGGAGAGCTACCACTTGACCAAGCCGAAGCTCGGCGATTGGCACGGCGTGCCAAGTCGTTCGTCCTACTGGGGGACGGGAAGGAGCTCTACCACCGCAGCCCCTCAGGCATCCTCCAGCGATGCATCTCCATCACCGAAGGTCAGGAACTCCTTTGAGAGATACACTCGGGGGCTTGCGGCCATCACGCAGCACCTCGAGCCCTTGTCGGAAATGCTTTCCGACAAGGTTTCTACTGGCCGACCGTGGTGGCCGACGCCACTAGGATTGTCCGCACCTGCCAAGGGTGCCAATTCTACGCAAGGCAGACTCACCTGCCCGCTCAGGCTCTACAGACGATTCCCATCACCTGGCCTTTTGCTGTGTGGGGTCTGGACCTCGTCGGCCCCTTGCAGAAGGCACCCAGGGGCTACACGCACATGTTGGTCGCCATCGACAAATTCTCCAAGTGGATCGAGGTCCGACCCCTAAACAGCATCAGGTCCAAGCAGGCGATAGCGTTCTTCACCAACATCATCCATCGTTTCGGGGTCCCGAACTCCATCATCACCGACAACGGCACCCAGTTCACCGGCAGAAAGTTCCTGGACTTCTGCGAGGATCACCACATCCGGGTGGACTGGGCCGCCGTGGCTCATCCCATGACGAATGGGCAAGTAGAGTGTGCCAACGGCATGATTCTACAAGGACTCAAGCCTCGGATCTACAACGACCTCAACAAGTTCGGCAAGCGATGGATAAAGGAACTCCCCTCGGTGGTCTGGAGCCTGAGGACAACACCGAGCCGAGCCACGGGCTTCACGCCGTTCTTTCTAGTCTATGGGGCCGAGGCCATCTTGCCCACAGGCTTAGAATACGGTTCCCCGAGGGCGAAGGCCTATGCCGACCAAAGCAACCAAGCTAGTCGAGAAGACTCGCTGGACCAGCTGGAAGAGGCTCGGGACAGGGCCTTACTACACTCGGCACGGTACCAGCAGTCCATGCGACGCTACCACGCCCGAGGGGTCCGGTCCCGAGACCTCTAGGTGGGCGATCTGGTGCTTCGGCTGCGACAAGACGCCCGAGGGTGGCACAAGCTCACGCCCCCCTGGGAGGGGCCGTTCGTCATCGCCAAGGTTCTGAAGCCTGGAACGTACAAGCTGGCCAACAGTCAAGGCGAGGTCTACGGCAACGCTTGGAACATCCAACAGCTACGTCGCTTCTACCCTTAAGATGTTTTCAAGTTGTTCATATACCTCGCTCCTACGCAAAGTTTAGTCATCAAGGAAGGGTCAACCTTGCCTCGGCAAAGTCCGACCCTCCCTCGGGGGCTAAAAGGGGGGAACCCCCTCTGCGTCGAATTTTTTCCTCGAAAAAAAAGATCCTTTCTGCCAGATTGTCTTTCGTGCTTTTTGACTACTTCGAAAGTGGATCCTGAAAACGACGGAGTACACGTAAGCAGCCAAGGCCGACCGAGCCGAGGGACTCCCACGCCTCCGGGATACGGATACCTCACTCGTCACCTTCTGCGATAAGTAACTCGCGCTCGGATAAGTGATTTCGCGGACCGAACAAGTCTTCACGTTCGAAAGCTCTTCTGCCGAAGCGATTCTTCGAGCCTTCTCGACTACGTCGGTGACAGAACCCCATGGACGGGTAAGAGTGCGCGTAAGCAGCAAGGCCGACCGAGCCGAGGGACTCCTACGCCTCCGGGATACGGACACCTCACTCGCCACCTTCTATGAGAAGCAACTCTCGCTCGCGCCGGCAATTCTGTTACCGACAGAAAAGTCTGGGTACTCGAAACAAGAGGAAAAAGAACGCAGCTTTACAACACGACGACGGTGTGTTTAGGCCTCGACGGCCGCAGAAAGCATACGCACACTACAAGACAACCTGATCCTGCAGGCTCAGACGTCGACAGCCGAAGGGGGCGGCAACACCCTCGACATCAACTACACCTTCGGCAGGGTCTGACCTAGCCTCGGACGGCGACGCGGTCGGAGAGCCCCCACTCTGAAGGACGACATCAGCACCACACCCGGGCCATCGCCGCCAGGGTCTTCTCCGAGAACCCAACCCGAGGCCTCGGCAGGTCAATTCCGGCGTCGGTCCTGCTAACGGACGACCCGGCCAGGCTCCGGCCGACCAGGTCTTCTTCTCGGGCCAACTCTGCCTCTGTTCGCGCTGACACCGCTACCCCTAGCCTCGGCTCATCGAAGAGCGGCCGAGGGGGTCCTCTAACTAAGCAAGGGAAGCCTCGGACAACAAGGATGACCGAGCCGAGGGACTCCTACGCCTCCGGGATACGGATACCTCACTCGTCACCTTTACATGAGGCGACTCACTCTTGGTGAAGCGGTTCAAGCAATCAACAGGCGAGTCCTAGTGCTTGAAGAGAGGAAAAAACACGGCTCCGCGCCGAAATTACATACATGTTCAGGCCTCGACAGCCACAATGAACATGGACACTGGCATTCAAAGTGCCATTACAAACGGAACTCCGGTTCCACCTCCGCAGGCACGAACAACCCCCCACAATGGAGGGCCTGCGGAGCAACAGAAGGCTGACGGATGGCTCGCCGGCGCCCGCTCCGACAGCAGCGATAACGACCTTCGCTCCGGATGGCCAGACAGCAGCAGTGATGACCTCAGGGCAAACGCTGCTGCTGCGAGCTCCTCGCCCACGTCCCCACTCGAGGGGCGAGGACAAGCTATCGAAGCCAAAGAGTCGGAGGCCCGGAGCGCGGATGGTGGCGGTGACCCCGTCGGCGACGAAGACTACTACGGCCGCTACTACCCTAGCGGCGACGGCGGAAGCCGCCTGCCCCTCGGTAGATCCCCACTCGGATCCTCCCGGGCGAGCGAGCGCCGACCCCCGCACAGGGGCATTGTACCGGGGTAAAGGCAGGACAGCCCAAGAACACGAACGCCGCTCTAGCAGCGCGCGACGTCTTGGGTGGTCCTCTGGTGCGCGTGGCACGACGACCGCTTGTACGGTGGGAGGAGGCACCGGGAGCCGAGACAGAGCCAGCAAGCCCAGCGGGCTGAAGCTGACGACGCTCGAGACCGTCCGGCCCCGCGTTGTCAGAGTCTGCCCCTTCCGCAAGGCCAGTGAGTGCCCTCTCCCCTGAATGATGAAGGAGAGGGTGACTCATGAACCCATGCGGGAGGTAGAGCTCCGGCTCAGCCCGCCCTCCACCCTAGTAAGGATGACGAAGATCCTTGAAGCTGAGGGCGGGACCAAGATCGCAGCCTGGCTCGCTCCTCCCCACCAGACCAACCATTGGTGAGGGGATGCAGCCAGGCTGCTTGACGAAAATCCTTGAAGCCGAACGATGGCTGAAAGGTACCAACCTCCACGAGGTTGCGCCCCAACAACAGCAAGACGAAGATGATGCGGGCGCTCCCCGCTCGGGGGCCCAAAACATGGAAAGACACGACGCATGAGGGAAGCACGAAGACGTGGTTGCTTTTCGAAGGGGTCACCCTCCTTTTAAAGGCAACTCTCCCCACTTGCGTCCTCAGCCGTCGCAGGCAGAGTCTTCTCCAACACGCTCCAAGGTCCTTCCCCCCATGGTGCGGGGGCTGGGTCCCACACGTCATGCAAGCTGCCCCAAGGCGAAAGAAGTCAAACCGTCGCGCGTGGTGCACATAACTTCCTAGCGGTTACAAGCGCTCCACCGCTTTTGCCCAGACTAGTGGGTGAAAGGGCGGACCGCCATGCAGGCGGCAGGCAACCGCACCAAGGGGGCACGCCCGTTCGACTTCGACACGTCCAGCCTGGACGCCCAGGCCCACACGTCATGTAACCGGCGCGCCGGTTACTACGTGCAAGAGACTGCACCGCCACTCGCACCACTACCGCGCCTCCTCGACTGCGGAACCAGTACCGCGATTCGAGGTAACCCCGCGCGTGACCCAACAGTGCCAACTTGGCACACCCGTCACGGGTGAGCCAGCCGCGGGAGAAGGCGTGGCGATCGATGCGGCCAAAGATGGGCCGACAGTGATGGCGGTGGCGGGCAGACGGAAGCAGCGGTCAAGTCGTCTGCAGGCTCGCGTCCCCTCTAGGGACAACAAGGGAACCCTCTCCCACGGCGTGAAGACGACGCGCCCGTGTTCCGTTCCTTGAATGGCTCGCGCACGCGCAACGGCTGCCCCGCGAACCACTCGTCCTGTCGCATTAACTCTGCGGCAGGGCAGGCGGCGCCTCTGGCAGGAGAAGCGAGCGACGCTTCGCCTTCGCCACAATGACCGCGTCGAAAAAGGTACGCCACGTCGTTCGATTCCGTATCCTTTTCCTTTTTTCCTCTTTCTCTCTCTTGCAACAGGGACCAGGAAAGGGGGATACCCCGAAAAGGATCCTTCTCCGTGAAGGAACCAGGCTCCGAGCCTCCCTACTGATCAGAGGTTCAAAGGCTGGCCCCTCGGAAGGGTTCGACAGCCGCCTCAGATCGCATGGGCTCTACACCCACTACTGGTCAGAGGTTCGAAGGTCGGCCCCTCAAAGGGTTCAACGACCGCCTCAGGCTACTCGGGCTCCGCGCCCACTACTGATCAGGGGTTCGAAGGCTCGCCCCCGAAGGGTTCACAGCCGCCTCAGACACAGAGTGAGTGATGACCATGGGTATGTTCGATACATAACCAAGGCTCGGGCTGCGCTCCCGAGGTACCCTAGGACATTTCCGAGACCAGCGGGAACGATCTTGTAACGGAATCCCATCAGAGGGAGGCATCGAGCCCTCGGACCCCGTCGCCAGGGGACCGGGTCCGGCAAATCACCCACAGGTACTTTTAGGCACGCCTCCGGGCCACACCCGACCCCTAACGAATGGGGCACGGGCGTCCACTCGGATCACCCGTTCGCAGCTTGCTGGAGACACCATGTTCGACGCCCACCGAGGGCAACATGGCGCTTTCCCCCCTCCTCCTTGCGAAAAGGCGACGCAGGGGCATATGTAAAAAAGTCGAGTCTGTCCTTGATCGTCCTCTCGCTCTGTGCGAAGGCTCGGGGGCTGCTCTTGCAAACTCGGCTCCGACCAAACCGTTGACAGCGTCAACATACCAGCCCGAGAACTTGGGACTCGACGGTGCACCCGGGTTACGGCCCGTTCGCATGAGGGGACAACCAGACTGGCCAAAGCATCACGAAATGCATTAAGACCTCGAAGGAGTCTAACCACTCCTCCGAGGCCTCGGGGGCTACACCCGGCGGGTGCGCTCGCGCGCCCCCGCCGGAACAAACAGCAACCGAGAAAGGCTGGTCCCCTTGCAAAAAAGTGCGACAAAAGCCTCCAAGCGAGTATTAACACTCCCTTGGAGGCTCGGGGGCTACTGTCGGGGACCATAATTAGGGGTACCCCCGAGGTTCCTAATTCTCAGCTGGTAACCCCCATCAGCATAAAGCTGCAAAGGCCTGATGGGTATGATTAAGTCAGGGATCAGTCCATTCGAGGGACGCGATCACGCCTCGCCCGAGCCTAGCCTCGGACATGGATGGCCGACCCCGGAGGATCTCCGCCTCGCCCGAGGCCCCCCTCCAACGGCTAATGCATTTCCGGCTCGTCCAAGGCCCTGTCTTCACCAGGAAGCAACCCTAACTAAGTCACCGCGCTGACCGACCAAATCGCAGGAGCATTTAATGCAAAGGCAGCCTGACACCCTTATCCTGACGCGCGCCCTGCAGTCGACAGAGCCGAAATGACCGCCGTCGCTTCGCCGCTCCACTGACCAGCCTGACAGAAAGACAGCGCCGCCTGCGCCACTCCGACTGCGGTGCCGCCTGACAGAGTGAGGCTGACAGGCGGTCAGGCCTGGCCGCGGGCACCGTAGGAAACTCCGTTCCGCCCGACCCAGGGCTTGGACTCGGGCTAAGTCCCGGAAGACGGCGAACTCCGCTCCGCCCGACCTAGGGCTCGGACTCGGGCTAAGTCCCGGAAGACGGCGAACTCCGCTCCGCCTGACCCAGGGCTCGGACTCGGGCTAAGTCCCGGAAGACGGCAAACTCCGCTCCGCCTGACCCAGGGCTCGGACTCGGGCTAAGTCCCGGAAGACGACGAACTCCGCTCCGCCCGACCCAGAGCTCGGACTCGGGCTAAGTCCCGGAAGACGACGAACTCCGCTTCACCCGACCCCAGGGCTCGGACTCGGGCTCAGCCCTAGAAGACGACGAACTCCGCTTCGCCCGACCCCAGGGCTCGGACTCGGGCTCAGCCCCAGAAGACAACGAACTCCGCTTCGCCCGACCCCAGGGCTCGGACTCCGCTCTGGCCTCAGCCGACGATCTCCGTCTCGCCCGACCCAGGGGTTCGGACTCAGAAGACAGACTCGACCTCGGCTTCGGAGGAGCTTCCACATCACCCAAACTAGGGCGCGGACCGGCTACGTCAACAGGAGGCGCCATCATCACCCTACCCCGAGCTGACTCGAGCCACAGGGAACAAGACCGGCGTCCCATCTGGCACACTCCACCAGATAGGCAATGATGGTGCCCCGCATATGTAGTGACGATGGCGGCTCTCAGCCCCCTTACGGAAGCAAGAGGACGTCAGCAAGGACTCCACAGCCCCGACAGCTGTCCCTCCGCCAGGCTCCAGCGCTCCTCCGACGGCCACGACATCACGCCAGCAGGGTGCCAAAGTCTCTCCGGCTGCCACAGCGGCATGTACTCAGGGCGCTAGCTCTCCCCCGCTAGACACGTAGCACTCTGCTACACCCTATTGTACACCTGGGTCCTCTCCTTACGCCTATAAAAGGAAGGACCATGGCCCTCTTAGAGAGGGTTGGTCGCGTGGGGATGAGGACGAGACAGGCGCTCGCGTGAGGCCGCTCGCTCCCTCTCCCGCGTGGACGCTTGTAACCCCCTACTGCAAGCGCACCCGACCTGGGCGCGGGACGAACACGAAGGCCGCGGGATTCCCACTCCTCTCTCACGCCCACTTCCGGCCACCTCTCTTCCCCCTTCGCGCTCGGCCTCGCGTCGACCCATCTGGGCTGGGGCACGCGGCGACATTCACTCGTCGGCTTAGGGACCCCCAGTCTCGAAACGCCGACAATATCCTTGCTTTCCATATTTTTCAAACTTGTTAGGATTATGCTTGCAACTTTGAAGGTGTCTCTTCAAGGCAGATGTACCATGTCCCTTGGAGTCTGCTTTCATGTTGCGATGGCAATACTTGCATTTTGCAGCTATCATAATGCCTTTATCATCTTTGATCTTGCTGAAATGGTTCCACACATCTGATCTTGGTGCCATCTTCTTACTTTCATGTTGAGCACAATCCTTGTCAAGGTCAACCACCTCTTGATCAGCAGCCCCTTGTGATTGTGATGGTTGTGTTTGTGTCCCATCATTTTCTAGAGTGTCAGTGCCCACTGATTCCATGCCCTTGTCCAATATGCCTTCAAGTTCAGGCATCTATTAAAAAGGAAACACATAGTAAGGAATTAAAGAAATAATATTTCTACTGATCAAATCTGCTAGAACAAATGTGTTAGAACAAAAAATTTGCTAGATCAAATCATATTAAGAACTACTATTTCTACTAATCAAATCTGCTAGAACAAATGTGTTAGACTTAGAACAAAAATCTGCTAGATCAAATCATATTAAATTATTAAGAACTACTATTTCTACTGATCAAATCTTCTAGAACAAATCTACTAGAACAAAAATCTGCTAGATCAAATCTGCTATAACAAAAAAACCAAGCACTGAGCACTTAGCACATACGTTGCAAGATTCCTCCGATGTTGATGTCGTTCTTCAATGTTGGCTTCACTACACCACGAGCTCGGCACCGGGCAGTCGAGCGCAGGTTGCGGGCGTGCACTGTGGCACCGTGCTGGGCTCGCGCAAATCAGCCTGGGCGGCTCGCACGGCAAATCAGCCTGGGCGCCTCCGCGCCTGACAGTCACGTGGTCGGCACGGCGGTCAGTGGGGCGTCGCCGTATGCGGCTTGGTGCAGGGTGGTCGGCAGTGGCAGGACGGCGCCGTGGCGCGGTGGCGGACCGTGGACTGGTGCTCCTTGCTCGACGGCGGCTGTTGTTGCTAGCTAGGGTTGGATTGGATGGACAGGTCGCCTAGCTACTCGCCTGGACCGCTGGACCGCTGAAGCCGAGCCTGGAGGCCTCTGGACAGAGTCAGGCATGCGCATGCCGCCTTGCTTTTGCTTGTCCGTAATGGGCCATTGGGCCTTGTTCCTTGTGTTGTATTCGATACTAGTTTACTATTCGGGTACCGGGTAATTGAACCCAAAATTCTCTATAAAATTTCGAGTACCGGGAGTTTATACCCAAATTAGATTTTGGGTTTTTCGTGTTCGGGTATTTCGGGTTCGGGTATAGGATTTTATGCCCAGTCCTAGTTGTGGTGCCAAGTTAGGATCCCATGGATAGCGTACTTATCCGTTGATGTAAACTAGGAGGCAAAGTAGCAGTGTTGCATGCAGGACCCGACGAGGCGATGAGCTGACGAATAACATGGAGGTAAGGTGACATGGATAGCGAGTGGGTTAGGCCACTAAATTGATCATTTGATGGTCGAAGGTACAAGTGAGTCATGAGTGGGCTAGTGGTAGGGGAGGGAATCAAACGAATCGGGTGGGAAATGGGCTGAGCAGTGGAACGTCAAGAAAAGGTTAAAAGCCTAGTTTTCGTTAAATTTATCCCAACCTAATATATAAAAGTTTGTTTATTTTGTTGTATATCTAACTCTAGGTATAAGAGTTTATAAAAATTGAGGTGGAGCCATGGCCCGTATTGCCCACCCCTTGCATCCACCTATGGTTGTTATTAATGATATGAGTACATAAGTATTGAACCAAAGTAGCATTAAAATAGCATGCACCAAGAGCTGTTAAGAGTGTGTTTCTAGGCATTGCGTCAATATATACAGATTCAAAAAATAGTCGAATAGCTGGATCTACATGTAGGAAGTATCAGTTGTGGTAAAAGTGCTTGTCAAATATTTTGTTGTTGTGTACTTGATTCGAGTAAGAGTGAAAGATAATATGCTGACTATGTATAAGAAAATATATCATGTATGACATAGGGGTTTAATTATACCTTTATACATTTCACGACCGTCTAGCAGGTTTTCTTTTTGGGATCTGTAGAAACTTGTAGGACCTTACTAATGTGACTATGCTTCATCCTGTATATAAAACAAAATGGTACTCCCTATGCCTTTTTTTATACATTTTTTTGTACAAGATATACTTTTTCGGTGGTGATGGCAGGCCATATTTATTAGGCTGGCTTTTGTTATGGGCATCATCCTGCGATTAAAGAAATAAGACCTGTCAGTGTAGTTTGTTACGTCCAAGAAAGAGTTCATCCTTTTCTTATTTTTTATTTGCGGATGTGTAGCCGGCAGAAATTGTTTTTACTATTTGTTATTGATGTACTAAGAGTAGTCAAATCTGTAATTATGTGTGTATATAGAAGCCAAATACGTACGTACACTAAATTTACCTCTGTGTTTTGCAGTGGATTAGAATATGCTAGAATGCGTTGTGTCTGCTAAATAAAGTTTATCAGGATGTATGTACATATATAACATGTTTTTAATAAGATGTAGATATCATAAAAATAAGGAGTTTCGTACCACGTTCTTTTCATTTGCAGAGGTAGATGGTTTGACAAATGATGTCACTAGAGAGTCATGTGTGTTCTGGAATAATTGAGGACGAAGTCAGTCGTCTGTCAAGTGTATGCCATCAATACTGATATGACAGTCGAGAGAGAAAAAAAATGACGTGGGTATCGTGTGATGGAATAAGTCTTGAGTATCTAGAGGACAGCCTGCTTTTAACTGTCCTCTGTAGTCCTTTAGCATCTAGAGGACAGCTTGACTGTCCTCTGTAGTCTCTTTAGCATATAGAGGACAGCAGTCGCTTTTTGACTGTCCTCTGTAGTCGCTTTAGCATCTAGAGGACAACAGTCGCTTTTGACTGTCCTCTGTAGTCTCTTTAGCATCTAGAGGACAATCCTGTTGTGTAGTGTGTGTGAGAAGGTGTGGTAGTGCAGCCCCTAAGGCTATAAATATGTGTCACCAACCCCTCTAAGGGTATGACATTGTGTAGTGTTTGAGGAAACAAACAGAAAATTGCTCCAACTCATAGTGTCATCCTCTTGATGAGAGTTAGAGTCCCTCTACTTACAATTGGTATTAGAGCCAAACTATCCTGCTTCCTAAACATCTCTTGTTCATCTCCTTCCCGCGCCTCTCCCCACACTCAGTCGGTAGCAAGAGCTCCAACTGTTCCTTCCTCTCCTGCTCAGACGAGCAACCTTTCGTCTGAGACAGCCTCTTCCACACGCAGCGACCCCTCACTAGCCCACCATGTCCCTACGCTCGGTCACTTCGAGTGCGCGGCGCCAGCAGGAAGCCGAGGTCGCCGCGGCACAAGAACGAGAGCGAGCAGCAGCGGCGGCTGCAGCGACAGCGGCGAGGGCAGCACGGCTGGCGGCAGCGGAACTGGCAGCAGCGAGAGCGGAAGTAGAAGCAGCGGAGGCGGCAGATGCTGCACGTGCGGCGACAGCAGAGCTCGAGATTCTGCGCGATAGTAGAGCTGACAGCTCTGCTTCTGTCGACGACAACACCGACGAAGAGCTCAGGCTGGCGAGGGAAGCAGCGCGAGAGCAGGCGGCACAGTGGGTAGCCGCGCAACCCCATGGGGGCGCGCGTGGCGGCAGCCCAGATAGGTGCCGACGCGCTGACGGCGCTCCGGGCGAGGGCGCACGCGGCGGCAGCCCAGACGGGTGTAGACGCGCCGGTGGTGTTCCCGGCGGCGGTGACCGGGTCGATGGAGATCGCGGTCTCTACAGGCGGCGCGACTCTCCCTCCCCGGATCGGTACCATGGTCGCCGCATGGCCCAGGCCATTGTCAGGGACATCGGTCCTGGCGGTGGGTGCCTACCCTCACCAAGACCAACTACGTCGAGTGGGCCGCGGTGATGAGGGTACGGCTCCAGGTTCGCCAAATGTGGGAAGCAGTTCGGTACGGCGACGTCGACTACCACAAGGATCGGCGGGCGCTGGATGCCCTCATTGCTGCAGTTCCGTCCGAGATGCAGTTTTGGCTTTCCCAGAAGCGGACTGCCAAGGAGGCCTGAGACACCATCGTTGCAACCCGCATCGGCAGCGACCGTGCCCGCAAGACCACACTGCAAGCACTTCGCAAGGAGTGGGAGAACCTGGCCTTCAAGCCAGGTGAGGATGTTGATGACTTTGCTCTCTGCCTCAACACTCTGTTACAGAAGATGGTGCAGTTCGGCGACGACACCTACGATGAGGAGAGAGCTGTTGAGAAGCTCTTCCGTTGCATCCCCGAGAAGTACAAGCAGATCGCTCGCTCGATCGAGTCTCTGCTAGACCTCTCCACGATGACGATCGAAGAGGCGATAAGTCGTCTCAAGGTGGTCGACGGCGACGAACCACAGGCTCCCTCTGGCCCTATCACTATTGGCGGGAAGCTACATCTCACTCGGGAGCAGTGGGAGGCCTGCCGGGGTAACCAGAAGAAGGGGGAGTCATCCTCGACACGAGGCCGCAAACGCGGCAAGCCGCGCAAGGCGCGTGGAGGTGCCCAAGGCGGCGCCGTCGGCAACAAGAAGCCGGCACGAGACGACGGCTGTCACAACTACGACAAGCTTGGCCACTGGGCCAGGGACTGTCGACAGCCACGACGTGGCCAGGCCAACGTTGCACAGGCGGAGGAGGAGGCTCTGCTCCTAGCACATGCAAGCATCGAGCCATCTCCAGCGGCACCGGCCGCAGCGGCACTCCTCCACCTTGATGAGTCGAAAGCACACGCTTTCCTCGGCGACGGCTCCAACAAGGACATGATCGAAGGATGGTGCCTCGACACCGGCGCCACTCATCACATGACCGGCCGACGGGAGTTCTTCACCGAGCTTGACTCTAGCGTCTGAGGCTCCGTCAAGTTTGGGGACGCCTCCGGCGTAGAGATCAAGGGTGCCGGCTCAGTCGTCTTCACCGCCGCGTCTGGTGAGCACAGGCTGCTCACCAGAGTCTACTACATCCCCGCATTGAGGAACTCTATCATCAGCTTGGGACAGCTGGATGAGAACAGTTCACGCGTGGAGGTCGAGCACGGAGTCATGAGGATCTGGGATCCCTCTCGTCGCCTTCTTGCCAAGGTACGCAGGAGTCCAAATCGGCTATACATCCTCAATGTGAAGGTGGCAGAACCTTGCTGCCTTGCTGCTCGTCGAGACGATGGGGCATGGCAGTGGCACGAGCGCTTCAGGCACCTTAACTTCGAGGCCCTGAAGCGGCTCAGTGCCAAGGAGATGGTACGAGGCCTGTCGTGTCTTGATCATGTGGAGCAATTCTGCGATGTCTGCGTGTTGACAAAGCAGAGACGGCTCCCCTTTCCCCAGCAGTCGAGCTTCCGAGCCAAGGAGAGGCTCGAGCTCGTGCATGGGGACTTGTGTGGCCCGGTGACACCAGCCACACCAGGAGGACGACGCTACTTCTTGCTGCTCGTCGACGATCTCTCCCGCTACATGTGGGTGATGATCCTTGGCAGCAAGGGAGAGGCTGTGAACGCCATCAGGCGTGTGCAGGTCGCTGCGGAGGCGGAGTGCGGCCGCAAGCTGCGTGTGCTACGCACCGACAACGGCGGCGAATTCACGGCGGCTGAGTTCACGTCGTACTGCGTGGATGAGGGTGTTCAGCGCCACTACTCCACGCCGTACAGCCCGCAGCAGAACGACGTCGTCGAGCGGCGCAACTAGACGGTTGTGGGGATGGCTCGGGCTCTCCTTAAGCAGAGAGGAATGCCGACTGTCTTCTGGGGAGAGGCGGTGGTGACAGCGGTCTACATCCTCAACCGCTCGTCCACCAAGGCACTCAACGGGATGACCATACGAGGCTTGGCATGGGCGCAAGCCGGCGGTCTCTCACCTACGGGTCTTCGGCTACCTCGCGTTCACCAAGGAGCTTGGCCACATCGGCAAGCTCGACGACAGGAGCACCCCGGGGGTGTTCATTGGCAACACGGAGGGCTCGAAGGCCTACCGCATCCTTGACCTAGGAACACAGCGTGTGCGCACGGCGCGCAACGTAGTGTTCGACGTAGGGCGTGGATGGGCGTGGGACAAGGCGGTGGACGACGGCACGACTCCGACGTACGATGACTTCACCGTCGAGTACGTCCACTTTGAGGGAGCTGGGGGAGTAGGCAACTCTTCTCCGAGCAGGTCTACCCTAGCCCCCAAGTCTCCACCGACTCCAGCGCCACGCTCTCCAGCTCCGGTTACAACGAGCTCTTCACCACCATGTACTCCAGCCACGACTCCGGCTACACCGAGCTCTTCGCCACCACGTACTCCAGCACCGACGGTACCCTCTCCGGGAACGTCCTCTCCGACACCAGCTCGTGTCGAGCACGAGCCAGTGGAGCTCGTGACCCCGCTCTCCCGCGACGAGGAGCGCGTCGACGCGTGCTACGACGGCGAGCCGTTGCGGTATCGAAGGGTGGAGGGCCTTCTCATCGACCCATCGGTGCCGGGCCCTGCGTCTCACATTCTGGCAGGAGAGTTGCATCTTGCATGCGACGATGGTGAGCCTCGGTCTTTCGCGGAGGCCGAGAAACATGCGGCTTGGCGTGCCGCGATGCAGTCGGAGATGGACGCGGTTGAGACGAACCGCACTTGGGAGCTCGCTGATCTCCCTCATGGTCATCGCGCGATCACCCTTAAGTGGGTGTTCAAACTGAAGAGGGATGAAGCCGGCGCCATCGTTAAGCACAAGGCTCGCTTGGTGGCACACGGTTTCCTACAGCAGGAGGAGATCGACTTCGATGATGCTTTCGCCCCCGTGGCACGGATGGAATCCGTGCGACTCCTCCTTGCGCTGTCAGCCCAGCAGGGCTGGCACATTCATCACATGGACGTCAAGTCGGCGTTTCTCAACGGCGACTTAAAGGAGGAGGTCTATGTACACCAGCCGCCAGGTTTTGCGATCCCTGGCAAGGAGGGCAAGGTGTTGCACCTGCGCAAGGCTCTCTATGGCCTGCGACAGGCACCAAGGGCGTGGAATGCCAAGCTGGATTCCACGCTCAAAGGAATGGGTTTCACGCCAAGCCCGCACGAGGTGGCCATCTATCGGCGGGGCAATGGAGAAAATGCCCTGCTGGTGGGTGTCTACGTCGACGACTTGGTGATCACCGGCGCCAAGGATGCAGAGGTGGCAGCGTTCAAGGAAGAGATGAAGGCCACCTTCCAAATGAGTGACCTGGGGCACCTCTCCTTCTACCTGGGGATTGAGGTGCACCAGGGGGACTCCGGGATCACACTTCGCCAGATCGCCTACGCCAAGCGCATTGTTGAGCTGGCTAGGCTCACCGACTGCAACCCAACTCTCACTCCAATGGAGGAGAGGCTGAAGCTGAGTCGCGACAGCACGACAGAGGAGCTGGATGCTACACAGTACCGGCGTCTTGTGGGGAGCCTTCGCTATCTCGTCCACACACGGCCTGACTTGGCATACTCCGTTGGCTACGTTAGTCGGTTTCTGCAGCGACCGACGATGGAGCATGAGCGGGCTGTGAAGAGGATCATCCGCTATTTTGCGGGGACTCTCGACCACGGTCTCTACTACCCGAGGTGCCCTGGGGAGGCACACCTTGTCGGGTACAGCGATAGCGACCACGCCGGCGACATCGACACCAGCAAGAGCACAAGCGGGATCCTCTTCTTCCTCGGCAAGTGCCCCATCAGCTGGTAGTCGGTCAAGCAGCAGGTGGTGGCCATGTCCAGCTGCGAGGCCGAGTACATAGCGGCGTCTACTGCTTCGACTCAGGCGCTCTGGCTGGCTCGACTGCTCGGTGATCTCCTCGGGAGAGACACTGGAGCGGTGGAACTCAGGATGGACAGCCAATCCGCTCTGGCATTGGCCAAGAACCCCGTGTTCCATGAATGAAGCAAGCACATCCGGCTGAGATAACACTTCATCCGAGACTGCTTGGCAGAAGGGAGCATCAAGGCGCGCTACATCAACACCAAGGATCAGCTTGCAGACCTGCTCACCAAGCCCCTTGGGAAGATCAAGTTTGTTGAGCTTTGCTCTAGGCCCGGGATAGTCCAACTTTCTCACAAGACGAAGCCCAAGACTTAGGGGGAGAATGATAGAATAAGTCTTGAGCATCTAGAGGACAACCTGCTTTTGACTGTCCTCTGTAGTCCTTTAGCATCTAGAGTAGTCTCTTTAGCATCTAGAGGACAACAGTCGCTTTTTGACTGTCCTCTGTAGTCGCTTTAGCATCTAGAGGACAATTCTGTTGTGTAGTGTGTGTGAGAAGGTGTGGTAGTGCAGCCCCTAGGACTATAAATATGTGTCCCCAACCCCTCTAAGGGTATGACATTGTGTAGTGTTTGAGGAAATAAATAGAAAATTGCTCCAACTCATAGTGTCATTGAAAGGGAATCAGGCTTACACCTAGTCCCTAAATAATTTTGGTGGTTGAATTGCCCAACACAAATATTGGACTAACTAGTTTGCTCTAGTGTGTAAGTTATACAGGTGCAAAAGGTTCACTCTCAGCCAATAAAAAGATCAAGTTTTGGATTCAACAAAGGAGCAAAGAGGCAACCGAAGGCACCTCTGGTCCGGAGGCACCGGACTGTCCGGTGTACACCGGACAGTGTCCGGTGCGCCACCGGATGCACCAGAGGACTCCAACTCGAACTCGCTACCTTCGGGAATTTCTCAGGCCGCTTCGCTATAATTCACCGGACTGTCTGGTGTACACCGGACAGTGTCCGGTGCTCCAAGGAAGCGCGGCCTCCTCAACTCGCCAGCCTCGGGTTCGCGCAGCAGCCGCTCCGCTATAATTCACCGGACATGTCCGGTGTGCACCGGACTGTCCGGCGAACCCCCGGAGCAACGGCTATTTCGGCGCCAACGGCTCTCTGCGGCGCATTTAATGCGCGCGCAGCGCGCGCAGACGTCAGGAGCGCCCATACCGGCGCACCGGACAATGAACAGGTGATGTCCGGTGTGCACCGGACATCCAGGCGGGCCCAGAAGTCAGAAGCTCCAACGGTCAGAATCCAACGGCTATTTGGTGACGTGGCTGTCGCACCGGACATGTCCGGTGTGCACCGGACTGTCCGGTGCACCATCGAACAGACAGCCTTCACCAACGGCTAGATTTTGGTTGGTGGCTATAAATACCACCCCAACCAGCCACTTCAAGGTGGGGGAGCCCAAGCAACATTCCAAGTCATCTAGTTGACATACTCAAGCCCTCCCAACCACATATATTCATTGATCCATCCTATACACAAGATTTAGTCCACTACAACCAATCACAAGTGCCACAAAAGAGAGAGCAAACAATTGAGAGCTACTCAATTGAGTTTAGCCCTAGCGCCTTGTGAGTTTCATTGAGAGATAGTGTGTGCTACATCTTTGTGTTCATTTGCGCGTGGAGTTTTGACTCCCATTCAAACTTCCTCCAAAGTGTTGGAGGCTTGTAAAAGCTAGCAAGAGACACCAAAGAGTGTGGTGGTCCTTGTGGGATCGAGAGTGATCCTTGAGAAGAAGAAGAGCTCACCGATCCTTTTGTGATCGGGGGAGAGAGGGAAAGGGTTGAAAAAGACCCGTCCTTAAGTGGACTCCTCAACGGGGACTAGGCCTTCGAGGGCCGAACCTTGGTAAAACAAATCACCCGTGTCCATTGTGTTTATTGCTTGTGATTTGTTTGTTTTCCCTTGCTCTAAGTTTTCTTGCACCATTATTTGCTAATATCATTTGGTGTTGCTTCAAGTTAAATTCCCATTTAGTGAAAGCAACACGTTGCAAGAAAGAACTTGTCCTAGTGCTCCTCTCATCTAAGGGTTCTTGCTTTGTTATTCTATAACTTATTAGTTGTATTGATTTATCTCTCCCGCTTTATTTAGCAATACTCTTTTCAAGCAAGAACTCAGTTTCTATTCTCCGATATTTGTATATCTTGTTCTAACCACTAATCAAGGGATCTAGTTGGGGGATAAAGTTTTAATTTTCAGGTTCCGCCTATTCACCCCCCCCCCTCTAGGCGACTTTCAATTGGTATCAGAGCTAGGCACTTCATCTTGAGTCTAACAACTCGAAGTGATGGCTCGTAGAAGATTCCAAAAGAACAAGAAGACTCCTCCATCGAACGTAACTGAAAAAGAGGTAACTCTTGAAATATTATTTGATGATTGTTCTAATTATGACTCATGGTCTACTAGTGTGATAAATGCTTTTAGAACCATAGATCCACGATTAGAACAAATTATAGACAAGAGTATTTTTTCCTCTAATTTCAATGGAAAAATTAATTCCGAGGAGGATCAAAGATGTTATCGCTTAAACTATCTAGCTTTTGACATCTTAACTAATTCTCTTAGCAAAGAAGATTATCATGCCTTCATATCAAACTATGATGAATCCGTCCATGATGCGCATGATATTTGGACTAGGATTAGATGCAAATTTGATGAGTCCAAACATGATAGTTCATTTTGTGTCTCTACTTCCTTTGGTATTTGTGATACTAACCCTTGCAAGGAAGAAGAAGAGAATGAACGATGGAGACCAAACAATGAATCCACCTCTCCAAAAGGTTTGTCTTCCCATTTCGATTCCCACATGTGTTGTGTGGCTAATGAAAATGATAGCGGAAGCACAAATGAGGATGAGAAGGAAGAAAGAAGCTTTGTGCATCTCTACGCTCGCCTAAGCCAAGAAGATAAGGCGGTCATGCTCAAACTTCTAGAAAGAGCGAGAGAGCAAAGCGAAGCTCGTCAAAGGCTAGAAGATATTCTCTCCATAAAAATGCTACACTTTGACGAGTTGACTAAAGAACATGAGGAGCTAAAGTGCTCTCATGTTGATTTGGTCCAAAGGTATGAAACTATTTCAATTGAGCAAGATAACGCTTTACATTGTATCGCTCAATTAGTAAATAGGAATACCTTGCTTAAGGACCAAGTAGAAAAGCTAAAAATTGAGAATCTAGCTTTTCAAGAAAAATATGATATGCTCCTATGCTCTCATGAAAATCTTAGAGATGATCATATCATATTAAATATTGCTCATGAGGTTGTGATAGAAAACTTAAAATCCCAACAACCTCACTCATGCACATGTATTCAAATTGATACTATATTACCATGTGCTAATGCTTGTTGTCCGTCAACAAGCAAATCTTCCTTTGAGCTAAAATTTGCAGGAACAAATGATGATTCATATCAAAAGCTCAAAGAAGAAAATGAGAGGCTAAAAATGAGCTTGACACAACTAAAAGGGAAGTGCATTGCTCAACCTTCTCAAGATAACCGTGATCACATGGTGAAGAAGCTTGAGACGGGAACAACCGTGGCATGCACTACATCTCTTAAAGAAAATGTCAAGGAATTGAGGATTGCCAAGAGGAAGAAACAAAAGATGAATTTCAACACCTCCTACAAAAGCCTCAACCACGCCTCCACAAAAGGTAACATCCAAGGTAATGATCAAGCCACACTTCACATTAAGAAGTGTAGTGAATGCTTTGAAGAAGGGCACTTGATTAGGTCATGTCCCTACATTAAAAATGGCTTGACTATTAACAAGGATGATAGACTTTGTTTTAGATGCTCCAAGAAGGGACACTTACTTAGATCTTGTCCCCATTTAAAGCAAAAAAGGCATAAGGTTAGAAAAGAAAGTTTTTACTAACCATGTAGCAAGAAACAAACAGGGAAAGAAGGAAGCTTCAAAACTTGAAAAACGCCTATGCTACACATGCCAAAGAAAGGGACATCAATGTAAGGATTGTCCCATTGGTAACAATTCCACTCCTAGCTTGTCAATTAATTCTCATGTAACTAGGCAACCCAAAATTGCAACTTGTGCTAGAAAGGTGATGAGTTTACCTAATGCTAACACAAAGGACGTTTGGGTTCCTAGATCTTTGTTGACTGACCATGATGGACCCATCAAGCGATGGGTACCAAAATATGCTTGACAAGCTTTGCAGGAAAAGGAGATGATATGAAGCCTTGGGGTGCTTGAGAAAGTTGATTCAATTTAACTCAAGCTATCAAATCTTCAATGATCTTTATCTGTGATTGACCCAAGGTTATTCTTCAAATCACTACATCTTAAACACATATCATCTTCTCGAGGAAGGTATTAATGTTGTAGGAAATAAAGAATTATCTTATGCGGAAAAATCAAGGCCTACAACATGGAGGAGAGCCAAAGGATGGTAACACTTATCTTTTAAGTGCAAGTATTTTAGAATATCATTTCTTATGTGTCTTGAGTAGTCACATAGAAAAATCGAAGCACTTCAAATGTCTTTAAATTAATATTATCATTCTTTGAAGAATTTCCTCTCATATGGTAGATTGCACATTCATCTTTTTCATACTATGGCAATCTACATGCTCTAATTTGTTGCAAGTATATCATGGCATGTTCTTCCCCTAATTATCTTGTTATTGCCATGATTTTAGATATAGAGAGATATTTCATGTTCTTAAAAGAATAAGGTGTCAAGTAAGGAATTCAAATCCTTAGGACACTTGTAAAAGGAAAACTCTCTCTATAACTAGAATAGTGAGACTAATGATTTTTATCTAAGTAACCCAAGTAGTCTCACTTGTAGAGAATAGGTTTCTCTTTGGAAAAGCATGTAATCTAACATAAAAGGAAAAATCAATCCAATGACTTATGATGTGCTTCTACTTACTTAAATTGGATTTGATTCTTTCACATTTATCGCTTTCCATATCATGAATTAGATTTATTCCCATAATCTTAAAGGATTATTTATGCTTGTTTTATGAGTTAAAATTGAGCATAACATCATCTATGGATAATCTAGTTCATGCTATGAAGTTTCCATGTTTTAGTAATCTAGCTTTTCATTCCTTATCAAAAATGGAAACTAGTACTTGTATTACTAACAACGTATCTCTTGAGCTTACTTATGAATATCTACAAAAGAGAAAGTACACAAGCCTCATGGGTTGTTCTTCACCCAAAAGAAGAAAGGTAAAAGCAAAGGTACGAGAACTCATCTTCTTAATCAAATATAGTTCCCATCAATGATTATTTACTCTAGTTATATCTCTGTGAAGAAATAGATTCCTTATCGAATTTAAATTGGCTAAGATGTGCATTCAATCTCATTCTCATCAATGCACTTATCCATTAGAATCCATTTCATGCCTTTGCTATATTTGTTATCATATTGATTTGCTTCCAAGTATTGATTAACTAAATTTAATATGATAAAGTAAAATCTCCAATGATTATTAAAATGCTTAAAAGGTGCTCACTCATATTTATAAAATGAAATGCACTAATGTTAAGGATTTTACTTCATGTCTGTGTGATCTCTGGATGATGAATTGTGCTTATTTCCTATCTAAAAGAAATCATCCTTCATTATATACTCCCTTGTGCTATTAACATCTTTCTTGAGTATTTTCAATAAGTTTGAAAGGAAAAGGAAACAACTACAAAGGGAGGACTCTCAAATGAAAGAGGTGAACATCAAGAACAACACCACCTACTTCTATGAAACAATCAATGGTGTGGTTGTGAGTATTCTAAACCCTTTCATATTGAGAATACTGGGCTCAAGTTGTTTATTACAAATTTAATGAGCCTTGATCAAGATGTATAATGCTTCTCTCTATTTGTCTTTAAAGTAAATGCATCCATTCAATTCATTCAAATACTTGATGCATATCTTTAGGAGGAGCCTTTTTATCTTGATTATGTTGAGACTATTGCTTTATCTCAGTAATTTCATATAGTCTCTTCCATGAGAATAAGTTCCTCATGAAGTATGCTACTACTTTAAAGTCTTGTCTTTCAATCTAAAGTAGCATAATTGCTGGATTCTCCTACTCTAAGCTTAATTGATAATCTAATGCGTATGTTGTTCTTTTGATCACATCTGTTATTTGTTTGATCATTGAATGACTTCAATCAACAATCATGCTTCTTAGTGACGTATATACTTTCAATCGATATCTCTCTTGATATGCACTAAGTTAAAAGGAGAATTCATGATACATTTATGCAACTTGTGATCCATTTGATATTTGCTAACAATAACTTGAAAAGATCACTAGTTGTAGAACTCTCTCTTGTGCAAAATATTTCCATATATTGTCATTAAGAATAGGTCTTAAGCATCTAAGACTATGGACAAAGCACAATGAAGAGAGCGTCTCTATGTAAAGGTACAAAAAGGTAAAACTATCTCCTTTCATTTAAACTTTTACCTAAATCTTCCTTTTCTATACATTCTTTGCATATCTTGTATGAAAGGAAGAGAAAGCATGTCCATGTATTATCCCTGCTTCATACCTAGTTTAATTTCCCGAAATTCATTCCTGCTTAGTGCATCTCTGGTAAAACTAGATGAAGTACTTCTATTGTCAAAGAGCTTAAAGCTTAACCTTGTAACGAGGATAAGCTGTCTTTGTTTCAAAGGTGGATGGTCCTTAAGTCTCTTTGAAATCCTTAAGGGAAAATGCTTAAATGGTTTACAACATGCTTTCGTAAGTGCATAAATTGTCATGAGCATCACACTTATACTATGACACAATACACTTCACAATATGTATGATATAGATATGTTCTCATTAACCTAATTATGTGCAATTAGCATTGAAAGCCAAAACATGTGTTCCTCTCCATGCACATACTCAGGGGGAGCAATCTATGTTATATAGAACTATGATCATGCTTAATTTGATATATCCTCTTGATCATATCTCTTTTATATGCTATGACTAATGTGTTTTCAAGTGAATTTCAAACCAAGTCATAGGTACATTGAAAGGGAATTGGAGTCTTCGGCGAAGACAAAGCTTCCACTCTACTCTATCGGTATTATCTACCCTTCGCCATCACTCCACAATGTCTCTCCATCTTTGGTATAATCTTCACTCATATGTTTTATTTGCCAAAGGGGAGAAAATAGTTAGGAAAAGGGCTTATATCTCACTCAAAGTATCCGTTTTTGGCGATTCATGCCAAAGGGGGAGAAAGTATGAGCCCAAAGCAAAAGGACCGCACCACCACCCTAATTTTAAAATTAATGGTTTTCAATTGGAAAATTTCAAATTGGTATCTCTTTGTGTTCTAAAGGGGGAGCAAGTAGTATTTTCAAAACTTGATATCTTAAAACCCTCTTGAACTCTAAGAGGAGAATTTATTTGAGGGGGAGTTTTGTTTAGTCAAAGGAAAAGCATTTGGAACAAGGGGAGAGAATTTCAAATCTTGAAAATGCTTCTCAAAATCTTATTCATTTACCTTTGACTATCTTGCAAAAGGACTTTGAAAAGAATTTACAAAAGAATTTGCAAAAACAAAACTTGTGGTGCAAACGTGGTCCAAAATGTTAATTATAAAGAAACAATCCATGCATATCTTGTAAGTATTTATATTGGCTCAATTCCAAGCAACCTTTGCACTTACATTATGCAAACTAGTTCATTTAAGCACTTTTATATTTGCTTTGGTTTGTGTTGGCATCAATCACCAAAAAGGGGGAGATTGAAAGGGAATCAGGCTTACACCTAGTCCCTAAATAATTTTGGTGGTTGAATTGCCCAACACAAATATTGGACTAACTAGTTTGCTCTAGTGTGTAAGTTATACAGGTGCAAAAGGTTCACTCTCAGCCAATAAAAAGATCAAGTTTTGGATTCAACAAAGGAGCAAAGAGGCAACCGAAGGCACCTCTGGTCCGGAGGCACCGGACTGTCCGGTGTACACCGGACAGTGTCCGGTGCGCCACCGGATGCACCAGAGGACTCCAACTCGAACTCGCTACCTTCGGGAATTTCTCAGGCCGCTTCGCTATAATTCACCGGACTGTCCGGTGTACACCGGACAGTGTCCGGTGCTCCAAGGAAGCGCGGCCTCCTCAACTCGCCAGCCTCGGGTTCGCGCAGCAGCCGCTCCGCTATAATTCACCGGACATGTCCGGTGTGCACCGGACTGTCCGGTGAACCCCCGGAGCAACGGCTATTTCGGCGCCAACGGCTCTCTGCGGCGCATTTAATGCGCGCGCAGCGCGCGCAGACGTCAGGAGCGCCCATACCGGCGCACCGGACAATGAACAGGTGATGTCCGGTGTGCACCGGACATCCAGGCGGGCCCAGAAGTCAGAAGCTCCAACGGTCAGAATCCAACGGCTATTTGGTGACGTGGCTGTCGCACCGGACATGTCCGGTGTGCACCGGACTGTCCGGTGCACCATCGAACAGACAGCCTTCACCAACGGCTAGATTTTGGTTGGTGGCTATAAATACCACCCCAACCAGCCACTTCAAGGTGGGGGAGCCCAAGCAACATTCCAAGTCATCTAGTTGACATACTCAAGCCCTCCCAACCACATATATTCATTGATCCATCCTATACACAAGATTTAGTCCACTACAACCAATCACAAGTGCCACAAAAGAGAGAGCAAACAATTGAGAGCTACTCAATTGAGTTTAGCCCTAGCGCCTTGTGAGTTTCATTGAGAGATAGTGTGTGCTACATCTTTGTGTTCATTTGCGCGTGGAGTTTTGACTCCCATTCAAACTTCCTCCAAAGTGTTGGAGGCTTGTAAAAGCTAGCAAGAGACACCAAAGAGTGTGGTGGTCCTTGTGGGATCGAGAGTGATCCTTGAGAAGAAGAAGAGCTCACCGATCCTTTTGTGATCGGGGGAGAGAGGGAAAGGGTTGAAAAAGACCCGTCCTTA
This sequence comes from Zea luxurians, assembly GCA_029449295.1. Taxonomy (NCBI): domain Eukaryota; kingdom Viridiplantae; phylum Streptophyta; class Magnoliopsida; order Poales; family Poaceae; genus Zea; species Zea luxurians. The sequence goes on from JAOPSE010000016.1 coordinate 6,844,441, forward strand.
AGTGGACTCCTCAACGGGGACTAGGCCTTCGAGGGCCGAACCTCGGTAAAACAAATCACCCGTGTCCATTGTGTTTATTGCTTGTGATTTGTTTGTTTTCCCTTGCTCTAAGTTTTCTTGCACCATTATTTGCTAATATCATTTGGTGTTGCTTCAAGTTAAATTCCCATTTAGTGAAAGCAACACGTTGCAAGAAAGAACTTGTCCTAGTGCTCCTCTCATCTAAGGGTTCTTGCTTTGTTATTCTATAACTTATTAGTTGTATTGATTTATCTCTCCCGCTTTATTTAGCAATACTCTTTTCAAGCAAGAACTCAGTTTCTATTCTCCGATATTTGTATATCTTGTTCTAACCACTAATCAAGAGATCTAGTTGGGGGATAAAGTTTTAATTTTCAGGTTCCGCCTATTCACCCCCCCTCTAGGCGACTTTCAGTCATCCTCTTGATAAGAGTTAGAGTCCCTCTACTTACACCGTGTGTAGTCGTTATGAACCGGCTTTCATAGATAGTAAATGGCGTGAGTGAAACGCATATTCTATTATAATGTGCATTGCATATTTGACAGTAACAAAAAAGGAACAATTAGTAGCAAGGTCAGCATATTAGAGATACAACAATAATTCCCTCAAAATATACAATGATTGGTTCACTACCGAAAACAATTGAAAATTTTGAACTGTTTGTGCTTATGTACAGCATGTCTCAAGTTGTTAAAGTCCTGACCGAGCGAAGCAGCCAAATAAACTAATCTGGTCATTTCCAACCAAGAAATTTCTATATTTATTAATTGAGGTGCTAACTAAACAAAAAAATGATGCTGTATTAAAATTAAAGGAGAGAGACTGACAGAGAGGAGAACATAAAATGAGAATTTAAATTAAAAAATGAAGGTCCCACCGAGATTTGAACTCGGGTTACTGGATTCAGAGTCCAATGTCCTAACCACTAGACCATGAGACCGTTGTTGTTACTGTATTTAAATTAAAATATTTATGGACATACTCGTTGCTAGCTGTATTTGTTGTCTCTTAAGTTCAGGGCTTCAGGCTATTTGACCCGAAACGGTCGATGGGTCTACCCAACAAGCCTTGATCGCAATCTCGCACCCATCAGCGCGAAGAGGCGTAGCAGCGTATCACCTGTCGCATATCACTCCAGCCGTCCAGGGTGAGTCGCACACCACGGAGAGAGCCGCGTGCATATCCGCATCCAAATCGCGACTCAGCGTTACAACTCGACCCAACGCTAGGCATTTCACGTCACACTGTTCCTTCAGATGATAAAATATGTAGACCTACAAAGTGTTTGCGGTCTTTTTTTTGTAGGTAAATGGTGATTTGTATGCATTTATTTGACTCGAAATTTGTCCGTCTGGTGCCGCTAAAGGTGTGGCACTATTGTTGTTGGTGCAAATTGCAAACCTCTGGTGAAATTCTACCTGGCTCCAATTGCTCACATGTGCCATTTCTATCTTTCCTGTCTGTTTTAACCATAATTGAGCACTGACGGACGGTCCGGCCCTGAGGCCGGACCGTCCGCGGTCCGGACAGTCCGCGCCTGTGGGCCGGACGGTCCGCGCGTGCGCAGAGCAGTTTAGAGTTCCGAGTTTTGTGCTATGGTTGTTGGCTAAAATCATGGGATAATCTCGGAAATTAGTTTTAAAGGGTCCAGCCCCCCTCCTCTATAAATAGAAAGGTCTACGGCCGATTTGTAATCATCAATCGAATCAATACAACTTCTATTTCGCATTTTATCCTAGGAGTAGTTCTAATCTAGTTTAGGTTTAGATATCCAATCCCCAAATTCTTCGTCTCTCTTCGGCTCTACGTCGATTAGAGGAGTCTAGGTCGGCCGGCCCGAGCCTAGACACCACCTAGGATCTCTACTCCCCGACGGGGTCCCTCCCGGGAGCGAGATCCAGGCGCCGTCGGCGATCTTCCGCCGTCCCTGCGTACGCGCGGACCGTCCGGCCCCAGGGCGCGGACCGTCCGGCCGTCAGGCAGGAGCCCTAGCCGCGCACCAGGCCGCGGACCGTCCGGCCCCAGGCCGCGGACAGTCCGCCCTTGCGCAGAGAGCACCACCGCGCCTCGCACCAGGCCGCGGATCGTCCGGCCCCTGCGCGCGGACCGTCCGCCCCTTGCAGAGGGCACCGCCACGGTTCTTGTTGAGTGTTTGGCGCTCCGAAAAGGCGTCAACATACTTTTTGGCGACTCCGCTGGGGACAACACATCTAAGCTCATCAGATCGGCCCTCAATGGCCGGTTCAAAGGATAGCTCTGATATTTCTCTAAGCAACATCATAGAGCCGACTTGGGAAACCTTGCCGGCTGACGAGCAGCTCCAGTTTGAGGGCACAAGGAGCGGATGATTCAGGAGGCGAAAGCAAAGTTCTTGGCCAACTTCAAAGTGGACAGGAACAACAAGGTCGTCCGACATCGGGCGACGGATCCGGCTTCGCTCCAACCCACGCCAGATATCCCCAATGTAAGTAATACCAACGATCTGCAATCTCTTAGAAATTATGTAGAAGAGCAACGTGAACAAATGCAGAACATCATAGGGGGTATGCAAAGCGATCTTAAGAGACTAGTACGTGCATTTGATAAATCTAATACCGCAAATTTCCCTTCGCACGAGGTTGAGTTAGGAGATAACGCACGTAACACATCGGCTACAGGTTGTCACGACCAGTCACAACCCCTTTATGGGATGCCGATGGACACATATCCTAAGCAACCGCAAATCGGCAGCAAACCAGCCGATCTGTACATGCCCGGACCGTCCGCACGTGAGCGCGGACCGTCCGGGCCAACAGCAGTCGGGCTTATTTTTAATGAGTTACCTAGATATGCGCCCGAGCCACCACATATGACACAGAACCCAAATTACCCAGTCGGACGGTCCGCATACAATGACGGACGGTCCGCATATGACCACGGACGGTCCGGGTACATATCTGGACAGTCCGCGCATGAGTCTTTTGAGGAGGATTATTACCTGAATCCTCGCCCGTCCCAACAACACTTCCCATCACATTATGCAATGCACCATCCCATTAATTCAGGATCCAGAGCCCAGGAAAGCTTTCCGGCCCCACCTAAAAGGCCGGAAAGAAACGATCAAACCTGTGAGCCATATAAGGCAAATGGGAATGCACCACGTAGCTCAAACCGATGGGGGGAACGACAACATACTACTATGCAACCAACTCCACCAGAGAGCCGGTGGTCTTGCACCGGTTGCCATTGATATAGTAAGGGAAGAAATAGCTGGGGCGTTCCGAGATAAGCTCGGAGTAAGCATGGTCCCTGGGGGGCAATCATATCGGAAACCTTATGACAGCCGATTTGATTACCACCCGTACCCACAGGGAACTAGAATACCCGAATTCGCGAAATTTTCGGGTGATCAAGGGAAAAACACGCGCGAACATATAGGCCAGTTCTTAGCACAATTGGGAGAATTGGCAGACACAGAGGCATTTCGCGTACGTTTATTTTCATTATCGCTAACAGGAACCGCGTTTGCATGGTATGCCACTTTACCTCCTAATTCCATTTCATCATGGGGGGGTCTAGAACAAAAATTTCATGATCATTTTTTCTCTGGTGATTATGAATTGGATTTGGTAGATTTAGTGTCATTGCGACAGACAAAAGACGAATCGGTTAATGATTACATCCGGAGATTCAGCGATACAAGAAACCGATGCTTTCAAATTCATTTAGCAGAAAAACAGCTAGTAGGATTAGCCTTTAACGGTCTATGATATTATTTAAAAGAGAGATTAGAAGGCATCCAATTTTTTACATTAGCACAGTTACACCAGAGGGCTTTGGCTTGCGAAAGCCGGAGCAAAGAAACTGCTAAAACAATGTGTCACAACGTACATATAGTAGAATACGACCAAAGTAGCTCAGATGACGAATCAGCAGAAGTGTATGCTGCTGAAATGGTTTGGCCAAAACAGGCCAAATCTTCGGCTTGTTCCTCCTTGCAGCCGGTTCAAAAGAAACGGCAAGAGGAGGTTAAGTTTACATTTAATGTTGGTAAATGTGATAAAATATTTGACGAACTACTCAAAAATGGCAATATTAAAATAAATCACACTGTTCCATCCGCCGACGAGCTAAAACGTCGTGCATACTGCAAGCGGCATAACTCATTTTCTCATGCCACTAATGATTGTAATGTATTCCGACGACAGATTCAATCGGCCATTAATGAGGGACGATTGAAATTTCAGGAAATGCAGGTGGATACAGAGCCCTTTCCAATGAACGTGATCGACTTTGAGGGCAAGAAAGTCCTGGTTCGGCCAAACACGGCCGATAAAGGCAAAGGCAAAGAGGCAATCATCGGCAATTCTAAAAAGGCCGATGAGGATCATAAAGTTTCTTGCAGGAAAGTGGTAGCCGAGAAGACTCCCGATGGAGGGGAGACCCTAAAGGTGACCATCACAACCTCCAGTACTGGGGGGCAAGCGCAGACAGGGAGACAGATACAGGAACCCGTGCTGCGTATCCCGGACGGTCCGGCACGTAGGAGCGGACGGTCCGGGACCCCACCGGACAGTCCGGAGAGCTCCGGCGGACGGTCCGGCCATGCTCAGGACTCGCAGCGACCACATACCTTCAAACCACGACGACCAGAGATAGGTACGTGGAAAACAAATACATTTAAAGCAGCTGGTCGGCTAATCAAGCCTGGCCCGACTTTCGATCAATTGTTGTCTAAATATGTGAAAAAGAAGGCTGGCCCCAGTGACCGGCCACCGAAGCGACCCCGCTCACCCATTCATGAGCAACGTCAGGTCAGGCCGATTGGACCACATCACCAATCGGAAGAAATGAAAGGTCCTATTGTACAATTGAGACCTAACATGCCGACATGGACCCCTCCACCTCCTTATCCATCTATGCCATATCCATACACATACTTACCTCCACCATATGTCCCAAATCAAATGTGGGGCATGCCACTATATCCATTTGGGATGCCACAGTACCCCGCCTGGGGGCACCCTAAACATCCGTTTTTGATAGGTTGGCACCGCCGGTGCAAGACCGATTGAGCACTGCTGAATCCGGTCACCAGGCACAGGCCCAACAAGGTTGCCGGACTACTCGGCCTCCTAGGTCGACCAATCCGGCAGGGGGGCATATGCCTGTAGCAACTCAAAGAACAACAAAAAAGGACATCATCAAAATAGGCACTGCAGATGTTGTCATACAGGGAGACAATAAAGGGCCGATGATTTTCGGCGAATTGGCCAACACAACCGAAAAGGATACGGCTACCATCAAAACAGCCGATCCAAAATACTCCATGCCTCGATGGTGCCCAGCGGGATTGACACGATCCCAAAAGAGAAAAATACAGCGCCTAAGAGCAAAGGAGAGCCAGGAGAAGGAGGCGGAAAAGACATTTAATGACACACATCCACTATACCCGCCACCGCAAAGGAAATGGAGACCGAAGGCCGTTGAGAAAAAACAAACGGCCACAGAAATAGAAAGTCAACCTGCACCAGGCGCGGACCGTCCGGCCCCCGCGTGCGGACCGTCCGCCGTTCACTAGGAAGGCTCTGGACAACCTGCACCAGGCGCGGACCGTCCGGCCCCCACGTGCGGACCGTCCGCCGTTCATCAGGAAGCCTCCAACAACACGACAACATCAATGGAAGAGGACGACCTGCTAGGAGAAGACCTGGTCGACTACGAGGCTTCTCCAGAACGCCCAGGTATGGATGTAAATATTATTACATTTTCTTCCGATTGTACTATCATTGGCGACGATGAACCTGTTGCTGCCCAGTTTGATTTTGGTCCTAAAGAAACCGCCTTTACTAAACCAAAGGAATCGGTAAATCATTTAAAGCCGCTCTTCGTGCGCGGTCACATTGATGGAATACCGATTGCTAAGATGTTGGTGGATGGAGGGGTGGCTGTAAATCTAATGCCTTATTCATTATACAGAAAATTAGGTAAACAAGATGACGAACTTGTCAAAACCAACATGACCCTCAGCGGTGTTGGGGATAGTTCGATTAAAGTCAGGGGAGTCACGTCCGTTGAATTAACCATCGGGACTAAGACCCTTGCTGCTGCATTCTTCGTCGCTGATGTAGAAGGGAATTACAGTTTAATTCTAGGCAGAGATTGGATTCATGCCAATCAATGTATACCTTCTACATTACATCAAATGCTAATACAATGGGTAGGCGATGAGGTAGAACAAGTACATGCTGATGTGTCGGCCTGCATCGCTGTGGCCGATGCCCTTGTACTCTGGACTTATGAGACTGCTACATGTCTCACAGGGGTAGATTTTTCTGATTATCAGTTCATAAGTATAGATAAGAAAGGTTTCATTCCTGTAATGCTAGAGCCGATGGAGAATCGGCTAAATCCTAAATAAAGTTTAAATGATGAATACACATGAAGTTCATGAGTCGTTGATCACGGACAATTCGGCTCTCAAAGCCGGATGGTCTGGTCTTTCACAAAACAGTTCGGGCTTTAAGACCGAACATCTACCACAGCGAAAAGACAGTATTACGGATGATCCGGTCCCCGAGACCGGAAAGTCCGCCATCACACAAAGATCATCTAATTCCTCTGTGGGGGACATGGTAGAGGAATTCAGAGATCTTGATAAACTAGGACAGGGGTTTACATCGGCCGATCCATTGGAGGAGATTGACATAGGAGATGGTAAAACTCCAAGGCCAACTTTTGTAAACAAGACCCTGGAGGCCGATCCTAGAGATGAGATGATCGGTCTATTGAAGGAGTATTCAGATTGTTTTGCTTGGAATTACACTGAAATGCCTGGACTAAGCCGAGAGATTATCGAACATCGGTTGCCCATTAAGTCTGGTTTCAGACCTTTCAAGCAGAAAGCTAGAACATTTCGTCCAGATCTTCTCCCACGAATCAAGGACGAAATCCACCGGCTGCTAGAAGCTAATTTTATTAGACCTTGCAAATACGCAGAGTGGGTCTCCAATATTGTGCCGGTGGAGAAGAAGGAGTCAGGTAAGCTTAGAGTATGCATTGATTTTCGTAATTTAAATAAAGCAACTCCTAAAGATGAATATCCCATGCCCATAGCCGACACATTAATCAATAATGCATCAGGAAATAGAATTATTAGCTTTCTTGATGGCAATGCCGGATATAATCAGATTTTCATGGCCGAAGAAGATGCGTCTAAAACGGCCTTTATATGTCCAGGCTTCATTGGTTTATTTGAATGGGTTGTCATGACATTCGGTCTTAAAAATGCTGGTGCTACTTATCAGAGGGCTATGAATCTGATCTTCCATGAGTTGTTAGGAAACACTGTGGAAGTCTACATTGATGATATCGTAGTCAAATCGGCTGAGTTTAATTCTCATATAGCTGATTTGCGCAAAGCCTTCGATAAAATGCGTCAGTATGGTTTGAAAATGAACCCACGTAAATGTGCTTTTGGAGTGTCGGCTGGTAAGTTTTTAGGATTTGTCATCCATGAACATGGTATAGAAATAGACCCTGACCGAATCAAGTCTATTCGGAATGTGGGGCCTCCGACTTGTAAGGTCGAAGTGCAGAGGTTTCTCGGTAAGGTGAATTATTTACGAAGGTTTATTTCTAACCTAGCCGGAAAGATTGATGCCTTCACCCCTATCCTTCGGCTTAAGAATGACGCTGAATTCACTTGGGGGGCAGAGCAGCAGGAAGCATTTGATCTCATTAAAAAAATACTTGTCTTCGGCTCCCGTGTTAAAAGCACCACAAGTAGGAGCACCATTCAGATTATATATTGCAGCTGAAGACAAGGTAATTGGGGCTGTTCTGACACAAGAAACTGAGGGAAAGGAGCATGTGGTGACATATCTAAGCCGAAGGTTGGTGGATGCTGAAACAAGGTACACTTTTATTGAAAAGTTATGCTTATGCTTGTTTTATGCATGCACCAAATGTAGATGTTATTTACTCTCTAGTCATTGCACTGTTTTTGGTCAAGCCGATGTAATCAAATACATGTTGCATAACCCAATTATGAGTGGTAGAATTGGTAAGTGGGCTTATGCACTCATAGAATATGACTTGGCCTATGAACCATTGAAATCTATGAAAGGACAAGTCGTAGCGGATTTTATTGTAGAACATCGGGTTAATGATATTCATGAACTAGACATGTCATACCTCACTATTACTCCTTGGACTTTATATTTTGATGGATCGGTTTGCAATGAAGGGCAAGGAATTGGCATTGTGCTTGTTTCACCAAGTAATGTCTCCTTTGACTTCTCCAGCCGATTGAAAACTTATTGCACTAATAATCAAGCCGAATATGAGGCCCTCCTATTCGGCTTAGAACTTTTAAATGGTATGGGAGTAAAACATGTGAAGGTATTTGGTGATTCTCAGCTGGTTGTCCAACAAGTGTTAGAATAATATCAATGTTTTGATAGTACTCTAAATAGTTATCTTGAAAAATGTTGGAGCATAATCCATTTTTTTGACGAATTCAGTATTCGACATATCTCTAGAGTTGAGAATCATAGAGCTAACGATTTGGCACAAGATGCATCAGGTTATCGGATAAAGAGAGGGAAATTTCACAAAACTGAAATTCCGATAACCAGTGCAGAGCCAAATTCCCAGGTCGCGGACCGTCCGCGTGACGACGCCGGACCGTCCGGGGTTTCCAGAAATGTTCTCTTAATCGATTCGGCTGACAATGAAGCCGATTGGAGAACACCTATACTTAATTATTTACGAAATCCCAATATTAGGACAGATAAGAACATTCGGCGAACAGCTTTCAAGTATGTTTTGATGAGTGATGAACTTTACCGCCGAACAGTCAGTGACGTCCTGCTGAAGTGCTTGGGCCCAGATGATGCTATATTAGCCATGGCCGAAGTACATGAAGGAATTTGTGGTACTCATCAATCGGCTCCAAAGATGAAGTGGTTGTTGCGAAGGTCTGGTTTTTATTGGCCTAGTATGGTAGCTGATTGTTTCAAGTACTACAAGGGATGCCAAGTGTGTCAAAAATTCGGCGACCTACAGTTGGTCCCTGCAGCCGAATTGCATCCTATCATCAAGCCTTGACCGTTTAGAGGATGGGGATTAGACTTTATTGGAGAAATTCATCCTTCATCATCAAAGGGGCATCGGTTTGTGTTAGTTGCCACTGACTATTTCACCAAATGGACTGAAGCCGTTGCTCTGAAAAACATGACGCACAAGGAGGTAATTGAGTTCATAACTGAGCATATTATTCATAGATTCGGCATTCCCCAGACCATGACTACAGATCAAGGGACTTCTTTTATGTCAAAGGAGGTACGTGAATTTGCTGAATTATACAGAATTAAGCTGCTTAATTCATCTCCATATTATGCTCAGGCCAATGGACAGGCCGAGTCTAGTAATAGGACATTGATTAATTTGATAAAAAAGAAGATATCTGATAATCCTAAACATTGGCATAAGATTTTGTCCGAAGCTTTATGGGCTCATAGAATATCTAAACATAGTGCTACTAAAGTATCTCCTTTTGAGCTTGTCTATGGGCAGGAAGCAGTATTGCCTGTGGAAATAAGTTTGAATGCTGTCAGGTTCGCCAGACAAAATGATTTAACTGTCACTGATTATTATAATTCAATGATGGATAATATTGATGAGGTGACCGACAAGAGGGTGATAGCTTTGGGAGCAATAGAAAAGGACAAGATTATGGTAGCCAGGGCCTACAACAAGAAGGTCAAAGCAAAGTCATTTCAAGTAGGAGATCTGGTGTGGAAGACCATCTTGCCTCTAAGGAATAAAGACCGGAAGTTTGGGAAATGGTCACCAAGCTGGGAGGGTCCTTATAAAGTAAAACAGGTGATGTCTGGTAACACCTATTTGCTACAAACATTACAAGGCAAGGATTTACCAAAGGCTTTGAATGGGCGTTTCCTCAAACAGTACCATCCTAGTATGTGGCAAGATGCCTAAGAGAACCGATGTGATCACATCGAGTTAGTTGCTTTTGGTTCGCCCAGCTCCACCAAAAGGCAGGGGGGCATATGTTTGAACCATAATTGAGCACTGGCGGACGGTCCGGCCCTGAGGCCGGACGGTCCGCGGTCCGGACAGTCCGCGCCTGTGGGCCGGACGGTCCGCGCGTGCGCAGAGCAGTTTAGGGTTCCGAGTTTTGTGCTATGGTTGTTGGCTAAAATCATGGGATAAGCTTGGAAATTAGTTTGTAAAGGGTCCAGCCCCCCTCCTCTATAAATAGAGAGGTCTACGGCCGATTTGTAATCATCAATCGAATCAATACAACTTCTATTTCGCATTTTATCCTAGGAGTAGTTCTAGTCTAGTTTAGGTTTAGATATCCAATCCCCAAATTCTTCGTCTCTCTTCGGCTCTACGTCGATTAGAGGAGTCTAGGTCGGCCGTCCCGAGCCTAGACACCACCTAGGATCTCTACTCCCCGACGGGGTCCCTCCCGGGAGCGAGATCCAGGCGCCGTCGGCGATCTTCCGCCGTCCCTGCGTACGCGCGGACCGTCCGGCTCCAGGGCGCGGACCGTCCGGCCGTCAGGCAGGAGCCCTAGCCGCGCACCAGGCCGCGGACCGTCCGGCCCCAGGCCGCGGACAGTCCGCCCTTGCGCAGAGAGCACCACCGCGCCTCGCACCAGGCCGCGGACCGTCTGGCCCCTGCGCGCGGACCGTCCGCCCCCTGTGCAGAGGGCACCGCCACGGTTCTTGTTGAGTGTTTGGCGCTCCGAAAAGGCGTCAACACTGTCTAAATTTAGATTATCCTATGTAATACCCTACGTAATGCATTTATTTTGTATTACCGAATAATCTCTACTACTTATTAAGTTAGCAATAGTAGCCTGCCTTTTTGTGTTCTGCCGTTTGGTCTCTGACAGGTAGGGCCCGCTTGCTCCTGCGTGCATGCTCCCGGTTCAGCCCATAACGCATTTTTTACAAAAAATAGTACTACTACACATGTCACGCGCACAGGAAGGCACATGCGCCATGTGAAAACAATCGTACTACTACGCGCACAGGAAGACATATAAGCAGGTTTCAACACCAATCGATGGGCAATGTGGTACTAATTTTACCTTGCAAAAAAATGAAGACAGACACATGCGCCGTGTGAGGCCCATCTACCAATTTGTCCGAGGCCCATCTCCCATGAAACCCTAATCCGCGGCCGCGGCATCCAGCCCTGCGCCACCGCCGCTTGTCAGGCTCCACCGCCCCATCTTCTCTCCCGCTGGACAACCTGCAACGCCCCAAAGCATCGCCCGCCGATGGCGTCTCCGCCCCACTCAGTCGAGGTCCGGACCCCCGGCGACTCGCCGCGGCCCACCGCCGCTCTCCTCTCCCCCTCTGTGGTCGCACCCCAGCCCTCCACCGCCTCCCGCCTCCTGCTCCTCCTCACCGCGGTCGTCGCCGCCGCTACGACCTTCGTCCTGCTCCGCCCGCCCATCACCGTCGTGACCGCGACGTCCGCCACCGCGCGTCCGCTCTCCAAGCCCGTGGTGCTGCTCACCCCCTGTCATCCTCGGCGATTCAAGGTGTTCTGCTCACCCCCTGTCCTTCTCGCTCTTTACTCTTTGATTGAGATTAGGGTTCTAGGGATTTACATTGCTCTCCAAGGAAGGACAGGGACTTGCTCTACCCCGTGATCCACTCCCCCACCGAGCTGCTTTCCTACCGAGGTCGCGAACTCCTGTGCGAGATCCACGCTGCTCTCCATGGAAGGCCGGGGACCTGCTGTACCCCGATGTGGAAATCTCATCCTCGGCGATTCAAGGTGTTCTGCTCACCCCCTGTCCTTCTCGCTCTTTACTCTTTGATTGAGATTAGGGTTCTAGAGATTTATTGCTTAAAGATTACGTGCTGACGATTTGATCTTTGGCCAAACCTCTTATCCCTCCTGTTGATGAGTTAGTTTAATTGTTCTGGGCGGAGTGTGTTCTACGTAGGATTAAGGCGAGTTGGAAATTCTGAACTTGGACAAACATAAAAAGTGCCTTCAAAGTAAATAGTTGTTTAATGTGCAGTAGGCTGATTTCTCATCGGAAAATTTTGAATCAGCTTTCACACACCCCTCTAGACTATAGTTGCCTGATCGGTGCTTCACCCTCCCATTCTTCTTTTCCCTAAACAAGACAGGAGCAAAGTTGAAAAAAATAACTAAGATGATACTTCCAGCACAGATGGTAAAACAATCTGTGTCAAGAAATATAGAAGACAGATCAAGTTGTAGCTTCATGGAAATAATATTCAAAGAACAATAAAATGTTGCTACTACGACTTTGTAGCCTCTATTATGCTCAGAAACGACATTGAAGGATATCAAAATCAACAGCAAGAGCTGAATAAACTACTGCCCGAAAGCAACACTAAAGGGTGAAAAATTTAGCTGAAGAGCTGAATAAAACTATCATTGCCTGTGAACAATTAAGCAAGAAGGATGACAGATCCAATAGAAAGAGCTGAAATGAACTATCATCATCACCCCCAATCTAGATTTACAATAACATATCATAGAAAACCCTCAGCAGAATCAGGCTTCTTGGGACCGTTGCTAGAGTTCCCGTCAATAGTGGACACGGTGACCGGAATAGTGACAGGGCTTCCTGGGACATGAGTGTTTGCAAATTCACCTTCGGGTTGATTATGCTCTCGCTCACTTTGCTCTGTCATTAGAACGCTATCATGAACATTGGCCTTGGATACTTCACTCTCGTGGCAGCTAGGATCCTTCTCAGCTGTATCTATGTTTTCTTGCATGTGGGATACTACTGCTATTTCACCCTCGTGATTTTTCTGCTCCTCTATACCCGTTTTCGAGTTACCTGCTACATTAGTCATTTGACGTTCACCCGCCTGATGCTCACTCTCCTGACAAGTCATTTCAGGACTTTCTTGAACGACGTTCTTTGTAGAGTCATCTTCATGACGCTTCCACTCTTGCTCATCCGCTTCAGAGATTTCAAGCAAATCAACTTTTGCGGTTTCACCGCTCTGATTGGCTCCCTCCTGCTCAGCCATCATCCTTTCCTTTATCGACTTGCTAGCATCAGTTGTATTGGTTGCAACCTTGTTGTAGGCATCAGTTACCCATGCTGCACCTGTAAGGATATACCTGTTACTCATGATGACAGAACTAGCAGTAGAGACAGTCTGTTCGGCTGCAGCTAATGCTGACTTGGTCTTCTCTGCAACCTGGTACTTCTCATCCATCTCCTTCATTTTCTCATTCACCACTAAGGTCCCGGTGCTGAACTTCTGGCTTAAGCCCATTGTCCTGTCAAGGGAAGCGACTTTGGCAGTTGCAGTTGATGTGAGCTGATGCTTTTCATCGAAAGCCTTTGCTTTTTCAACTGCGTCCATGCCGAGAACAAACCCTTTGGCTAACATAGAAACTGCAATATCCTCAGCCTTCTGAAGAGCAGATTCCATGCCACCAGTGTTTTTTGACTGATAATGCAGTTGGCGGCATTAGGAGTCTGAGCTTGTTAAAAGAAATTTTGCTAATGGGGGATTTGATGTAACATGGTTCTACCTCTAGATCAGCTAAAACAAATGCTGGTAGCTTGTAATCGGTGGCTGGTGTGATGATGACAGCCATATCTTCTATAGTCGCTCCCTGCATTAAAGCACGTATTTACGTAATAGAATTCATAAGTGTAGAAAGGTTACCTTTAACACAATGTTAGGTAAAAGACAAGAAAATCAAATGAGATGGAAAATATAGTAGTTAAAGACCAATAACAAGAACACATCATACACGGCAGTTTCATGGAAGAAACCATGTATGCAAACTGCATATTCATATTAAGTTCAGGACTCTCAAATCTAGAAAAAGAGAAGTAGTAGTAGTAACCATCTCTCATTCAACAAAATCAGTGGATATAATACTAAATTTGCAGGCCCTTATTTCATTGGCAAAGTGTATGAAGATGATCATCGTCATAAATAATTTGTAGCAGACCGTAGAAACCAACGCAAAAACTTATACCGTAAGAAGCATATCCCTCTCTGCTCCTTGATTATCTCTGAACGTGATGTAGGCAAATTGCGACCGCTCATCACAACTGCAAAAGCATTCCAGGTCAAATCATGCATGCGCTTATGCTACCGAAATATATCATGGAGATGATATTGGCACTAACCTTTTCAATTCTACATGCACAATCTCACCAGAAAATGAGAAGAACTCACTAATATCTTGCTCTGATGCTTTAAGTGAGACGTTGTGGACCTTTACCGTGCCTGTGCCTGCCAAGGTCGCCTTAAAAAAAAGTTGGAGGACAAGAATCAATCGGCAGTTTCGATAAATACATGTTTTATATTCTTTAAACTACCATATCTAGAGAATTACTCAACAAGGTCGTTGATCTCATTGACCTTACATCTGAAAGGTGGGATAAAGACTTAATCTAAGGAATTCATTGTGTTCTTTTTTGTGACAAATAATGCGCCAAAAGCGCCTGCTTCTACCAGTACCGGAAGCGCGGCAACTAGCTAGAGCAAATCTCAACTTGTCCGTTGGAAAGCAAGTGAAAGAGGTATATCCTTTTTTTACATTGAAATATCAAAGTACCATGCAGATTTTATTTCAGCTCTATGGCATGATGCACTCGCACTATTATCTCTACTATTAATTAAGACGGTAAGGGTAGCCTGCCGTTCTACCATTCTGCGATCTCAGCCGTCCATTCTCCCGACGTCTGATATTGTCCGATCCCGCACAGCCATCAGGCACGCAGCGTCCCGGCCGCTTGCCAAAAACCCTAATCTCCAGCACCCCGCCGCTTGCCAGGCGCCAGCCATCAGGCACGCAGCGTCCCGGTCGCCCCCGCAGCTTGCCACCGCGGTCTCTAGCGTCCCCGCTGCTTGCCAGCCGCCAGCCGCGGTCTGCAGCGTCCGGGCCGCAGCTTGCCAGCTTCCACCCGTGGCCTCCAGCGTCCTCGCCGTTTGCCACCGGATTCGAGATCCTGCCCTCGCCCTTCATCCTTCTCCAATCTGCTCACCCCCTCCTCCGCGTGAGCCGCAGTCGGCCCCCGCTCACGTCCCCCTCGCCGATACCGCGTTGCCCCACCGCCCACGCCTCAGCCACCCCCCGTACAGCCCAACCCTAGAGCACCCATCGAACCCCGCCAGCCCGAGCCCCGGCCCCGATGCCACCTCGCACCGCCGCATAGATGGAGTTGCTGGTGCCGGTGCCATGGCAGTCGGTGTCGACGCACCGCGCAGATGGAGTCTCTGTGGGCGGTGATCGATTGAAGCTTGGCCAATTCCGCACCGGAGCGCTTCATCACCGCGTGGTCGTCTCTCATCGCAAACAGAGAACTACACTGCGTGGAGGCCGATAATGAAACCCCACCACTTCGCTCTCTGGTTCTCTATGCTTTGATCCGTCGGGCTAGGGGATTGGGGTTCTTAATCATCGGGTTTTAGTGCTCTGGCGAGACTCCACCGTGCAAGCCTGGGCACCACCGCGTCCGTCCGGGAGGTGGGGGAAGCTTCGGGCACCGTTGATCTCGGGAGGTTCAGCCACTGGAGAGGAGTTGGATAGGGAGCATTGGAATGGCCGCCGCCGCATATTATGGAGCTGGATTCCTCCGGCCACTGCTCGGTTGCTCCCTAGACGACAAAATCGAGCACGACGCCGACGAGGACACACTGAGCCGGGACGCGCCGCAACACAGCGCGCGACACTTGCTGCCCTTGCCGTGCCGCATCATCCCCGCAGCGACATGGCACTGGCCGCCTCCGCCGATCCTGTGTTCCTTGCTTTTTTCGTTTTCTTCTTTGCGCCCTTACCACCTGGACCACCGTCTGCAAATTCGAAGGCATCGTACTGCAACAGATGCTTTCTCGAACTCTTCAACGCTTCGCTGAAGGACTGACCAGAGGCATCTGGATTGTTGGTGGCTGATGGCATGCCATACGCCCCCATCTCTTTGTTGCTAATAACGCAGCCTTCCATACCCTGGGCTACTGAGGCCAATCCTGATTCCATCTTATTCTCTGTACAGTAAGATCATCAAAATTAAGAATATTGGTGTAAAGCAGACATAGCATTTCGTAGATAAATAGCAAGGTACTCCCTTCGTTTCTGATTAAATCAGTTCCTACACTTGCCTTAAGTCGAACTTCTTCGATGTTTGGCCAAATTTATAGAAGAAATTACCGATATGACACCAAAAGAACACAATATGAAAATATTGTTTATAGTGAATCTAATGATACTAAACTGATGTCTTTAATCTTAATGATATTTTCTATAAATACAGTCAAACTTAAAAAAAAAGTTCTACTGAAGACAACTCTAGAAATTGATTTATTCAGAGATAGAGGGAGTAACAAGAAAAGTACTTCGGGTTGCCTATTATTGTGCAATAAGTTGCGCACTAGCATTGTGCTCGTTCAAAATATCATAGAACATGCCTATAAGCCACCCACACTTCAGGTTTGTGATCTAGACAGTTTTAAGTTAGCAATTGACAGCTTTGTTTTAAGTGAAGCAAATTCAGCTGACTTTTATATAAAACCTCAAAGTAACATTAACCAAAGTTTGAAAACATACCATCAAAAGATGCAAGTCCTGCTTTCTTCAGCCTGATCACTGACAGATCTGCAGAAACAGATTGAGATGTAGTACTATGTTGGGAGGAGAGGACAGTGGCCCCAGTATGCAACTGGGGTGCACAAGAAGAGGACGGTGCGCCATTGTAAAGCGAATAAAGGCAGGGGCGGGCGGGCGCCGCCTTTTGGTTCTTTGATTGCACAAATTTTCAAGTCATGGGAAAGACATGGTAGGAATAGCTACGTAGCTCGTTTTGGGATGTAGCCGGATCATGCTGTCCCCTTGCTAGCAACAACTTGGCGTCTCCAGTGTGCTGCAATCGCCTTTGATGCCCAATTCTCAATTGGGGATTAGCTACCTAATCAAGTTAAAAACGTGACTGGCTGAGTATTAAAAATCCTAGGCATCAATCATGTTTCGTAGTCACCGTTGCTTAGTGTGCCAACACATCATAATTACAGCGACACACGTCTGTGTGCTTTTAATCGGATGAGTGTAGAACTGAGATTTTCAGTGAAGAGAGGATTTAGTACTAGATCCATCTAGCCTACAAGCAGCTGTTTACAATACTGGATAAAACCTGCGATTAGGCTCTTAGCAGCTCAAATGCCAACCTGCAAAGTGCTTAATCCTGCCTCAGAATTCAGGTTTCCTCAAAACAGCATGGGCAGTTGGCAAAGTGCTTAAGCTTAACCTTCTCTTTCAAATCTACCCAACTAATTTCTCATGGTGCCGTGGGTTGTATTATTGCCTCGTTAATTATTTAATAATGGGATTCACAGCTAATTAAATCATGGATAAACGTCCTGTCGCGTGTTAGTCTTGCACAAACCTTTTCCTATCCCTTAGTTCAATTCATGGATAATTTTTTGTTTTAGGCTACTCTTTTGCTGTGTTACATTATTAGAAAAACAACTTGGTTTTGGTTCATTTCTGACATGAAAGTAGCCTCTTGTTGTTCTTATGCTTCCCCTAATATAACTTTTATTTTTTTTGAATAATTTCCCAGCTTGTCGACAATTAGAGGCTCTCCCATTCTTGGATCCACTGAAGCATTTTAGAGGTGCTCTATTCTACTATCAAAGGTTAGCATGATTGTTTCTGCACATCTCCTACTCCCTTCTTTGCTTAGTAATGGTTGATAAGTGTATAATAAGCACACGAATAGTATGAAAGAAAAAAAGATAATACATTATTACAAAAAACAACTTGGTATTGGTTCATTTTCTGACATGAAAGTAGCCTCTTGTTGTTCTTATGCTTCCCCTAATATAACTTTTATATGACATATGTTAAGTAATACAATGCCGAGCTTGTGTGTATTGGGGGTTTTTATTGGGGTATAAAGTTTATATGCATTCTTCCGGTATATATCGGTTGATGCTAATCTCTACTACACCTTAAGGGTACAGCGAGGGCATCCACGGCATCACCGTGCCCCCGACGCCCCGCACGCGGCTTCCTCCCCGCGCGCCAATCTCGCCGCACGCGCCAGCCATCGCTCGCACGACATGGAAGGAATTGATGCCAAGGTCACGGTATCTCGCCCGCGCCCCCACCAACCTCGAGCCCGCCCGCCACCAATCTCGCTGCCGGGTGCCCTTCCTTCCTCGACTCCCCCAAATGCTGCCAAGTCCCCCACCAACGCCGCCCTTCCTTCCCTGGCAGCCCGCCCCCGCCAGATTCACGCTCCGCGCACCCCACCACCCGCGCGAGCCACCGCCGGGATACTCGCCACCAATCATCGCCACCAGTTTCGCGCTCCGCGCGTCAAGAGCAGCCGTCACAGTGATGCCGCACGAGGGAGAGGAAGGAAGGCCGCGTGAGTCGCCGTCGGGAAAGACGCGCGGCATCACCGTAAAGCGAGATCCGGTTGCGCGCGAGGGAGAGGAAGGAAGGTCGCGCGAGTCGCCGCTGGGAAAGCCGCCAGGCATCACCATAAGGCGAGATCTGGTTGCGCGCGAGGGAGAGGAAGGAAGGCCGCGACCTTCGCGCCCCCACCAACCCTGCCCCCGAGCCCGCCCCCCTCCAAGCTCGCCCCTGACCTGCCCCCCACCAAACCGGAAGGCGAGATCCGTGGACGCGCCCCATTCCATACGCGACGACAACATTCACTGCGCCCCCTTCCTTGCCTCAATCGACTGCTATTAGAAGGATGGACAGAGGTGAGTCCTCCAACCCATCCCCACTCTCCTCAGATTCACCGATTCACAACCGTTCTTTTCATCTCAGAGGTATTGTTAGACATTTTACACTTTCTGAACCATTCCTTAAGGTTGTTCATGTTCCTGTCCTCTGTCCATTCTTTTAATCCCTGAAGAAATTAGTACCAATTCAGAGGTATTGTTAGACATTCTACACTTTTATTAATATGATATGCTTATGTTCCTGTCTGTTTAGTTCCATCTTGCTTATTTTTTACTCCCAAATGTGGATTAGAATGGGGGCACGGTGATGGAGTTTTGATAGGCTCTAAAACACCCACATGCATGCCATGTACAAGACAAGAGCATAGAGACCATACTGCTTAAGCCAAGAAGACAAGAGCAGACCATTGCAATGCTCAAGAGCAACTGTTGCAATGCTCCTTTTAGTTTTTTGGCAAAAGAATTGGTGCATAGTTTTCCAATATGAAGACAGATTTGATGTTCATGATCCTGTCTGTTGGAGAGGTGAATCAAAGCTTGTTTTAGTTTTTTGTCTCAGCAAAATATTCCCTGTCTGTTGAGCGCATTGCAGTCTTGCTGGGCTGTGCTGCTACTGCTTGGTATTGGTCAGCTTCTAAAAAAATTCAAAACGAAGGAGATGGTTATTGGTACTAATTCATGACTAAGTTTACTGCTGACGTATTTGAAAGGGAAATGTGCCCTTGGGCCATTTCTAAGTATTTTGGTGATTGAGTGCCAACACATGTGCTTAATTGTGAATTTATGTACATGGATGAACAAGGTGCAAATCATGAAGTGAAGGTATGTTTCTAAACCTTAGTACATTGGTTTTGTGTACTAATATAATTGTCTAAGTGTTAGAAACAGAAAGAAGAAGAAAAGAGAAGAGGAGAAAAGACTTGGCTGTGTGCTGCCAAGACCCAGCTCGGTCTGGAGCACCGGACTGTCCGGTGTGCACCGGACAGTGTCCGGTGCGCCAGGCTGACTCGACTCGAACTGGCCGCTCTCGGGAATTCGCCGACGGCGTACGGCTAAAATTCACCGGACTGTCCGGTGTGCACCGGACTGTCCGGTGAGCCAACGGTCGGCCAGGGCCAACGGTCGGCCGAGCAATCCGCACGGGACACGTGGCCGAGCCAACGGTCGGAAGACGGCACCGGACTGTCCGGTGTGCACCGGACTGTCCGGTGCGCCAACGGCTCGCAGATCTCCAACGGGATGCAACGGTCGGCAGCGCCAGATAAGGAAACAAATCGGGCACCGGACAGTGTCCGGTGTGCACCGGACTGTCCGGTGCCCCCGACGACAGAAGGCAAGGATGGCCTTCCGGATTTGCTCTCAACGGCTCCTAGCTGCCTTGGGGCTATAAAAGGAGCCCCTAGACGCATGGAGGAGACACACAAGCAACCTTTGAGCATTCTTGATCATCCACACTAAGTCTCTGCGCATTCGTTTGTGTTTCTAAGTGATTCGAGCTCTGTTCTAAGTGAGAACTCTGAGATAGTCTTGTGAGCTCGATTCTTGGCCGTGTGTGTGCGCTTTTGCTGTGGATTTGTGTGTGTTGCTTCCCTCCCTTACTCTGTGCTTTCTTTGTGATCATATACTTGTAAGGGCAAGAGACTCCAATTTGTGGAGATTCCTTGCAAACGGGATAGTGAAAGGAACAACAAAACACCATGGTATTCAAGTGGGTCTTTGGACCGCTTGAGAGGGGTTGATTGCAACCCTCGTCCGTTGGGACGCCACAACGTGGAGTAGGCAAGCGTTGGTCTTGGCCGAACCACGGGATAAACCACTGTGTCACATCTGTGCTTGATCTTTTGTGGTATTGTGTTTTGTTGAGACTTCACCTTAGCCACTTGGCAATAATCGTGCTAACACTTAACAAGTTTTTGTGGCTTAAGTTTGAAGTTTTTACAGGAGCACCTATTCACCCCCCCCCCTCTAGGTGCTCTCAATTGGTATCGGAGCCGTTCTATTCACAAAGGGACTAACCGCCCGAATAGATGGATCCTAAGGGGAAGGGTATAGTGATCAACGACAAAGAGAAGGAGACCTTCGTCAACGAGCCGAAGGACGACAAGCCTACCGACTCCGGCTCGGGCCATAGACGGAAGGAAGGGAGGAAGAAGAAGACAAGGCGCATCAAGGAGATCGTCTACTACGACAGCGATGAGTCTACTTCTTCCCAAAAGGACGACCACAGCGACTACGAGAGGAAGAAATCGGTTAATTCGAATTTTTCTTTTGACTATTCTCGTATTCCGCAAAGTTCACATTCACATTTGCTCTCCATTCCACTCGGCAAGCCCCCACACTTTGATGGAGAAGACTACGGATTTTGGAGCCACAAGATGCGTAGTCACCTATTCTCTCTCCATCCTAGTATATGGGAAATTGTAGAGAATGGAATGCACTTTGATAGTTCGGATAGTCCCATGTTCATTAATGAACAAATTCATAAGAATGCACAAGCTACTACTGTTCTTCTAGCTTCCTTGTGCAGGGATGAATACCATAAGGTGAGCGGCTTGGACAACGCCAAGCAAATCTGGGACACCCTCAAGATTTCTCATGAGGGGAACGACGTCACCTTACTCACCAAGATGGAGTTGGTGGAGGGCGAGCTTGGACGGTTCGCAATGATAAGGGGCGAGGAGCCGACGCAAACATACAACCGGCTCAAGACCCTTATCAACAAGATAAGGAGCTACGGAAGCACATGATGGACGGACCACGACGTCGTCCGCCTAATGCTCAGGTCATTTACCGTTCTTGATCCTCACTTGGTGAACAATATACGTGAAAATCCCAGGTACACCAAGATGTCGCCCGAAGAAGTTCTTGGAAAATTCGTTAGCGGGCGAATGATGATCAAGGAGGCGAGGTATGTGGACGACGCCTTGAATGGTCCGATCAACGAGCCGCAACCCCTTGCTCTCAAGGCAACACGAAGCAAGGAGGCGCTACCTAGCAAGGTGGCACAGATTGAGGCGGCTGGCCTTAATGATGAAGAGATGGCTCTCATCATCAAAAGATTCAAAACGGTGCTTAAAGGTCACAAGGGACAACCAAGCAAGACCAAAGCCAAGGGGAAGCGCTCATGCTTCAAATGCGGTAAGCTTGGTCATTTCATTGCTAACTGTCCCGATAATGGAAGTGACCAGGAAAAGGGGAACAAAAGAGAGAAGAAGAAGCAATACAAGAAGGCAAAGGGCGAGGCGCATCTAGGAAAGGAGTGGGACTCGGATTGCTCCTCCTCCGACTCCGACAACGAAGGACTCGCCGCCACTGCCTTCAACAAATCGGCTCTCTTCCCCAACGAGCGTCTCACTTGCCTTATGGCAAGGGAGAAGAAGGTGAGTACTCAAGACTCCACTTATGCTTCTTCTAGTGATAGTGAGTCTAGTGATGATGATGACATAGATTATTCTTGCTTGTTCAAAGGCTTAGATAGATCTAAAATTAATAAGATTAATGAGTTGATTGATGCTTTAAATGATAAGAATAGATTACTAGAAAAACAAGAGGATCTTTTATATGAGGAGCATGATAAATTTGTTAGTGCACAAAATTCTCTTGCTCTAGAAATTAAAAGAAATGAAATGCTTTCTAGTGAACTATCTACCTGTCATGAAACCATGTCTACCTTACAAGGTGTTAACAATGATTTAAGTGCTAAATTAGAAGTAGCATATAAATCTAATTCCTGTATTGAACATGTTGAAATTTGTACTAGGTGTAAAGATTTTGATGTTAATGCTTGTAGTGAACACTTAGTGTCAATTTCAAAACTAAATGATGAAGTGGCTAGTCTTAATGCCCAACTTAAGACTAGCAAGAATGAAGTTGATAAAATAAAATTTGCAAGGGATGCCTACACGGTTGGTAGACACCCCTCAATTAAGGATGGGCTTGGCTTCAAGAGGGAAGCCAAGAACTTAACAAGCCATAAGGCTCCCGTCTTCGTCAAGGAGAAAGGGAAGGCCCCTATGGCTAGTAACGCTAAAAAGAACCATGCCTTTATGTATAATGATAGGAGACATGCTAGAAGTGCTTATAATGATTTTGATTCACATGTTTATGATTCTCATGCCATGATTGCCTCTAGTTCCTCTCATAAGCATGATAGAGATATGAGTAGGAGAAATGTTGCGCATATGTCTAGGAGAAATTTTGCTCATGTTCCTAGAAAAGTTGTAAACAAACCTTCTACCATTTATTATGCTTGCAATACTCCCTTTGCTATTTGTAGAAAGGGTAAGAAGGTAGTTGCTAGGAAATTAGGGGCTAGATGCAAGGGAGATAAATCTTGCATTTGGGTCCCTAAAAATATTTGTGCTAACCTTGCAGGACCCAACATGAGTTGGGTACCTAAGACCCAAGCCTAAATTTGCCTTGCAGGTTTATGCATCCGGGGGTTCAAGCTGGATTATCGACAGCGGATGCACAAACCATATGACGGGGGAGAAGAAGATGTTCACCTCCTACGTCAAAAATAAGGATTCCCAAGATTCAATTATATTCGGTGATGGGAATCAAGGCAAGGTAAAAGGGTTAGGTAAAATTGCTATTTCTAACGAGCACTCAATTTCAAATGTGTTTTTAGTTGAGTCTCTAGGTTACAATTTGCTATCCGTTAGCCAACTATGCAACATGGGATATAATTGCCTTTTTACTAATGTAGATGTGTCTGTCTTTAGAAGATGTGATGGTTCACTAGCTTTTAAGGGTGTACTAGACGGCAAGCTTTACTTAGTAGATTTTGCAAAAGAAGAAGCCGGTCTAGATGCATGCTTAATGGCTAAGACTTGCATGGGCTGGCTGTGGCATCGCCGCTTAGCACATGTGGGGATGAAGAACCTCCACAAGCTTCTAAAGGGAGAACACGTGATAGGTCTAACAAATGTTTATTTCGAAAAAGATAGACCTTGTGCAGCTTGTCAGGCAGGAAAACAAGTGGGAGGAGCACATCACAGCAAGAATGTGATGACCACATCAAGACCTCTGGAGCTGCTGCATATGGACCTCTTCGGACCTGTCGCCTATCTAAGCATAGGAGGAAGTAAGTATGGGTTAGTTATTGTTGATGACTTTTCCCGCTTCACTTGGGTGTTCTTTTTGCAGGATAAGTCTGAAACCCAAGGGACCCTCAAGCGCTTCCTCAGGAGAGCTCAAAATGAGTTTGAGCTCAAGGTGAAGAAGATAAGGAGCGACAACGGGTCCGAGTTCAAGAACCTTCAAGTGGAGGAGTTTCTTGAGGAGGAGGGGATCAAGCACGAGTTCTCCGCTCCCTACACACCACAGCAAAATGGTGTGGTAGAGAGGAAGAACAGGACGCTAATCGATATGGCGAGGACGATGCTTGGAGAATTCAAGACCCCCCGAGTGCTTTTGGTCGGAAGCCGTGAACACGGCTTGCCACGCCATCAACAGGGTCTACCTTCACCGCCTCCTCAAGAAGACGTCATATGAGCTACTAACCGGTAACAAACCCAATGTATCTTACTTTCGTGTTTTTGGGAGCAAGTGCTACATTCTAGTGAAGAAGGGTAGAAATTCTAAGTTTGCTCCCAAAGCGGTAGAAGGGTTTTTATTAGGTTATGATTCAAATACAAAGGCGTATAGGGTCTTCAACAAATCATCGGGTTTGGTTGAAGTCTCTAGCGACGTTGTATTTGATGAGACTAATGACTCTCCAAGAGAGCAAGTTGTTGATTGTGATGATGTAGATGAAGAAGATGTTCCAACGGCCGCTATACGAACCATGGCGATTGGAGACGTTCGGCCACAGGAACAAGATGAACGAGATCAACCTTCTTCCTCAACGGTGGTGCATCCCCCAACTCAAGACGATGAACAAGTTCATCAAAAGGAGGCGTGTGATCAAGGGGGAGCACAAGATGATCACGTGATAGAGGAAGAAGCGCAACCGGCACCTCCAACCCAAGTTCGAGCGATGATTCAAGGGATCATCCCGTCGACCAAATTCTGGGTGACATTAGCAAGGGAGTAACTACTCGATCTCGATTAGTTAATTTTTGTGAACATTACTCTTTTGTCTCCTCTATTGAGCCTTTCAGGGTAGAGGAGGCCTTGCTAGATCCGGATTGGGTGTTGGCCATGCAGGAGGAACTTAACAACTTCAAGCGCAATGAAGTTTGGACGCTGGTGCCTCGTCCCAAGCAAAATGTTGTGGGAACCAAGTGGGTGTTCCGCAACAAACAAGACGAGCACGGAGTGGTGACAAGGAACAAGGCTCGACTTGTGGCAAAAGGTTATGCCCAAGTCGCAGGTTTGGACTTTGAGGAGACTTTTGCTCCTGTGGCTAGGCTAGAGTCCATTCGTATCTTGCTAGCATATGCCGCTCACCATTCTTTCAGGTTGTACCAAATGGATGTGAAGAGCGCTTTCCTCAACGGGCCAATAAAGGAGGAGGTGTACGTGGAGCAACCCCCTGGCTTTGAGGATGAGCGGTACCCCGACCACGTGTGTAAGCTCTCTAAGGCGCTCTATGGACTTAAGCAAGCCCCAAGAGCATGGTATGAATGCCTTAGAGATTTCTTACTTGCTAATGCTTTCAAGGTTGGGAAAGCCGATCCAACTCTTTTTACAAAGACATGTGATGGTGATTTGTTTGTATGCCAAATTTATGTCGATGACATAATATTTGGTTCTACTAATCAAAAGTCTTGTGAAGAGTTTAGCAGGGTGATGACGCAGAAATTTGAGATGTCTATGATGGGCGAGTTGAACTACTTCCTTGGGTTCCAAGTGAAGCAACTCAAGGACGGCACCTTCATCTCCCAAACAAAGTACACGCAAGATCTGCTGAAGCGGTTTGGGATGAAGGACGCCAAGCCCGCAAAGACTCCGATGGGAACCGACGGACACACCGACCTCAACAAAGGAGGTAAGTCCGTTGATCAAAAAGCATACCGGTCAATGATAGGTTCTCTGCTTTATTTATGTGCTAGTAGACCGGATATTATGCTTAGCGTATGCATGTGTGCTAGATTTCAATCCGATCCTAAGGAGTGTCACTTGGTGGCGGTGAAGCGAATTCTTAGATATTTAGTCGCTACGCCTTGCTTCGGGATCTGGTATCCAAAGGGGTCTAACTTTGACTTAATTGGGTACTCAGATTCCGACTATGCTGGATGTAAGGTCGATAGGAAGAGTACATCGGGGACGTGCCAATTCTTAGGAAGGTCCCTGGTGTCTTGGAACTCTAAGAAACAAACCTCCGTTGCCCTATCCACCGCTGAGGCCGAGTATGTTGCCGCAGGTCAGTGTTGTGCGCAACTACTTTGGATGAGGCAAACCCTCAGGGACTTTGGCTACAATCTGAGCAAAGTCCCACTCCTATGTGACAATGAGAGTGCTATCCGAATAGCGGAAAATCCTGTTGAGCACAGCCGCACAAAGCACATTGACATCCGGCATCACTTTCTGAGAGACCACCAGCAAAAGGGAGATATCGAAGTGTTTTATGTTAGCACCGAGAACCAGCTAGCCGATATCTTTACCAAGCCTTTAGATGAGAAGACCTTTTGCAGGCTGCGTAGTGAGCTAAATGTCTTAGATTCGCGGAACTTGGATTGAATTGTAGCATACATGTGCTTATGCCTTTGATCATGTTCTTTCTGCATTTTGTTGCTTATTATGGTGCTCAAGTTGTACAAACACTCCCTGGACCTCACAAGTCCGTTGCAAAGTGATGCACATGTTTAGGGGGAGATGTGTTACAACTTGACCCTTTGAGACTAACCATATGTTTGAGTTTGTTTGATTTAGTCTCAATGAAGAATTGAAAGGGAAAAGGTGGACTTGGACCATGCAAGACTTCCACTGCACTCCGATGAGAGGGTAACTTATTCCAAGCCCATCTCATTAACCCTTATTGCCATTTGCTCTTAATTGAAGATTTTGGTGAGGCAATGGGGTTAAAGGGCCAAAATTGATCCCGTTTTGGTGCTTGATGCCAAAGGGGGAGAAAATAAAGGCCAAAGCAATAAATGGATCAGCTACCACTTGAGAGATTTTGAAAATAGTAGAATAGAGTTTTTGGTTTGTCAAAATTCTTATGTTGTCTCTCTTGTCAAAAGTTGGCTTCTTGT
This sequence comes from Zea luxurians, assembly GCA_029449295.1. Classification (NCBI taxonomy): domain Eukaryota; kingdom Viridiplantae; phylum Streptophyta; class Magnoliopsida; order Poales; family Poaceae; genus Zea; species Zea luxurians. The sequence goes on from JAOPSE010000016.1 coordinate 6,871,341, forward strand.
GGGGAGAAGTATTGATTATGGGAAAAAGGGGGAGTTTTTGAAATCTTTGATCAATCTCTTTTGGAATGACTCTCTTTATGCTTCAACATGTGTGTTTAACTTAGAGATAGAGATTTGAGTTTGATTTGCAAAAACAAACCAAGTGGTGGCAAAGGATGATCCATATATGCCAAAATTGAATAAAACTTAAATTTATTTTATTTGAAGTGAATTTGCACTTGTTCTAGTTGCTTTATGTTGTGTTGGCATAAATCACCAAAAAGGGGGAGATTGAAAGGGAAATGTGCCCTTGGGCCATTTCTAAGTATTTTGGTGATTGAGTGCCAACACATGTGCTTAATTGTGAATTTATGTACATGGATGAACAAGGTGCAAATCATGAAGTGAAGGTATGTTTCTAAACCTTAGTACATTGGTTTTGTGTACTAATATAATTGTCTAAGTGTTAGAAACAGAAAGAAGAAGAAAAGAGAAGAGGAGAAAAGACTTGGCTGTGTGCTGCCAAGACCCAGCTCGGTCTGGAGCACCGGACTGTCCGGTGTGCACCGGACAGTGTCCGGTGCGCCAGGCTGACTCGACTCGAACTGGCCGCTCTCGGGAATTCGCCGACGGCGTACGGCTAAAATTCACCGGACTGTCCGGTGTGCACCGGACTGTCCGGTGAGCCAACGGTCGGCCAGGGCCAACGGTCGGCCGAGCAATCCGCACGGGACACGTGGCCGAGCCAACGGTCGGAAGACGGCACCGGACTGTCCGGTGTGCACCGGACTGTCCGGTGCGCCAACGGCTCGCAGATCTCCAACGGGATGCAACGGTCGGCAGCGCCAGATAAGGAAACAAATCGGGCACCGGACAGTGTCCGGTGTGCACCGGACTGTCCGGTGCCCCCGACGACAGAAGGCAAGGATGGCCTTCCGGATTTGCTCTCAACGGCTCCTAGCTGCCTTGGGGCTATAAAAGGAGCCCCTAGACGCATGGAGGAGACACACAAGCAACCTTTGAGCATTCTTGATCATCCACACTAAGTCTCTGCGCATTCGTTTGTGTTTCTAAGTGATTCGAGCTCTGTTCTAAGTGAGAACTCTGAGATAGTCTTGTGAGCTCGATTCTTGGCCGTGTGTGTGCGCTTTTGCTGTGGATTTGTGTGTGTTGCTTCCCTCCCTTACTCTGTGCTTTCTTTGTGATCATATACTTGTAAGGGCAAGAGACTCCAATTTGTGGAGATTCCTTGCAAACGGGATAGTGAAAGGAACAACAAAACACCGTGGTATTCAAGTGGGTCTTTGGACCGCTTGAGAGGGGTTGATTGCAACCCTCGTCCGTTGGGACGCCACAACGTGGAGTAGGCAAGCGTTGGTCTTGGCCAAACCACGGGATAAACCACTGTGTCACATCTGTGCTTGATCTTTTGTGGTATTGTGTTTTGTTGAGACTTCACCTTAGCCACTTGGCAATAATCGTGCTAACACTTAACAAGTTTTTGTGGCTTAAGTTTGAAGTTTTTACAGGAGCACCTATTCACCCCCCCCTCTAGGTGCTCTCAGTATTTTAGCTGTAGGAGAGTTCATTTTGTCACTTTCAATCATTGCATTGCATTTCATCTCCTTCAGTGCACACTATGACAACCTACTGTGATATTATTACTGACAGTATTCTTTGCATATTTTTTCTCTTTTAGTTGGTTACAACATTAGCCGGATCGATTGCAAAGGGACCACCATTTTGATGCTCTGGTAACAATCTACGTTTTCCTTTTGTTAGGTTACATACATGTAGTTCTCATTTATCAAGTGGGACAGTGAAGCCAGACATTACATGGCACTATAATTTCACACCGTGTTAAATCTGCCCATACGCACCAGTAAAATTTCAATATGAAGGAGATGGTTATTGGTACTAATTTCTATCCTCCTTCAGCTGTTTTACTGTTTCATCCAAGTGCAATTGACCAGCAACATCTTAATTTGGAGCGGGTGTTTGACACAAAATACTTGCAAGTGGGTATTTGAAAACCCCCTAAATTTGCAAGCGTGTTTATGCAGTTTTCCCTAATTAATATTAGGTGTCTACTACTTCTTAATCCACTGACCACGCTGCACGTAGTAAACTGAAAAGATTAAAAAACTGAAAGACATGCTAGATTGGTAGGATAAAACTGAAAGAGTTGAGAATGGCATGTCTTTGGGCCTGAATTTTGCACAAGATGTGTCTGTTCATTTGGTTTGAATCTTTGTATTATATATTAATACATTATTGATTCAAACCTAAAATGCATTGTTATGTTTATGCTTTATATTTATATTATGAAGTTTTTTAAACGTGCGTCCATCACAGGTTTGATCCCTCTGCTTGATGTCCTAGCAAACAAAGTGAAGGCTATCAGGAGGCTTAGGGAACTCTTGACAGCCAAACTTCATATCTGTCACGTTTCCAGCCAAGGTAAACTATCTGGCACCTTGATTAGATTACTCGTGCTTCTAGCATATTACATCTTGCCATTTATTCCAATCAAAGGATAGGCTAAAGTCTTTGAACTTGAATTTTGGGCCACGCGGCTCTATTTTTTGTACTGGTTGATTTCAGTTAGTTTATTAGATGGCAATTGAATTGAGTTTGGTTTCTTTATGTGCTGTTGTGTAGAGTCTAGCCCTTTCGTTCTGCTTAGAGATAGATGACTGGTTCGGTGAAACTCAATTTATATAGTAATACGTTCGGTGAAACAGCATGCCAGAATTCTAATGTTTCTTCTTAAAACTACTACCTGTATTTGGTAAATGTGTATGGGAGTCATATGAAATCTGCCAAACTTTGTCTGTTCCACTTCCATGATGTTCTCTCTTTTTTTTCTATTCTTCTTTTTGGCTTGGTGTGGTCAGTGCCGGTGCTGCTGAAATAGCTGCTAAAAGGTGACTACTTTTTCTTCTTCTTCCCCAGGAACATCTTGTGAGGACGAGATGTGGTTCTATGACTGTTGCCGTGTACAGAGACGGGGACAAGCCAACGCTTATAATGTACCCGGATGTAGCTCTGAACTGTAAGTGCTGTCGATCGAAGATTTTTTCTGATTCACTGCCAAGACTCAACATTGTTTATATCTCGCTGCTTCCTATTGGCTTGGACAGACATGTCCTGTTTCCAAGGATTTTTCTTCTGCTCGGAAGTGGCGTCTTTGCTGCTACACAACTTCTGCGTCTACCACACCAATCCCCAGGGGCACGAGGTCAGTGATGCTGGTTCAATCCCTGTGATAAGGTGTGCTGCCTCTGTATTTCGAGTTGGTTACTTACATGATCTTTGTTGTGTGGCTTTTGTTAAGAGTCCTACAGATGGGAGCAGCTCCAATGTCGTCAGATGTGCCGGTGCCATGTGTTGCTGATCTCGCTGATCAAGTCGCAGATGTGCTTCATTTCTTCAGGTATCGTATCATGACATGGCAATAGTCCTAATGCATGGCTTCTTCATTCTTGAAAACTGGAGGCATAATTGGAGGAGGCGATGTTGGCCAGTACTAGCTCTACGACGACCTCCAGGCTCGACTGGAGGCAGACACCGTCGGGATGGCTTCTTCATCCGTAATTGGGATGATAGTTTTATTATGATTTACAGGTTGAGGGAAGAAGTTTTGTTGAAGTCCCCTCTTAGTGTGGTGGAGATTAGCAAATGACCTGAAAAGATGCTGGAGCAAACGAGCCTTCACAGGAACCATCACAACCAGTATATGATAGGTGAATAATTGATCCACTACGTTTCTATGGTCATCTCGTGCTACCATTCAAACCTAACAATGTTTATTTTTTCAGTTTCTATGTAGTCGTCTTGTGCTATTTTCAATAAGTGGATGTCCATCCTCAACTGTGTTGAGTACTGAAGTTCAGGTTACACAAGGTGAAGCAGCACAAGTGATGCAGGCAGTAGTAGTTGAAGGGTGGCAGGCATTAGCAGTGCAAGGCAGTACCAACAAAGTTTAGGCTACATCTAGCCAAGTGAGCCCAAGTGAAGGTTCAGGTGTTTGTATGCTTAAAAAGAAGTTGACACTAAGGAAACTGCTGCAATGTAGGACGAATTAAGTTTCTTGTACTTCTATGAACTTGTATTGGTCGCCACCTTGTAGCTCTGTGAACTTGTTCCAGTTTCAATTTATGTGGACTTTTGTGAACAATTTCAGTTCGTGTGAACTTCCATGAATGTCATATATGCTTATGTTATATATGTCTGATAACTGATGGCTATATGTGAATGCTATATGGGTTCTGTTACCAGTATAGCATGAATATCCTAAATTGTTCTGTAACCCTTATTGGTTAATGGACATTTATGTTAGCTATCTTAAGACTTATGTTACGCTTATAGCTTAAGACTCATGGTAACAGGGTTTTTACAATTATTTTCTTCAAGGGCATTTGATTTTTTCTAACGTTAAATTTTTATTACTAGATATTTGAAATCAATGATGTAAAGGCTTGGACATCAATGTAAAGAAAGAACACCTGTTCTGTTTTCTTCTCATTTTCTATTGGTGTAGGAACTCACTACTATTGCCAAATTCCATATATGTTTGGTCAATATTTGGTTTTGCTAAACTGTTATTCTGTGCTTGGGCTCGACTGATCTGTGCAAACATTTATGACTCTGTAACACAGATTAGTCCAGTTGCAATTGGATTTATGCTTTTTTCCTTTTGTTCGTGGCATCTTGTTTACTATGGTTTTTATGCAGGTCTGTTATGTTGTGTTAATCATGCCTTAGCAAACTTATGTGGGTAATAGCACTGATCTTGATGATGAACCAGATGGAGAAAATCCTTGCGGCGTAAAGAAAGACTTGGAAGCAATGGTGTTCCACCCAGAACAAGCTGGCTCAAGGTATGACATGGTCTTGTTGGCCCCCTGTGGTAGCGCAAGGCCTTCGTTGCTAGCTGCACTGATGTGAGTAGTGACTTTTTGTCTACTCTTTGCAAAATAGTGAGGCAACGGGACAGGAAGCGCACCATGGTCGGATGAACGAAGAAGAAAAATCTGTGGCATGGAATGGATGTATGTTATTAGATTAAAATAACAAAATTTATGTATGGATAGGATCACAAATGGATTCCAAAATATTTTCTCATAACAATATAACACATATATATACATAAGTTATCGTGTTATTATACGGTTCCGTTGCAACGCACGGGCACTCACCTAGTATGTTTATATGAGCTACTAAAATTACGGATCCAAACGTATTGTCAACTGGACTTTGAGGGGGTGTTTGGTTGCCCCTGCTAAAGTTTAGCCCGGGTCACATCAAACGTTTGACTTTCAAATAGGAGTATAAAATATAGACCCAACCAACTGGACTAGATTCGTCTCGTCTTTTAATCTTCGGCTGACAAATTAGTTTTATAATCCGACTACATTTAATACCCGGAACGGAGGTTCAAACATTCGATGTGATAGGGGCTAAAGTTTAGTTTGGGGTAACCAAACACCCCCTGAGTTTATGCTGATCCGTGCAATATCCCAATTCCCAACCCGTGTCCTCCGATCCATGCTGAGCCCAAATAACATGACGCCCGTGACACAGATCAAGGCCCATTGCGTATGTCGACGTGCGCGGCAGCGAGCGTGCGTACACGTCACGCACCACGTCAGAAGCCCCCCAACCCACCAGTCCGGCGGTCCCCCACTCCGACCGTCCGACGACGAACGACTCGACCGACTGTTGACTCCTGCACGGGCAACACCTCACCTCGATGATGCATCCGCTCCGCCGCATCCTCGCTCTCTTCCTCGTCGGCCTCCTCCCCGCCGCGTGGTCCTTGGCACCACCCCGCTTCCCGAGGCCCAAACCCCGCTCGCGGCCGGGAGCTAATGGGGTGGGAGACTACGAGTACGAGACGCGATACTTCCGGCAGCGGCTGGACCACTTCAGCTTTCCAGGGGTCGGGGACGAGGACGAGGCGGCGGCGTTCTTCCAGCAGCGGTACCTGGTGGGCCGCGGCGGTGGGTGGGCTGGACCCGGCGGCCCCATCTTCTTCTACTGCGGCAACGAGGGCGACATCGCCTGGTTCGCCGCCAACTCCGGCCTCGTCTGGGAGGCCGCCCCACGCTTCGCCGCCCTCGTCGTCTTCGCCGAGGCAATCGTTCTTCCGCGGCCTCACTCGTCTCGTAGTCGTAATCGTGTCTCTTCTTCGTTTTAAAAACTTTCCGTTTCAAAAGCTGTATTGTTTATGGTGCGAGCGGTGGCCGCTCGCTTGTGTGCTGCAGCATCGCTACTACGGAGAGTCCATGCCTTTCGGTAGCAAAGCCAAGGCGTACAGCGACTCCAAGTCCCTGGCGTATCTCACGGCCGAGCAGGCGCTTGCTGACTTCGCTGTGCTGCTCACTGACCTCAAGAGGAACCTATCGGCAGAGGGCAGCCCCGTTGTGCTCTTTGGGGGCTCATACGGTGGAAGTAAGAGCCGTCTTCGACTCTATTATTTCAATGCCAACCTGCACTCCAATTTTTTTTTCTTGGTTCTGATATGATAGTGGCTTAACACTCATTGTGATTGAAATTTGAATCATGTGCTGCTACTAATGTCATTGATTGTGCAGTGCTAGCTGCTTGGATGAGACTCAAATATCCCCATATTGCTATTGGGGCTCTCGCATCATCAGCTCCGATCCTGCAGTTTGAGGACATTGTTCCTTCTACTATATTCTATGATCTCGTATCTGATGATTTTAGGGTGTGTATTTTACTGCCTTGTGCCTTTTTTGTTGTTTCTATCATTCTTTATCAACCGTTCGACTAATCTGACACAATTTTTTTTTCTGTGTGTTTGTGTTTAGAGGGAAAGTTTAAGCTGTTTTCTTACAATAAAAGACTCCTGGAAAGAATTAGATGACCAAGCAAACGAGCAAGATGGTCTTCTGAAACTAAGTAAAACATTCCACCTTTGCCAGTGAGTCATCTCCATAAACTATTCATTCTTTGCCTTTTACACTGAGCTCTTCTTAATAGTAGTTTGCATTTTTTGGCAGGACCCTGAAAACAAGTGGAGACCTTTCAGATTGGTTGAGCTCAGCGTACAGTTATCTAGCCATGGTGGATTACCCACTTCCATCAGAATTTCTCATGCCTTTGCCAGCCAATCCTATTAAAGAAGTTAGTCCTTAAACATCAATTTTCATACATCATACTGCACATTTCTGTGTATGCTTCTGCTCAAAGAAAAAGGACGGACCCAGTGGTGGCGGCTCCCACATCAGTGGGGTATGGGGAAAGAATAACCAAATAAGCGAGGCAAGTCTTAGAGCATCTCCAAGAGCTCCCCTATCCCTAATCTAACCACCATATTAGGAGAGTTGGCTTAAAATCTCTGCTCCAATAGATCCCTCTTTTTATCCTCATTAATTGGTGACCACAAAAAACAAGCCAAACTCCTCTCAAATAAACGGGGAGATGCAACTCCCCCAATACAACAGGTGGCCAACAACAGTCGTCGTTTAGAATTCTCTTGCGTCCGCCACCACCTGCATATACTTTGGCCTCTAGGCTTGCCATCCACCACCTGCTGCCCGAACGCTCGCCACCAGCATGGCTGTGGGTTGTGGTAGCTGTGCCCTTGCTATCAGGAAATCCACCGTTCCATGACATTGTTGCGTCGCTAGAGCCATGGTTGATCTGCAGCTTGGAGAGACGTCGCGGCTGTTCTACATGGCTGGGAGCAGGCTGGGGTTGAAGGAGTATACGGTTGGAGAAGAGAGACTGATAGAGGAGTAAAAGGAAAAAATAAAGTATTAATATCTGACAAGTGGGTTCTATGCTTTAGGGAGGTTTATTGGTGATCTGTTGGAGTATTTCACTCAATATTCTGAAAAAACACTATTGGTGTTGGTGATCACCAATACTATCCTATTAGGGATGAATTATTGGTAAACTGTTGGAGATGCTCTTATCCCTGCATTTTTGCAGAGAGGCTGCATTGAACACAAAACCTTTGGCTCAGTGAAAAGGTTTCTCACCACTGTGTCAGACCTGTCCTTCATGCTTCTGCTGAGAACAATAATAAATAAGTAACTTCAGTAACATTCCTGAATATGCTACTATTCCATTGCATTGTTCACAACATCCTGTCCCAATAGGCCAATAATCGTGACATGTCAACATTGCAATCATGAGAACCGTGTTCTTGTGAGCTGCCTTTTACATTCTGTAGGCATCATGTGTTTTATTAATACTACCACTGCTTACTAGATTGTCCTTTCTCTGTTTCAGGTATGCAGAAATATCGACAGTCAACCTAAGGGTACTAGTACTCTGGAACGTATATACGCAGGAGTAAATGTATACTACAATTATACTGGCACTGTTGACTGCTTTGATCTAAATGATGATCCCCATGGAATGGGTGGATGGGACTGGCAGGTCCTGAAACAACAGTTTTTAATATGTTTCTATGCAATGGTTTCCTTTGATAGGGTGTGCTACTATATTGTGTGGCTTATGGTTCATTCTTGCTTAAAACAGGCTTGTACCGAGATGGTAATGCCAATGTCTTACAGTGAACAGAGGAGCATGTATCCACCATATAAATTTGACTATGCTTCCTATGCTGAGGATTGCATCAAAAGCTATGGTGTCAGGCCAAGGCCTCAGTGGATTACAACAGAATTTGGTGGGCATGTAAGCTATTGTCACGTTCAGGGGTTCCAGTATTATGATATCATTGAGCAAACAGGCTCTTTTGATTTTCTTCCCAGCTTGTTTCTTTAATAACAAGTCTTTCTTGAATGAGAAATATATACATAGGGTAGCACTATTCGTCACCTTCGGTAAAGCGTCACCAAAGTATAATTATTGAAGATCGCTCAATCATTTCACGGTAATTATTGAGTGATCTTTAGTAATCATACAAATAGCATATGTATACACATGCATATACACACACATGTACACATATATGAATCTTGTTTAGATGAGAACATGTTAGTGATGTTTATCCTATTACCCTAGACATTAAACTCTAAACTTGGACAAATACTGCTAATGTCTTCAATGAAAATATTTTAGTCACCTTCTTAGGCTATCTATAGCAGTCTCCCTATTATACCCTCTATCTCACTCCCTATTTTAAACTCCATTATGTAAACAGTGTAATCTACAATGCAAAGCAATGTTTTGCACGCTCATATCTACGCTCCGCTGGAGATGGCCTTATGGCGTTCTTGTTCTTGGTATTGAAAAAATTTATGTCCTATTTGGTGCAGCTTCAGCTCCAGCTCGTCCATGTCATGTAGCAGGAAGTTGTTTTTATCTCTCTTCTCAAAATAAACTAGGAGTTGGTGAAGTCATATTTTTTCTTCGCCAACTCTTATATCGGTTGAGATGGTTTGGACATGTCCAAAAGAAACCTTATGAGGCACCAATGTATAGAGGGGATTTAGAGCGGGTCGATAATGTACAAAGAGGTAGGGATTGACCTAAAATGACTTGGGACGGGGTGGCTAAGAGAGATCTTAAGGAGTGGAATATCTCCAAGAAATTAGCTAAGGATAGGTGTGCTTGGAGACTAGCAATCAATGTGCCTAAACTATGATCTTTGTCTCTTTTTTTTGTTTATCCTTGACTCTACCGTCTTTCTTTCACCCTTTCAGTGTTGTTTCTTTTTTCCTATCCTTGTTTTTTATGGGTTTCACTCTAGTCTATCCCAACTTGCTTGGGACAAAAGGTTGTGTTGTTGTTGCCAATTCTTACTCATCTGATACTGTAGCATAGAGCAAGAGCCATTAGGAGCCGTGCTAAACGAGGCCTTGTTTTTCGAACGACGCAGGAGAGTTGTGTGTTATTTGTTTAAGAAGAGAACATGGCCTTGTTTAAGTGCCTTATTTAGCATACAATACACATTCCCTCTTTTTACCTTATTTAATTCGTCTCCTGTGGCTTTTGACTTGAGCTGACACATGAACCTTATAGACATGCTATGATATTGCTATAATTTTGCTACGCTGGTTCTGTTGTGCAAATGCCTGCCGAGTTATTTTATTAATTTGGTTGAACATAATTTGTTGGAGAGTTGAGTGACTTTGTCTAATTGATTGTTTTTTCCTCCAGAATATCACTAAGGTCCTGGAAAATTTTGGTAGTAACATCATATTCTTCAACGGACTTCTTGACCCATGGAGTGGCGGAGGGTGAAAACATTACTTTTGTCTTCTAATTTATCTGATCTCAGCCATTCCATTGCCTTGATTTTACTTCCATACGAACAATGCAGTGTCCTGAAGAATATATCTGAGAGTGTCGTTGCTATTGTGGCTCCATTAGGTATTGTGCTGTCTCCATTATACCCTCAGTACTGTTTATGCATTCCAGATTGTGTCCATTTTCAGTCACCATTATGTCTACATTAAATCCATACTTATGCAATTTGTTAGTTTTTCCTACTTTAATTTTAGGACTAAGGTGCTCTTTGGTTCGCATATTTGTAACGTAATGTGTAACTGATAATGTTAAATCATGTTTGTTTAAATCCAACCGTAATCAAATACCACACTAAAAAGTGATACCGGCATATTCAAACTTATTACCGTTGGTACTTGAGCGTGAATCATTACCATTATCCTTTACGTTACATTTTATGAACCAAACGACACCTTAGTAGATAGTTTGTAGGTATTCTTGTACACACATCTCCAAGAAAGTGCCTCAAAATAGTGCCCCAAAAAATTAAAATACTACATATTTAACATGTTTAGGGTACTAAAGACAATCTAAGCTTCAACAGTTAAGCCCTAAATCATGTATTTTAGGAAGTAAACTATATTATTAGGAAAGAAAATATTGAGAATGAAGTAGAAAACAAGGATAGGACACTAATATGAGGTGTAGTATATTTGGGTCACTTCATGGTATGGCCTATGTTTTTTATAAAAAAATTGTAAAATAAGACACTGTTAGAGCTGATTTTCATGAGTTGAGCTCTATATTTTAAAATAGGGCACTGATTTAAAGCACTGTTGGAGATGCTCTAAGTCTGAATAGATCATGAATACTCTTGGGGTGCTCAATCCACCTTTTTTATCAGGAAAAGAAAGAGTAAATTGATTGTAGAGTAAAATAGTGTATCCTTCAATATACAACATTTTGTTACGCTTGAATTTTGTGGTGTAAATATTTACTTCATCCAAAAAGAATGCAATCATAGGTTTGGAACAAGTCAAAGTTTTTCTTAAGTTCCACTATGTTTACAGAAAACAATATCAAAATTTACATCTCCTGGTAGGTTTACTATGGAATGCATTCCATAATTAATCTAACGATACCTAATTGGTATCATAAATATCTCTGATTTTTTCTAGGTTTAGTTAGATTTAAAATTGCTTTCTTCACCGAGGGAGTATGTCATGTTTTTGTGAGGCAAATGTTGAGCCGCACCGGAATAGTTGTATCTTAAGTATGTTTTTTTTTGAAAGCTTGGTTTTGACTTGCACGCAGGAGCACATCACATCGATCTGCGCCCGGCAACTCCAGATGACCCGGATTGGCTGGTGGCCCTGAGAGAATCAGAGCTGGAGATCATATCTGGCTGGCTATGGGATTACTACGGGGCTGGAGGAGCACTCTTCCAGCCTGTAGCTGTCAAGGGCTCCTCTTCATACTGAGGAACCGCACCGTGGCTAATAATTCAAATGCTTGGTCTCGGAAATAAGAGGGCCCATTCGCGCTGCTGCAAGTGCCAACCACCGTTTATGCTGCTGCAGTGCTGCGTCATGGAGAAGGAAGATCTTCATGTTGATGATCGGGCACTGAATCCGCTCCTGCATCATGTGCCATATCAGTAGCATTTGGTCTGTGTATCAAATGGGACATGTACTTGGCTGCTGAGGTGAGGAAAACACTGGATAACGTAACGACTCTTTCGCAGTGGTGGTGGCGGTCAGGAACTCTCTGCAGCATATGGATATCACGTGCATGTGCCGCTGTAAATAACATAATGCTCTTGTTTCTTTTGGAGTATGTACGTGTACATCTGTACATATGCTGCCAGTGTGCTGTGTGCGTCTGGTGTCGCACTCGAGTAGTACGCGACGGGACATGGGGAGATGACGAGACGAGCCACCACGACGGGTCTCCTGCGGCCCTGTTGGAGTCGTCAATTGTCAAAGAGGTAAATAGCCACCTTCGAATACGAGTAGGTTAGGGATGACAATTGACAACGGGGACAGGGGAGTTCACTTTTCGCTCTGGCCCTCTCAGAGCATCTTCAACAGTGGCTTATAAATCAGTTTCCTGTGTTAAAATATAGGGGTCAACAAATAAAAAACAACTCTAATTATGTCTTATTTTACAATTTTTTTTCCAAAAAGACATAAGACACACTATATAGTGATCAAATATACTACACCCTAGTGCTCTATCCTTATTTTTCACTTCAATCTCAATATTTTTTTTCTAATAATATAATTTAGTTTATAAAATATAATGATTTAGAGTTTACTTCATAAAATTTTATCAAAAAGACATAAGACACACTATATACGATTTAGAAGAGAGCAGGAGCTGTATGAAATAATTGTTAGGATTTATGGGCTAGGTCCAATTGAGGAATTCAAATAAATTCCAGGAAAATCACAAAAGCCCATATAAATGTATGGCTAGGGAATGGTGGAACCAATAGCACCATATTGCTAGTTCTAGTGGAGTAGAACTAGCTTAAATATGGAAGCCACACTCACTCACCAAGTCATGGATAAGAAGAGAGAGTGTGGAGAGCCACACGCGCTCGCCTGGCCGGGGTGAAGGGCGCGGGCACATGACATGCGCGTGAATGGTCTACCGAAATCCGGCCCCTCGCCTTGCGGGGGCACGACTTCATTTTGCCGTTTGAATTTTTGGTTACTTGGCTGTTACATTTAGAATCCTAACTGATCGCTATAAAATCTAAAATGAACGCGACATTTTCGTGGGCGGATAAGATCGAAGATAGCTATCTGGTCGTGGACTCGGCCCTATAAAAGGAGCCTGGCAGCCAGCATCCAAATCATCCTGGTTTTGCTTTCGCCTCTCTTCACAGCTGAGCCGCCTTTCAGTTCTCTTCATCCCGACCGCAGAGGTGTATTTGCGATCAGGAGAGCAGGTCTCCGGAACCCTTCGCCTTCTAGATCCTGCACCGGGAGAGGGCGAATAAGGTTTTTGGGAAGCGTTCTCACGCGACTGCTCGTGATCTTCTGACCTCGTCGACTCTGCTGACTTCGCTGCTTCGACGTCGTCGACCCTGCTGATTCCGGCGCGCGCCATCTATCAGTATGTCTAATCAGTTCGCATCATCTGATTTGACTTTTTACTTCAGTTCTTCTGATTTGGTCATGATTTATATTCGGAATTTAATCTGGAATTTGTCTAATTATTCAACAATCCAAAAACCTCATTGTAGACAATTTCCTAGTTTTTCTATGGCTGCTTTTGCCGATGCGCTGAAGCCAGAAAAGTTCAATGGTATGCACTTTAAGGGATGGCAAGTCAAGGCCACGCTCTGGCTTACTGCTATGGATGTCTTCCATGTTAGTAAAGGCAAACCTGAGGGTCCACTGACTCCTGAACAGGAGAAAGAGTACGACCATGCCAATACTATCTTTACGGGAGCAGTTCTTAGCGCCCTTGTTGACCGTCTGGTTGATACGAATATTCAGCACACAGACGGGAAAGAGTTGTGGGATGCACTTACTACTAAGTATGGTGCATCAGATGCTGGCAGTGACCTGTATATCATGGAGAGTTTCATAATTATAAGATGGTTGATAATCGCTCTATTGTAGAGCAAGCTCATGAAATACAGTGTATAGCCAAGGAGCTCGACCACCTTAAGATAGTCCTTCCTGACTGATTTGTGGCTGGATGCATTATTGCAAAGTTGCCTTCTACATGGAGGAACTTCGCCACATCTCTGAAACATAAGAGACAGGAGATATCAGTTGAAAATCTGATAGCGTCTCTGGATGTTGAAGAGAAAGCTCGGGCTAAGGACACAGGATCTAAAGGAGGCGAGGGCCACTCCAGCGCCAACATGGTTCAAAAGAACCACAACAAGGGCAAAGGAAAGCCAAAATCTAACAAGCCCAACAAAACTACCAACTTCAAGAAGAAGAAGAACAAGGTTGAACTGACATGTTTCGCATGTGGCGAGACGGGTCATTTTGCCAAGGATTGTCCTGATCGAGCGGATCGTCGTGGCAAAAAGGGTAATGTCAACACAGTGATCGCTAGCAATGAGGAAGACAAAGGGTATGGAAATTTACCTTTCATCTTCTCAGTATTTCAATCACCTAGTTGGTGGCTTGATACTGGTGCTAATGTTCATGTGTGTTCTGACATTAACTTGTTCTCTTCTTATCAGGGTGCCCGGGTTTCTTCTGTCCTAATGGGGAATGGGTCACATGCTTCTGTTCATGGCACTGGCACGGTTGATCTGAAGTTTACTTCGGGAAAGATCGTGCAGCTGAAGAACGTGCATCATGTCCCTTCTATACACAAGAATCTCGTTTGGAACCCTTCTATGTAGAGATGGGTTCAAGGTAGTTTTGGAGTCCAATAAATTAGTTGTGTCTAAGTCTGGACAATTTATTAGTAAAGGCTATGATTGCGGAGGCTTGTTCCGCTTTTCTCTGTTAGATTTCAATAATAAGTCTATGAACCATATTTGCGCTAATGTTGATGATCTTGCGAGTATTTGGCATTCTCGTTTGTGTCATATTGATTTTGGCTCTATGTCTTGGCTTGCAACCATGAGTTTAATTCCGAATATCACCATAGTCGAAGGTTCTGTCACACCCGGATTTTAGGGGTCCAAAACCCGGGCGCCAACATAAACACCAGGTATGCTGGGACCAAGTCTCACACATATGATGTATAGTGGCACAGGATCGAATGTCACATCTTTATATATAACAGGAGTTCTATACAAAATAAATAATTACATTATAAGGAGACAACGGTCCAGCAACCCAAAGTTGACTGGGAGACGACGACCTAGACCTCTCACGAACTCGTCGCAGCATCCTCCAAGCGCCTCATCCTGCGGTACCTGTTCTTGACCTGTGGGGTGTGTGAGACAGCAAGAGTGAGCTCACATACGTTCATCGCTCAACAAGTTGTGGGGAATAATGTGCATGAACTCGCCAAAGGTGGGAGCTCACGTGAAGTGTAAGGCTTACCAAAGAAGATGGTTAGAGCTGAGCATTGCTTTTAAAGTTGGTCAAAATTTTATTAGCAGTTACTAAGTATAAGTAAATACCAACCCAGTTAAATAGTAGAACAAAAGTAACAACTTCACCTGCGATGCAATGCATATGACAAATTGAGTTTAAGTTCCATAATTTAATCATGTGAGGGTCCGAGCCGCTCATGACCGTGAGCACGGCTAGTATACTAGTTTTACACTATGCAGAGGTTGCGCATCTTTACCCACAAGTCGTGTATCCCATGTCGCCAGGGTTTGCAAGGCCCTTAGACACTACCGAGGTGAATGGCTAGGGATCCACTACGAGGCCTTTACAAAGTTCCACTAGCTTCCGAAAACCCGCTACAGTTTATAGGAAGTTCCAATGCAGGAATCCCTTGCAGGACCGCCATCGCAGCAAAATCCTCCCGAGGGCCTCCCTACACTGACCACTCCCCTACTGCCCTTGCCCCTTTCGGGTAAGGTAGTCTTCCACTAGCTTTCCTAATTAATCAGCCAAGGGGTCCCATTCCTCCCTTGTGGTAGCACTGTTTTCCCGGGTGGTCGCTCCATGTTCCAATTAACATAATGATCTTATCATGAACAGTAATAATAAACATATAATAAAAGTGTGATCATGAATAATATACCTTCATACCCAAAACCACATAAAGCACTAGCAAGTACTACCCAAAAAGTTCAGTGGTAAACAAGGTATAAAGATAGACAAACTAGGGTAACCTATTGGGTCCCATCAAAATTAACCTATGCAGATCATTATGATTAATTAGAACATGAGTGGGTAAAAAGAAGTGATCAAGGGCACAACTTGCCTGGGCCTTGAGAATCCAGGTACCAACTTGCTCTTCAGATGACACGTGACCTTGCTCTAGTCGTAGCAATACAAACAAACATTGTATAAGCCAAATTAACATTACACCAAACATAAGTACAAACTGAATAATAATAATCTACGCGTTGCTACGAGATCGTAGGAACAAGAATCACTAAATTCGGGGTTACGGTTATGAAGTCACGGTTTTCCGAAGATCCATGTGGTTACGTATAGAATAGACTAAGTGCAACATTTTAACCTATATTTCATGACAAAACAAAGTTACCAAATGATAATAAATATTATTGTGAGACTAATGCAATTAGAATGGATCAAAACGGAGTTACGATTATTGAGTTATGAATTTCTATAATTATTTAGTGCTTGGTGTAGAATAGATCAAGTGAATAATTTTGGGTTTAAGTTTCATGGCTAAACAAAGGTACTAGGTGATAAATAATGTTAAAACAAAATTATTGCAATTGGAATGGATCAAAAAGGAGCTAAAATGAATTAGTTATGAATTAAATAAGTTTCTGGATTTATTTTAACACTAAAAATCATTTTCTATGATTTTCCTATCCCCTGGACTGCGCCTCAATTAAACAGAAGCGCAAGGCTTAACTTAGAACTTTTCCTAAGACCCAGCGCACAGTCAGACTGGACGGCGGGTTGATTTGACTCTCTTCCGGGGTCTCTTTAGAAAATGTTACACCGCGAAGGGGTATTTGTTGATATGGGCCGTCAGATTAGAAACGGACGTCCCAGATTAAATCCGATCAACCCGAACCGGTGTCAAATCCTGACCACCCGATCCGCGATGGACGTATCAGATTAAAAATGAACGGATTGAGTCCCGAGCGCCAGATCCGCATCGGACGGTGGATGATCACGCCATCACCCATCATCGTACCGATCCGACGATCCCAATCCAACGGCCAGAATTGCCCATCCCCTCCGACCAGCACCACGGCACGGCGGCGCCCTTCGCGCCACGGCGGAGCTTCGCCGGCGGACGCGCAATCCGATGCCCAGACGCCCCAAACCCAAAATTGGTCGGTGCTAAACCTAGAGGGAGTGATGGCGAACTCGATGAAGGTCTTCTTACCTCGTATGGCAGCGATGGGAGTCCTGACCACGTTGAGGGGTGATTCCACCATGCCGCCATGCTCCGATGAGTAGTTTGGAGCAGTGCCCCGAACGCAACCGGCTCGCCGATGCCACGCAAGGTCCCAGAGGGCACCAGCGAACATCCCCAGGGAGTTTGGAGGCCCCGACGGCGGACCGGCAGCCAAGGCGAGAATCTCCCACGGCGGCATCTTCTCTCTCACTGCGCTCTTCCTTCTTTGTCGCCGGTGGTGCCCGGTCCTTCTTGTTGCGCAGGCATATCAAAGGAGGTGAGGCAATAGTCGAAGGGGGTCGCGGGAATCGGTTTATATGGTCGAAACCCCGGACCCGGCCAGGGGATCGGCGGAGTTTGTTGGAGTCCGCCATGTTTGGGAGCTGGGAGGAGATCCCACCCATGCGGCCCACGTACGACGCGCGAAAGAAGTTCCAGCGGATTCGGCTGGGTGGTTGCGGCACTTGGCCACCGGTCAGAGCGGATGACGCGCAGGACCCGCCAACGGCCACGGCGAGCTTGTTGACGAGGTGGGCGGACGGAGTCCGCGCGCGGGGGAAGGAGCATCCGACATCGCGGCCCCGCAAGTCAGTGGAGACGAGCGAAGCGGGCGCGAGGGACAGAGACCACCATGTGGGTCCCGCCGGTCAGCGACGAAGCAGGCGCGAGCGCAGGGCGTGGGATTGAGTGGGCTGCGCGGGATGAGTAAGTGGGGAGTTGGGCCGGTCGCAAGGTGGATACGGCCCATGGCGCAGGTTTAGGTGAGTTTTTCTTTTTCTTTTTGTTATTATTCTGTTTTCCATTTCCCTTTTTATTTCAAGTTTCAAATCTTCAAATTTAAATCTTCTTTGAAATCAAGCACAAGTTAAATGCACAAACAAAACTATTCCAGCATGAATATGATTTGTTTTATTTTATTTATTTATTATATTATTTAATCAAATGCTTTCAAATATGAAATTCATACACACTTAACATAGAGAGTAGGTATTTTAAGAAATATATTCTCTAATATAAAATTCTTTTAGAGTATAATTATAAACATTCATTTCAACCAAGGGGTAACAAATTCATATAGAGATTCTTTTATTTAAATCTTTATTAGGAACGTGTTTATTTTAGGTGATGTTGCATCAAATGTAAGAAAATTTTATTGGAAGGCATTCTAATATCACAATCCTTAGAGAACTCTCTAAACTTTGAAAAATAAGATTTTGGGTGTTACAAATCCTACCCCCCTTAACAGAAATCTCGTCCTCGAGATTTGTAAGGACAGGGATGTAAATAAGCTTTATTTATAGTTTGGCCTTTAACTTCTAATTAGTTTATGAATACGAAGTTTCATGTTATTTAGAAAGTGGTTATGGAAACATGGGTATATATATGTATGTCCACTTTGTATAAAAATCCTTAATGGGTGATTAGGAGAGTATAGATATCTAGACACTTATTATGTGGGTTGATGAATGGATAGGTTGGGATAACCAGGATTATGGTAATAAGAGACTCCATGTACAGTGGATCTTGTTTCATCTAGCGATCCAACCTGATCTTTGAAGACTTGAGTTGATGCTTTTCCTCCCTTGACGTGGTTGGTCCCCTTTGGCCATTCTTCTTGGAGTTGCCATCCAAGTTAAGGACATATAGTTAGGATAGCCGGGGTACACGAGGTAGGTAAGTTTGAACAGAGTTTTACTTTGCTTTTGGAACAAATGGACTAGGCAGGCTATGGTGTAGGTTATGTTGTTGTTCACGGACGAGTTGGTATAATACATTAATTTAGGTTAAGTTGTGTTTGTAGAAGCAGTGTCTAACCCATATCACTAGATTAACCAACCTGTTAATAACTCACTTTAGATTGGATAATATTAGATTAGATGGGATCTAGATTAGGTTGGGTATAACTAGATTAGACTAGATAATATCTAATTACTTTGGATTAGATCATGGTTGTTACTAGTGTGGGGTAAATATGCTTATTAGGACAAGATGAATCCATAAGGACAAGGTAGAATCTTTTGAGGTAAGATGGATCTATGAGAATAAAATCTTTTCTAGACAAGATGAATCTATTAAGATTAGAGAGAATCTTTTAAGATAAAATGGATCCATTAAATATATTTTAGTGGGGGATATTCTTAGTTGATCTAGTTTATCTTATAAATATATCTAGTTTAATAAATCTATTTTTTTAATAGGGATATTCTGTGTTGTCTATTTTGTAAATATTTTCCCTTATGTCTAGGTGTATATGTAGATGCAATTGCGGACATTACTCCACAACACATCACACTCAATCAAAGATCCAAATCAGACAAGTGTCATAAGAACAAACACTCAAGCGTATAGATACCAAAAAAATAGTTTTATTTTTGTTCCTAAGAGTAGGTCTCCTATTCCTAAAGGTTACTTTAGGCACAGGATTTCAAAGTGTGAAATCCACATTTGTCTTTAGAAGAAAAAGGTAAGAATAATCAGAGTAAAGCGGAAATAGATGAGAAAAGATTAAGAAAAGTTTAGAATGAATCAGAGTAGCAAAGGTAAGTAAGTATTGGTTGTCCAGTTCTATCTAGGTTTCGTCCTACAGTCAACATTCCTCTGATACCACTTCTGTCACACCCGGATTTTAGGGGTCCAAAACCCGGGCGCCAACATAAACACCAGGTATGCTGGGACCAAGTCTCACACATATGATGTATAGTGGCACAGGATCGAATGTCACATCTTTATATATAACAGGAGTTCTATACAAAATAAATAATTACATTATAAGGAGACAATGGTCCAGCAACCCAAAGTTGACTGGGAGACGACGGCCTAGACCTCTCACGAACTCGTCGCAGCATCCTCCAAGCGCCTCATCCTGCGGTACCTGTTCTTGACCTGTGGGGTGTGTGAGACAGCAAGAGTGAGCTCACATACGTTCATCGCTCAACAAGTTGTGGGGAATAATGTGCATGAACTCGCCAAAGGTGGGAGCTCACGTGAAGTGTAAGGCTTACCAAAGAAGATGGTTAGAGCTGAGCATTGCTTTTAAAGTTGGTCAAAATTTTATTAGCAGTTACTAAGTATAAGTAAATATCAACCCAGTTAAATAGTAGAACAAAAGTAACAACTTCACCTGCGATGCAATGCATATGACAAATTGAGTTTAAGTTCCATAATTTAATCATGTGAGGGTCCGAGCCGCTCATGACCGTGAGCACGGCTAGTATACTAGTTTTACACTCTGCAGAGGTTGTGCATCTTTACCCACAAGTCGTGTATCCCATGTCGCCAGGGTTTGCAAGGCCCTTAGACACTACCGAGGTGAATGGCTAGGGATCCACTACGAGGCCTTTACAAAGTTCCACTAGCTTCCGAAAACCCGCTACAGTTTATAGGAAGTTCCAATGCAGGAATCCCTTGCAGGACCGCCATCGCAGCAAAATCCTCCCGAGGGCCTCCCTACACTGACCACTCCCCTACTGCCCTTGCCCCTTTCGGGTAAGGTAGTCTTCCACTAGCTTTCCTAATTAATCAGCCAAGGGGTCCCATTCCTCCCTTGTGGTAGCACTGTTTTCCCGGGTGGTCGCTCCATGTTCCAATTAACATAATGATCTTATCATGAACAGTAATAATAAACATATAATAAAAGTGTGATCATGAATAATATACCTTCATACCCAAAACCACATAAAGCACTAGCAAGTACTACCCAAAAAGTTCAGTGGTAAACAAGGTATAAAGATAGACAAACTAGGGTAACCTATTGGGTCCCATCAAAATTAACCTATGCAGATCATTATGATTAATTAGAACATGAGTGGGTAAAAAGAAGTGATCAAGGGCACAACTTGCCTGGGCCTTGAGAATCCAGGTACCAACTTGCTCTTCAGATGACACGTGACCTTGCTCTAGTCATAGCAATACAAACAAACATTGTATAGGCCAAATTAACATTACACCAAACATAAGTACAAACTGAATAATAATAATCTACGCGTTGCTACGAGATCGTAGGAACAAGAATCACTAAATTCGGGGTTACGGTTATGAAGTCACGGTTTTCCGAAGATCCATGTGGTTACGTATAGAATAGACTAAGTGCAACATTTTAACCTATATTTCATGACAAAACAAAGTTACCAAATGATAATAAATATTATTGTGAGACTAATGCAACTAGAATGGATCAAAACGGAGTTACGATTATTGAGTTATGAATTTCTATAATTATTTAGTGCTTGGTGTAGAATAGATCAAGTGAATAATTTTGGGTTTAAGTTTCATGGCTAAACAAAGGTACTAGGTGATAAATAATGTTAAAACAAAATTATTGCAATTGGAATGGATCAAAAAGGAGCTAAAATGAATTAGTTATGAATTAAATAAGTTTCTGGATTTATTTTAACACTAAAAATTATTTTCTAAATCATTTTCTATGATTTTCCTATCCCCTGGACTGCGCCTCAATTAAACAGAAGTGCAAGGCTTAACTTAGAACTTTTCCTAAGACCCAGCGCACAGTCAGACTGGACGGCGGGTTGATTTGACTCTCTTCCGGGGTCTCTTTAGAAAATGTTACACCGCGAAGGGGTATCTGTTGATATGGGCCGTCAGATTAGAAACGGACGTCCTAGATTAAATCCGATCAACCCGAACCGGTGTCAAATCCTGACCACCCGATCCGCGATGGACGTATCAGATTAAAAATGAACGGATTGAGTCCCGAGCGCCAGATCCGCATCGGACGGTGGATGATCACGCCATCACCCATCATCGTACCGATCCGACGATCCCAATCCAACGGCCAGAATTGCCCATCCCCTCCGACCAGCACCACGGCACGGCGGCGCCCTTCGCGCCACGGCGGAGCTTCGCCGGCGGACGCGCAATCCGATGCCCAGACGCCCCAAACCCAAAATTGGTCGGTGCTAAACCTAGAGGGAGTGATGGCGAACTCGATGAAGGTCTTCTTACCTCGTATGGCAGCGATGGGAGTCCTGACCACGTTGAGGGGTGATTCCACCATGCCGCCATGCTCCGATGAGTAGTTTGGAGCAGTGCTCCGAACGCAACCGGCTCGCCGATGCCACGCAAGGTCCCAGAGGGCACCAGCGAACATCCCTAGGGAGTTTGGAGGCCCCGACGGCGGACCGGCAGCCAAGGCGAGAATCTCCCACGGCGGCATCTTCTCTCTCACTGCGCTCTTCCTTCTTTGTCGCCGGTGGTGCCCGGTCCTTCTTGTTGCGCAGGCATATCAAAGGAGGTGAGGCAATAGTCGAAGGGGGTCGCGGGAATCGGTTTATATGGTCGAAACCCCGGACCCGGCCAGGGGATCGGCGGAGTTTGTTGGAGTCCGCCATGTTTGGGAGCTGGGAGGAGATCCCACCCATGCGGCCCACGTACGACGCGCGAAAGAAGTTCCAGCGGATTCGGCTGGGTGGTTGCGGCACTTGGCCACCAGTCAGAGCGGATGACGCGCAGGACCCACCAACGGCCACGGCGAGCTTGTTGACGAGGTGGGCGGACGGAGTCCGCGCGCGGGGGAAGGAGCATCCGACATCGCGGCCCCGCAAGTCAGTGGAGACGAGCGAAGCGGGCGCGAGGGACAGAGACCACCATGTGGGTCCCGCCGGTCAGCGACGAAGCAGGCGCGAGCGCAGGGCGTGGGATTGAGTGGGCTGCGCGGGATGAGTAAGTGGGGAGTTGGGCCGGTCGCAAGGTGGATACGGCCCATGGCGCAGGTTTAGGTGAGTTTTTCTTTTTCTTTTTGTTATTATTCTGTTTTCCATTTCCCTTTTTATTTCAAGTTTCAAATCTTCAAATTTAAATCTGCTTTGAAATCAAGCACAAGTTAAATGCACAAACAAAACTATTCCAGCATGAATATGATTTGTTTTATTTTATTTATTTATTATATTATTTAATCAAATGCTTTCAAATATGAAATTCATACACACTTAACATAGAGAGTAGGTATTTTAAGAAATATATTCTCTAATATAAAATTCTTTTAGAGTATAATTATAAACATTCATTTCAACCAAGGGGTAACAAATTCATATAGAGATTCTTTTATTTAAATCTTTATTAGGAACGTGTTTATTTTAGGTGATGTTGCATCAAATGTAAGAAAATTTTATTGGAAGGCATTCTAATATCACAATCCTTAGAGAACTCTCTAAACTTTGAAAAATAAGATTTTGGGTGTTACAGGTTCTAAGTGCCATAGTTGTGTGCAGTCGAAGCAACCTCGAAAGCCTCACAAGGCTGCTGAGGAGAGACACCTGGCACCTCTAGAACTCATACATTCTGATCTTTGTGAGATGAATGGTGTGTTGACAAAGGGTGGCAAGAGATAATTCATGACATTGATTGATGATGTGTCTAGATTTTGCTATGTATACTTGCTAAAAACTAAAGATGAGGCTTTAGACTACTTTAAAATCTATAAGGCTGAAGTTGAAAACCAACTAGAGAGAAAGATCAAACGTCTTAGATCATATCGTGGTGGAGAATTCTTTCCCAAAGTCTATGATGATTTCTATGCAGAACATGGCATTATTCATGAGAGGACGCCTCCTTATTCACCCGAATCAAACGGGATTACTGAAAGGAAAAACCGTACGTTGACTGACCTGGTGAATGTCATGTTAGACACTTGTGGTTTATCTAAGGCATGGTGGGGGGAGGCAGTCCTGACTTCATGTCATGTTCTGAATAGAATTCCTATGGGCAAAGAAGAGAAAACCCCTTATGAGAAGTGGGTTGGGAGAAAACCATCACTTTCATACTTGCGCACTTGGGGGTGCATGGCGAAAGTTAATGTACCAATTAATAAAAAGCGCAAGCTTGGTCCAAGGACAGTGGATTGCGTCTTTCTTGGATATGCTTCGTGTAGCATAGCATATAGATTTTTAGTAGTTAAATCTGAAGTTCCTGATGTGTATGTTGATACTATTATGGAATCACGTGATGCTACTTTCTTTGAACATATATTTCCAATGAAAGACATTCATAGCAATTATAGATACTCTTCTGAGATAACTCCTAAACATAGTACACCTATTGAGAGTTTTGAACAGCCACATGGAATTGTCCTAGAGGAGGATGACAATGATGCTCCTAAAAGGAGCAAGAGACAAAGGGTTGAAAAATCCTTTTGTGATGATTTCATTGTGTACCTTGTGGACGATACTCCTACTACCATTGCAGAAGCAATTGCATCTCCAGATGCAGATGATTGGAAAGAAACAGTTCATAATGAGATGGACTCCATTCTTTCAAATGGTACGTATGAAGTCACTGATCGACCCTATGGATGTAAACATGTGGGTTGTAAGTGGGTGTTTAAAAAGAAGCTCAAGCCTGATGGTACAATTGAGAAGTACAAGGCTAGGCTTGTGGCTAAAGGCTATACTCAGAAAGAAGGAGAAGACTTCTTTGATACTTACTCACCTGTTGCTAGAATGACTACTATTCGAGTACTACTTTCCTTGGCTGCCTCGTATGGTCTCCTTATTCATCAGATGGATGTAAAGACAACTTTTCTTAATGGAGAGTTGGACGAGGAAATCTATATGGAACAGCCTGATGGATTTGTAGTAAAGGGTCAAGAAAGCAAGGTGTGCAAGTTATTGAAATCTCTGTATGGTCTGAAGCAAGCACCAAAGCAGTGGCATGAGAAGTTTGACACGACTCTAACGTCTGCAGGCTTTGCCATTAATGATGCAGACGTGTATATTATCGCTATGGTGGGGGGCGAAGGAGTTATTGAGAGCACCTAGAGGGGGGGTAAATAGGTGATCTTGTAAAAACTTAAAACTTATAGCCACAAAACTTGGTTAAGTGTTAGAGAGATAATGCCAAGTGACTATAAAGCGAGCTCTTGCGAGTCACAACAATCACACAAAAAGCAATCACAAGAGACACACGAGTTATCCCGTGGTTCGACAAGTACAACACTTGTCTACCTCCATGTAGGGCTGGACAAAATACTCGCGGCTCGTCGGCTCGCTCGGTTCGTGGCCAGCTCGGCTCGGCTCGGATCGGCTCGTTTGAATTTTTTCACGAGCTGAGCTGGCATCCTAGCTCGGTTCGTTAACGAGCCAGCTCGGTTTGTTAATGAGCCAGCTCGCGAGCTAAACGAGCTATCACATTTCAGCAAAATAAATCTATATACATATCATATATGTAACAATTGATGAATATGTTATATGTATGTGTGGTGTCTATAACCTATAAGTTAAACTAATGATTGATGAATTATGTCTATGTATGAAATTGGTCTATGCGAATATAAGTGTGGGTTAAACTGCTGAACATGTGTATGAATAGTGAATTGATGAGTGATGAGTTGTGTTAATTTGGTGTTATATTGATGTGGTCTATGAAACTATGAGTATAATTACTATTTTCCGTTGTTAAATTAGTTTGAAATTAACTAGAAATTGATTATTATACACATATTATTTTTTCTGCTCTGGCTCGCGAGCTAAACGAGCCAGCTCGAGCTCGTAAATGAGCCGAGCCGAGCTGACTCTGTGGCTCGCTACCTTAACGAGCCGAGCCGAGCCAGCTCGTTAGCTTAACGAGCCAGCTCGAGCTCGAACGAGCCGAGCCGAGCTGGCTCGATATCCAGCCCTACCTCCATGTTGTGGCGTCCCAATGGACGAGGGTTGCACTCAACCCCTTTCAAGTGATCCAATGATCAACTTGAATACCACAGTGTTTTTCTTTCTTTTACTATATCCCACTTGCGAGGAATCTCCACAACTTGGAGCCTCTCGCCCTTACAATTGAAGATCACAAAGAAGCACGGATGTAAGGAAGGGAAAAGCAACACACACAACACTCACAGCAAGAGCACAAACACGCACACTAGTCACAACTTGAGCTCTAAGTTCACACATGGAGTTCTCAACTCAAGATGAGCTCAAATTGCTATCACAACGAATCAAATGCGCTAGAATGAAGTCTTGGTGCTTAGAGATGATCAAAGAATGCTTGGTGTGCTCCTCCATGCGCCTAGGGGTCCCTTTTATAGCCCCAAGGCAGCTAGGAGCCGTTGGAAGCAATCCAGGAAGGCAATTCTTGCCTTCTGTCGGGTGGCGCACCGGACAGTCTGGTGCACCACCGGACATCCACTGTTCACTGTCCGGTGCAGATTACTTTCCTAAATTGGCATAGCCGACCGTTGAAGATTTGGAGCCGTTGGCGCACCGGACAGTGTCCGGTGCACACCGGACAGTCCGGTGCCCCCTGCCGACCGTTGGCTCGGCCACGCGTCACGCGCGGATTGCGCGGTCGACCGTCGGCACGGCCGACCGTTGGCTCACCGGACAGTCCAGTGCACCACCGGACAGTCCGGTGATTTTTAGCCGTTCGCTGTTGACTATTTCCCGAGAGCGGCGACTTCGTCGCAGACGACTCACCGGACTAGTCCGGTGCACCACCGGACAGTCCGGTGATTTATAGCCGTACGCCGCCGTCGAGACCCGAGAGTAGGCTGTTCATTGGGACTGGTCCTGGCACACCGGACACTGTCCGGTGCACAACCAGACACTGTCCGGTGCACCACCGGACAGTCCGGTGCACCCAGACCGAGCAGCCTTTTGGCTGAACATAGCCAACTTATCTCCAAAACGATTTCTCCTGTTTCTAGCACTTAGACATAATACATTAGTCTTCAAAACAATGTACTAAGTCTAGAAACATACCTTTAAACTTGATTTGCACTTCTAGAGTCTTTGGCACAAATATCACTCAAAGCATTTGTGTGGAGCACTCAATCACCAAAATCTTATAGAAATGGCCTAAGGGCACATTTCCCTTTCAATCTCCCCCTTTTTGGTGATTTATGCCAACACAACAAAAAGCAACAAATAGAAGTGCAACATCAATGCAATTAAGAACAAGAATTGTTTTTATTCAAATTTGGTATATTTGGATCATTCTTTGCCACCACTTGGTTTGTTTTTGCAAATCAAACTCAATTTCCTATCTTTAAGTCAAATTCACTTTTTGAGGCATAGAGAGAGGTATTCCAAGAGAAATTGATCAAAGATTCAAAAACTCCCCCTTTTTCCCATAATCAAACATTCTCCCCACAAGATACCAACTTTTGACAATAAGGGACAACCAGAGTATTTTGACAAAACAAAAGCTTTAACTCTACTATTTTCAAAATTCTCAAGTGGTAGCTGATCCATTTCTTGCTTTGGCCTTAATTTCTCCCCCTTTGGCATCAAGCACCAAAACGGGATCATTTTTGGCCCCTAAAACCCCAATGCCTCACCAAAATCTTCAATTAAGAGTAAAAAGGCAATAAGGGCATGGAGATGAACTTGGAGTAAATTACCCTCTCATCGGAGTGCAGTGGAAGTCTTGCATGGTCCAAGTTCACCTTTTCCCTTTCAATCACCTTTGAGACTAAAATAAGAAAACTCAAGCACACGGTTAGCCTCAAAGGGTCAAGTTGTAGCATTTCTCCCCCTAAATATGTGCATCATTCACACATGGACTTGTGAGGTCCGGGGATCCCTTGCACAACTTGAGCACCATAAATAAGCGATAAAATGCATAATGGAACATGATCAACGACATAAAACACATGTATGCTATAGATCAATCCAAGTTCCGCGAATCTAAGACATTTAGCTCACTATGCAGCCTGCAAAAGGTCTTCTCATCTAAAGGCTTGGCAAAGATATCGGCTAGCTGGTTCTCGGTGCTAACATAAAACACTTCGATATCTCCCTTTTGCTGGTGGTCTCTCAAAAAGTGTTGCTGGATGTCTATGTGCTTTGTGCGGCTGTGTTCAACAGGATTGTCCGCCATGCGGATAGCACTCTCATTGTCACATAGGAGTGGGACTTTGCTCAGATTGTAGCCAAAGTCCCGGAGGGTTTGCCTCATCCAAAGTAGTTGCGCGCAACACTGTCCTGCAGCAACATACTCGGCCTCAGCGGTGGATAGGGCAACGGAAGTTTGTTTCTTAGAACTCCACGACACCAGGGACCTTCCTAGGAATTGGCACGTCCCTGATGTACTCTTCCTATTGACCTTACATCCAGCATAGTCGGAGTCTGAGTATCCAATCAAGTCAAAGGTAGACCCCTTTGGATACCAGATCCCGAAGCAAGGCGTAGCAACTAAATATCTAAGGATTCGCTTAACGGTCACAAGGTGGCACTCCCTTGGGTTGGATTGAAATCTAGCACACATGCATACGCTAAGCATAATATCCGGTCTACTAGCACATAAATAAAGTAATGACCCTATCATAGACCGGTATGCCTTTTGATCGACGGACTTACCTCCTTTGTTGAGGTCGACATGTCCGTCGGTTCCCATTGGAGTCTTTGCGGGCTTGTTGAAAGGGAAATGTGCCCTTGGGCCATTTCTAAGTATTTTGGTGATTGAGTGCCAACACAAGTGCTTTTGTGTTAATCTATGCAAAGTAGTGGATAAAGTGCAAATCATGTCAAAAGGTATGTTTCTAGACTTAGTACATTGTTTTATGGACTAATGTATTGTGTCTAAGTGCTGGAAACAGAAAAAATTGAATTGGAAATGAGATGGCTCTGTTCAGCCAAAGTCAGCTCGGTCTGGGTGCACCGGACTGTCCGGTGGTGCACCGGACAGTGTCCGGTGCGCCAGACTGGCTCTGGCGAACTTGCTGCTCTCGGGAGTTCGACGGTGGTGTACGGCTATAATTCACCGGACTGTCCGGTGGTGCACCGGACTGTCCGGTGAGCCGTTCACAGGCGAACTCGTCGCTCTCGGGAAACCATCAACGGCGTACGGCTATAATTCACCGGACTGTCCGGTGTGCACCGGATTGTCCGGTGAGTCAACGGTCAGCCGGAGCAACGGTCGGCCGAGGATTCCGCGCGTGACGCGTGGCTGAGCCTACGGTCACATTGGGGCACCGGACTGTCCGGTGTGCACCGGACAGTGTCCGGTGCGCCAACGACTCTCAATCAGCAACGGTCGACTACGCCACAGAAGGAAAGAAATCCGCACCGGACTGTCCGGTGCGCCAAGCGACAGAAGGCAAGATCAGCCTTCCTGGAATGCTCTCAACGTCTCCTAGCTGCCTTGGGGCTATAAAAGGGACCCCTAGGCGCATGGAGGAAAACACCAAGAATACTCAAAGCATTCCTAAGCACCAAGACTTCGATTCCACGCATTTGTTTCTTCGTGATAGAGCTCTAGTTGAGTTGTGAACTCATCGGGTTTTGTTGCGAGCTCTTGTTGTGACTTGTGTGCGTGTTGACACTCTGATTTTTGTGTCTTGTGTGCGTTGCTCATCCCTTCCTTACTCCGTGCTTCTTTGTGAACTTCAAGTGTAAGGGCGAGAGGCTCCAAGTTGTGGAGATTCCTCGCAAACGGGATAAAGAAAAGCAGGCAAAACACCGTGGTATTCAAGTGGGTCTTTGGACCGCTTGAGAGGGGTTGATTGCAACCCTCGTCCGTTGGGACGCCACAACATGGAGTAGGCAAGCGTTGGTCTTGGCCGAACCACGGGATAAACCACTGTGCCAACTCTGTGATTGATCTCTTGTGGTTATTGTGTTTTGTTGAGACTCCTCTCTAGCCACTTGGCATTATTGTGCTAACACCTAACCAAGTTTTGTGGCATTAAGTTTTCAAGTTTCACAGGATCACCTATTCACCCCCCTCTAGGTGCTCTCAATTGGTATCAGAGTCGTTCTCTTCACGAAGGGACTAATTGCCCGAAGAGATGGATCCTAAGGGGAAGGGAACCGTGATCAACGATAAGGAGAAGGAGTCCTTCTTCAACGAGCCGAAGGATGACAAGCCTACCGACTCGGGCTCGGGCCACAAACGCAAAGATGGGAAGAAGAAGAAGACGAGACGCATCAAGGAGATCGTCTACTACGACGACAGCGATGAGTCCACTTCTTCCCAAAAGGACAACGACGACAACGACTACGACAAACGAAAGACGGTTAACTCAAACTTTTCTTTCGATTATTCGCGTATTCTGCATAGCTCAAATACACATTTGCTTTCCATTCCTCTTGGCAAACCTCCACACTTTGATGGGGAGGACTACGGATTTTGGAGTCACAAAATGCGTAGTCACTTGTTCTCTCTCCATCCAATCATATGGGAGATTGTTGAGAATGGAATGAAATTTGATAGCTCAGATAGTCCTATATTTATTAATGAACAGATTCATAAAAATGCACAAGCTACTACTGTGTTGTTAGCCTCTTTGTGCAGGGACGAGTACCATAAGGTGAGCGGCTTGGACAATGCCAAGCAGATCTGGGACACCCTCAAGATCTCTCATGAGGGGAACGACGTCACCTTGCTCACCAAAATGGAGTTGGTGGAGGGCGAGCTTGGAAGATTCGCGATGATAAGGGGAGAGGAGCCAACCCAAACATACAACCGGCTCAAGACCCTTATCAACAAAATAAGGAGCTACGGAAGCACGCGATGGACGGACCACGACGTTGTCCGCCTAATGCTAAGGTCCTTTACTGTACTTGATCCACATCTGGTGAACAATATTCGTGAAAATCCTAGGTACACCAAGATGTCGCCTGAAGAAGTTCTTGGGAAATTCGTAAGCGGGCGAATGATGATCAAGGAGGCGAGATACGTGGACGACGCGTTGAATGGTCCAATCAATGAGCCTCAACCCGTTGCTCTCAAGGCAACGAGAAGCAAGGAGGCGCTACCTAGCAAGGTGGCGCAAGTTGAGGCGGCATGGCTCAATGAAGAAGAGATGGCCCTCATCATCAAGCGCTTCAAGACGGCGCTAAAGGGTCACAAGGGACAGCCAAGCAAGACCAAGACAAAGGGGAAGCGCTCATGCTTCAAATGTGGTAAGATTGGTAATTTTATCGCTAACTGTCCCGATAATGGAAGTGACTAGGAACAAGGGAGCAAGAGGGAGAAGAAGAAGAGTTACAAGAAGGCCAAGGGCGAGGCACATCTCAGAAAGGAGTGGGATTCAGATTGCTCCTCCTCTGACTCCAACAATGAAGGACTCGCCACCACCGCCTTCAACAAGTCATCCCTCTTCCCAAACGAGCATCACACGTGCCTCATGGCGAAGGAGAAGAAGGTATGTACTCGAGACAGTACTACTTATGATTCTTCTAGTGATGATGAGTCTAGTGATGAAGAAATAGACTACTCTAGTTTGTTCAAGGGATTGGATAGAACTAAAATAGATAAAATTAATGAATTGATTGATGCCTTGAATGAAAAGGATAGACTTTTAGAGAAACAAGAGGACCTTTTATATGAAGAGCATGATAAATTTGTTAGTGCACAAAAATCTCATGCTTTAGAAGTTAAAAGAAATGAAATGCTTTCTAGTGAATTGTTTACATGTCATGACTCTATCTCTAGCTTAAAGAGAATTAACAATGATTTAAATGCTAAATTAGAAGTAGCAAATAAATCTAACTCTTGTGTAGAACATGTTATGATTTGCACTAGGTGTAAAGATTTTGACATTGATGCTTGTAGTGAACACCTAGTTTCAATTTCCAAATTGAATGATGAATTGGCTAGTCTTAATGCCCAACTTAAGACTAGCAAAAGTGAATTTGACAAATTAAAATTTGCAAGGGATGCCTACACGATTGGTAGACACCCCTCAATTAAGGATGGTCTTGGCTTCAAGAGGGAAGCTAAGAACTTGACAAGCCATAAGGCTTCCATCTCCGCCAAGGAGAAAGGGAAGGCCCCTATGGCTAGTAGTGCTAAAAAGAACCATGCTTTTATGTACCATGATAGGAGACAGTCTAGAAATGCTTATAGGAGTTGTAATGCTTATGATGCTTTTGATTCTCATGCCATATTTGCTTCTAGTTCTTCCTATATGCATGGTAGAAATGTTGTTCATCATATGCCTAGGAGAAATGTTGTTAATGTTCCTAGGAAAGTTAATGAACCTTCTACAATATATCATGCTTGCAATGCTTCATTTGCCATTTGTAGAAAGAATAAGAAGGTGATTGCTAGGAAGTTAGGGGCAAGATGCAAGGGAGATAAAACTTGCATTTGGGTCCCTAAGACAATTGTGACTAACCTTGTAGGACCCAACAAGAGTTGGGTACCTAAGACCTAATCCTAAATTTGCCTTGCAGGTTTATGCATCCGGGGGTTCAAGCTGGATTATCGACAGCGGATGCACAAACCATATGACGGGGGAGAAGAAGATGTTCACCTCCTACGTCAAAAACAAGGATTCCCAAGATTCAATAATATTCGGTGATGGGAACCAAGGCAAGGTAAAAGGGTTAGGTAAAATTGCTATTTCATCCGAGCACTCTATATCTAATGTGTTTTTAGTTGAGTCTCTTGGATATAATTTGTTATCTGTTAGTCAATTATGCAATATGGGATATAATTGTCTATTCACAAATGTAGATGTGTCTGTCTTTAGAAGGTGTGATGGTTCACTAGCTTTTAAGGGTGTACTAGACGGCAAACTTTATTTGGTTGATTTTGTAAAAGAAGAGGCCGGTCTAGATGCATGCTTAATTGCTAAGACTTGCATGGGCTGGCTGTGGCATCGTCGCTTAGCACATGTGGGGATGAAGAACCTCCGCAAGCTTCTAAAAGGAGAACACGTGATAGGTCTAACTAATGTGCATTTCGAAAAAGATAGACCTTGTGCAGCGTGTCAAGCAGGCAAACAGGTGGGAAGCTCTCATCACACCAAAAATGTGATGACCACATCAAGACCTTTGGAGATGCTTCACATGGATCTCTTCGGACCCGTCGCCTATCTGAGTATAGGAGGAAGTATGTATGGTCTTGTTATAGTTGATGATTTTTCCCGCTTCACTTGGGTATTCTTTTTGCAGGATAAAACTGAAACCCAAGGGACCCTCAAGCGCTTCCTAAGGAGAGCTCAAAATGAGTTTGAGCTCAAGGTGAAGAAGATAAGGAGCGACAACGGGTCCGAGTTTAAGAACCTTCAAGTGGAGGAGTTCCTTGAGGAGGAGGGGATCAAGCACGAGTTCTCCGCTCCCTACACACCACAGCAAAATGGTGTAGTAGAGAGGAAGAACAGGACGCTCATCGATATGGCGAGGACAATGCTTGGAGAGTTCAAGACCCCCGAGCGGTTTTGGTCGGAAGCCGTGAACACGGCGTGCCACGCCATCAACCGGGTCTATCTTCACCGCCTCCTCAAGAAGACTTCGTATGAGCTGCTAACTGGTAAGAAACCCAATGTGTCTTATTTTCGTGTATTTGGGAGCAAGTGTTATATTCTTGTGAAGAAAGGTAGAACTTCTAAATTTGCTCCCAAAGCTGTAGAAGGGTTTTTATTAGGTTATGACTCAAATACAAAGGCGTATAGGGTCTTCAACAAATCATCGGGTTTGGTTGAAGTCTCTAGCGACGTTGTATTTGATGAGACTAATGGCTCTCCTAGAGAGCAAGTTGTTGATCTTGATGATGTAGATGAAGAAGACGTTCCAACGGCCGCAATGCGCACCATGGCGATTGGTGATGTGCGACCACAGGAACAATTGGAGCAAGATCAACCTTCTTCTTCAACAATGGTGCATCCCCCAACCCAAGATGACGAACAGGTACCTCAAGTAGAGGCGTGTGATCAAGGGGGAGCATAGGATGTTCAAGTTGAAGAGGAAGAAGCACCTCAGGCACCTCCAACCCAAGTTCGAGCGACGATTCAAAGGAATCATCCTGTCGACCAAATTTTGGGTGATATTAGCAAGGGAGTAACTACTCGTTCAAGATTAGTTAATTTCTGTGAGCATTACTCTTTTGTCTCTTCTATTGAGCCTTTCAGGGTAGAAGAGGCCTTGCTAGATCCGGACTGAGTGTTGGCCATGCAGGAAGAGCTCAACAACTTCAAGCGTAATGAAGTTTGGACACTGGTGCCTCGTCCCAAGCAAAACATTGTGGGAACCAAGTGGGTGTTCCGCAACAAACAGGACCAGCACGGGGTGGTGACGAGGAACAAGGCTCGACTTGTGGCAAAAGGTTATGCCCAAGTCGCAGGTTTGGACTTTGAGGAGACTTTTGCTCCTGTAGCTAGGCTAGAATCTATTCGTATATTGCTAGCATATGCCGCTCACCATTCTTTCAGGTTGTTCCAAATGGATGTAAAGAGCGCTTTCCTCAACGGGCCGATCAAGGAGGAGGTGTACGTGGAGCAACCCCCTGGCTTCGAGGATGAACGGTACCCCGACCACGTGTGTAAGCTCTGTAAGGCGCTCTATGGACTTAAGCAAGCCCCAAGAGCATGGTATGAATGCCTTAGAGACTTTTTAATTGCTAATGCTTTCAAGGTTGGGAAAGCCGATCCAACTCTTTTCACTAAGACTTGCGATGGTGATCTTTTTGTGTGCCAAATTTATGTCGATGACATAATATTTGGTTCTACTAATCAAAAGTCGTGTGAAGAGTTTAGCAGGGTGATGACGCAGAAATTCGAGATGTCAATGATGGGCGAGTTGAACTACTTCCTTGGGTTCCAAGTGAAGCAACTCAAGGACGGCACCTTCATCTCCCAAACGAAGTACACGCAAGACCTGCTAAAGCGGTTTGGGATGAAGGACGCCAAGCCCACAAAGACACCGATGGGAACCGACGGACACACCGACCTCGACAAAGGAGGTAAGTCCGTTGATCAAAAGGCATATCGGTCAATGATAGGTTCTTTGCTTTATTTATGTGCTAGTAGACCGGATATTATGCTTAGCGTATGCATGTGTGCTAGATTTCAATCCGATCCAAGGGAGTGTCATTTGGTGACCGTGAAGCGAATTCTTAGATATTTAGTCGCTACGCCTTGCTTCGGGATCTGGTATCCAAAGGGGTCTAACTTTGACTTGATTGGATATTCAGATTCCGACTATGCTGGATGTAAGGTCGATAGGAAGAGTACATCGGGGACGTGCTAATTCTTAGGAAGGTCCCTGGTGTCATGGAACTCTAAGAAACAAACTTCCGTTGCCCTATCCACCGCCGAGGCCGAGTATGCTGCCACAGGACAGTGTTGCGCGCAACTACTTTGGATGAGGCAAACCCTCCTGGACTTTGGCTACAATCTGAGCAAAGTCCCACTCCTATGTGATAATGAGAGTGCTATTCGAATAACGGAAAATCCTGTTGAGCACAGCCGCACAAAGCACATT
The DNA here is from genome assembly GCA_029449295.1 of Zea luxurians. NCBI lineage: Eukaryota > Viridiplantae > Streptophyta > Magnoliopsida > Poales > Poaceae > Zea > Zea luxurians. The sequence goes on from JAOPSE010000016.1 coordinate 6,906,635, forward strand.
GACATCCGGCATCACTTTTTGAGAGACCACCAGCAAAAGGGAGATATCAAAGTGTTTCATGTTAGCACCGAGAACCAGCTAGCCGATATCTTTACCAAGCCCTTATATGAGAAGACCTTTTGCAGGCTGCGTAGTGAGTTAAATGTCTTAGATTCGCGGAACTTGGATTGATTTATAGCATACATGTGCTTATGCCTTTGATCATGTTCCTTATGCATTTTGTTGCTTATGTATGGTGCTCAAGTTGTATAAGCACTCCCCGGACCTCACAAGTCCTTTGCACGTGATGCACATATTTAGGGGGAGATGTGCTACAACTTGACCCTTTGAGACTAACCATGTGTTTGAGTTTTCTTAATTTAGTCTCAAAGGAGGTTTGAAAGGGAAAAGGTGAACTTGGACCATGAAAGACTTCCACTGCACTCCGATGAGAAGGTAACTTAATTCCAAGTTCATCTCATGTACTCTTATTGCCTTTGTATTCTCATTTGAAGATTTTGGTAAGGCAATGGGGTTTAAGGGCCAAGATTGATCCCGTTTTGGTGCTTGATGCCAAAGGGGGAGAAATTAAGGCTAAAGCAATAAATGGATCAGCTACCACTTGAGAATTTTGAAAATAGTAGAATAGAGCTTTTGGTTTGTCAAAACTCTTTTTGTCTCTCTTGTCAAAAGTTGGCCTCTTATGGGGAGAATGGTGCTTTTGGTTTGTCAAAACTCTTTTTGTTTCTTTTGTCAAAAGTTGGTCTCTTGTGGGGAGAATGGTTGATTATGGGAAATAGGGGGAGTTTTTGATACTGTGATCAATTTCCATTGGAACAACTCTCTTTATGTCTTAACAAGTGTGTTTGACTTAGAGATAGGAATTTGAGTTTGATTTGCAAAAACAAACCAAGTGGTGGCAAAGAGTGATCCATATATGCCAAATATGAATCAAAACTATATTGAGTTTTCATTTGCATTGATATTGCACTTGTTCTAGTTGCTTTATGTTGTGTTGGCATAAATCACGAAAAAGGGGGAGATTGAAAGGGAAATGTGCCCTTGGGCCATTTCTAAGTATTTTGGTGATTGAGTGCCAACACAAGTGCTTTTGTGTTAATCTATGCAAAGTAGTGGACAAAGTGCAAATCATGTCAAAAGGTATGTTTCTAGACTTAGTACATTGTTTTATGGACTAATGTATTGTGTCTAAGTGCTGGAAACAGAAAAAATTGAATTGGAAATGAGATGGCTCTGTTCAGCCAAAGTCAGCTCGGTCTGGGTGCACCGGACTGTTCGGTGGTGCACCGGACAGTGTCCGGTGCGCCAGACTGGCTCTGGCGAACTTGCTGCTCTCGGGAGTTCGACGGCGGTGTATGGCTATAATTCATCGGACTGTCCGGTGGTGCACCGGACTATCCGGTGAGCCGTTCACAGGCAAACTCGTCGCTCTCGGGAAACCATCAACGGCGTACGGCTATAATTCACCGGACTGTCCGGTGTGCACCAGACTGTACGGTGAGTCAACAGTCAGTCGGAGCAACGGTCGGCCGAGGATTCCGCGCGTGACGTGTTGCCGAGCCAACGGTCACATTGGGGCACCGGACTGTCCGGTGTGCACCGGACAGTGTCCGGTGCGCCAACGGCTCTCAATCAGCAACGGTCGACTACGCCACAGAAGGAAAGAAATCCGCATCGGACAGTGTCCGGTGGTGCACCGGACTGTCCGGTGCGCCAGGCGACAGAAGGCAAGATCAGCCTTCCTGGAATGCTCTCAACGACTCCTAGCTGCCTTGGGGCTATAAAAGGGACCCCTAGGCGCATGGAGGAAAACACCAAGAATACTCAAATCATTCCTAAGCACCAAGACTTCGATTCCACGCATTTGTTTCTTCGTGATAGAGCTCTAGTTGAGTTGTGAACTCATCGGGTTTTGTTGCGAGCTCTTGTTGCGACTTGTGTGCGTGTTGACACTCTAATTTTTGTGTCTTGTGTGCGTTGCTCATCCCTTCCTTACTCCGTGCTTCTTTGTGAACTTCAAGTGTAAGGGCGAGAGGCTCCAAGTTGTGAGATTCCTCGCAAACGGGATAAAGAAAAGCAGGCAAAACATCGTGGTATTCAAGTGGGTCTTTGGACCGCTTGAGAGGGGTTGATTGCAACCCTCGTCCGTTGGGACGCCACAACGTGGAGTAGGCAAGCGTTGGTCTTGGCCGAACCACGGGATAAACCACTGTGCCAACTCTGTGATTGATCTCTTGTGGTTATTGTGTTTTGTTGAGACTCCTCTCTAGCCACTTGGCATTATTATGCTAACACCTAACCAAGTTTTGTGGCATTAAGTTTTCAAGTTTCACAGGATCACTTATTCACCCCCCCCCCTCTAGGTGCTCTCACTTGTCGTCCTTCATCCCGAACCGCTTGAGCAAGTCTTGCGTGTACTTTGTTTGAGAGATGAAGGTGTCGTCCTTGAGTTGCTTCACTTGGAACCCAAGGAAGTAGTTCAACTCGCCCATCATCGACATCTCGAATTTCTGAGTCATCACCCTGCTAAATTCTTCGCAAGACTTTTGGTTAGTAGAACCAAATATTATGTCATCGACATAAATTTGGCACACAAATAGATCACCATCACAAGTCTTAGTAAAAAGAGTTGGATCGGCTTTCCCAACCTTAAAAGCATTAGCAATTAGAAAATCTCTAAGGCATTCATACCATGCTCTTGGGGCTTGCTTAAGTCCATAGAGCGCCTTAGAGAGCTTACACACGTGGTCGGGGTACCGTTCATCCTCAAAGCCAGGGGGTTGCTCCACGTACACCTCCTCCTTGATTGGCCCGTTGAGGAAATCGCTCTTCACGTCCATTTGGAACAACCTGAAAGAATGGTGAGCGACATAGGCTAACAAAATACGAATCGACTCTAGCCTAGCCACAGGAGCAAAAGTCTCCTCAAAGTCCAAACCTGCGACTTGGGCATAACTTTTTGCCACAAGTCAAGCCTTGTTCCTTGTCACCACCCTGTGCTCGTCCTGTTTGTTGCGGAACACCCACTTCGTTCCCACAACGTTTTGCTTGGGACATGGCACCAGTGTCCAGACTTCATTTCGCTTGAAGTTGTTGAGCTCTTCCTGCATGGTCAACACCTGAAGCGTCCCGATCCTTTGGGACTCAAATGTGATACAATTACTAGTCCCAGGAGGCTAGTAACCACATTCATTACTTCAAATAGTTACAGAGTCTGAATAATGTTATTACAATACCGAGGATACAAGCTCTATAGTGAGCCGAAAACATAAATCGCAGTGGAAGATAAAATAGCCCAGGCCACAGGCAGAACTGGGTGAAGACACAGCCCCATCAATCAAGCATAGCAGAAAAGAAGTCTTCAGCTGCTGAAAAACATAAATAAATCTGGGTGAATACACTAGGTATTCCGCAAGCCCACCCGGCTCCTGTAAAGAGAAGGTGACCTATATTGTACATGCTTTATATGGTGGAGTTGAAGTCACTCATACTTCTTCAGAGAAGGCAGTATTCAATGGTTAGGGTTTTCCCAAGACAATAGAAGTAACACTTACTTGACCACCACTGAGCTTCCCGCTCCCGTGGTACTACTTTCTTTCCAGAACACACACATTTCCCTATTCCCAGTTGTAATAGAAACACTAATTGTCATACCATACCAGACTCGTCCATACCAGTGGACACGGACTATTCGAATAGGTTTAGACTCTGCGCAGAGGGGTACACTTTACCCACTAGTCCGGCTCTGCGATCTCATGGCCAATGAGACCCGAATCCGAATCTCTTTCCTTCCTCGTACGTCCGAACCTTAACGGTTATACCGGAAGGAGTCAGGCCACCGCCATGTCCAAACCGGACAAACATTCCCCCTCCTTATCCCCCCGGTGCTACCCCAGCCTCCATAACCCTGGGGTTGGACCGTACGAGTTTAGATTAAGTGGCTGCCACACAGCCTCGAGTGGTTGTACTTTTTGAGAGTACAGGTAATGAAAGATGACAAACCGGTCCTTATATGAGAGGACGATCCTTCTGCTCACGCCTAAACCAGCTGAGCCAACACCTTAGGCCCTCCCCTAAACCAGGGAGTCCCTGATCATCCTACTCCAACAGGTGATGAGGGTGAAGACCCTGCATCGCACTCTTTTGAAAAACAAACCATCTATACCTTTTTCATTTGCCCCATATCTTTTAATCACAGTAATAGTTAATGCAGGCTCACTCATACTCACCATGCAATTCGATTCCCATCCCATAATCCAGGCTTAGGCAGTGGTAGAGAGAGATAGGTAAATAATGCATCAAGGGAAGGATGGACTTGCCTTCGTCGAAGCTTTCCTGGCACAAGAGGTTAATCTCGGAGGGGTCGGGTTCTTGCCCTTCTTCCGGAGCTAAGAGTTCCGGAGGATCGGATCCCTCTTCCGCTAATTAAACAAGACAATAACAATACATCAAACATAGTGACCTTTGTGGGGTGTGCAAATTATTATACTTTATTATTTTTGTGCCCTAATAATTTATTTAGACAATTTTTGGTGCATAAAATATTAGTATCTAAATATATATGTGAAAATGAGAAAGAAAATAGGAAAAAGAAAAAGAAAAGGGATTCTCCATCTAACCGGGCCGGGGGGGATTTTGGCCCACATGGCGTGCGGGCGCAGGCGCGCTTTGCGGCCCAAACGGCCCAGCAGCGAGGGAACGGCGGCAGGGACGGCGCCGTAGTGCGGGCCCACCAGCCAGAGAGAGAGAGGGGGGCTGACGGCGCTACTGGTAACGGAGGGGAAAGGGGCTCGACCGGGCCGGTCGGCGGCGAGCTCCACGACGGTTCTCCGCCGTCGGTCCGGTCCCCTGGCGGGGAAGGGGTGGCGAAGCACGGGCGGTTGGAGTGGGTCACGATGGTGGGGCGAATTTGGCCTGCGGGGGCCTATGGCGGCCGGCCCACGGCGCAGTGGCGGGCGCCCGCGGCGGCGAAGCCGCCGGTGAGGTTTCCGGCCACGACAGGGGAGGCAAAGTGGTGCCTAGTGATCGCGAGTGTATGGCGGAGCTTCGGCCATAGCTTAATTGAACTGAGAGACGCTAGAGAGGGGGAAGGGGGCTCACCGGAGCAAGGCAGGGGCACGACGGCGCTTGCTTGAACCGCTCGGGGAGGAGGGCAGCGAGGATGGCTGGTGTTGTGTGGCGAAGACGGGGCTCGAGCGGGCCCTTTTATAGGCGCTCGGGGAAGGGAGGGGGATGGGGGCGACGGTGAGCACCGGCGAGCTCACCAAGGGTGCGGGAATGGCGCTAACGCCGATTGGGACGGCTCGTGCAGGCTGTGGGGGTGAGAGGTCGGCTCAAGCACAGTGGCGGGGTTGTCGCGGAGGCGGGCGAGCATTAATGGCGAGGCGACGAGGCGAGGGGCGCTCGGCGGCGATCGCGCCGGTGAGGGATGGGCGAGGGAGAAGGAGCTGACGGGTGGGGTCGGGCTGCCAGTGAGAGAGGTCTGCGCGAGAGAGAGAGCGGTGAGGTGCTGACGGGCGGGGCCCAGTGGTCAGGGGGCGGGAGCGGCGCGCGGGTTGGGCCGCCTGGGCCGGAAGAGAGGGGGGGGAAGCGGGCGCGCGCGAGCTGGGCTGGGATTCGGCCCAGCCGAGGGAGGGGAGAGGGTTTTTCCTTTTCCTTTTCTTATTTCATTTCTTTTCCTTTTTCTTTTCTACTTTTGTGTCTTTTTGTTTTTTTCTCTTATCAAAATTTCTCTAAATGAACTTGGTGATAAATATGGTCTATGTGAGGTGCTTCAAATCATTTTAAGTGTATGCATATGATTTGGGTGACCTAGGGGTAGGGTTAAGGGAGAAGAATAAAATGAAGGAGGGGGGGAATTAGGGGGGTTAGGGTTTCAAACCTGGGTTGGGATTTTGGGATGTTACAAACCTACACCACTTAAAGGAATCTCGCCCTCGAGATTAGACTGGATTTGGGAAAAGATAAGGGTATTCCTTCCTCAAGAAGTCCTCACTCTCCCAGGTGGCTTCCTCTTCTCCTTCTCTGCTCCACTGAACTTTACAGAGCTTTACTTCTGAGGTGCGGGTCTTTCTGACTGCTGAATCAAGAATCTTCACTGGTTTCTCACGATATTGAAGATCTTTCTGAATCTGCACTGTCTCTTCTTCGAGGTGACTTTCTGGTGCTTGCAGGCATTTGCGAAGCTAGGATACGTGAAACACATTGTGGATGTCGGACATGGATTCTGGTAGTTCCAGGCGGTATGCTGCGGGTCCTACCTTGCCAATGATGGGATAGGGACCTACAAAACGTGGGGCTAGCTTCCCTTTGACTTGGAACCTCCTGACACCACGCATTGGAGAAACCTTGAGGTAGACAAAGTCTCCTTCCTCAAGTCGGAGTTCCCTCCGCCTGTTGTCTGCGTAACTCTTCTGCCGACTTTGAGCTTCAAGCAACCTTCTGTGGATCAGTGCAACTTTCTCTTCCGCCTCTTTGACAAAGGCAGGTCCCTCTAGTGCTTTTTCCCCCACGTTGGACCACATGAGAGGGGTCTGGCATTTTTGTCCATACAGTGCTTCGAATGGCGACATCTTGATGCTGGCCTGATAGCTATTGTTGTATGAGAACTCTGCGTAGGGTAGACTGGACTCCCAACTTCTATCAAAAGCTAACACACATGCTCTCAACAGATCTTCAAGGACTTTGTTGACCCTTTCTGTCTGCCCATCTGTCTGAGGGTGGTAAGCGGTACTGAAATCTAGCTTGGTGCCCAAGGCTTTCTGAAGGCTTGTCCAGAATTTGGATGTGAACTGGGTTCCTCTGTCTGACACTATCTTCCTTGGGATGCCGTGGAGTCTGACTATCTCCTTGAGGTAAATCCGGGCAAGGGTGGCTCCTCCAAAGGTAGTTTTCACTGGGATGAAATGGGCTACCTTGGTGAGGCGATCTATTATTACCCAGATGGAATCATTCCCTTTTTGCGTCCGAGGTAGTCCGGTTACGAAGTCCATGCCTATTTCTTCCCACTTCCATTCAGGTATCAGGAGGGGTTGTAATAGGCCTGCAGGTTTTTGGTGTTCGGCCTTTGTCCGTTGGCAGATGTCACATCGAGCCACAAACTGAGCTATTTCTTTCTTCATTCCTTTCCACCAGTATCTGGTTTTGAGGTCCAGGTACATCTTGGTAGTTCCGGGGTGGATGGAGTAGGCCGAATCATGGGCTTCCTTGAGTAGGACTTCTCGGGCTTCCCCTTTTGGTACACACAGACGGTGCTTGAACCAAAGGACTCCTTGGTCATCTGTCCTGAGGTCCGGGAGTTGTTCCTTGCGGGAACTCTCCACAAGCCTTAATGTCTCTGAGTCTAGTCGTTGAGCTTTGCGGATGAGGTCCTCTAGCATTGGTTTGACTTCGAGACTGTCGTTGTTCCCCAGACATGCATTTAGCTGTGCTGACTCTTTCTTCCAATCTTCTATAAAATTGGTTCCTTTTATTCCGAATGGTTTTCGACTGAGGGCGTCGGCTACCACGTTGGCTTTCCCGGGGTGATAGTGAATTTCTAGGTCATAATCCTTGATCAGTTCTAACCATCTTCGCTGACGAAGGTTGAGATCTGGTTGAGTGAATATATACCTCAGACTCTTGTGATCGGTGAAAATGTGGCATTTGTTTCCGATTAGGTAGTGCCTCCATATCTTCAAGGCATGCACTATGGCTGCTAATTCCAAATCATGGGTGGGGTAATTCTGTTCATGCGGCTTGAGTAGGCGCGATACGTAAGCAATGACTTTCTCGTTTTGCATTAGCACACACCCTAAGCCTTGTCTCGAGGCATCACAGAAGACGACAAAATCTTGATGAATATCTGGCAGCGATAGAACGGGTGCCGTTGTAAGTTTCTCCTTTATGATTTGGAAACTTCCTTCGCATTTTGGGGTCCACACAAATTTATGGTCTTTCTTAAGAAGTTCTGTCATTGGTCTTGCTATGCTGGAGAATCCTTTGATGAAGCGGCGGTAATACCCTGCCATTCCTAGGAAGCTTCGAACTTCACTGATGTTGGTTGGTTGCCTCCATTTTGATACTGCTTCCACTTTGGAAGGGTCCACTTCTATCCCTTCTGCGGTTAAGATATGCCCAAGGAAGGCTATCTTTTCCAACCAGAATTCACATTTACTGAGTTTTGCATAAAGTTGGTGTGCTCTGAGTTTTCCAAGGACGATCCGAAGGTGACGCTGGTGGTCTTCGCGGCTCTTGGAGTAAATAAGGATGTCGTCGATGAAGACTACGACAAACTTGTCTAGCTCTTCCATAAACACTTTATTCATGAGGTTCATGAAAAAGGCGGGTGCGTTTGTCAGTCCGAACGGCATTACTGTGAATTCATATTGCCCGTACCGGGTGACAAATGCAGTCTTTTGGATGTCTGCTTCCTTGATCCTCAATTGGTGGTAACCAGATCTTAGGTCTATCTTGGAGAAGTACTTGGCTCCTTGAAGCTGATCGAAGAGGTCGTCAATCCGAGGAAGTGGGTACTTGTTCTTGATGGTAACTTCATTTAATGATCGGTAATCAATACACATTCTCATGCTTCCATCCTTCTTAGAGACGAACTGAACTGGTGCTCCCCAAGGTGATGAGCTGGGATGAATGTACCCTTTTTGCTGAAGATCTGCGATTTGAAGCTTTAGTTCTGCTAACTCGGTTGGAGCCATGCGGTATGGTCTCTTTGCGATGGGTGCTGTTCTAGGAATCAGATCTATGTAGAACTCCACTTCTCTCTCTGGTGGCATTCCTGGCAATTCTTCTGGAAACACGTCCATGAATTCCTCTACTACTGATATACTTTCTGTTGTTAGATTGAACATCATTGGGTCACTGGCGGGTGGCTGTGCCTGACAAGAGACTAACTTTCCCTGCTGGTCGGTGAGGAGGACGGTCTTGTCTGCGCAACTGATGATGCCTTTGTGATTAGTTAGCCAATCCATCCCTAGGATCACATCAATTCCTTTGGATGGCAAGACGGTTAAGTCTGCCAGGAATACTACCCCACTTAAAAGGATTCTGACTTGGGAGCATTTTAGCTGGCATAGAAGGTCGGACCCTGGGGTTCGGGTGACTAAGGGAATCTCCAGAGGAGTAGAGGGAATGCCATGCTTTTTCACAAAACTAGTGGCTATGAAAGAGTGGGATGCTCCAGAATCGAAAAGTACGGTAGCGGGAGTAAATTCAACAAGGAACTCACCGAGCACTACTCCTGGAGCCTGCTGAGCTTCCTGGGCATCGACGTGATTTACTCGAGCCCTTCCTTGGTACGGAGCCTTGATCTGCTGGCTAACGGCGGAGGGCGCCTTGGGGGCGGATGCTGAGGTATTCTTGGGGCCATTCACCGAGTTGGAGTAGGCGGGTCCTGGTGGCTTCAGCTGCGGACAATTGTTCTTGAAGTGACTGGGATCACCACAGTGCCAACATGCATTTGCCGGGGGTTGGTTGCTTGCCACTGAGGGGGAATGGAAGGAGCTCTGACTCTGCTGGCTGAATCGCGTCGGAGTGGGTCCAGCTGGTCTACTGAAGTTGGGCCCTTTGGGTGGAAACCTAAATGATCGAGTCTTCTGGTGCCGGTCCTGCTGCTGTGCCCGGAGAACCTGGAACTTTCTTTTGAGATGCCCTTTTTCTTCCTCCTTAGCCCTTTCAACTTGCATGGCCTTGTTGGAAAGGTGAGAGAAGTTGAGGAAGTCTTGGCTAGCCAGAATTGTCTTGAGCTCTGGCCTGAGTCCCTTCAGGAAATGGGCCATCTTCTTGTTCTTGGTACTGACATCATCTGGCGCGTAGCGGGCTAACTCCGTGAACTTGTGCACATATTCGCTGACAGATCTTTCGTCTTGAGTCAATTCTTGGAACTCGTCTTCCTTTAGCTGTACAAGTCCTTGGGGCACATGGTGCTCTCGGAAGGCTGCTTCAAATTCCTCCCAGGTAGCATCTCTGATGGTGACGTTGAAGGTGTCCCACCAGGCTAAGGCCATCCCGGAAAGCTGATGGGCAGCCAACTGAACACGCTGATTTTCTGGGCAACCGATGGCTTCCAACTTTGTTTTGATCGTGCGCATCCAATCGTCGGCATCGAGGGGATTGCTCGATCCGGCGAACGTGGGAGGCTTGAGTCTCAGGAAATCCCCCATTCTATCTTGCGGTCTTCCACCGTTTGGCCGTTGATTCTCCAGATTTCGAGTGAGGACCTCGATGAGTCGGGTTTGATTGGCTAGAACTTGGGCTAGGTCTAATGGTAGTGGTGGGGGTGCGGGGAGGTGGGTTTCACTTTCCTCTCTAACGGCTTCCCCTTCAGCTCTCAGTGGAAACCCTGCTCCAATCTCGGAGGCGGTAGGCGTGGTTTTATCCGAAGCCATCTGCCAGGGAAGAGAGTCAAAAAATAACATGCATATGCAAATTATTTTCAACCAAGTTATTTTATTCATTACACTAGCACAATACAAGCACAAGACTACTACAGGTGGAGCTACATGGGAGCGTTCCCCGAGGTACTACCGAATTCCTTCTCTAAGGTGTCCCCAAACTCCTTGAGAAGATCATCAAGGCTTGCTAGGGATAGATCCTCGGCGTCGGACCAATCATCTACCCTAGGGGGAGGTGGGGCTGGAGGGGTCTTCTTCCTCTTCTTCTCCATTTGGCATCCTCGGTTGGTGGTCTTCTTCTGGATTTTCTTTTTGGGGGCGAGCTTCTTTAGTTTCTTGTCATAGTCCATCTTTAAGGTCCGATAAGCCTCACGGGTGTTGGCCTCCTCGCCTTCTGCTATGTCGAGACACTCTTCGAGGGATGCTTTCTCTTGCTTAAGTTCCCTGACCTGCCGCTCTAGGCTTTCCACCCGGGAGTTTAGGTGGGTGCAGTGGGAGGAGAGGTCATCGTAGTGGTTGTCGAGGGTGTGGAGGTATCCGGCCATGTAGACAATGGTGGGGTCATCCTCGGTTGGATCTCTCCCTGACAGAGCCTGGAGTCTTTTCCCCCAGGTGGGGGTATTTTTGTTGCTGGGTGGGAAATAACGAAGGGGGGTTTCAGAGATCTCTTTGATGTAGTTTTGGCATAGCTGTTTAAGGGCTTTTCGAGCTACACTTTGGCAAGTGTCTGGAAAGCGGTGTCCGGTGAAGTTGACTTGAAAGGGAGGGTGGTTTGGGTAGTTTCGGCTTTCTCCCAGGTAGACCGCCATAGAGCACTTTTCTATACCATTCTCGTGGTATTCCTACCAGACATATTTGGGCTTCTTACGGATCCCCATGCGTAGCGCGCAACTCCGTAAGAGGTGAGGGAATCCTTCTTCCCCTGAGCAATAGGATGTCCTAATAACCCAGGAGTCTTCCATCTGGTAGAAGAAAAGAAGGGTCGGTTAATATCGGGGAAAAGGGGAGAGTGTTTCTTGGGGGTAAGAGGTGTTTTCTTGTTGAGGCAACTTTTTAAGGTCAGGGCTGCGGTCTACGGCCAGTTCTACAGGCTCTGATACCACCTGAAGCGTCCCGATCCTTTGGAACTCAAATGTGATACAATTACTAGTCCCAGGAGGCTAGTAACCACATTCATTACTTCAAATAGTTACAGAGTCTGAATAATGTTATTGCAATACCGAGGATACAAGCTCGATAGTGAGCCGAAAACATAAATCGCAGTGGAAGATAAAATAGCCCAAGCCACAGGCAGAACTGGGTGAAGACACAGCCCCATCAATCAAGCATAGCAGAAAAGAAGTCTTCAGCTGCTGAAAAACATAAATAAATCTGGGTGAATACACTAGGTATTCCGCAAGCCCACCCGGCTCCCGTAAAGAGAAGGTGACCTATATTGTACATGCTTTATATGGTGGAGTTGAAGTCACTCATACTTCTTCAGAGAAGGCAGTATTCAATGGTTAGGGTTTTCCCAAGACAATAGAAGTAACACTTACTTGACCACCACTGAGCTTCCCGCTCTCGTGGTACTACTTTCTTTCCAGAACACACACATTTCCCTGTCCCCAGTTGTAATAGAAACACTAATTGTCATACCATACCATACCATACCAGACTCGTCCATACCAGTGGACACGGACTATTCAAATAGGTTTAGACTCTGCGCAGAGGGGTACACTTTACCCACTAGTCCGGCTCTGCGATCTCATGGCCAATGAGACCCGAATCTGAATCTCTTTCCTTCCTCGTACGTCCAAACCTTAACGGTTATACCGGAAGGAGTCAGGCCACCGCCATGTCCAAACTGGACAAACATTCCCCCTCCTTATCCCCCCGGTGCTACCCCAGCCTCCATAACCCTGGGGTTGGACCGTACGAGTTTAGATTGAGTGGCTGCCCACACAGCCTCGAGTGGTTGTACTTTTTGAGAGTACAGGTAATGAAAGATGACAAACCGGTCCTTATATGAGAGGACGATCCTTCTGCTCACGCCTAAACCAGCTGAGCCAACACCTTAGGCCCTTCCCTAAACCAGGGAGTCCCTGATCATCCTACTCCAACAGGTGATGAGGGTGAAGACCCTGCATCGCACTCTTTTGAAAAACAAACCATCTATACCTTTTTCATTTGCCCCATATCTTTTAATCACAGTAATAGTTAATGCAGGCTCACTCATACTCACCATGCAATTCGATTCCCATCCCATAATCCAGGCTTAGGCAGTGGTAGAGAGAGATAGGTAAATAATGCATCAAGGGAAGGATGGACTTGCCTTCGTCGAAGCTTTCCTGGCACAAGAGGTTAATCTCGGAGGGGTCGGGTTCTTGCCCTTCTTCCGGAGCTAAGAGTTCCAGAGGATCGGATCCCTCTTCCGCTAATTAAACAAGACAATAACAATACATCAAACATAGTGACCTTTGTGGGGTGTGCAAATTATTATACTTTATTATTTTTGTGCCCTAATAATTTATTTAGACAATTTTTGGTGCATAAAATATTAGTATCTAAATATATATGTGAAAATGAGAAAGGAAAATAGGAAAAAGAAAAAGAAAAGGGATTCTCCATCTAACCGGGCCGGGGGGGATTTTGGCCCACATGGCGTGCGGGCGCAGGCGCGCTTTGCGACCCAAACGGCCCAGCAGCGAGGGAACGGCGGCGGGGACGGCGCCGTAGCACGGGCCCACCAGCCAGAGAGAGAGGGGGGGCTGACGGCGCTACTGGTAACGGAGGGGAAAGGGGCTCGACCGGGCCGGTCGGCAGCGAGCTCCGCGGCGGTTCTCCGCCGTCGGTCCGGTCCTCTGGCGGGGAAGGGGTGGCGAAGCACGGGCGGTTGGAGTGGGTCACGATGGTGGGGCGAATTTGGCCTGCGGGGGCCTATGGCGGCCGGCCCACGGCGCAGTGGCGGGCGCCCACGGCGGCGAAGCCGTCGGTGAGGTTTCCGGCCACGACAGGGGAGGCAAAGTGGTGCCTAGTGATCGCGAGTGTATGGCGGAGCTTCGGCCATAGCTTAATTGAACTGAGAGACGCTAGAGAGGGGGAAGGGGGCTCACCGGAGCAAGGCAGGGGCACAGCGGCGCTTGCTTGAACCGCTCGGGGAGGAGGGCAGCGAGGATGGATAGTGTTGTGTGGCGAAGACGGGGCTCGAGCGGGCCCTTTTATAGGCGCTCGGGGAAGGGAGGGGGATGGGGGCGACGGCGAGCACCGGCGAGCTCGCCAAGGGTGCGGGAATGGCGCTAACGTCGACTGGGATGGCTCGTGCAGGCTGTGGGGGTGAGAGGTCGGCTCAAGCACAGTGGCGGGGTTGTCGCGGAGGCGGGCGAGCATTAATGGCGAGGGGCGCTCGGCGGCGATCGCGCCGGTGAGGGATGGGCGAGGGAGAAGGAGCTGACGGGTGGGGTCGGGCTGCCAGTGAGAGAGGTCTGCGCGAGAGAGAGAGAGCGGTGAGGTGCTGACGGGCGGGGCCCAGTGGTCACGGGGCGGGAGCGGCGCGCGGGTTGGGCCGCCTGGGCCGGAAGAGAGGGGGGGAAGCGGGCGCGCGCGAGCTGGGCTGGGATTCGGCCCAGCCGAGGGAGGGGAGAGAGTTTTTCCTTTTCCTTTTCTTATTTCATTTCTTTTCCTTTTTCTTTTCTACTTTTGTGTCTTTTTGTTTTTTTCTCTTATCAAAATTTCTCTAAATGAACTTGGTGATAAATATGGTCTATGTGAGGTGCTTCAAATCATTTTAAGTGTATGCATATGATTTGGGTGACCTAGGGGTAGGGTTAAGGGAGAAGAATAAAATGAAGGAGGGGGGGTTAGGGTTTCAAACCTGGGTTGGGATTTTGGGATGTTACAACACCCAGTCCGGATCTAGCAAGGCCTCTTCTACCCTGAAAGGCTCAATAGAAGAGACAAAAGAGTAATGCTCACAAAAATTAGCTAATCTAGAGCGAGTGGTTACTCCCTTGCTAATATCACCCAATATCTGGTCGACGGGATGATTCCTTTGAATCATCACTCGAACTTGAGTTGGAGGGGCCTGTGGTACTTCTTCCTCCTCATCTTGGACATCCTGTGCTCCCCCTTGATCACACGCCTCTTCTTGAGGAACCTGTTCATCATCTTGAGTTGGGGGGTGCACTATTGTTGAGGAAGAAGGTTGATCTTGCTCCTGGTGTTCCTGTGGTCGCACATCTCCAATAGCCATGGTGTGTATTGCGTCCGTTGGAACATCATCCTCATCTACATCATCAAGATCAACTTGCTCTCTCCGAGAGCCATTAGTTTCATCAAATACAACGTCGCTAGAGACTTCAACCAAACCCGATGATTTGTTGAAGACTCTATACGCCTTTGTATTTGAGTCATAACCTAACAAAAACCCTTCTACAGCTTTGGGAGAAAATTTTGAATTCCTACCTTTCTTCACTAGAATGTAGCATTTACTCCCAAAAACTCGAAAATATGAAACGTTGGGTTTGATACCGGTTAGTAGTTCGTACGACGTCTTCTTGAGGAGGCGATGAAGGTAGACCCAGTTTATGGCGTGGCAAGCTATGTTCACAACTTCCAACCAAAACCGCTCGGGCATCTTGAATTCTCCAAGCATCGTCCTCGCCATGTCTATGAGCGTCCTGTTCTTCCACTCTACCACACCGTTTTGCTGTGGTGTGTAGGGAGCGGAGAACTCGTGCTTGATTCCTTCCTCCTCAAGGTACTCCTCTACTTGAAGATTCTTGAACTCGGACCCGTTGTCACTCCTTATCTTCTTCACCTTGAGCTCAAATTCATTTTGAGCTCTCCTCAAGAAACGCTTGAGGGTCCCTTGGGTTTCTAATTTGTCCTGCAAAAAGAATACCCAAGTGAAGCGGGAAAAATCATCATCAACAACAAGACCATACTTACTTCCCCCGATGCTAAGGTAGGCGACGGGTCCGAAGAGGTCCATATGCAGTAGCTCCAGAGGTCTTGATGTAGTCATCACATTCTTGTTGTGATGAGCGCTTCCCACCTGTTTACCTGCTTGACAAGCTGCACAAGGTCTATCTTTTTCGAACAACACATTTGTTAGACCTAACACATGTTCTCCCTTTAGAAGTTTGTGAAGGTTCTTCATCCCAACATGTGCTAGACGGCGATGCCACAGCTAGCCCATGCTAGTCTTAGCAATTAAGCATGCATCTAGACCAGCCTCCTCCTTCGAAAAATCAACTAAATAGAGTTTGCCATCTAGTACACCCTTAAAAGCTAATGAACCATCACTCCTTCTAAAGACAGACACATCTACATTGGTAAATAAGCAATTGTAACCCATATTACATAATTGACTAACGGACAACAAGTTAGACCCGAGCGATTCAACTAAAAACACATTAGATATGGAATGCTCGGATGAAATAGCTATCTTTCCTAGACCTTTAACCTTGACTTGATTCCCGTCACTGAATATGATTGAATCTTGAGAATCTTTGTTCTTGACGTAGGAGGTGAACATCTTCTTCTCCCCCGTCATGTGGTTTGTGCATCCGCTGTTGATAATCCAGCTTGAGCCCCCGGATGCATAAACCTGCAAGGCAAATTAGGCTTGGGTTTTAGGTACCCAACTCTTGTTGGATCCTACAAGGTTAGTTATAATAGCCTTAGGGACCCAAATGCAAGTTTTATCTCCCTTGCATTTTGCCCCCAATTTCCTAGCAACCACTTTCTTATTTTTACCCAAAAGTACAAAGTCAGTGTTGCAGGCATGAAAAACAGTAGCAGATTTATTTTGCATTTTCTTAGGTACGTGATGAACAACATTGTTTCTAGTCATATTTCTATGCACAAAGGAAGAACTTGAATCAATCAAGGCATGTGAATCATAATCATTATAACTCCTATTATAATGAATATTTCTAGAAAATTTCCTATCACTATGATTCCTTTGAGCATTACTAGTCATAGGGGCCTTCCATTTGTCCTTAGCGGAGATGGGAGCCCACTGACTTGTTAAGTTCTTGGCTTCCCTTCGAAAGCCAAGCCCATCCTTAATTGAGGGATGTCTACCAACAGTGTAGGCATCTCTTGCAAATTTTAGTTTATCAAAATCACTTTTGCTAGTCTTAAGTTGGGCATTAATACTAGCCACTTCATCATTTAATCTAGTAATAGCATTTAAATGTTCACTACAAGCATCAACATTAAAATCCTTACACCTATTACAAATCACAACATGCTCTACACAAGAACTAGATTTATTTGCTACTTCTAGCTTAGCATTTAAATCATCATTAATATTTCTTAAGCTAGCCACAGTCTCATGACAAGTAGATAATTCACAAGAAAGCATTTCATTCCTTTTAACTTCTAAAGCAAGAGACTTTTGCACACTTACAAATTTATCATGCTCTTCATATAAAAGATCCTCTTGCTTTTCTAAAAGTCTATTCTTTTCATTTAGAGCATCAATCAATTCATTGATCTTTTCTACTTTTGCTCTATCTAATCCTTTGAACAATCTAGTGTAATCAATTTCATCATCACTAGAGTCCTCATCACTAGAAGTAGAGTACTTAGGAGTTTCTCTAGTGTTTACCTTCTTTTCCTTTGCCATTAGACAAGTATGGCGCTTGTTGGGGAAGAGCGACGACTTGTTGAAGGCCGAGGCGGCAAGTCCTTCATCGTTGGAGTCGGACTAAAAACAATCTGAGTCCCACACTTTGCCGAGGTGCGCCTCGCCCTTCGCCTTCTTGTAGGCCTTCTTCTTTTCCCTCTTCCCGCTTTTATCTTGTTCCTGGTCATTAGTATTGTCGGGACAATTTGCTATAAAATGACCATACTTACCACATTTAAAGCAGGAGCGTTTTCCCTTCGTATTGCTCTTGTTGGGATGCTCCTTGCGACCCTTTAGCGTCGTCTTGAAGCGCTTGATGATGAGGGCCATTTCTTCCTCGTTAAGCCCGGCCGCCTCAACTTGCGCCACCTTGCTAGGTAGCACCTCCCTGTTACTTGTTGCTTTGAGAGCAACGGTTTGAAGCTCGTGGATTGGCATTGGGCCATTCAACGCCTCATCAACATATCTTGCCTCCTTGATCATCATTCGCCCGCTTACAAACTTTCCGAGTATTTCCTCTGGCGTCATCTTGGTGTACCTAGGATTTTCACGAATAGAGTTTGCAAGATGAGGATCAAGGACAGTGAAGGACCTTAGCATAAGTCGGACGACGTCGTGGTCCGTCCATCTCATGCTTCCATAGCTCCTTATTTTGTTGACCAGGGTCTTGAGCCTGTTGTATGTTTGGGTTGGTTTCTCCCCCTTGATCATTGCAAACCTTCCCAGTTCGCCCTCCACCAACTCCATCTTGGTGATCATAGTGACGTCGTTCCCCTCATGTGAGATCTTGAGGGTGTCCCAAATCTGCTTGGCGTTATCCAAGCCGCTCACCTTATGGTATTCTTCCCTGCACAAGGATGCTAATAGAACAGTGGTAGCTTGTGCATTTTTGTGAATTTGTTCATTAATAAACATGGGATTATCCGTACTATCAAATTGCATTCCATTCTCTACTATCTCCCATATACTTGGATGAAGAGAGAACAAATGGCTACGCATTTTGTGACTCCAAAATCCGTAGTCCTCTCCATCAAAGTGTGGAGGTTTACCAAGAGGAATGGAAAGCAAGTGAGCATTAGAATTATGCGGAATACGAGAATAATCAAAAGAAAAGTTTGAGTTGACCGTTTTCTTTTTCTCGTCGTAGTTGTCATCTCTTTGGGAAGAAGAGGACTCGTCGCTGTCATAGTAGACTATCTTCTTGATGCGCCTCTTCTTCTTCCCGTCCTTCTTCTTGTGACTCGAGCCAGAGTCAGTGGGCTTATCGTCTCTTGGCTCGTTGAAGACGGATTCCTTCTCCTTATCGTTGACCACCATCCCCTTTCCCTTAGGATCCATCTCTTCGGGCGATTAGTCCCTTTCGTGAAGAGAATGACTCTGATACCAATTGAGAGCACCTAGAGGGGGGGTGAATAGGTGATCCTGTAAAAACTTAAAACTTATAGCCACAAAACTTGGTTAAGTGTTAGAGAGATAATGCCAAGTTACTATAAAGTGAGCTCTTGCGAGTCACAACAATCACACAAAAAGCAATCACAAGAGACATGCGAGTTATCCCGTGGTTCGACAAGTACAACACTTGTCTACCTCCACGTTGTGGTGTTGTTGGAACTTGCTCTTCTGAGCGAGTTGATCCAACTAGGGAGTAAAAGTGGTGTAAACGGGGCTACAACTCGAGATGGCAATAGCTCTGTTAATCTGGCCTCTCAAGGGCACTGTGCGGGGGTATTTATAGGTGTCTGAGTGCCCAGCGCCCAGTGTTAAGGACGCATGTGCCCTCAGGCACATAGATTATCCCCGGAATATTCCCATAAAGCAGGGTTACAGACCGTAATTACAGGGAGACCTTTACAGATTAGGCCCGTAATGCGCAGCGGCCACACAGGGCATATTACAATGGGCCGGATCACACGTAGGCCTCCGTGCTGGACGAGGGCGCGGGAAAAGGAGACTCCGCCGTAGGCCTTCGTCTTCCGGTGCGTGGAGCGAAGGGTAGAGCTCGCCAGTCGTCTTGTCTCCGTTGTTGCAGCGGGTGTGGTGAAGGCCTTCGAGCGAAGGGTGGCGTCTTTGCCTTCGCCCCAACATTTGCCCTCCGAGGGACCAGTTCGACTAAGTCATCTGGTGCCGAAGGCTTTGCTAGATGGTGGAGACGCTGCCCTCGCTCGAAGTGGTTCCGCGGGGGTTTTTGACATGAATATTGATTGACGCCGCACTGTTGGATTGCGGGTTCCCCGAAGCGTCGCGTCCTGTGTATAAAAAGGGGTGGGGCGGCGCCGATTGAAATTTACCTTTCTGCGCGCCGCGAAAACCCTAACTTTCCTTGTTCAAGCTGCTCGCTTGCTCGTCTGCTCTCCTTGCTCCTGTTCGTCGGAGAACTGGCCCGCGTGAAGCAGACCGCGCACCGCCGTCGACGGTACGTAGCCATGTCGTCCTCTTCTTCATCTGCTGCGACCACGCCGACGGCCGAGACGCATTCCGAGGATCTCTCGGGCGGTGCGGCGGCGGAATTGCACCCAGGTGATACGGTAGAATTTGGTGTTTCGCGGATGTCGTTAGGCCGCGTGCAGGATATGCAACAGTTGGGGTATTTTGGCGACGGGGTCGGGCGCGTGCCGGGGGCAGAGGAGATTCCCGAGCCTGAGGGTGAACTGGTTGTGTTTGAGGCATTTTTTGTTGCCGGACTTCGTCTGCCTACGCATCGTTTCGTGTCGGAGGTGCTGCAGAAGTTTGGGGTCCAAGTTCATCAGCTGACACCGAACGCCGTGGTGGCATTGGCGAAGTATGTCTGGGCAACAACGTCGTATGGCGGTCAGCCTTCGGTGGAGGTCTTCACCAAGCACTACTGTTTGCACTGGCAGAATAGACGGATTGGTGACGCAATTGCGCAATTTTGATCGTGCACTTTCACGCCGAAGCCCGGGAAGACTTCGATGGAGGTTGTGGAGCTGGTCCCTTGTGCTCGAAATAAGTGGGGCAACTGGTGGGACTACTGGTTCTATGTTTCGGAGGCTGAAGTTGAAAATCACCATGGGCTCCCCGCTGCCATCATGTGTTCGCATTATTATATGGCGTACCCGCCGTTTGAAGTGGCGGAGGACGACGAGAATGAACGGGCCCTTCGGATCGCAGCCCGTAGGAGTAGCGGGCGTGATCTGGTTGAGGAGTTCATAGGGTATGGGGTGTGGCCTTTGGCACATGGACGGACGCTGGGCGAAGTATGCCCTCGCGTGATGCCCTCCCTTGGCGGGCGGAAAGTGCGAAGTCCACTCTTTGCCTTGGATGTGCGAGGGCGGGATCCTACCGCGGTTGTGCGTGAGGCGGAGGATGGGGCGGTGAGAATTGCCGGTCGCTACGTGCCGAGGACTGAGGCCCAGCGGAGCTGGGACATACGTGGATCCAACGACCGCCTGAATCGAGTCTTTGAGTTGAATGATTTGACGTATGGCGGTTATCCCGAAGTAGACGTCGCCGACCGCCGAGGGAAAAAACCAGCGGCAGTGCTTGAAGACGACCCCGCGCCGGAGGCCGCCCCATCTACTAAGAAGAGGAAGCTAGGTACTGCGATGGGAAAACTGGGGGTCTCAGATAGTTTTGCTATGGAGTTGATGGGGACATGCGCGGCCCCCGGGGGAAGGATGTCTTCGCCCAAGCTCCGGGAGTCTTCGGCGCGGATGCTGGAGGTTACCGGGGGTCGATGGCCCAAGAACGTTCCTATCCCCCGCGCGGCTGGCGAAGACTTTTTTACCTCTCGCATGGCCCATGATTTGAGAGTGTTTCCTTACGGGCGGAATATTGCTGCTGTTGTATCGGTAGTGATGAACAAGGATCGACAGGACGCTGCTCAGAAGCGTCGGGCGGTCGTCAGGCTCCCTGAGGCTAGGCCAAAGAGGGCGCGCGGGAGTGCGAAGGCTACCGTCCCCAACGGTAGCCAGCCCTCGTTGGCTGCGAAGGCGGCCGCGCCTGGATCTGGCAAGTTGCCAGAAGGCGCGAAGGCGGCCGGCGCTGGCGGGACCAAGTCCGTCCTAGAGGGAGCTACGAAGGTCCGGGAGCGGCCTTCGCCGGGGAAGCATATTGCCGACTTCGGCACGGATATTTGCGTGGACGATTATCTCGTCGTTAAGTTTTTTTTTGACCGGTGATACGCTGCAGGGTCGGGTGAAGGGCAACTTGTTGCCGTCTCGCCCGTGGTGGCGGCCACGGCGCCTGCCGCGGTTTTTGGGGTGAAGGGTGGTGCCTCCAGCGCTGGCGGCGAGGTGTCGGCGGCCACTGCCATCAAAGACGAGGCGGGCACTGTGTCCCGCCGGCTGCGGGAAGTGTCGCTACAGCTGAATCAAGTAAGTTGAAGTAGGCTTCGTTGTGCGCCGCTTTCATTTTGATTGTGGACTCATGCGTGTCTGTTAGGCGGCCGACTTCGCCGATCGCGTGGCGTCGGGCGCCCTTACGGCGGGCGTGGATGCCGAAGTCGAGAGACTTCGGGCGCAACACGCGGACGCCGTTCGGGAAAAATCAGCTGCGGAGAGCAAAAACCGCAGGCTGGCGGAGAAGGTGGCCGCCCTGGAGAGCGAAAGGACTGACCTCCGGCGCCAGCTGGTGGAGGAAAGGAAGGAGGCCAATGAGGCCATCACCAAGGCGCAGACGGCGCAGGCGGAGGCCAAATTGGCGAGGGCGGAAGAAAGTCTCGCAAGCCAGCACGCCGAGGAATGGGAGGCGCGGTTCAACGCTCTGCGGGCCCGCGTGGAGAGAGCCGAGGCCTCTACTCGCGTGGAAGTTGAGCGGACGCGCAAATAGCTCGTGGATTCGTACCGCGAGCTGGGTGCCGGACTGCCGACTTCGAGGTGCCGACCAAGAGGTGGGCCTTCAGTGCCTCGAGTGGCTGCAAGAGGAGTTGCAAGCACTCCCGACCATCGTAGCGGGTGTCATGTCGTATGCCTCCCTCGTCACCTGCGAGGGGGCTATGAATGCGCTGGCCCGCGAGGGGTGCCATCACTATGAGGTATTCGACCGATCCGATGAAGATTTTGGTCGTGAGATTTTTAAGGTCGAAGACCCTGTGGTGAAGGACGCCGGGGGGGCCTCTTCGACCGGATGTGGGGCCCTCACGGTCGGGAGGCGGTTAGGGAACGGGCTGACCGGGCGAGGGATCAGGTAAAAGTTTGTGTTTTGTTTTGTGTCATTGAATGCGGGTGTATGCGGGTGTGCTGAATCGGTACACTGTGTTGCAGATGGCACGTGCCGAGGAGGTGGAGGACTTCGGACGTCTGAACAGCGCGTTGGCCGAAGCGGAGGCCGACCCGGTGGTGGCCGAAGCTGAGGTCGACCCAGTGCCGCCCCCGAAAACCGGTGAATGTTCCCATGCTGCCCCTGCGTCTGCTGTGTCTGGTGGAGACTCGATGGCGGCCACTGTGCCGATGGCAGAGGATCCCCCGAAGGCGGCGACGGAGCCAGCAGCGGAAGATCCCGCGGCGGCTGCTGGGTCTTCGCAGGTGGCTTAGTGTGTAAGGGGTAGTTAGGGAATTTTGTCTGTGTTACTGAACCTTGGTTGCTGCGCAGGTTCAGGATTTTGGGCCTGCGCACTGAAATTCGCCTAGAGGGGGGTGAATAGGGCGAAACTGAAATTCTCAAAAATAATCACAACTACAAGCCGGGTTAGCGTTAGAAATATAATAGAGTCCGCGAGAGAGGGTGCAAGACAAATCGCAAGCAAATAATGAAGTGAGACACGCGGATTTGTTTTACCGAGGTTCGGTTCTCTCAAACCTACTCCCCGTTGAGGAGGCCACAAAGGCCGGGTCTCTTTCAACCCTTACCCTCTCTCAAACGGTCCCACAGACCGAGTGAGCTTTCTCTTCTCAATCACTTGGAACACAAAGTTCCCGCAAGGACCACCACACGATTGGTGTCTCTTGCCTCAATTACAAGTGAGTGTTTGATCACAAGAAAGAATCAAGAAAGAAGAAAGCAATCCAAGCGCAAGAGCTCGAAAGAACACAAGCAAATCACTCTCTCTAATCACTAGGGCGTTGTGTGGAATTTGGAGAGGATTTGATCTCTTTGGTGTGTCTAGAATTGAATGCTAGAGCTCTTGTAAGTAGTTGGGAAGTGGAAAAACTTGGATGCTATGAATGGTGGGTGGTTGGGGGTATTTATAGCCCCAACCACCAAACTAGCCGTTTGGTGAGGCTGTCTGTTCGATGGCGCACCGGACAGTCCGGTGCACACCGGACATGTCCGGTGCAACAGCCACGTCACCAAAGAGCCGTTGGGTCGACCGTTGGAGCTCTGTCTTCTGGGCCCACCTGGATGTCCGGTGCACACCGGACATGAACTGTAGATTGTCCGGTGCGCCTGCTCCCGCGTGCCTGACGACTGCACGCTTCTGGCGCGCATTAAATGCGTCGCAGGTAGCCGTTGGCGCCGAAATAGCCGTTGCCCCGCTGTTACACTGGACAGTCCGGTGTACACCGGACAGTCCGGTGAATTTTAGCGGAGCAGCCGAAGTGAAAACCCGAGGCTGGCGAGTTCCTGAGGCCGCTCTTCCTTGGAGCACCGGACATGTCCGGTGTACACCGGACAGTCCGGTGAATTACAGCGGAGTGGCCTTCGGAAATTCCCGAGAGTGAAGAGTTTGAAGTCGGAGTCCCCTGGTGCACCGGACATGTCCGGTGGCACACCGGACAGTCCGGTGCGCCAGACCAGAGGTGCTTTCGGTTGACCTTTGCTCCTTTATTTGAACCCAATACTTGGTCTTTTTATTGGCTAAGTGTGAACCTTTTGCACCTGTATAACTTACACACTAGAGCAAACTAGTTAGTCCAATATTTGTGTTGGGCAATTCAACCACCAAAATTATTTAGGAACTAGGTGTAAGCCTAATTCCCTTTCAATCTCCCCCTTTTTGGTGATTGATGCCAACACAACCAAAGCAAATGTAAAAGTGCATAATTGAACTAGTTTGCATAATGTAAGTGCAAAGGTTGCTTGGAATTGAGCCAATATAAATACTTACATGATGTGCATGGATTGTTTCTTTATTTTTAACATATTGGACCATATTTGCACCACATGTTTTGTTTTTGTGAATTCTTTTCAAAGTCCTTTTGCAAGATATTCAAAGGTAAATGAATAAGAATTTTGAGAGGCATTTTCAAGATTTGAAATTTTCTCCTTTTGTTTGAAATGCTTTTCCTTTGACTAAACAAAACTCCCCCTCAAATAAATTCTCCTCTTAGTGTTCAAGAGGGTTTTAAGATATCAAGTTTTGAAAATACTACTTGCTCCCCCTTTAGAACACAAAGAGATACCAATTTTGAAATTTTCCATCCAATTGAAAATCATATTTTAAAATTAGGGTGGTGGTGCGGTCCTTTTGCTTTGGGCTCATATTTTCTCCCCCTTTGGCATGAATCGCCAAAAACGGAATCATTAGAGCCCAATGAAGTACTTTCTCCTCCTTTGGTCATAAAATAAATGAGTGAAGATTATACCAAAGTTGGAGAGTAGAGCAGAGCGACGGCGAAGGATGAGTAGTAGAGTGGAGTGGAAGCCTTGTCTTCGCCGAAGACTCCAATTCCCTTTCAATATACCTATGACTTGGTTTGAAATACACTTGAAAACACAGTAGTCATAGCATATATAAAAGAGACATGATCAAAGGTATATTTATGAGCTATGTGTGCAAATTAGCAAAAGAAATTCCTAGAATCAAGAATATTGAGCTCATGCCTAAGTTTGGTAAAAGTTTGTTCATCAAGAGGCTTGGTAAAGATATCGGCTAATTGATCTTTAGTGTTAATGTATGAAATCTCGATATCCCACTTTTGTTGGTGATCCCTAAGAAAATGATACCGAATGGCTATGTGTTTAGTGCGGCTATGCTCAACGGGATTATCCGCCATGCGGATTGCACTCTCATTATCACATAGAAGAGGAACTTTGGTTAGTTTGTAACCGTAGTCCCGCAGGGTTTGCCTCATCCAAAGCAATTGCGCGCAACAATGGCCTGCGACAATATACTCTGCTTCAGCGGTAGAAAGAGCAACCGAATTTTGCTTCTTTGAAGCCCAAGACACCAAGGATCTTCCCAAGAACTGGCAAGTCCCCGATGTGCTCTTCCTATTAATCTTACACCCCGCCCAATCGGCATCCGAATAACCAATCAAATCAAATGTGGATCCCCGAGGGTACCAAAGCCCAAACTTAGGAGTATAAGCCAAATATCTCAAGATTCGTTTTACGGCCGTAAGGTGTGATTCCTTAGGGTCGGCTTGGAATCTTGCACACATGCAAACGGAAAGCATAATGTCCGGTCGAGATGCACATAAATAAAGTAATGAACCTATCATCGACCGGTATACCTTTTGATCGACGGATTTACCTCCCGTGTCGAGGTCGAGATGCCCATTGGTTCCCATGGGTGTCTTGATGGGCTTGGCATCCTTCATTCCAAACTTGCTTAAAATGTCTTGAGTATACTTGGTTTGGCTAATGAAGGTGCCCTCCTGGAGTTGCTTGACTTGGAATCCTAGAAAATACTTCAACTCCCCCATCATTGACATCTCGAATTTCTTTGTCATGATCCTACTAAATTCTTCACATGTAGATTCGTTAGTAGACCCAAATATAATATCATCAACATAAATTTGGCATACAAACAAATCATTGTCAAGAGTTTTAGTGAATAAAGTAGGATCGGCTTTGCCGACTTTGAAGCCATTAGCAATAAGGAAATCTCTAAGGCATTCATACCATGCTCTTGGGGCTTGCTTGAGCCCATAAAGCGCCTTAGAGAGCCTATAAACATGGTTAGGGTACTCACTGTCTTCAAAGCTGGGAGGTTGCTCAACATAGACCTCCTCCTTGATCGGTCCATTGAGGAAGGCACTCTTCACGTCCATTTGATAAAGCTTGAAGCCATGGTAAGTAGCATAGGCTAATAATATGCGAATTGACTCAAGCCTAGCTACGGGTGCATAGGTTTCACCAAAATCCAAACCTTCGACTTGTGAATATCCTTTGGCCACGAGTCGAGCTTTGTTCCTTGTCACCACACCATGCTCGTCTTGTTTGTTGCGAAAGACCCACTTGGTTCCTACAACATTTTGGTTAGGACGTGGAACTAAGTGCCATACCTCGTTCCTTGTGAAATTGTTGAGCTCTTCTTGCATCGCCATCACCCAATCCGAATCTTGTAGTGCTTCCTCTACCCTGTGTGGCTCAATAGAGGAAACAAAAGAGTAATGCTCACAAAAATGTGCAACACGAGATCGAGTGGTTACCCCCTTATGAATGTCGCCGAGGATGGTGTCGACGGGGTGATCTCGTTGGATTGCTTGGTTGACTCTTGGGTGTGGCGGCCTTGGTTGTTCATCCCCCTTGTCTTCATCATTTGCGTCTCCCCCTTGATCATTGCCGTCGTCTTGAGGTGGCTCATCATGGTGTTCTTCATCTTTATCAACTTGAGCCTCGTCCTCATCTTGGGTTGGTGGAGATGCTTGCGTGGAGGAGGATGGTTGATCTTGTGCATGTGGAGGCTCTTCGGATTCCTTAGGGCACACATCCCCAATGGACATGTTCCTTAACGCTATGCATGGAGCCTGTTCTTCACCTATCTCATCAAGATCAACTTGCTCTACTTGAGAGCCGTTAGTCTCATCAAACACAACGTCACAAGAAACTTCAACAAGTCCTGAGGACTTGTTAAAGACTCTATATGCCCTTGTGTTTGAGTCATATCCTAGTAAAAAGCCTTCTACAGTTTTAGGAGCAAATTTAGATTTTCTACCTCTCTTAACAAGAATAAAGCATTTGCTACCAAAAACTCTAAAATATGAAATATTGGGCTTTTTACCGGTTAGGAGTTCATAGGATGTCTTCTTGAGGATTCGGTGTAGATATAACCGGTTGATGGCGTAGC
Source organism: Zea luxurians (assembly GCA_029449295.1). Classification (NCBI taxonomy): domain Eukaryota; kingdom Viridiplantae; phylum Streptophyta; class Magnoliopsida; order Poales; family Poaceae; genus Zea; species Zea luxurians. Next base: position 6,933,552 of record JAOPSE010000016.1, read on the forward strand.
AGGCGGTGTTGACCGCCTCGGCCCAAAACCGATCCGGTGTCTTGTACTCATCGAGCATGGTTCTTGCCATGTCCAATAGAGTTCGATTCTTCCTCTCCACTACACCATTTTGTTGTGGAGTGTAGGGAGAAGAGAACTCATGCTTGATGCCCTCCTCCTCAAGGAAGCCTTCTATTTGTGAGTTCTTGAACTCCGTTCCGTTGTCGCTTCTAATTTTCTTGATCCTTAAGCTGAACTCATTTTGAGCCCGTCTCAAGAATCCCTTTAAGGTCTCTTGGGTATGAGATTTTTCCTGCAAAAAGAACACCCAAGTGAAACGAGAATAATCATCCACAATAACTAGACAGTACTTACTCCCGCCGATGCTTATGTAAGCAATCGGGCCGAATAAATCCATGTGTAGGAGTTCCAGTGGCCTGTCACTAGTCATGATGTTCTTGTGTGGATGATGAGTGCCAACTTGCTTCCCGGCTTGGCATGCGCTACAAATCCTGTCTTTCTCAAAATGAACATTGGTTAGTCCTAAAATGTGTTCCCCCTTTAGAAGCTTATGAAGATTCTTCATTCCAACATGGGCTAGTCGGCGGTGCCAGAGCCAACCCAAGTTAGTCTTAGCAACCAAGCAAGTGTCGAGTTCAGCTCTATCAAAATCTACCAAGTATAGCTGACCCTCTAACACTCCCTTAAATGCTATTGAATCATCACTTCTTCTAAAGACAGTAACACCTACATCAGTAAATAGACAGTTGTAGCCCATTTGACATAATTGGGATACGGAAAGCAAATTGTAATCTAAAGAATCTACAAGAAAAACATTGGAAATAGTATGGTCAGGTGATATAGCAATTTTACCCAATCCTTTGACCAAACCTTGATTTCCATCCCCGAATGTGATAGCTCGTTGGGGATCTTGGTTTTTCTCATATGAGGAGAACATCTTTTTCTCCCCTGTCATATGGTTTGTGCACCCACTGTCGAGTATCCAGCTTGAGCCCCCGGATGCATAAACCTAGAAAACAATTTTAGTTCTTGACTTTAGGTACCCAAACGGTTTTGGGTCCTTTGGCATTAGAAACAAGAACATTGGGTACCCAAACACAAGTCTTGGAGCCCTTGTGTTTGCCCCCAACAAACTTGGCAACTACCTTGCCGGATTTGTTAGTAAGCACATAAGATGCATCAAGAGTCTTAAATGAAATGTCATGCTCATTTGATGCATTAGGAGTTTTCCTTTTAGGCAACTTAGCACGGGTTGGTTGCCTAGAACTAGATGTCTCACCCTTATACATAAAAGCATGATTAGGGCCAGAGTGAGACTTGCTAGAATGAATTTTCCTAATTTTGCTCTCAGGATAACCGGCAGGGTATAAAATGTAACCCTCGTTATCTTGAGGCATGGGAGCCTTGCCCTTAACAAAGTTAGATAAATTCTTTGGAGGGGCATTAAGTTTGACATTGTCTCCCCTTTGGAAGCCAATGCCATCCTTGATGCCAGGGCGTCTCCCATTGTAGAGCATACTTCTAGCAAATTTAAACTTTTCATTTTCTAAGTTATGCTCGGCAATTTTAGCATCTAATATTGCTATATGATCATTTTGTTGTTTAATTAAAGCCATGTGATCATGAATAGCATTGATATCAACATCTCTACATCTAGTACAAATAGAAGTGTGCTCAACGGTAGATGTAGAGGGTTTGCAAGATTTTAATTCTACAACCTTAGCATGCAACATATCATTCTTAGTTCTAAGGTCGGAAATAGTAGCATTGCAAACATTAAAATCTTTAACCTTAGCAATTAACTTTTCATTTTCAATCCTAAGGCTATCAAGAGAAATATTCAATTCATCAATCCTAGCAAGCAAATCAACATTATCATCTCTAGGATTGGAAATTGAATCAATACAAATATGGGAATAAACCTTAGCAATTAATTTAGCATTTTCATTTCTAAGGTTGTCAATGGTCTCATGGCAAGTGCTTAGCTCACTAGACAATTTTTCACATTTTTCAACTTGTAGAGCATAAGCATTTTTAACCTTAACATGTTTCTTGTTTTCCTTGATTAGGAAGTCCTCTTGGGAGTCCAAGAGATCATCCTTTTCATGGATGGCACTAATTAGCTCATTTAATTTTTCTTTTGTTCCATGTTAAGGTTGGCAAAAAGGATACGCAAATTGTCTTCCTCACTACTAGCATTATCATCACTAGAAGATTCATATTTAGTGGAGGATTTAGATTTAACCTTCTTCCTTTTGCCGTCCTTTGCCATGAGGCACTTGTGGCCGACGTTTGGGAAGAGAAGTCCCTTTGTGACGGCGATGTTGGCGGCGTCCTCGTCGTCGTCGGAGGAGTCGGTGGAGCTCTCGTCGGAGTTCCACTCGCGGCACACGTGGGCATCGCCGCCCTTCTTCTTGTGGTACCTCTTCTTTTCTCTTCTCTTTCTCTTCTTGTCGTTATCCCTATCACTGTCACTTGATAATGGACATTTAGCAATAAAGTGACCGGGCTTACCACACTTGTAGCAAACCTTCTTGGAACGGGATTTGTAATCCTTTTCCTTTCGTTGCTTGAGGATTTGCCGAAAGCTTTTGATGATTAAGGCCATCTCCTCATTGTCGAGCTTGGAGGCGTCAATTGGTTGTCTACTCGGTGTAGACTCCTCCTTCTTCTCCTCCGTCGCCTTAAACGCCACCGGTTGGGCCTCGGACGTGGAGGGCTCATCAAGCTCGTTGATCTTCTTTGAGCCTTTAATCATACATTCAAAGCTCACAAAATTCCCGATTACTTCCTCGGGAGTCATTAGTGTATATCTTGGGTTACCACGAATTAATTGAACTTGAGTAGGGTTAAGGAAAATAAGTGATCTTAGAATAACCTTAACCACCTCGTGGTCGTCCCACTTCTTACTCCCGAGGTTGCGCACTTGGTTCACCAAGGTTTTGAGCCGGTTGTACATATCTTGTGGCTCCTCCCCTTGGCGAAGACGAAAACGATCGAGCTCCCCCTCGATCGTTTCCCGCTTTGTGATTTTGGTGAGTTCATCACCCTCGTGCGCGGTCTTGAGTAGGTCCCAAATTTCCTTTGCATTCTTCAACCCTTGCACCTTGTTGTATTCCTCCTTGCTTAGAGAGGCGAGGAGTATGGTTGTAGCTTGAGAGTTGAAGTGCTCGATTTGGGCCACCTCGTCTGTATCATAATCCTCATCCCCTATGGATGGTACCTGTGCTCCAAACTCAACAACATTCCATATACTTTTGTGGAGTGAGGTTAGATGAAATTTCATTAAATCACTCCACCTAGCATAATCTTCGCCATCAAAGGTTGGCGGTTTGCCTAATGGAACGGGAAGTAATGGAGTATGTCTAGATGTACGGGGATAGTGTAAGGGGATCTTACTAAACTTCTTGTCCCCACTTCGATGCGGCTTGTGGGAAGAGGATTTTTCCTTCTTCTCTTTGTGATGTGAAGAAGACATTTTCTCCTTCCCTTTGGAGGAGTCCTTCTTCTTCTCTTCGTGGTGTGAGGAAGATCTTTTCTCCTTCCGTTTGGAGGAGTCCTTCTTCTTCTCCTACCTCTTGGTGCGGGACTCTTCTGATGAAGTGCTCCCTTGGCTCGTAGTGGGCTTGTCGCCGGTCTCCATCTCCCTCTTGGTGTGATCTCCCGACATCACTTCGAGCGGTTAGGCTCTAATGAAGCACTGGGCTCTGATACCAATTGAAAGTCGCCTAGAGGGGGGGGTGAATAGGGCGAAACTGAAATTCTCAAAAATAATCACAACTACAAGCCGGGTTAGCGTTAGAAATATAATAGAGTCCGCGAGAGAGGGTGCAAGACAAATCGCAAGCAAATAATGAAGTGAGACACGCGGATTTGTTTTACCGAGGTTCGGTTCTCTCAAACCTACTCCCCGTTAAGGAGGCCACAAAGGTCGAGTCTCTTTCAACCCTTACCCTCTCTCAAACGGTCCCACGGACCGAGTGAGCTTTCTCTTCTCAATCACTTGGAACACAAAGTTCCCGCAAGGACCACCACACGATTGGTGTCTCTTGCCTCAATTACAGGTGAGTGTTTGATCATAAGAAAGAATCAAGAAAGAAGAAAGCAATCCAAGCGCAAGAGCTCGAAAGAACACAAGCAAATCACTCTCTCTAATCACTAGGGCGTTGTGTGGAATTTGGAGAGGATTTGATCTCTTTGGTGTGTCTAAAATTGAATGCTAGAGCTCTTGTAAGTAGTTGGGAAGTGGAAAAACTTGGATGCTATGAATGGTGGGTGGTTGGGGGTATTTATAGCCCCAACCACCAAACTAGCCGTTTGGTGAGGCTGTCTGTTCGATGGCGCACCGGACAGTCCGGTGCATACCGGACATGTCCGGTGCAACAGCCACGTCACCAAAGAGCCGTTGGGTCGACCGTTGGAGCTCTGTCTTCTGGGCCCGCCTGGATGTCCGGTGCACACCGGACATGAACTGTAGATTGTCTGGTGCGCCTGCTCCCGCGTGCCTGACGACTGCGCGCTTCTGGCGCGCATTAAATGCGTCACAGGTAGCCGTTGGCGCCGAAATAGCCGTTGCCCCGCTGTTACACCGGACAGTCCGGTGTACACCGGACAGTCCGGTGAATTTTAGCGGAGCAGCCGAAGTGAAAACCCGAGGCTGGCGAGTTCCTGAGGCCGCTCTTCCTTGGAGCACCGGACATGTCCGGTGTACACCGGACAGTCCGGTGAATTACAGCGGAGTGGCCTTCGGAAATTCCCGAGAGTGAAGAGTTTGAAGTCGGAGTCCCCTGGTGCACCGGACATGTCCGGTGGCACACCGGACAGTCCGGTGCGCCAGACCAGAGGTGCTTTCGGTTGACCTTTGCTCCTTTATTTGAACCCAATACTTGGTCTTTTTATTGGCTAAGTGTGAACCTTTTGCACCTGTATAACTTACACACTAGAGCAAACTAGTTAGTCCAATATTTGTGTTGGGCAATTCAACCACCAAAATTATTTAGGAACTAGGTGTAAGCCTAATTCCCTTTCACGCACGCAACCGCTACTGCTAATTTTATGGCGGCTTCGACCGTGGTTGCTGGTAATGAATCGGATGAATCTACGTCTAAGTTTTCTGAGTTTGACGACTCTGGGAGTTCGGTTTTGTGGACGGAAGAGTCTTTGGATGAAGGCTTAGATTATTTTGCGGCCTTGGATGTGGCTGAGGCAGAGGCTTCTCCGCGTGTTATGGATGCTGAAATTTTGCCTGGTCTGAGTGTTGGGCGCAGGCGGCGAAGGGCGGTGGCGAAGCGTAGAGTGGGCGAGTTTGATGGTGGTCGTCTTCGTGTGAGCAGGGCTGGTAGGCAGGAATTGTTGTCCTCGCCGGTTGGGGCGAGTATGGGTGAGGGTGAGTTGCGAAGGCTTTTTGAGGGTGAGGAGCTGAGGATAATGCTGTTTAACTATAGGGAGATGGGGATCATTCCGAAGGTTGAACCTATGTAAGGTGTGATGCCCTCGCTGAATGCGTGTAACTGTAGTTTGTATGATAAGGTTGACTGCCTTCGCGCATCTGGGTGTGTTCGTGAGGTGTTGCGCACCTGGTCTGGTATATTATTGTGTCGGTCCGGCTGCGCCTGTAATGCGCCTTCGATTTTTACTCTCGTTATGCTAGTCCGGCTACACCCTTAGGCGACTTTTCTGCGGATTGTCTTGTGGAGAAGACTTCGATTTACGCACTTGTTGTGCTAGTCCGGCTGCGCCCTTGGGCGACTTTTGCACGGATAGTCTTTTTGAGAAGACTTCGAATTTGTGCACTTGTTGTGCTAGTCCGGCTGCACCCTTAGGCGACTTTTGCACGGATAGTCTTTTTGAGAAGACTTCGAATTTGCGCACTTGTTGTGCTAGTCTGGCTGCACCCTTAGGCGACTTTTGCATGGATAGTCTTTTTGAGAAGACTTCGAATTTGCGCACTTGTTGTACTAGTCCGGCTGCATCCTTAGGCGACTTTTGCACGGATAGTCTTTTTGAGAAGACTTCGAATTTGCGCACTTGTTGTACTAGTCCGGTTGCACCCTTAGGCGACTTTTGCACGGACTGTCGCACGCGAGGGTAGCCATCGCTGCCCCTCGCGGTGACTTTTGTGTCGGTCGAATGTCGAAGACCGCTGATGCGGTCTTTTTTGACGTAGTTTTTGCGGGGGATTTTTCGCGTGTATATTACATGGCTCCGCCTCGTTAAAAACCTCACCCCCAGGAGGAAAAGAGTGCGGGCCGGCTTAAAACTTGTTCTGCTGATTACAAGGGCGAGGTGGCCCTGAAGAGTTTAAACAAAAAATTTGCGAAGATTATCAATGTTCCAAGAATGTTCTAAGTCTTCGCCGGATGGCGTTGTGAGCCTGTACGCGCTAAGGGACGCCTTCGTCTTGACGATGAAAAGGCCCTCCCATTTCGGCTCCAACTTGCCCCGGGACTCTGTCCGAGCTGTCCGGACGAGTACGAGGTCTCCTTCGTTGAACTCCCTCGGGGTGACTGTGTGGTCGCGCCATGCTTTTGTCTGAGCTTGATATTTGTTTAGAGCCTGTAGGGCGAAGACGCGGTCTCCGTCGATGAGGTCCTTCGAAGTGGGCTCGTCTACGTCGGGGATGGCCGACGCAACTGTCCGAGGTGACCCGTGCTTTATTTCTTACGGAGTCATAGCCTCCGATCCGTACAGAAGGCAGAAAGGGGTGAACCCAGTCGCCCTGCACTCAGTTGTGTTCAGCGTCCAGACCACTTCGGGTAACAGGTCGGGCCACTTGCCTTTTTTGTCATCGAGGAGCATTTTCTTGACGGCTGTGAAAATTTTTCTGTTGGCGCGTTCCACGACTCCGTTGGATTGGGGGTGGTACACTGAGGCGAAGGCAAGCTTGGTGCCGATGGAGAAGCAGAAATCCTTGAAGTCTTGGTTGTCGAATTGCTTGCCGTTATCGACTGTGAGTTCGGACGGGACTCCGAAGCGGCAAACAATGTTTTGCCAGGAGAATTTCTGGGCTGTCTTCGATGTTATAGTGGATACTGCCCTCGCCTCAATCCATTTGGTGAAATACTCAACGGCGACGAAGGTGAACTTGAGGTTCCCCTGAGCCGTGGGCAGGGGCTCGACAATGTCCAGGCCCCAGCGCTGAAGGGGCCACATGTGGGCGATTAGCTTCGTGAACTGCGAAGGGCTTCCCGAGCGTGGAGAAAATTTTTGACAGGCTTCGCAGGACCTTGTGACCCGATTTGCGGCGCAAATCATGGCGGGCCAGTAAAAACCTTGACGAATCACCTTTGCCGCTAGGGCCCTAGGCCCTGCGTGAGAGCCGCAAGTCCCGCTGTGGACCTCGTGTAGAATTTGGACGCCTTCAGTCTCGGTGACGTACTTAAGCATCGGTTGGCTGACCCCCTTCTTGTAAAGTTGGCCTTCGATTAATGCGAAGTCCTGGCTTCGGTGTTTGAGGCGCTTGGCCTCGTTGATGTCGGTTGGATGGTAGTACCCCTGCAGGAACAGGGTTATTGGTGTCCACCAGTCTTCGGTCATGATGAGGTTGACTATGCGATGGCCCTCGCTGTCATTGGTTATTTGGAGCCCCTCGGGGCTGCGGACGGCTGGCGTGCCGATGACGTGGTAGAACACGTCGGAGGGTAGGGCCTCGCCCCTGGCGGCTGCCTTGGCCAACGCATCGGCCTCCTCGTTCTTGGCTCGGTCCACGTGCTGCAACGTGAAACCCTTGAATTGTCTTTCGAGGCTGCGGATGGCCGCGAGGTACTGCATGAGTGCGGGGTCCTTCGCTGCATAGTCTTTCTTGACCTGACCGGCGACTACCTTGGAGTCTGTTCTGATGATGCAGGTGGTGACACCGAGTGCCCTTAGCTTGCGAAGGCCGAGGATGACAGCCTCATATTCTGCTATGTTGTTGGTGCATCTATCAGACTCCAAAGCAAAGCTGAGGCGCGCTGCGTATCTGTGTTTGATCCCGGTGGGCGAAGTAATGACTGCAGCGACGCCTGCCCCCGCATGGCACCAGGCGCCGTCGCAATGGATTGTCCACACTTTCTCTGTGGATGACTCTGGCTACGTTATTGGTCCAGTCCAGTCTACGACGAAGTCTGCCAGGACTTGCGACTTGATGGCTGTCCTAGGTTCAAATGTGATGTGGTACCCGGAGAGTTTGGCTGCCCACTTGGCAATCCGCACTGATGCCTCCGGGTTTCTAAACAGCTCGCCGAGTCCTCTATCTGAGGTGACCCGGACTTCGAATGCCTCGAAATAGTGGCACAATTTGCACGAGGCCATCACGACTGCATAAGCGATTTTTTCCAGTTCTGTCATATTACATTTTGATGTTGTGAGCACTTCAGAGACGTAGTAAACTGGACATTGCCTGATCGTGCCCTCTCTGGTCTGCTCTTGAACCAGTGCAGCGCTGACCGCATGTGGCGAAGCCGCAACATAAAGCAATAGGGGTAGCGAGGGGTCGGGGCTTGTAAGGATTGCCAATTCCGACAGGTACTGCTTTAATGAAGCGAAGGTCGCCGCCTGCTCTAGCCCCCACGTGAAGTCTTTTGCGCCGCAGAGTGTTTTGAGGAAAGGGAGGCTTCGCTCCGCGGACTTGGAGATGAATCTGTTGAGGGCGGCCAGCCTGCCTGTCAATCGTTGTACTTCTCTGGCTAACTGCGGGGGCGTCATGTTGATGATAGCCTGAATTTTGGTTGGATTGGCCTCAATTCCGCGGTGTGATACCAGGTAGCCCAAGATTTTCCCCTGGCGGACTCCGAAGACGCACTTTTCAGGGTTGAGGCGAAGTCGTGCGGTCCGCATACTCGCGAATGTTTCGGCGAGGTCGGCCAGGTGGTCTTCCTTGCTTCTGCTGGCAACGACGATGTCGTCCACATATGTGAATATATTTCTGCCGACTTGGCTCTCGAGCACCGTTTTGGTGAGTCGAGGTGGACCCGGCATTCTTGAGTCCCTCCGGCATTCTGATGAAACAATACGTGTCGAAGGGCGTTATGAAGCTGGTGCTTGCCTTGTCCTCCTCCTTCATATATATTTGGTGGTAGCCGGAGAAGCAGTCAAGGAGTGACATTACTTCGCACCCGGCCACGCTATCGACGATTTTGTCGATTCGAGGCAGCGGGAAATTGTCCTTGGGGCAGGCCTTGTTGAGACTGGTGAAGTCTATGCACATCCGCCATTTGCCGCTCTTCTTCTGCACCATCACTACATTGGCGAGCCATGTGGGGTAGGCGATTGGCTCGATGAACTTGGCTTCGAGCAGGCGATGCACCTCGGCCTTGGCGGCTTCTGTCTTCTCGTCAGACATCTTGCGCAGTCGTTGCTTCTTCGGCCTCACCGAAGGGTCGATTCCTAAGCCGTGCTCGATGATGGAGTGACTGACTCCGACCAGGTCGAGGGCGGACCAGGCGAAGACGTCTTTATTCTTGGATAGACAGCAGAGGAGCCGCTCTTCGTCGTGCGAAGTGAGGTCTTCGCTGATGGTAACCATCTGCTGGGGCGTAGCCTGGTCGAGGGGGACGGTTTTGGTCCCGTCGTTGCTCTGCAGTTGTGCTTTTTCATGCTCTTTGGCGGTTGAATTGGCAGACCCGGGGACTTCGTGTTGGGCCGTGAGGCAGTGTATGTTTCTTTGCCCGGGGACGAAGTCTCTTTCTATGTTACGCGCAACCTGCTGGTTGCCGTAAACTGTGATGGCGCCTTGCGGACCTAGGATCTTCATGCATAGGTAAAGTCCATGGATAGCTGCCTCAAACTTATTGATGGAGCCCCGACCCATTATGGCGTTGTATGGGTACACCATGTCGACGATGTCGAACGTGACTTGCTCACTTCGGGCATTGGGTGCTACACCGAAGGAGAGGGGCAACTCTATTTTGCCGACGGGAAAGGTGCCCTTGCCGCCGAAGCCGTACAGGGGGTTGTCCGAGGGCTTGAGCAGGCTGTGGCTTATGCCCATGCGATCGAAGGCATGGAGGAAAATGATGTCTGCCTGGCTGCCATTATCGACCAAGACTTTGTGCAAGTCCCAGCCTGCCACGCTGCAGTTGATGACCATGGCATCGATGTGGGGGGCGCTGCGCAGATTGACGTCTCGGGCGTCGAAGGTCAATGACACGTGGGACCACTTTGTCTGCACGACCGGGCCAGTGACGGCGACGTGGTTGATGCTGCGGTAATGGTCCCTCTTTTGCCGCTTTGTGTCGAAGTCGGCGCTGGACCCTCCGGTAATCATATGGATGACTCCGCGATACGGCTGATCGGCGAAGTCCTCTTGCTTTGGGGCTTGGGGGTGGTTGTGGTGGTGGATGTTTTGCTGTTGATGGTGTGGGGGTGGGGGTGGGGGAGGTACGATTTGTACCTCCTGGTGGTGTTGGTATGCGTGGTGCGGTGGAGGCAGAGCGGGGCCGTGGTTGTATGGTTGAGGGGGTTGCTGGTATGCGTGCGCGATAATTCTAGGGTTGTCGGCTAGTTGTGCCCGTGCCATTCTGTCTCTGGTGGCCTTCGTCTCTGGGCAGTCCCTTGTGGGATGTGCGCAGTCTTCACCGTGGAACAGGCAGTAAAATCTGCATGGCTGCTGCGCACGCCCCCGTCCTCGACCGCGAGTTCCATTTCCTCGGCCCTGGGGGGATACTCCTGGCGGCGAGGGGCCTCACCAGCGGGGGGCTGTTGGCGATGTTGTGCACCTGCTGCTGATTGCGGCCGTCCCGGCCGGAGTCTGTCTGCGAGGGCCTCGTCCAAGTGCGACGGGACTGTGGAGGGTCTTTAGGCTTCCTCTAAGACTCGACTTTGTGCTGGTGGAGCTCTTCGGATCTAGCATATTTCTCAAACAGTTGATACAGCTCCTGGAGGTTCTTGGGTGGGTCCCTGATGCAGTGGCTGTAAAGGACGCCGGCCCGAAGGCCACTGATGGCGTAGTGGATGGCGATCTGGTCGTCGACCGAAGGCAGTTGTGACTTGAGGGTCAGGAACTTGCGGTAATACTCCCGTAGAGTCTCTTGTTTCAGCTGCTTGCAGAGTGAGAGTTCAGCCAAGGAGTCGGTGTCTGGGCGGTACCCTTGGAAGTTAAGCAAGAATTTGTCCCGGAGGCTTCTCCAGGAGTCGATGGACAATGGGGGCAACCTGGTGTACCAGGTGAGGGCTGGGCCTTCGAGGGCAATGATGAATGACTTGGCCATCGTGGCGTCGTCCCCTCCGGATGATGCAACGGCGACTTGATAGCTCATAATGTACTGTGCTGGATCAGTGCTGCCGTTGTACTTGGGATAGGTCCCTGCCCTGAAGTTGGCGGGCCATGGTGTCACTTGCAGGTGAGGTGCCAGGGGACTTCGCTCGTCAAGGTAGTTGACGCCTTGGATTCTTGGAAAGCCGTGGCGTGAGGGATGGTGTGTCCGCGCTGAGGGACGAACAGGTCTTCGATTTGTGCGCGCTGCTGGAGGGGTGGGCCGTGTTGCAGGCCGAGTTGGCCTTCGCTCTGCATGAGCGCGATCTCTTGTTCAAGCTCCTGTGCCTTCTGCTCTTCGTCGCGTATCATCTGTCGCACCTTGGCTTGTGCAGACACACGCTGGCGCTTGGCCTCGAGGATCTCTTTTTGCTTTTGGAGGTTGCGGTTCTTGATGCGCAGGGCGCGCAGCTGTAGCTGCTCTTCGGCCAAAACGCCGATGACTTCGCCGTCCTCGGTGGCGTCCGCGCCCTCTGGTGGAGCGAAGCCTGGGGGAGGCTGCTGTGGTCCCCCGGAGCTGCAGGTGCGGAGGCTACCTTCGGTAGTGGGTTGTTCATTGTGCTGCTTCTTGCTGTTTGCGTCGTCTTCGCAGGGCTCTTGGAGAGTGTTGTCGACGAGGGCCTTGCCCTTTTTCTCGGCCAGCAGTGCCGCCTTCGCGGCTTCGTCAGCCTTCGACGAGGTTCTCTTAGGTGCCATCGCGGGTGGTGTTTTCGTAGCACGAACGGTGGCGCCAAATGTTGGAACTTGCTCTTCTGAGCGAGTTGATCCAACTGGGGAGTAAAAGTGGTGTAAACGGGGCTACAACTCGAGATGGCAATAGCTCTGTTAACTTGGCCTCTCAAGGGCACTGTGCGGGGGTATTTATAGGTGTCTGAGTGCCCAGCGCCCAGTGTTAAGGACGCATGTGCCCTCAGGTGCCTAGATTATCCCCAGAATATTCCCATAAAGCAGGGTTACAGACCGTAATTACAAGGAGACCTTTACAGATTAAGCCCGTAATGCGCAGCGGCCACGCAGGGCCTATTACAATGGGCCGGATCACACGTGGGCCTCCGTGCTGGACGAGGGCGCGGGAAAAGGAGACTCCGCCGTAGGCCTTCGTCTTCCGGTGTGTGGAGCAAAGGGTAGAGCTCACCAGTCGTCTTGTCTCCGTTGTTGCAGCGGGTGTGGCGAAGGCCTTCGAGCGAAGGGTGGCGTCTTCGTCTTCGCCCCAACAGGTGTGCCAATGGACGAGGGTTGCACTCAACCCCTTTCAAGTGATCCAATGATCAACTTGAATACCACAGTGTTTTTCTTTCTTTTACTATATCCCACTTGCGAGGAATCTCCACAACTTGGAGCCTCTCGCCCTTACAATTGAAGATCACAAAGAAGCACGGATGTAAGGAAGGGAAAAGCAACACACACAACACTCACAACAAGAGCACAAACACGCACACTAGTCACAACTTGAGCTCTAAGTTCACACACGGAGTTCTCAACTCAAGATGAGCTCAAATTACTATCACAACGAATCAAATGCGCTAGAATGAAGTCTTGGTGCTTAGAGATGATCAAAGAATGCTTGGTGTGCTCCTCCATGCACCTAGGGGTCCCTTTTATAGCCCCAAGGCAGCTAGGAGTCGTTGGAAGCAATCTAGGAAGGCAATTCTTGCCTTCTGTCGGGTGGCGCACCGGACAGTCCGGTGCACCACCGGACATCCACTGTTCACTGTCCGGTGCAGATTGTTTTCCTAAATTGGCGCAGCCGACCGTTGAAGATTTGGAGCCGTTGGCGCACCGGACACTATCCGGTGCACACCGGACAGTCCGATGCCCCCTGCCGACTGTTGGCTCGGCCACGCGTCACGCGTGGATTGCGCGGCCGACCGTTGGCTCACCGGACAGTCCGGTGCACCACCGGACAGTCCGGTGATTTTTAGCCGTTCGCTGTTGACTGTTTCCCGAGAGCGACGACTTCACCGCAGACGACTCACCAGACAGTCCGGTGCACCACCGGACAGTCCGGTGATTTATAGTCGTACGCCGCAGTCGAGACCCGAGAGTAGGCTGTTCATCGGGACTGGTCCTGGCACACCGGACACTGTCCGGTGCACCACCGGACAGTCCGATGCACCCAGACCGAGTAGCATTTTGGCTGAACATAGCCAACTTATCTCCAAAACGATTTCTCCTGTTTCTAGCACTTAGACATAATACATTAGTCTTCAAAACAATGTACTAAGTCTAGAAACATACCTTTAAACTTGATTTGCACTTCTAGAGTCTTTGGCACAAATATCACTCAAAGCATTTGTGTGGAGCACTCAATCACAAAAATCTTATAGAAATGGCCCAAGGGCACATTTCCCTTTCAGTTATATTGTGCTTCTATGTCGATGATATATTGATATTTGGCACAAACATTGATGTGATCAATGAAGTCAAGTCTTTTCTATCAAAGAGTTTTGATATGAAAGATATAGGAGAAGCTGATGTGATTCTAAACATCAAGCTGATTAAGGCAGATGGTGGGATTACTCTCTCGCAATCTCACTATGTTGAAAAGGTTTTGAAGCGATTTGGCTTCTCTGAGTGCAAACCTTCTCCAACACCTTATGATCCTAGTGTGACACTGCGAAAGAACAAGAGAATTGGTTTAGACCAATTGAGATACTCTCAGATCGTCGGTTCACTCATGTATCTTGCTAGTGCAACAAGGCCCGATATTTCTTTTATTGTGAGCAAATTAAGTAGGTTCATGTCAAACCCCGGGACTGATCATTGGCATGCACTTGAGCGGGTTATACGCTACCTGCAAGGTACAATGAGTTATGGAATTCGCTATTCTGGTCAGCATGCAGTACTTGAAGGATATAGTGATTCGAACTGGATATCTGATGCAGACGAGCTTTATGCCACTAGTGGTTATGTCTTTACTATTGGTGGAGGTGCGGTATCATGGAGGTCATGCAAGCAGACCATCTTGACGAGGTCAACCATGGAAGCCAAGCTAGCTGCACTTGACACAGCAACCGTTGAGGCAGAATGGTTGCGTGAACTCTTGATGGACTTGCCGGTGGTTGAGAAACCAATACCGGCTATCCTTATGAACTGTGACAATTAGACATTGATTACTAAAGTGACGAGTTCTAAGGATAATGGGAAGTCATCAAGACATGTCAAAAGACGATTGAAGTCTGTCAGAAAGTTGAGAAACTCCGGAGTTATAAGTGTGACTTATATTTCAATAGATAAAAATCTGACAGATCCTTTTACCAAGGGACTACCACGTAATGTGATAGAAATTGCATCAAGAGAGATGAGTATGAGACCCGAATAAAGTTGCCATGGTGGAAACCCAGTCTATGTGATCGGAGATCCCGTGAATTAGGTCCTGGGAAGAACAAGCCATTGGTTAACTGAGGAGAGTAACCTTTGACCCTCTCTAAGTAAAGATGCAATACTCTCAAATACTGTAAGGCAGGTTGGCTTTGTGCCTTAATGTGTTCTGTTGGCTTGTATTAGCAAAGATGTTGTCCTGCAGAACATTTTTGAAAGAACACACCTATATGAGTTAGACTGTCTAATGTCGCAGTCTATGAGATCTGGATGACCTCTAGTAAACTCATGAAGAGACCTTGGAGTACGACGTATATGCTCCACCCGAGAAGGGGACTACTGGTAGCCAAGTACTTGTCATGACTTCAAGTGAAACCCATTCACGCAAAACATACAATTCAAGGCATAGTCTATTGTCCAAGTTGTGGGTTGGTGTAGCTTAGAGTTATAGGCGGAAGTTCAACTTAACAGTCTCTGCTGAAACACTAGTATATTAAAAAGTAGTGAACAGTGGCGAAAACTGTAGATGGACATTTGAGATCTGGTGGGGGATTGTTAGGATTTATGGGCTAGGCCCAATTGAGGAATTCAAATAAATCACAGGAAAATCACAAAAGCCTATATAAATGTATGGCTAGGGAATGGTGGAACCAATAACACCATATTGCTAGTTCTAGTGGAATAGAGCTAGCTTAAATATGGAAGCCACACTCACTCACCAAGTCATGGATGAGAGGAGAGAGTGTGGAGAGCCACACGCGCGCGCGCTCGCTCGCCTCGCCTCGCCTGGGCGGGGCGGGGCGAAGGGCGCGGGCGCACGACATGCGCGTGAATGGTCTGCCGAAATCCGGCCCGTCGCCTTGCGGGGGCACGGTCCGCACGGCTTCCTTTTGCTGTGTTGAATTTTTGGTTACTTGGCTGTTACGTTTAGAATCCTAACCGATCGTTATAAAATCTAAACTGAACGCGAGATTTTCGTGGGCGGATAAGATCGAAGATAGCTATCTGGTCGTGGACTCTACCCTATAAAAGGAGGCTGGCAGCCAGCATCCAAATCATCCCAGTTTTGCTTTCGCCTCTCTTCACAGTTGAGCCGCCTTCCAGTTCTCTTCGTCCCGACCGCAGAGGTGAATCTGCGATCAGGAGAGCAGGTCTCTGGAACCCTTCGCCTTCTAAATCCTGCACCGGGAGAGGGCGAATAAGGTTTTTGGAAAGCGTCCTCACGCGACTGCTCGTGATCTTCTGACCTCGTCGACTCTGCTGACTTCGCTGCTTCGACGTCGTCGACCCTACTAATTCCGGCGCGCGCCATATATCAGTATGTCTAATCAGTTCGCATCATCTGATTTAACTTTTTACTTCAGTTCTTCTGATTTGGTCATGATTTATATTCGAAATTTAATCTGGAATTTGTTTAATTATTCAACAATAACGAACAGTGTGTAGATGCTCTTAATGAGCAACGCGAGAAGTTGCAAGAGCAAAGAAAGCTGCTTCAATCAAACCGAGAACTAAATTGTCAGCAAATCCAGCAGCTTACTGGGTTAGAAGAGCTGAAAATTGAATCTGAGAACAGGCAACTGTCTTTGACACAATGTGAGAACTGAAAGGTGGTGTGGAAACCCTGAAAGAGAATGGTGTTCACATGTCTCCTGACGAGGATAAAAATGCAAATGCAAAAGCACACTACTGTGAAGAGATTGGAACAGTACTCCTGTCTCCACACCAACTTTCCTGGGTGTTATTAGAAAATGTGCTCAGGTGATATTCAAAGGCTCTGCAGAGAAGAGCGATGATGATACCCACAACGATAGATTGGTACCTGCAAAGTTGGCAATGCAAATGTCAATGGCTCTAGCTTAATTAGCTGCTGCTTCCTATTCAGATGGATTGTTATTTGGTCTTCAGCTGGAAAATGTGGTGCTGGGAAAGTACCACAGAGACTGCCGATGGCCTGGAAGTTGGGGTAAAGGGGGCTTAATAAAGCGCGCTCTCACGACGAGTCTGCAGTTTTACAGCCAAAATGACGACGGGAAAAAAAAATATCTCTAGATCCCAGATATAAAGAGACTCTTTTGCAGTCTCTCACATCCACCATCTAGAGACCCATAAAATTAGATTAGAATTTGCAACTAAACATCTTAATTAATAATTTGTTTATTTATATGGATCTTTAGATGGCTCCCTTAGAGTATACGACCATGCCCATGCAACTAAAAAAGAGAGCAGAAGAGTCGGGTACCTTGGGGGGCTCCCTCAATTGCCTGCTCCGTAAGGGCCGATTCAGACGTGGCGTGTGGGTGTGCATACGATCATGACACCATCCGTCCGTGTGCATACATGCGTGTGTGTGTGGGGCAGCATAAGGGCACGTACAACCTAGACACTGCTGCACGGTACTCTAAGTATAAGACACAACTAAAACACAACATAATACAGTGGTCATGTCTAAAACATGTGTCTTACCATATTCATTGTACCAATCAGAGCATTCAATAAATTAAAGTGACCCATCAGATAGTCTCCTGTCTCGAATATAGAGCTAAGACACTGTGTTTTCGTCAAGATACATGTCTTAAGATTTTTTACATTCATCCTCCTAGACACACTCTAAGACAACTTAAAACACCCACTGTACATGCCCTAATGAGTAGTCATTATTTGCGCCATTACATTGGTGACGAGGCTCCAAAAAGACCCCCATCCTTCTCGAGACGATCGACACACGTGGATAGTCTTTTGCGGGTGGATGGCAATGGCATGGCTGAGATAAACTTTTTTTTTGACATGCCTGCAGGAACGCGGAAGAACGAGCCTGAACACAACTTGTTGTTTCACTTGTTGCATTGGCTGTAGCTGGCGCCAGCGGAGGATCGGACGGCGAAGGTTCATGCAGATCTCTCTCTATCTTCAGGTCAGGTCTGCATGGCATGAGCATGATGGCGGCAGGCAGGCAGCATGTCCCCGTACCCACCAGTTCCATGGCGCTAGCTGGTGCACGCACACATGGGATGGGCAGGCCTGCAGCCCAGTACGCGCCCACACCACCGTATGTATATTCGTCCGTCCGGGGACCTCCGCGCGCCTCTGCCTGCCCCTGACAATGTCCAGCTTGATGCACGCACCAGCACCACCTGCAAACAAAAAAAAAACCCTGCAGTTCCATGGATCTCTACATCTACCAGGCGGCGCAACCAATGGACAACCCGGCCTGGCCAAGAGGGAGTTTGTCGCACAGCTAGTGGAGTAGTGGAGCATCCGCATTATTCTGCAAGATCCAATCTTGGTGTGACTTGTTTCTAGCTAGCATATGGTATACTTGTAGCTCCTCAACTGGTGCATGCCTTTCCTTTCGTGTGTGTGTGTATACTAGTATCAGATAGCAGCGACGACGACGTGCTGTAATGTAACCCTCCTTTCACTTGGGAGGACGGAGATTGTCACAGATCACTCACGAAGGAAGCAGTAGTCAGGATCACAGCTAGGATTACTCTCGTTTCACAGATGACCGGCCGCCGTGGAGGGCCTGAAAACATTCAGGACCGGGCGTCACATGGATCCAACAATCAGCATGCAAGAGGCGTTGTGATCAGAGGACCCTGCTTGGAAACATGTATCGCCATGAAATATGTCTAGTCCAGGTCCAGGTCCAGGTCCAGCCAGCCAACTGGTCCATCAGCCGAGAATAATATAATAGTCTAGTTAATTAGCGCCCTTATCAGTATATACTACTAATATAATGCTGTTGCTGCTGTTTTGCTCCGTTTCCTGAAACCATCGTCCTGCACGTACGGATTCCATGTCTGATCCTTGTTTCCCCGATTGAATCTCCTCGTGATCTTGCTATTCTTTATAGCTAGTTTGAGAACTCAAATCCCCTTCGAGATTGAAGGGGATTGGAGAGAAAATTAATTCATTTCCATCTCAATTCTCTTCAATCCCGAAGAGGATTTAAGGTTCCCAAAGTAGTCCTTAAAGGCTAGTTTGGAGCCATAATACATGAGAGGATTAGATGAGCTAAATTAAATAAGAAGGGGAATCTAGCCCCTCCGATTTCTCGCTCCCAAATTAGTTCTAAGTGTCTACTCAATGGCTTAAAGATTACTACTATACTAGGTTCATTCTCCTTTTGTTTCGTGTTTTCTTTTATTTTAAAAAGGAAACATTCTTTCACGTAGAGTTAGTTTTTGGGTTCTTTCTGTTGTCTAAACATCTCTTAATTGTCTGTCCTACTGTCAAATTTTTCATTTATTTTAACTTGGCATATTGTTGGAGCCCATTTTGAGCAGGGCGGACGGTCCGGCCCTGAGGCCGGACGGTCCGCGGTCCGGACGGTCCGCGCCTGGGGGCCGGACGGTCCGTGCGTGCGCAGAGCAGTTTAGGGTTCCGAGTTTTGTGCTACGGTTGTTAGCTAGATTCGCGGGATTCACTCGGAAATTTGTTTGTAACGGGTCCAGCCCTCCTCCTCTATAAATAGAGAGGTCTACGGCCGATTTGAACAACGAATCGAACCTTCAATCAATACAATTTACATTTTATCCTAGGAGTAGTTCTAGTCTAGTTTAGGTTTAGTCTTCCAATCCCCAAATTCTCCGCCTCTCCTCGACTCTACGTCGATTAGAGGAGTCCAGGTCGGTCTATCCGAGCCTAGACACCACCTAGGATCTTTCCTCCCCGACGGGGTCCCTCCCGGGAGCGAGGTCCAGGCGCCGCCGGCGATCTTCCGCCGCCCCTGCGCACGCGTGGACCGTCCGGCCCTAGGGCGCGGACCGTCCGGCCGTCAGGCAGGGAACCCGAGTTCCTGCGCCAGGTCGCGGACCGTCCGGCCCTGTGCCGCGGACCGTCCGCGCCTGACTAGAGAGCACCGCCGCCTCACGCCAGGTCGCAGACCGTCCGACCCTGTGCCGTGGACTGTCCGCGCCCGACCAGAGAGCACCGCCACTGGTTCTTTTGAAGTGATTGGCGCCTCCAAAAAGGTGTCAACATACTTTTTGGCGACTCCGCTGGGGAGAACACATCTAGGCTCATCAAATCGGCCCTCAATGGTCGGTTCAAGGGATAGCTCTGATATTTCTCCAAGCAACATCATAGAGCCGACTTGGGAAACCTTGCCGGATGACGAGCAGCTCCAGTTTGAGGAGCACAAGGAGCGGATGATCCAGGAGGCGAAAGCAAAATTCTTGGCCAACTTCAAAGTGGACAGGAACAACAAGGTCGTCCGACACCGGGCGACGGATCCAACTTCGCTCCAACCCACGCCAGATATCCCCAATGTAAGTAATACCAACGAGCTACAATCTCTTAGAAATTATGTAGAAGAGCAACGTGAACAAATGCAGAACATCATAGGGGGTATGCAAAGCGATCTTAAGAGACTAGTACGTGCATTTGATAAATCTAGTATCGCAAATTTTCCTTCGCACGAGGTTGAGTTAGGAGGTAACACGCGTAACACATCGGCTACAGGTTGTCATGACCAGTCACAACCCCTTTATGGGATGCCGATGGACACATACCCTGAGCAACCACAAATCGGCAGCAAATCAGCCGATCTGCACATGCCCGGACCGTCCGCACGTGAGCGCGGACCATCCGGACCAACAACAGTCGGGCCTATTTTTAATGAGTTACCTAGATATGCGCCCGAACCACCACACACGACACAGAATCTAAACTACCTAGTCGGATCGTCCGCATACAACGACGGACGGTCCGCACATAACCACGGACAGTCCGGGTACATATCCGGACAGTCCGCGCATGAGTCTTTTGAGGAGGATTATTACCTGAATCCTCACCCGTCCCAGCAACACTTTCCATCACACTATGCAATGCACCAGCCCATTAATTCAAGATCCAGAGCCCAGGAAAGCTTTCCGGCCCCACCCAGGAGGCCGGAAAGAAACGATCAAACCTATGACCCATATAGGGCAAATGAAAATGCACCACGTAACTCAAACCAATGGGGGGAAAGACAACATGCTAATATCCAGCCAACCCCACCTATGTTTGACCAGAGAGCCGGTGGTCTCGCACCGGCTGCCATTGATATATTAAGGGAAGAAATAGCCGGGGCGTTCCGAGATAAGCTCGGAGTAAGCATGGTCCCTGGGAGGCAATCATATCGGAAACCTTATGACAGTCGATTTGATCACCACCCATACCCACAGGGAACCAGGATACCCGAATTCACAAAATTTTCGGGTGATCAAGGAAAGAACACACGTGAACACATAGGCCAATTTTTAGCACAATTAGGAGAGTTGGCCGGCACAGAGGCATTTCGCGTACGTTTATTTTCATTATCTTTAACAGGAACTGCGTTTGCATGGTACGCCACTTTACCTCCTAATTCCATTTCATCATGGAGGGATCTAGAACAAAAATTTCATGATCATTTTCTCTCCGGTGACTATGAGTTGGATTTGGTAGATTTAGTGTCATTACGACAAGCAAAAGATGAATCGGTTAATGATTACATCCGGAGATTCTGAGATACAAGAAATCGATGCTTCCAAATTCATTTAGCAGAGAAACAGCTAGCAGGATTAGCATTTAATGGTCTACGATATTATTTAAAACAAAGATTAGAAGGCATCCAATTTTTTACACTAGCACAGTTACACCAGAGAGCTTCGGCTTGTGAAAGCCGAAGCAAAGAAACTGCTAAAGCAATTCGTCATAACATACATATAGTAGAGTGCGATCAAAGTAGCTCAAAGGACGAGTCAACAGAAATATATGCTGCTGAAATGGTTTGGCCAAAGCAGGCCAAATCTTCGGCTTGTGCTTCCCTACAGCCGATTCAAAAGAAACGGCAGGAGGATGTAAAGTTTACGTTTAATGTTGGCAAGTGTGATAAAATATTTGATGAATTACTCAAAAATGGCAACATTAAAATAAATCACACTGTTCCATCTGCCGACGAGCTAAAACGTCGTGCATACTGCAAGTGGCACAACTCATTTTCTCATGCCACTAATGATTGCAATGTATTTCGACGACAGATTCAATCGGCCATTAACGAGGGACGATTGAAATTTCAGGAAATGCAGGTGGATACAAAGCCTTTTCCAATGAACATGATTGACTTCGAGGGCAAGAAAGTCCTAGTTCGGCCAAACACAGCCGATAAAAACAAAGGCAAAGAGACAATCATCGGCAATGCTAAAGAGGCCGATGGGGATCGTAAAGTTTCTTGCAGGAAAGTGGTAGCCGAGAAGACTCCCGATGGAGGGGAGACCCTAAAGGTGACCATCACAGCCTCCAGTACTGGGGGGCAAGCGCAGATAGGGAGACAGATGCAGGAACCCGTGCTGCGTATCCCGGACGGTCCGGCACGTAGGCGTGGACGGTCCGGGACCCCACCGGACGGTCCGGAGAGCTCCGGCGGACGGTCCGGCCATACTCAGGACTCACAACGGCCACGTACTTTCAAACCACGACGACCAGAGATAGGTACGTGGAAAACAAATACATTCAAGGCAGCTGGTCGGTCGGTTAAAGCCGGCCCAACTTTTGATCAATTATTGTCTAAATACGTAAAAAAGAAGGCCGACCCCAGTGACCGGCCAGCAAAGTGACCCCGCTCACCCATTCATGAGCAGCGTCAGGTCAGGCCGATTGGACCACCTCACCAATCGGAAGAAATGAAAGGTCATACTGTACAAGTGAGACCTAACGTACCTGCATGGACACCTCCACCTCCTTATCCATCTATGCCATATCCATACACATACTTACCTCCACCATATGTCCCAAATCAAATGTGGGGCATGCCACCATATCCATTTGGGATGCCACAGTACCCCGCCTGGGGGGCACCCCAAACATCCGTTTTTGATAGGTTGGCGCCGCCAGTGCAAGACCGATTGAGTGCTGCTGAATCCGGTCACCAGGCACAGGCCCAACAAGATTGCCGGACTACTCGGCCTCCTAGGCCGACCAATCCGGCAGGGGGGCATATGCCTATAGCAACTCAAAGAACAACAAAAAAGGACATCATCAAAATAGGCACTACAAATGTTGTCATACAGGGAGACAATAAAGGGCCGATGATTTTCGGCGAATCGGCCAACACAACCGAAAAGGATACGGCTACCATCAAAACAGCCGATCCAAAATACTCCATGCCTCGATGGTGCCCAGCGGGATTGACATGATCCCAAAAGAGAAAATTACAGTGCCTAAGAGCAAAGGAGAGCCAAGAGAAGGAGGCGGAAAAGACATTTAATGACACACATCCACTATACCCGCCACCGCAAAAGAAATGGAGACCGAAGGCCATTGAGAAAAAACAAACGGCCACAGAAATAGAAAGTCAATCTACACCAGGCGCGGACCGTCCGGCCCCCGCACTCGGACCGTCCGCCGTTCACCAGGAAGCCTCCAACGACACGACAACATCAATGGAAGAGGACGACCTGCTGGGAGAAGGCCTGGTCGACTACGAGGCTTCTCCAGAACGCCCAGGTATGGATGTAAATATTATTATATTTTCTGCTGATTGTACTATTATCGGCGATGATGAACCTGTTGTTGCCCAGTTTGATTTCGGTCCTAAAGAAGCCGCCTTTACTAAACCAAAGGAATCGGTAAATCATTTAAAGCCGCTCTTCGTGCGCGGTCACATTGATGGAATACCGATTGCTAAGATGTTGGTAGATGGAGGGGCGGCTGTAAATCTAATGCCTTATTCATTATACAGAAAATTAGGTAAACAAGATGAAGAACTTGTCAAAACCAACATGACCCTCAGCGGTGTTGGGGATAGTTCGATTAAAGCTAGGGGAGTCACGTCCGTTGAATTAACTATCAGGACTAAGACCCTTGCTGCTGCATTCTTCGTCGCTGATGTAGAAGGGAATTACAGTTTAATTCTAGGAAGAGATTGGATTCATGCCAATCAATGTATGCCTTCTACATTACATCAAATGCTAATACAATGGGTAGGCGATGAGGTAGAACAAGTACATGCTGATGTATCGGCCTGCATCGCTGTGGCCGATGCCCCTGTACTCTGGACTTATGAGACTGCTACATGTCTCACAGGAGTAGATTTTTCTGATTATCAGTTCATAAGTATAGATAAGAAAGGTTTCATTCCCGTAATGCTAGAGCCGATGGAGAATCGGCTAAATCCTAAATAAAGTTTAAATGATGAATACACACAAAGTTCATGAGTCGTTGATCACGGACAATTCGGCTCTCAAAGTCGGATGGTCCGGTCTTTCACAAAACAGTTCGGACTTTAAGACCGAACATCTACCACAGCGAAAAGACAGTATTACGGATGATCCGGTCCCCGAGACCGGAAAGTCCACCATCACACAAAGATCATCTGATTCCTCTGTGAGGGACATGATAGAGGAATTCAGAGATCTTGATAAACTAGGACAGGGGTTTACATCGGCCGATCCTTTGGAGGAGATTGACATAGGAGATGGTAAAACTCCAAGGCCGACTTGTGTAAACAAGACCCTGGAGACTGATTCTAGAAATGAGATGATCGGTCTATTGAAGGAATATTCAGATTGTTTTGCTTGGAATTACACTGAAATGTCTGGACTAAGCCGAGAGATTGTCGAACATCGGCTGCCTATTAAGTCTGGTTTCAGACCTTTCAAGCAAAAAGCTAGAACATTTCGTCCAGATCTTCTCCCACGAATCAAGGACGAAATCCACCGGCTGCTAGAAGCTAATTTTGTTAGACCTTGCAGATACGCAGAGTGGGTCTCCAATATTGTGCCGGTAGAGAAGAAGAAGTCAGGTAAGCTTAGGGTATGCATTGATTTTCGCAATTTAAATAGAGCAACTCCTAAAGATGAATATCCCATGCCCATAGCCGACACATTAATCAATAATGCATCAGGAAATAGAATTATTAGCTTTCTTGATGGTAATGCCGGATATAACCAGATTTTCATGGCCGAAGAGGATGCGTCTAAAACGGCCTTTATATGTCCAGACTTCATTGGTTTATTTGAATGGGTTGTCATGACATTCGGTCTTAAAAATGCTGGTGCTACTTATCAAAGGGCTATGAATCTGATCTTCCATGAGTTGTTAGGAAACACTATGGAAGTCTACATTGATGATATTGTAGTCAAATCGGCTGAGTTTAGTCCTCATATAGCTGATTTGCGCAAAGCCTTTGATAAAATGCGTCGGTATGGTTTGAAAATGAACCCACGTAAATGTGCTTTTGGAGTGTCGGCTGATAAGTTTTTAGGATTTGTCATCCATGAACATGGTATAGAAATAGACCCTGACCGAATCAAGTCTATTCGGAATGTGGGACCTCCGACTTGTAAGGTCGAAGTGCAGAAGTTTCTCTGCAAGGTGAATTATTTACGAAGGTTTATTTCTAACCTAGCTGGGAAGATTGATGCCTTCACCCCTATCCTTCGGCTTAAGAATGATGCCGAATTCACTTGGGGGGCAGAGCAGCAGGAAGCATTTGATCTCATTAAAAAATACTTGTCTTCGGCTCCCGTGTTAAAAGCACCACAAGTAGGAGCACCATTTAGATTATACATTGCAGCTGAAGACAAGGTTATTGGGGCTGTTCTGACATAAGAAACTGAGGGGAGGGAGCATGTGGTGACATATCTAAGCCGAAGGTTGGTGGATGCTGAAACAAGGTACACTTTTATTGAAAAGTTATGCTTATGCTTGTTTTATGCATGCACCAAATGTAGATGTTATTTACTGTCTAGTCATTGCACTGTTTCTGGTTAAGCCGATGTGATCAAATACATGTTGCATAACCCGATTATGAGTGGTAGGATTGGTAAGTGGGCTTATGCACTCATAGAATATGACTTGGCCTATGAACCATTGAAATCTATGAAAGGCCAAGTCGTAGCGGATTTCATTGTAGAACATCGGGTTAATGATATTCATGAACTAGACATGTCATACCTCAATATTACTCCTTGGACTTTATATTTTGATGGATCGGTTTGCAATGAAGGGCAAGGAATTGGCATTGTGCTTGTTTCACCAAGTAATGTCTTCTTTGACTTCTCTAGCCGATTGAAAACTTATTGCACTAATAATCAAGCTGAATATGAGGCCCTCCTATTCGGCTTAGAACTTTTAAATGGTATGGGAGTAAAACATGTGAAGGTATTTGGTGATTCTCAGCTGGTTGTCCAACAAGTATTAGAAGAATATCAATGTTTTGATGGTACTCTAAATAGTTACCTTGAGAAATGTTGGAGCATAATCCATTCTTTTGATGAATTCAGTATTCGGCATATTTCTAGAGTTGAGAATCATAGAGCTAACGATTTGGCACAAGATGCATCAGGTTATCGGATAAAGAGAGGGAAATTTCACAAAACTGAAAATTTGATAACCAGTGCAGAGCCAAATTCCCAGGTTGCGGACCGTCCACGTGATGACGCCGGACCGTCCGGGGTTACCAGAAATGTTCTCTTAATCGATTCGGCTGACATTGAAGCCGATGCAAGTGATTGGAGGACACCTATACTTAATTATTTACGAAATCCCAATGTCAGGACAGATAAGAACATTCGGCGAACAGCTTTCAAGTATATTTTGATGAGTGATGAACTTTACCGTCGAACGGTCAATGATGTCCTGCTTAAGTGCTTGGGCCCAGATGATGCTATATTAGCCATGGCCGAAGTACATGAAGGAATTTGTGGTACTCATCAATCAGCTCCAAAGATGAAGTGGTTGTTGCGAAGGTCTGGTTTTTATTGGCCTAGTATGATAGCTGATTGTTTCAAGTACTACAAGGGTTGCCAAGTGTGTCAAAAATTCGACGACCTACAGTTGGTCCCTGCAGCCGAATTACATCCTATCATCAAGCCTTGGCCGTTTAGAGGATGGGGATTAGACTTTATTGGAGAAATTCATCCTTCATCATCAAAGGGGCATCAATTTGTGTTAGTTGCCACTGATTATTTCACCAAATGGACTGAAGCCGTTGCCCTAAAGAACATGACGCACAAGGAGGTAATTGAGTTCATAACTGAGCATATTATTCATAGATTCGGCATTCCCCAGACCTTGACTACAGATCAAGGTACTTCTTTTATGTCAAAGGAGGTACGTGAATTTGCTAAATTATACAGAATTAAGTTGCTTAATTCGTCTCCATATTATGCTCAGGCCAATGGACAGGCCGAGTCTAGTAATAGGACATTGATTAATTTGATAAAAAAGAAGATATCTGATAATCCTAAACATTGGCATAAGATTTTGTCTGAAGCTTTATGGGCTCATAGAATATCTAAACATAGGGCTACTAAAGTATCTCCTTTTTTGCTTGTCTATGGGCAGGAAGCAGTGTTGCCTGTGGAAATAAGTTTGAATGCAGTCAGGTTCGCCAGACAAAATGATCTAACTGCTACTGATTATTATAATTCAATGATGGATAATATTGATGAGGTGACCGACAAGAGGATGATAGCTTTGGGAGCAATAGAAAAGGACAAGATCATGGTAGCCAAGGCCTACAATAAGAAGGTCAAAGCAAAATCATTTCAAGTAGGAGACTTGGTGTGGAAGACCATTCTGCCTCTAAGGAATAAAGACCGAAAGTTCGGGAAATGGTCGCCAAGCTGGGAGGGTCCTTATAAAGTGAAACAGGTGATGTCTGGTAACGCCTATTTGCTACAAACATTACAAGGCAAAGATTTGCCTAAGGCTTTGAATGGGCGTTTCCTCAAGCAGTATCATCCCAGTATGTGGCAAAATGCTTAAGAAAACCGATGTAATCACATCGTGTTAAGATGCTTTTGGTTCGTTCAGCTCCACCAAAAGGCAGGGGGCATATGTTGGAGCCCATTTTGAGCAGGGCGGACGGTCCGGCCCTGAGGCCGGACGGTCCGCGGTCCGGACGGTCCGCGCCTGGGGGCCGGACGGTCCACGCGTGCGCAGAGCAGTTTAGGGTTCCGAGTTTTGTGCTACGGTTGTTAGCTAGATTCGCGGGATTCACTCAGAAATTTGTTTGTAACGGGTCCAGCCCTCCTCCTCTATAAATAGAGAGGTCTACGGCCGATTTGAACAACGAATCGAACCTTCAATCAATACAATTTACATTTTATCCTAGGAGTAGTTCTAGTCTAGTTTAGGTTTAGTCTTCCAATCCCCAAATTCTCCGCCTCTCCTTGACTCTACGTCGATTAGAGGAGTCTAGGTCGGTCTATCCGAGCCTAGACACCACCTAGGATCTCTCCTCCCCGACGGGGTCCCTCCCGGGAGCGAGATCCAGGCGCCGCCGGCGATCTTCCGCCGCCCCTGCGCACGCGCGGACCGTCCGGCCGTCAGGCAGGGAACCCGAGTTCCTGCGCCAGGTCACGGACCGTCCGGCCCTGTGCCGCGGACCGTCCGCGCCTGACTAGAGAGCACCGCCGCCTCACGCCAGGTCGCGGACCGTCCGACCCTGTGCCGCGGACTGTCCGCGCCTGACCAGAGAGCACCGCCACTGGTTCTTCTGAAGTGATTGGCGCCTCCAAAAAGGTGTCAACACATATATTTGTTTTCCTGTATAACTACTAAACCTAAGATATGTTCATGGCCTTGACACAAAACTACCAAAACAGCTAGAGAAAAGGACTGAAGCCAGAAATCTCATCATAGCCTTCAGTGTGGGTCTGCTACCTACTACTATACTCAGATGACAAGAAGCTTCGCAGTCGTTTAGACCATTCAGCATCGGATTTGTACAGAAAAACAGCAGCGTAGCAGCTGTTTTGCTTGGGTCATGGGTGAGCGGTGTGCCCTGCTGCAAAGGGTGTCGAAGAAACATTCGCACAGGACCAACACCATGCATGCTACCCCGACCTTTAGCACCCCTGCTACTTGGCTTGTGTGGTTATTAAATTTTTTTACTCTGATCAGCTGGCCGCGGTAAGCTAGATCATTCTCGCGATTCGCCAAGAAACGCACGAATGAACGATGCCTTGGTGTTGCTGTTGGCACTTGCTCTCCCGATCGAGTTGATCCAACAGGGGAGTAAAAGTGGTGTAAACGGGGCTACAACATGAGATGGCAATAGCTCTGTTAACCTAGCCCCTCAAGGGCACTGTGCAGGGATATTTATAGGTGTCTGGGTGCCCAGCGTCCAGTGTTAAGGACGCATGTGCCCTCAGGTACCTAGGTTATCCCCGGAATATTCCCATAAAGCAGGGTTACAGACCGTAATTACAGGGAGACCTTTACAAATTAGGCCCGTAATGTGCAGCGGCCATGCAGGGCCTGTTACAATGGGCCGGATCACACGTGGGCCTCCATGTTGAGCGAGGTCGCAAGATGATACGACCTCGTCACAAGTCTTCG
Organism: Zea luxurians; assembly: GCA_029449295.1. Taxonomy (NCBI): domain Eukaryota; kingdom Viridiplantae; phylum Streptophyta; class Magnoliopsida; order Poales; family Poaceae; genus Zea; species Zea luxurians. The sequence goes on from JAOPSE010000016.1 coordinate 6,962,422, forward strand.
TCCGGCGACGTGTGGGACGAAGGGTAGGTCCGCCCGTCGTCTTGCCTTCGTTGGTGCAGCGAGGTCGGCGAAGGCATCGAGCGAAGGGTGGCGTCTTCGCCTTCACCCCAACATTTGCCCTCCGAGGGACCAGTTCGACTAAGTCGTCTGGTGCCGAAGACGTCGCTAGATGGTGGAGACGCTGCCCTCGCTCGAAGTGGTTCCGTGGGGGTTTTTGACATGACCGTTGATTGACGTCGTACTGTTGGATTGCGGGTTTCCCAAAGCGCCGCGCTCTGTGTATAAAAGGGGGCCGGGGGCGGCGCGTTTTGAACTTTATCTTTCCGCGCTCCGCGAAAACCCTAACGCCTTCTCAAACCGCTCGCTGCTCGTCTGCCCTCCTTGCTCTTGCTCGTCGGAGATCTGGCCCGTGTGAAGCAGACCGCCCGCCGCCGCCGACGGTACGTAGCGATGCCGTCCTCTTCCTCTTCTGCTGCCGCTACACCGCCGGCTGGCGCGTCGTCCGGGGAGACGCTGAGCAATGTGGCGGCGGAGGAGTTGCGCGCCGGTGATACAGTGGAGTTCGGCGTGTCGCGGATGTCCTCGGTCCGCGTGCAAGACATGCAACAACTTGGTTATTTTGGCGGCGGAGTGGCACGTGTCCCGGGGACGGAGGAGGTCCCCGAGCTAGAAGGCGAGTTGGTTGTGTTTGAGGCTTTTTTCGCTGCTGGCCTTCGTCTGCCCAGTCATCGATTTGTGGGAGAAGTCCTGCGTAGGTTCAACGTCCAGGTCCACCAGCTGACGCCAAATGTCATGGTGACTCTGGCGAAATATGTCTGGGCGACAACTTCGTACGGCGGGCAGCCCTCGGTCGAAGTCTTCGCGAAGTATTATTGTCTGCACTGGCAGAAAAAGAAAATCGGAAATAAGATTGCCCAATTTGGATCTTGCACGTTTACGCCGAAGACGGGCAAGACTTCGATGGAAGTCATTGAGTTGGTTCCCTGTGCCCGCAATAAATGGGGCAACTGGTGGGAATTTTGGTTCTATGTTGCCGAAGGCACAGTCGAAGACCATCCGGGGCTCCCTGTGGCTGAGATGTGTTCGCATTATTATTCAGCATACCCGCGATTTGAAGTAGCAGAGGAGGATGCAGACGAAGGGGCCCTGCGGTGCGCGGCCGGCCTGAGTAGCGGGCGCGATCTGGTTGAGGAGTTTGTCGCGTATGGGGTGTGGCCCTTGGCGCATGGCTGGCGCTGGGCAAAGTATGCCCTCGCCAGATGCCTTCCCGTGGCGGGATGCTGGTGCGGAGTCCCGCCTTCACACTGGATTTGCATGGCCGAGATCCCGCCGCGTTCGTGCGTGAGGCGGAGGATGGGGCGGCGCGGATAATTGGTCGCTACGTGGAGTTCAACGCTCTACAGGCCCGCATGGAGAGGGCCGAGGCCTTGATGCGCTCGGAAATTGAGCGGACGCGCAAACAGCTCATGGACTCATACCGCGAGCTGGGCGTGCGGACCGCTGACTTCGAAGTGCCCGACCGAGAGTCAGGCCTTCGCTGCCTCGAGTGGCTGCAAGAGGAGTTGTTGGCGCTCCCAACCATTGGTGGAGGGATTTATGTCCTTTGCCTCCCTGGTCACCTGCGAAGGGGCGATGAACGCGCTGTCCCGCGAAGGGTGCAGTCACTATGAGGTCTTCGATCGATCTGATGAGGATTTCGAGCGCGAAATTTACAAGGTCGAGGACCCTGTGGTGAAGGAATCCGCGGGAGCCCTCTTTGACCGGATGTGGGGCCCCCATGGTCGGGAGGTGGCGAGGGAGCGGTCCGACCGGGCGAGGGATCAGGTAATGCTTATCTTTTGTTTAGTGTTGTTGGATGTGGGTTATACGTGGGCTTGCTGAATCGGTGTGCTGTGTTGCAGGCGGAGCGTGATGAGAAAGTGGAGGACTTCAGAGCTTTGAACAGCGCGCGGCCTGAAGCGGAGTCGAGCCTGGTGGCACCGCCCCCGGAAACCGTCGAAGGCTCCCTCGCTGCCCCTGCGGCTACTGTGTCCGGTGGTGGCTCGTCGCCAACCGCAGTGCCGAGGGCTGAGGATCCCCCGAAGACGGCGACAGAGCCGGCAGTGGAGGATCCCACGGCGGCTGGGCCTTCGTAGGTGGCTTAGTGGGTGTGGGTAGTTAGGGAATTTTGTATAAGTTGCTGAACCTTGGTTGCTGCGCAGGTTCAAGGTTTTGGGCCTGCGCACGCAACCGCCACTACTAATTTTTTGGCGGCTTCGACCGTGGATGCTGGGAATGAATCGGATGAGTCTGCTTCTAAGTTTCCTGATTTTGGTGACTCTGGGAGTTCGGTTGAGTGGACGGAGGAGTCGTCGGATGAGGACTTGGATTACTTTGCAGCCTTGGATGTGGCAGCGGCGGAGGCTTCGCCGCGTGCTGCGGATGCTGAAGTTGTGCCTGGTCCGAGCGCTGGGCGGAGGCGGCGAAGGGCGGTTGCGAAGCGTAGAGTGAGTGAGATGGATGGCGGTCGGCTTCGTGTGGACAGGGCTGACAAGTAGGAATTGTTGTCCTCGCCGGCCGTTGCGAGTGTAGGTGAGGGGGAGTTGCGAAGTATTTTTGAGGGTGAGGAGCTTAGGATAATGCTATTTAACTATAGGGAGATGAGGATCATTCCGAAGGTTGAACCAATGTAAGGTGTGATGCCCTCGCTGTACGTATGTAACTATAATTTGTATGATGAGGTTATGCGCCTGCGCGCATCCGGCTATGCTTGTAAAGGCGTTGTGCGCTTGGTCTGGTATGTTTATTATGTCGGTCCGGCGCGCCTATAGCCAGTCTTTGCGCGGACAATTTGGTGTAGGGTTTAGCACGAGTAGTCTTTTGAGGAAGACTTCGATTCTGCACACTTGTTGCGCTAATCCGGCTGCACCCTTAGGCTACTTTTGCACGGATAGTCTTTTTGAGGAAGACTTCGATTTTTCGCACTTGTTGCGCTAGTCCGGCTGCACCCTTAGGCGACTTTTGCACGGATAGTCTTTTTGAGAAGACTTCGAATTTACGCACTTGTTGTGCTAGTCCGGCTGCACCCTTAGGCGACTTTTGCACGGATAGTCTTTTTGAGAAGACTTCGAATTTACACACTTGTTGTGCTAGTCCGGCTGCACCCTTAGGCGACTTTTGCACGGATAGTCTTTTTTGAGAAGACTTCGAATTTACGCACTTGTTGTGCTAGTCCGGCTGCACCCTTAGGCGACTTTTGCTCGGATTGTCGCACGCAAGGGTGGCCATCGCTGCCCCTCACGGTGACTTTTGTGTCGGTCGAATGTCGAAGACCGTTTAATCAGTCTTTTTCGACGTAGTTTTTGCGAGGGATTTTTCGCGTGTATATTACATGGCTCCGCCTCGTTAAAAACCTCACCCCCAGGAGGAAAAGAGTGTGGGCCAGCTGAAAAACTGTTCTACGGATTACAAGGGCTAAGTGGCCCTGAGGAGTTAAACAAAAAATTTGCGAAGATTATCAATGTTCCAAGAATGTTCTAAGTCTTCGCCGGATGGAGTTGTGAGTCTGTACGCTGGGGGACGCCTTCGTCTTGACGATGAAAGGGCCCTCCCACTTCGGCTCCAACTTGCCCCGGGACTCTGTCCGAGCTGTCCGGACGAGCACGAGGTCTCCTTCGTTGAACTCCCTCGGAATGACTGTGTGGTCGCGCCATGCTTTTGTCTGGGCTTGGTATTTGTCTAGAGCCTGTAGGGCGAAGACGCGATCTCCGTCGATGAGGTCCTTCGAAGTCGGCTCGTCTACGTCGGGGACGGCCGACGCGGTTGTCCGAGGTGACCCATGTTTTATTTCTTGCGGAGTCATAGCTTCCGATCCGTATAGAAGGTGGAAAGGGGTGAACCCAGTCGCCCTGCACTCAGTTGTGTTCAGCGCCCAGACCGTTTCGGGTAACAGGTTGGGCCACTTGCCTTTTTTGTCGTCGAGGAGCATTTTCTTGACGGCTGTGAAAATTTTGCCGTTGGCGCGCTCCACGACTCTGTTGGATTGGGGGTGGTACACGGAAGCGAAGGCAAGCTTGGTGCCGATGGAGAAGCAGAAATCTTTGAAGTCTTGGTTGTCGAACTGCTTGCCGTTGTCGACCGTGAGCTCAGACGGGACTTCGAAGCGGCAAACAATATTTTGCCAGAAGAATTTCTGGGCTGTCTTCGATGTTATAGTGGATACTGCCCTCGCTTCAATCCATTTGGTGAAGTATTCAACGGCGACGAAGGTGAACTTGAGGTTCCCCTGAGCCGTGGGCAGGGGCCCGACAATGTCCAGGCCCCAGCGCTGAAGGGGCCACGTGTGGGCGATTAGCTTCGTGAACTACGAAGGGCGTCCCGAGCGTGGGGAAAATTTCAGACAGGCTTCGCAGGATCTCACGACCCGATTTGCGGCGCAAATCATGGCGGGCCAGTAGAAACCTTGGCGAATCACCTTTGCCGCTAGGGCCCTAGGCCCTGCGTGGGAGCCGCAATCCCGCTGTGGACTTCGCACAGAATTTGGACGCCTTCGGTCTCGGTGACGCACTTAATCATCGGTTGACTGACCCCCTTCTTGTAAAGTTGGCCCTCGATCAGTGCGAAGTCCCGGCTTCGGTGTTTGAGGCGCTTGGCCTGATTGTTGTCGGTTGGATGATAGTACCCCTGCAGGTACAGGGTTATTGGTGCCCGCCAGTCTTCGGTCATGATGAGGTTGACTATGCGGTGGCCCTCGCTGTCGTTGGTTATTTGGAGCCCTTGAGGGCTGCGGACGGATGGCGTGCCGATGACGTGGTAGAACACGTCGGAGGGTAGGGCTTCGCCCCTGGCGGCTGCCTTGGCTAGAGCATCGGCCTCCTCATTCTTGGCTCGGTCCACGTGCTGCGGCGTGAAGCCCTTGAATTGTCTCTCGAGGCTGCGGATGGCCGCGAGGTACTGCATGAGTGCGGGGTCCTTCGTTGCATAGTCTTTCTCGACCTGGCCAGCGACTACCTTGGAGTCTGTTTTGATGATGTAGGTGGTGACACCGAGTGCCCTTAGCTTGCGAAGGCCGAGGATGACAGCCTTGTATTCTGCTATGTTATTGGTGCACTTATCAGACTCCAAAGCAAAGCTGAGGCGCGCTGCGTATTTATGCTTAATCCCGGTGGACGAAGTAATGACTGCAGCGGTGCCTGCCCCCGCATGGCACCATGCGCCGTCACAATGGATTGTCCACACTTTTTCTGCGGACGGCTTCGGTTGCGTTATTGGTCCAGTCCAGTCTACGACGAAGTCTACCAGGACTTGCGACTTGATGGCTGTCCTGGGTTCGAATGTGATGTGATAGCCGGAGAGTTCGGCTGCCCACTTGGCAATCCGTACTGACGCCTCCGGGTTTCTAAACAGCTCGCCGAGTCCTCTGTTTGAGGTAACCCGGACTTTGAATGCCTCGAAATAATGGCGCAATTTGCGCGAGGCCATCACGACTGCATAGGCGATCTTTTCTAGCTCTGTCATGTTGCATTTTGATGTTGTGAGCACTTCAGAGACGTAATAAACTGGACGCTGCTTGGTTGTGCCCTCTCTAGTCTGCTCTTGAACCAGTGCTGCGCTGACCGCATGTGGCGAAGCCGCGACATAGAGCAATAGGGGTAGCGAAGGGTCGGGGCTCGTAAGAATCGCCAGTTCCGACAAGTACTGTTTTAGTGAAGCGAAGGCCGCCGCTTGCTCTGGCCCCCATGCGAAGTCTTTTGCGCCGCAGAGTGTTTTGAGGAACGGGAGACTCCGCTCCGCGGACTTGGAGATAAATCTATTGAGGGTGGCCAACCTGCCTGTCAGTCGTTGCACTTCTCTAGCTGACTGCGGGGGTGTCATATTGATTATTGCCTGGATTTTGGTTGGATTGGCCTCAATTCCGCGGTGTGATACCAGGTAGCCCAAGATTTTTCCCTGGCGGACCCCGAAAACGCACTTCTCAGGGTTGAGGCGAAGTCGTGCGGCTCGCATGCTTGCGAACGTTTCGGCGAGGTCGGCCAGGTGGTCTGCCTTGCTTCTGCTGGCAACGACGATGTCGTCCACATATGTGAAGATGTTTCTGCCGATCTGGCTCTCGAGCACCGTTTTGGTGAGTCGAGAGAAAGTGGACCCGACATTCTTGAGTCCCTCCGGCATTCTGATAAAACAATACGTGCTGAAGGGTGTTATGAAGCTGGTGCTTGCCTTGTCCTCCTCCTTCATATATATTTGGTGGTAGCCGGAGAAGCAGTCGAGGAGTGACATGACTTTGCACCCGGCTGCGCTATCGACGATTTTGTCGATTCGGGACAGCGGGAAATTGTCCTTGGGGCAGGCCTTGTTAAGATTGGTGAAGTCTATGCACATCCGCCATTTGCCGCTCTTTTTCTGCACCATCACCACATTGGAGAGCCATGTGGGGTAGGCGATCGGCTCGATGAACTTGGCTTCGAGCAGGCGATGCACCTCGGCCTTGGCGGCTTCTGTCTTTTCGTCAGACATCTTGCGTAGCCGTTGTTTCTTCGGCCTCACTGAAGGGTCAATTCCTAAGCCGTGCTCGATGATGGAGCGACTGACTCCGACCAGGTCGAGGGCGGACCAGGCGAAGACGTCTTTATTCTTGGATAGACAGCAGAGGAGCCGCTCTTCGTCGTGCGAAGTGAGGTCTTCGCTGATGGTAACCATCTGCTGGGGCGTTGCCTGGTCGAGGGGGACAGTCTTGGTCCCGTCGTTGCTCTGCAGTTGTGCTTTTTCGTGTCCTTTGGCGGTTGGATTGGCAGACTCGGGGACTTCGCGTTGGGCCGTGAGGCAATGTACGTTTCTTTGTCCGGGAACGAAGTCTCTTTCTATGTTACGCGCAACCTGCTGGTTGCCGTAAACTGTAATGGCGCCTTGCGGACCCGGGATCTTCATGCATAGGTAAAGTCCATGGATAGCCGCCTCAAACTTATTGATGGAGCCCTGGCCCATTATGGCGTTGTACGGGTACACCATGTCGACGATGTCGAACGTGATCTGCTCACTTCGGGCATTGGGTGCTACACCGAAGGAGAGGGACAACTCTATTTTGCCGACGGGAAAGGTGCCCTTGCCGCCGAAGCCGTACAGGGGGTTGTCCGAGGGCTTGAGCAGGCTGTGGCTTATGCCCATGCGATCGAAGTCATGGAGGAAGATGATGTCCGCCTGGCTGCCATTATCGACCAAGACATTGTGCAAGTCCCAGCCTGCCACGCTGCAGTTGATGACCATGGCGTCGATGTGGGGGGCGCTGCGCAAATCGACGTCTCGGGCGTCGAAGGTCAATGGCACGTGGGACCACTTTGTCTGCACGACCGGGCCGGTGACAGCGACGTGGTTGATGCTGCGGTAGTGGTCCCTCTTTTGCCGCTTTGTGTCGAAGTCGGCGCTGGACCCCCCGGTAATCATATGGATGACTCCGCGATACGGTTGATCGGCGAAGTCCTCTTGTTTTGGTGCTTGAGGGTGGTTGGGGTGGTGGATGTTTTGCTGTTGATGGTGTGGGGGTGGGGGTGGGGGAGGTACGATTTGTACCTCCTGGTGGTGTTGGTATGCGTGGTGCGGCGGAGGCGGAGCGGGGTCGTGGTTGTATGGTTGAGGGGGTTGCTGATATGCGTGCGCGACAATTCTAGGGTTGTCGGCTAGCTGTGCCCGTGCCATTCTGTCTCTGGTGGCCTTCGTCTCTGGGCAGTCCTTTGTGGGATGCGCGCAGTCTTCACCGTGGAACAGGCAGTAAAATCTTCGTGGCTGCTGCGCACGCCCCCATCCTCGACCGCGAGTTCCATTTCCTCGGCCCTGGGGGGATACTCCTGGCGGCGAGGGGCCTCACCAGCGGGGGGCTGGTTGGCGATGTTGTGCACTTGCTGCTGATTGCGGCCGTCCCGGCCGGAGTCTGTCTGCGAGGGCCTCGTCCAGGTGCGGCTGGATTGCGGAGTGTCTTTGGGCTTCCTCTGAGACTCGACTTTGCGCTGGTGGAGCTCTTCGGATCTAGCATATTTCTCGAACAGCTGATACAACTCCTGGAGGTTCCTGGGCGGGTCTCTGATGCAGTGGCTGTAGAGGACGCCGGCCCAAAGGCCACTGATGGCGTAATGGATGGCGATCTGGTCGTCGACCGAAGACAGTTATGACTTGAGGGTCAGGAACTTGCGGTAATATTCCCACAGAGTCTCTCGTTCCAGCTGCTTGCAGAGTGAGAGTTCAGCCAAAGCGTCGGTGTCTGGGCGGTACCCTTGGAAGTTGAGCAAGAATTTGTCCCGGAGACTTCTCCAGGAGTCGATGGACAGTGGGGGCAACCTGGTGTACCAGGTGAGGGCTGGGCCTTCGAGGGCAATGATGAATGACTTGGCCATCGTGGCGTCGTCCCCTCCGGATGATGCAACGGCGACTTGATAGCTCATGATGTACTGTGCGAGATCGGTGCTGCCGTTGTACTTGGGATAGGTCCCGGCCCTGAAGTTGGCGGGCCATGGTGTCACTTGCAGGTGAGGTGCCAGGGGACTTCGCTCGTCAATGTAGTTGACGCCTTGGAAAGCCGTGGCGTGAGGGGTGGTGTGTCCGCGCTGAGGGACGAACAGGTCTTCGATTTGTGCGCGCTGCTGGAGGGGTGGGCCGTGTTGCATGCCGAGTTGGCCTTCGCTCTGCATGAGCGCGATTTCTTGTTCAAGCTCCTGTGCCTTCTGTTCTTCGTCGCGTATCATCTGTCGCACCTTGGCTTGTGCAGACACACGTTGGCGCTTGGCCTCGAGGATCTCTTTTTGCTTTTGGAGGTTGCGGTTCTTGATGCGCAGGGCGCGCAGCTGTAGCTGCTCTTCGGCCGAGACGCCGATGATTTCGCCGTCCTCGGTGGCGTCCGCGCCCTCTGGTGGAGCGAAGCCTGGGGGAGGCTGCTGTGGTCCCCCGGAGCTGCAGGTGCGGAGGCTGCCTTCGGTAGTGGGTTGGTCGTTGCGTTGCTTCTTGCTGTTTGCGTCGTCTTCGCAGGGCTCTTGGAGAGTGTTGTCGACGAGGGCCTTGCCCTTTTTCTCGGCCAGCAGTGCCGCCTTCGCGGCTTCGTCAGCCTTCGACGAGGTTCTCTTGGGTGCCATCGCGGGTGGAGTTTTCGTAGCACGAACGGTGGACGCCAAATGTTGGCACTTGCTCTCCCGAGTGAGTTGATCCAACAGGGGAGTAAAAGTGGTGTAAACGGGGCTACAACATAAGATGACAATAGCTCTGTTAACCTAGCCCCTCAAGGGCAGTAGGGCACTGTGTAGGGATATTTATAGGTGTCTGAGTGCCCAGCGTCCAGTGTTAAGGACGTATGTGCCCTCAGACACCTAGGTTATCCCCGGAATATTCCCATAAAGCAGGGTTACAGACCGTAATTACAGGGAGACCTTTACAAATTAGGCCTGTAATGTGCAGTGGCCACACAGGGCCTGTTACAATGGGCCAGATCACACGTAGGCCTCCATGTTGAGCGAGGTCACAAGATGAGACGACATCGTCACAAGTCTTCGTCCGGCGACGTGTGGGACGAAGGGTAGGTTCGTCCGTCGTCTTGCCTTCGTTGGTGCAGCGAGGTCGACGAAGGCATCGAGCGAAGGGTGACGTCTTCGCCTTTGTCCCAACAGTTCACTGTTCCTGTTCCACTCCACTCCAATACGTCAGGTGGCGACACCACTCCACTCCAATACGTCAGGTGGCGACACGTCTGCCTGCTCAGAGAAAGGCCGGAAGCCGCAGTTCGCACCGCAGGCATGACCAGGCGCACAGCTTCTACTTGCTCCACCGCCGCCGGGCGCCCGGGCCTCCATGAGCCGGCGGCGCAGGCGCAGGCACGAGCACGACCGGCAGAGCGAGCGGCGGCCGCGGAGCAAGGGGGCCCCGCGCTTTCCTGGACGGGTAAACGGCGGCTGGTGAGTGGTGACAGACAGGCGCGCGGCCGTAACATCGTCGTGCAGCCAGCGCAGTCGTCAGTTAAACAAAAGTAGTAGCAGCTGCCGGCCGGCTGGGGCAGGGCTTGGTCGCCACCGACACCCCCGTCCCGGCTCCACGCAACGAATCATTCAGTCGCCTGCACCCCACGTGCCCCGTCGCTTCCGCTGCCTGCGGTGCGGTTAGTTGCGCAGGCAGCCCAGGCGCCTGACCGCCCAATTGACACTTGCCGGATCCGGAGACCATCGTTTTCGCACGGTTAATCTAATCTCCTTGTATGGCGGATTAGTTCATTGACCGTGCTGATTAGCCCTGCCGACCGGCGTAAAGCCGGTAAAGGCGCCGCCTCTCCTATCTATGTTCTAGGAGTAGCTGTTTATTATTAGGAGGTGGTGGTGGTCGCGGTAATCATGGGGCCTCATAAAGGTTGGACTTGTCCGAGTCCGGGCGGATTGGATCGCCGCCGCGACGTGGTGAGCAGTGAGCTTCTTCCTAGCTCTGCTACCTTCCGCTCTCCCTCTGGCCTCTGCTCGTGCGCGCGCGCTCCCGCTTCCGTGGGGACCTGTCCGGACGGCCTCCTACTCCTACCTCACCAGCATTTCCCTCCCTTGTCCCAGGCTCCCAGCTCGCATTAATCTTTGGACCCCTCTTCTCCTCCTTGTGTGAGCGTGTCTCCGTCGTTCGCCTCGGCGCTCACGGGTGGTCTCGTTGATGAGCTGAGGAGGGGCTGTGCAGTGCTCAGGGGGAGGGGGAAGCCAAAGCCAAGAAGCGGCGCCGCCTAGGCTTGGGTTCCGCGGCGAGGTGCCAATGCCGCAGTGGTGGGGCCGGGAGGCGCGGGGTGGCGGCTGCGGCGGCGGCACGTCGGTGGTGGTGAAGATGGAGAGCCCGGACTGGGCCGTCCGGGAGCCAGAGGCGGCGAGGGGGAAGGCCGGCCGCGGCAAGAACGCTCGCCAGATCACGTGGGTGCTTCTGCTCAAGGCGCACCGCGCCGCGGGGAAGCTCACGGGCGCCGCCTCCGCCGCGCTGTCCGTCGCCGCGGCCGCGCGGAGGCGGGTGGCGGCGGGGAGGACCGACGCCGACGCCGACGCTGGCGCCGCGCCGCACGGGGAGAGCCCCGCACTGCGCACCAGGCTCTACGGCTTCCTCCGCGCCTCCCTCGTCCTCTCCATGCTCCTCCTCGCCGCCGACGTCGCCGCGCACCTCCAGGGCTGGCACCTCCTCGCCGTCGACGTCCCCGACCTGCTCGCCGTCGAGGGCCTCTTCGCCGCCGGGTACGCGTCCTGGGTGCGCGTCCGCCTCCAGTACCTCGCGCCGGCGCTGCAGTTCCTGGCGAACGCGTGCGTCCTGCTCTTCTTGGTCCAGAGCGCCGACCGCCTTATCCTCTGCCTCGGCTGCCTCTGGATCAAGCTCAGGGGCATCAAGCCAGTTCCCAAGGCTGCTGGCAAAGGGCCAGACGACGTCGAGGCCGGCACCGGGGAGTTCCCCATGGTGCTCGTGCAGATTCCGATGTGCAACGAGAAGGAGGTGAGCTGGAAACAAAAAGGCAAACGAAGTTTTCGATTCCTCTGTTGGGATGTGTTCAAGGTCGCATTTGGGGATTGGAGATAATTGGATTTTTGCCACTCACAATGTTGCCTTCTTGTTATAATTACCACTGTGTCTATGAATTGTGGGTCCAGCTGGGTCTATGAAATGTGGATCTGATGGCAATTTTACAAACTTGTTTCTTGCTGATGGCAAATATCAGAATCTCTCCGAGCCTTGAGTGCCCTAGCCGCATTGGTGGTTGCAGAGATCGAAAGATTCGGTTTTTTAGCTGAAACAGATGGTCGATAGGGTAGTTTTAGATTGGGGGAAAACCTTGGCTGTAGTGTCACTAGCGGAAAAACAAGGTGGCTCTAGTTCAGGTATCATCTGAGGATCGGAGTGATGCATACAAATGGGTATGGGACGGTTTCAGTTTCTGCCAACAACTCCGGAAAGCACCAGTAATACTTACTAGTAGTAGTTACTATCGACATTTTGGTAAGGTTTTTCTTCTGAAAGTGTTGGTGGGTTAAATCGATTCTGAAATTGAAATCTGTGGCCATTGGTCAAAGAAAAATAAAGCTGCTCGCCGGTTGGGGGACGGTGGACGGAATTCTAGAACACACTCGTCTCTCTTGTTTTGCACCTTGGCCTCCCAAACACATGAAAATTCTCATGAGCATAAAGAGGACCACCATACAATTAACTGATTGTAGGTTTGGAGGAAACCACTGAAACAAATAGTTATGATGTCAGCATCTTTTTTACATCTTACAAAATTACAGCATCTCCGCATTTGTGGGGAGACGCATTTGTGGGGAGACTCGCTTCGGTTTATTCTTTTCCTAGATAGACCTCATTCATGTGGAACCCTCCAACATTAGGTTTGTTCTTTTTCACTAAATTACTACTTCAGGAAAGACCAAGTGTAGAATTTTTTAACAATCTTGAAGCGGGGATTGTGCATTTATTTTGAACTCTAACAAAATGTTTCATTCCTTTGGTTTATATGTGTGCAGGTGTACCAGCAATCTATTGGTGCTGTTTGCGGTCTGGACTGGCCACGGCCCAACTTCTTGGTGCAGGTGCTAGACGACTCTGATGATGCTGCCACTTCAGCACTTATTAAAGAGGAGGTGGAGAGGTGGCAACGTGAAGGCGTTCGCATATTGTACCGACACCGGGTAATTCGTGATGGCTACAAGGCTGGAAATCTCAAGTCAGCCATGAACTGCAGCTATGTGAAAGATTATGAGTTTGTTGTTATCTTTGACGCTGATTTTCAACCCCAGCCAGACTTCCTGAAGCGAACTGTGCCCCATTTCAAGGTTTGGCACACATCTTTTGCTTGCATTTTCATCTAGTGATGAGACCATGTGAATTCAATTGTCTGACTCATTGTGCGAGGGGTTTCTAGGGAAATGAGGATGTTGGGCTAGTTCAGGCAAGGTGGTCTTTTGTGAACAAGGATGAGAACTTGTTAACTAGGCTGCAAAACATAAACCTGTGCTTCCACTTTGAGGTGGAGCAGCAGGTTAATGGGATCTTCCTCAATTTCTTTGGATTCAACGGAACGGCTGGAGTGTGGAGAATAAAGGCACTTGAGGATTCAGGTGGGTGGATGGAGAGGACAACAGTGGAGGACATGGATATTGCTGTCCGAGCACACCTCAAGGGCTGGAAGTTTCTGTTCCTTAACGATGTTGAGGTACTTGCATATATAACATTTTACTTTATGGTTATATTATATTGTGTTGAGACTTTTGATTACAAATGAAGCTGTGTTGCATGATTATCCTTTCAGTGCCAGTGTGAATTGCCAGAGTCATATGAGGCATATCGAAAACAGCAACACCGATGGCATTCTGGTCCAATGCAGTTATTTAGACTATGCTTTGTGGATATTATCAAATCGAAGGTGTGGAGCTTTCCTTGCATACGTATTTTCAAAATTTGAATATTTTCAAATTGTTGTGATCTCTTTTTGTGCATGATTTAAGACCATCCATCCTTTTCTTCATGCTGGGGCTAACCTTTCTTTCCTTCTTCTGCAGATTGGATTTTGGAAGAAGTTCAACCTCATATTCCTTTTCTTTCTCCTTCGCAAGCTTATTTTGCCCTTCTATTCCTTCACACTTTTCTGTATCATTCTTCCCATGACAATGTTCATTCCTGAAGCCGAGCTCCCTGCCTGGGTCGTGTGCTACATTCCGGCAACCATGTCCTTGCTGAACATCCTCCCAGCCCCCAAATCGTTCCCGTTCATTGTCCCTTATCTCCTGTTTGAGAATACCATGTCAGTAACCAAATTCAACGCCATGGTTTCTGGCCTGTTCCAGCTCGGGAGCGCCTACGAGTGGGTTGTCACCAAGAAATCAGGCCGTTCTTCCGAGGGCGACCTCATCGCCCTTGTCGAGAAGCAGCCTAAACAGCAAAGGGTAGGGTCTGCACCCAACCTTGAGTCACTTACAAAGGAGTCTTCCAGTCTCAAAAGGGACTCCAAAAGGAAGAAACACAATAGGATATACAGGAAGGAGCTGGCACTCTCCTTCCTTCTCCTAACAGCCGCTGCTCGGAGCCTGCTATCGGTGCAAGGGATACATTTCTACTTCCTTCTGTTCCAAGGGGTGTCGTTCTTGGTTGTTGGGCTCGATCTAATCGGTGAGCAAGTCGAGTGATGCGGTACAAGGGAGAGTAATTGGGATCTATTTTGCTGCGAGTGGGGGGCAATGCGACCAAAGAGGCACTTCAGGTAAAGGCAAGCGCGGTACATGATCCAAAGAAGATTTGATTCCGGGTTAAGAAGGGTTATATAGTTTCATCGGGGGGATACTTGAAACGGTGAAAATGTGGAATTGTGGATTGTAGATATAATATGGCTTGGGACTGTGGGCTGTAAAAGGCTTTGGGGGGTCTAATTCTTTTGTAAGAAAAATCATCAGTGGTTAGATGGGTTATTTTGCTTACTTGACAGTTTACCTTCAAAGGGGGATACTGTTGGGATCCATGTGATTTGGGCAATTGCTACGAATGGATACTGAATTACTGAGACCGATTTGTTCTTTTCTTGAACTCGCACTTGTGGATAAAAGGATTGCATGAGTGCACCAGCAGTAAACTTCGAATGCCTACGGTTTGTGAATGCTAGAGGACAAGTACGGTTTTTTGGGAGGAATATAACAAGTATGAGCGATTACTGTTTTTATCCTTCTCATCTGCATTATTCAGAGTTTCAAGCGTTTGGCTTGTACCGAGCTGTCATTGGGAAAAGCAGAGCTTAAGGACCAACGATTAAAGGCTTGTATCGCGCTGTCATGGGGAAAAACAGAGCGTTTGTCTTACCTATTGCAACCGTTTAGTATAGTCTATTGCAACTTTGTATTGCAGTTGCAGCCTGATAAGGTGAAGAGGGAGATGACTCTATCAGGCAGCAAGCTGGCCGTGATAAGGTAACAGGTTGTATAGCGTTATGAAAAAAAAAACGTACGAACTCGAACATTTGCTAATGCTTCATCACCGCAACGCGTATGAGCACTTTTTTTTACTGCTCATCTAGTGATACTGTAATTACAGTTGAGCGTGAGTGCGTGACCGCTCACAGATCCTGCTCAACGCCTCATAAGCTTAGCATGCAGAGTTCATACTTGAGATTACATGTATGATGTATCATGTTCCCTGAAAAAAAAGGAACCCTGAAGATATCAACATGTAAGAGATACATGATATCCGACAGCTTATAGATGATTCTAATATATTACATTCAGAATCTCGTGTTTCAAAAGGCAGCTCGTAAGGACAGCGATATAGCATGAATGCACAACCGCATCTGGAACTTTATGTACAGAGAAAACGGTGACTGCTTAGATACAACATGGAACTGGGACACACCGAGGGACATTGTTACGTGATTCTGCTACTGCAATCGGAAGAACCAGGCAGTGAAGTGGTAAAGCCACAGAGCAAGTGTTCTTCACTTCATGAAGCTACCATCTAACAGTATGCTGATAGCTGGTTGGCACAATAACAGCCCCTCAGTCATCCTCTAGATCACTGAAGGATACATCTTCCTCCTCCCCAACTGCAGTATTGTTGCCAGTTTTGCTGGGCACAGAGTCGACATCCTGTAGCCAATCATCTACTTCTTTTTCATCATCATCATCCGCAGGGTCAGGGTTAGATTCCTCAGTGGGTAAACTCTTGGCCTCAGTTTTCATCACCAACTCTTCTTGAATTACAGACTTGTCAACTATTTCTGCCTCAGTACTTGAGATAGGATGCTTGTCAGCCTCAACATTCGGCACAGGGTCAGAAGTTAGTTCTTGGAATGACGGCGCTTCAGATACTCCGTGCTTGTTTTGGATGCTTGACGGTGACAACTCACTCTCTTCAGGTTCTGTAGTATTCCTGCTTTCTGATAACAGCTTGTGCTTTGTCGGTGAACTTTGCAGTAGTCCTTCTCTTGCTTCCAGGATCTGTGTGAAACAGGAGGATTTTAGGATGGGAAATACAACAAGGATAGATGCACGCTTCAAGCTCCCAATGAAGTAAAAGTGCACCAACAAACTTCCCATCCAAAGTTACTAATAACAAAAAATAAAGGTATGATTCACGACTTCTATATATTTATTGTAATGGTACTAAGAGCAGTGTGACATGAAAATATGATTCATAGACTTGGCATGTGCAGTAGTTATATTATATAATGGAACGCTTTGTTCTCATGTATGATATGAAAATTTAAATACATGAATTAGAAAGTTTAGTTTGGTTGACAAAATGAGCAATTAATGAAGGTTATCCAGAATACTAGTTAGGCAGTACTTCATTTGAAAAACTGGAGTCTACCTTTGGAAGGCTTCAGTTTTCAGAAATAAAAAACATCACTACAGCATAAATATCCAAAAAACAATTAACTGCCAATGTTGGTGATACATCTCCTCAACCTCACTCTATCTGACAAGAGCTACAACCTGGAAATATGGACATACAAATAGTTCTACAATGGACATGCATCCCACGAATCTCACTCAGTCTGATAAGAGCTGGCACTTGGAAATGGACATACAAATGGTTATTAATCAACGAACTTTACATATGAAGATGACATTTGCATGGAGCGTAATCATCAAGCTTTGTGCTTACAACATTTACAATGGTATCAATTTGGGTCTGCTTATAACTTTTGTCGTTGACATATTCCCATCAGCTTAGCGATGAAGAACTTAAGCTTCAAGCAAGATAACTTGTAACTGTCATGATACATGCTGGATGTATGATTCCTTAACAATTACTCCCTCCATTCCAAATTATAAGAAGTTTTGGCTTTTATAGATATATAGCTTTTGCTATACATTTAGATATACGCTATGTCTAGATACATAGTAAATGCAATGTACCTAGAAAAGCCAAAACATCTTATAATTTGGAATGAAGTGACTGGTACAAATGTACACATGGATCCACAAGACCCAGGGCTAATTTTGAATGGAGTAGTACATGCACCGGGCTGCCCCTTTTTTTGACCCCAGCCTCAGGTTTGTATTAGTCAACTTGAGCTCACGCTACTCATGAAGTCACAAATGGACTGGTTCATACTTCAGAGAAAGGATAGACAATAAGCCAAATAAACAAAATGACAGTTTATTGGGGTGGGGTAAGAAAATGGTTTCCAGATAGCATATCTCACATTCAAAATACACAGGTCATAACACATAAACAAGTTTTTTTTTATTTCTGACAAGATCTATGTAAGTTGTCCAAATCAAGCCTATACGCAGATGCTTTTGTTTCGGTAATTGTAGTCCGCATGAACAGCAAGAAACGAACATGATAAAAAAATACAATTAGAAAGAAAAACAGAACAGAGGATACAGAGTATACTTGTGGTGTTGAAAGAATTTCAGCATCTTGCTTGCTGAGTTTCGAATGGAGAAGCACAAAATATATCTTCCAGAAGCACGCTTCACTCATATTGGTAGAGCAAAGTTCAG
The DNA here is from genome assembly GCA_029449295.1 of Zea luxurians. Classification (NCBI taxonomy): domain Eukaryota; kingdom Viridiplantae; phylum Streptophyta; class Magnoliopsida; order Poales; family Poaceae; genus Zea; species Zea luxurians. Next base: position 6,979,866 of record JAOPSE010000016.1, read on the forward strand.
TCCTGAGGTATGATAGGCTTGGCACAAGCCGCTCTATAGCAACTGCATGTCCATACTGTTCATCTGATAGTTCAAAATCTAAAAACATAGAAGCATATCAAATGTAGGTAAGAAACTGAGAAAATCAACGTGGTGTGCTAAAGAACATTGGACATGCATCATACATGATACATGAAGGAATGATATGCAAAACTGTGCCAACTCATTCGACTCACAGATGTTGAACCTATAGTTGTCAACTCCAAAAACAACTCTGACCCACTTGCAAGTTTGAGCAAAAGTATGGTTACAACCAGTTGCAAACAACACTTCCCCAGAAATCTTTGTAAATATAAGCAAAATCTACTCAATTTCAACATGAACAATGATGGCTAATAATGACTTGAGTCCAGATGCTAAATTAAGATGAATAGATCCATTTAGGGGTGTTCATCAGAAATATGCCACTCAACTTTTGCAATATTAGATAGTTAGGTGCCGTTTGGTTCACGAAATGTAACGTAAATGGTAATGTTAACGATTCACAACCGAATATCGGCGGTAACAAATTTGAATAAGGCGGTATCCGTTTGTAGTGTGGTATTGATTACAGTTGGAATTAAACAAACATGATTTAACGTTATCAGTTACCCATTACGTTAGCAATACGTGAACCAAACGGTACCTTAGTTCATTTGGATGCCACTCAATGACATCCAAATGAACTTGCTATCTAATTTTGCAAAAGTTGAGTGGCATGTATATAATTAATCCATTTAGTTACACTCTAGAAACCGTAATTTCAGTAGCAAGAGAATTCTGTATTGTAGACAAACAAGCTTAATAAGCAAGTATAGTCAACCCTCAAATTCTTCCCTTATCCAGTACTAGTCTACTACTGTCTACTGCAACAAAATGAGCACACAATCGCACCAAAACAATAGGTTCAGCCATCTATGAATCAAAGCAACAAAATAAACAGTTCAAACGTTCCGATCTGATGACACTGGCTCTTACCATCTGCGTGTCGGTCATCAACAAACAAAGGGAAATCGAGCCATGTCTTCGGATGCTTTGAGATGTTACCGACGAACACCACTACCTCCTCGGTCACACCGACCGCCTCGCCCTCTTCCTCCTCCCCCTGATCCCCGGGACCGAATGGCAGGAACGATGACGCGAACCTGGAGATCTCCGCCACCGCGCCGGCGTTCGACAGCATCGAGATGCCGGTCTTCACCCTGCCCCCGATCTCCGCCAGGTCACTCCGGATCCCGTCGATCCGTGGGGACTGAGGGACCTCCGCGGCGGCGGCTGTCTCCTCCTCCTCCTCCTCCTCTTCAGTCTCTCCTTCAGTTGGCGGTGGCGCGAGGAAGGAGGCAACGCCCCAGAACCGGCGGGTGAGGGACTCAGTCAGCTCCGAGATGTCGCCCTTAACGCCGCGGCTCGGGGTGTCCGGCTGCTCATCGGACTCACCGGTGTCAGCACTGGTGGGGTCGGAGGCGCGCGGCGGGCTGTTGTTGCCGGAGGGGGGCTCGGATTCATCGTCGTCAGAGTGGGCAGATGAAAGTGTGGTAGCGATGGAGCGAGCGAACCATGACATCGCGGCGAGCTCGTGCCGTGCGTGCGTGCGGTCTGGAGGGCGGCCGAGCACTGGAGCGTGGGGCGGTAGGTAGAGGGGAGTAGACGAGTAGCGGAGAACGGCAAGTGTGGGACCAAGTGTGGCGAGTGGCTAAGCCGCGGACTCGCGGAGGTGGGGATGGTCGGATGGAGACGAGGATCAGTGCGTGTTCGGCACGGATGCAAATTGGATATGGGTAAAAAAAAAAATCCATACAGGAAATGTGATCCTAATTTGCATTGTTAAGTTATACTCTCTTCGATTTTCTATTGTGTCGTACTAGTATTTGTTTTTTAAGTCACTATTTCATATCATATTATGGTCTCACAAAATTAAAAATTTGTCACCGCTACGGACTTTGCAAATTTAATATTTTCATCGTGGATTTCGTAAAATCTCTATTCACTATGTCATTCCATTAATTTTTAGGGATTTTTAAATTTGTGTCCCTCTCTACTAAGTAAGAACATCTCATCAATTACGGTAGGTGTTTTGACCCGAGAATCCTACCAACTTGTAAATTATTGCTACGTATCCAGACCTAGATGGTGATACAACACAAACCTTTATCCTGGTTCGGGTTTAGGCAGTCCTACTTCCCTTAGAGGAGAATAAGACTTATATTACTTGCGCCTAAGGGCTTGTAGTAGATGATATAAGCTGGTCGAAAGAAGTCTCCAAGTCTTTGGTGATGATTGAGATAAGTGTCAATATCAATTGTAGAAGTGAAAAACCGTGAAGTCTTCTTCTCCCCAAATAAAGCACTGGGCTCCTTCATTTACAGCCTCAAGGAGGGCTCCTGAGAGCGCCACAGTTTCTCGCGTATAGAGGAGACGAGTTCGAGCCCCTGTAGCTGGTATAGCCTTCGTAATTACTTGTTGACTTGAGTCAGGAGGAGAACGCCTGGTCCCTATGGCAAGGGACAAAATAAGGTCATTTTTTAGGGAAGTTATTTAAATCAAGAACATTGAGCTCATTCCACAACGTATAAAATTGTGCTTCATTTAAAGGATGTGTGAAAATATTTGTTAATTGATTATAAATGGACCATCCAAACAACGTCGACTCAGCAGTGGTGAATAAAGGTCCAAAATGAGCCAACTCGTTTTGGTAAGACGTTCGGTTATACTTGCACATGAAGGACTAATGAGATGACCATAGAACAACACGGTGATTTGATTCCCAAATCTCACACGAACAAGTGTGTTAATCTTCTGAGACTCAAATGTGATACAATTACTAGTCCCAGGAGGCTAGTAAACACATTTATACATCAGATAGTTTCAGATATGCTTAAACGAGACAAACCTATAAATGTGGTGATCAACTTTAAAAATTGGTCCACAACTCGTGATATATCATCAGAGTGGGGCTGAAGCAGCCCGATATACGCAGCAAAGAAAATCAGCAGTCCAACAGCCACAAGCAAGGTTGGAAACAGACGTAACTCTTACCCGATCGGCTATCTCCTTCTCTGAAAAACAACAAATAAGCAAGGGTGAGTACTTACGTACTCAGCAGCGCACCTTCACCCGCGGAATGGGGAAATCAGATATAATGCATGGAATATGTGGAGCTCAGGATATTTTGCGGAAAAAGCAATATTTGATGCAGGGTTATTTTATAAAATATTTTATATTTTTCAAAGCACATCCTCTCCCAAAGGAGAAGAAAGTTTTTCAATATAGAACAAAATCCTCTGGACTAAACCATCTAGGTATCTCAGCAGTTTCCCACTGGTTTTCATTTTAAAAAACAACTACTGGACTTCCCGTCCACTATAGCTCACGGCTCAACCGCCGAATCTTTTAAAACCAATTTTCAAAAGCATTTTTAGAAAACAAAACACTAATTGCCAAATCCAAGCCATGACTCATCCATATCCGTGGACACGGACCATTCGAATAGGTTTTCAAACTCTGTGCAGAGGTGTACACTTTACCCACTAGTCCGATTTCTGCAATCTCACCGTCGTGAGATCCGAATGCCGAATCTCTCTCTTTCCTTGCACGTCCTTACTGAGAGCACCTAGAGGGAGGGTGAATAGGTGATCTTGTAAAATCAAACACTAAATAGCCACAAAATTTAGTTATTAAAGTGTTAGTGCGACTAAGTAGCTTTGAAGCGAGTTCTTGTGAACAAAACAATCACAAAGAAAGCAACACAAGAGACACACGATTTTTATCCCGTGGTTCGGCCAAGTAACACTTGCCTACTTCCACGTTGTGGTGTCCCAATGGACGAGGGTTACACTCAACCCCTTTCAAGTGATCCGATGATCAACTTCAATACCACGGTCTTTTCTTTTAGAGCATTTTCCCGTTTGCGAGGAATCTACACAATTTAGAGCCTCTCGCCCTTACAGTGATGATCACAAAAGAAACACAGAAGTAAGGGAGGGAAAAGCAACACACACAAGATTTAATCCGCACACACACACGCACACAAGTGAAGACTTGAGCTCAAATGACAACACGGGGAGTTCACAACTCGAATGGAGCTCAAATCACTAACACGACGAATCAAATGCATGGGAGCGGAGTCTGGATGTCTTAGTATGCTTAGAGAATGCTTGGTGTCCTGCTCCATGCGCCTAGGAGTCCCTTTTATAGCCTCAAGGCAGCTAGGAGCCGTTGGAGATCAACATGGAAGGCTATCCTTGCCTTTTGTCGAGTGGCGCACCGGGCAGTTCGGTGCGCCACCGGACAGCCACTGTAGCATGTCCGGTGCGCGATTTCCTTCCATATCGGGCGCATCCGACCGTTGCTCCTCGGGGCTGGTTGGCGCACCGGACACTGTCCGGTGCACAGCGGACAGTCCGGTGCACCCAGCCGACCGTTGGAGCAAGTCACGTGTCGCGCGTTGATCGCGTGGACGACCGTTGGCGCTGGCGCAGTTGGCTCACCGGACAGTCCGGTGCACCACCGGACAGTCCGGTGAATTATAGCCATGTCGCCCGTTCCTTTTCCCGAGAGCGACGAGTTCGCCGCGGATGACTCACCGGACAGTCCGGTGCACCACCGGACAGTCCGGTGAATTATAGTCGTACGACTCCGTCGATTCCCGAGAGTAGGTAGTTCACCGGAGGCTCGCCTGGAGCACCAGACACTGTCCAGTGCACCACCGGACAGTCCGGTGTGCGAGGCCGCAATTCTTTTCTTCTCTCCTCGGCTCTGTTTCTAGCACTTAAATAACCATGTTAGTACTCAAAAAGAATCCACTAAGTCTAGAAACATACCTTGTCTTTGATTTGCACCTTTTGTTTGTTTAGCACATAAGAGTTCAAAATATTTATGTTGGACACTTAATCACCAAAACAATTATAGAAATTGCCCGAGGGCACATTTCCCTTTCAATCTCCCCCTTTTTGGTGATTTATGCCAACACTTCAAAAAGCAACAAAAAGAGTGCAACATCAATGCAATTGAAGACAAAATTATTTTTGCTTATGATTTTGCATATTTGGATCACTCTTTGCCACCACTTGGTTTGTTTTTGTGAATTAAATTCATTTTCCTATCTCTAAGTCAAACACGCTTGTTTGGGCACAAAGAGAGATATTCCAAGAGTAAAACTGATCAAGTGCCAAAAGCTCCCCCTTTTTCCCATAATCAAAATTCTCCCCCATAAGAGACCGAATTTTGCAAAAGAGCATTTTGGACAAATCAAAAATTCTAACACTATTATTTTTAAAATTCACAAGTGGTTGACTGATCCATTTGCTTTGGCCTTAATTTCTCCCTCTTTAGCATTAAGCACCAAAACGGGATTATTCTTGGCCCTTTAAACCCATTGCCTCACCAAAAAATGTCAATTAAGCGCAAAAAGGCAATGAGAGCATACGAATGAACTTGGAATTAATTACACCAATACCGGAGTGCAGTGGAAGTCTTTGCATCGTCCAAGTTCACTTTCCCTTTCAATGTACCTTTGAGACTACATCAAGTGTACTCAATCAACCAAGTTAGTCTCAAAGGGTCAAGTTGTAGCACACTCCCCCTAAACACATGCATCATTTTGCATACGGACTGGTGAGGTCGGGGGTCTTATACAACTTGAGCACCATAAATAAAAAACAATTGATATAAATACTCAAATTAACATGATCAAATACATAGAACACATGTATGCTATAGATCAATCCAAGTTATGCGAATCTAAGACATTTAGCTCACTATGCAACCTACAAAACCTTTGCTCATTTAAAGGCTTAGTAAAGATATCGGCTAGCTGGTTCTTGGTGCTAATATGGTACACCTCGATATCTCCCTTTTGCTGGTGGTCTCTTAGGAAGTAATGCCGGATGTCTATGTGCTTAGTGCGGCTGTATTCAACAGGATTATCCGCCAAGCGGATTGCACTCTCATTGTCACATAGGAGTGGGACTTTGCTCAGATTGTAGCCAAAGTCCCGGAGAGTTTGCCTCATCCAAAGTAGTTGCGCGCAACACTGTCCTACGGCAACGTACTCGACCTTGGCGATGGATAGGGCAACAGATGTCTATTTCTTGGAACTCCAGGACACCAGGGACCTTCCTAGAAATTGGCACGTCCCTGATGTACTCTACCTTGCACCTGGCATAATCAGAGTCCGAGTATCTAATCAAGTCAAAGGTAGACCCCTTTGGATACCAGACCCCAAAGAAAGGTGTAGAAACTAAATACCTAAGAATTCGCTTAACGGCCATAAGGTGACATTCCTTAGGGTCGAATTGATATCTAGCACACATGCATACACTAAGCATAATGTCCGGTCTACTAGCATATAAATAAAGCAATGAACCTATCATGGACCGGTATGCCTTTTGATCAACGGACTTACCTCCTTTGTTGAGGTCAACATGTCCTTCAGTTCCCATCGGTGTCTTTGCGGGCTTGGCGTCCTTCATCCCAAACCTCTTGAGAAGATCTTGAGTATACTTCGTTTGGGATATGAAAGTGCCGTCTTTGAGTTGCTTCACTTGGAATCTAAGGAAGTAGGTCAACTCTCTCATCATCGACATCTCGAACTTTTGCATCATCACCCTGCTAAACTCCTCACAAGACTTTTGGTTAGTAGAACCAAATATTATGTCGTCGACATAAATTTGGCACACAAAGAGATCACCATCACAAGTCTTGGTAAAAAGAGTGGGATCAGCTTTCCCAACCTTGAAAGCATTAGTAATTAAGAAATCTCTAAGGCATTCATACCATGCTCTTGGTGCTTGCTTAAGTCCATAGAGCGCCTTAGAGAGTTTATACACGTGGTCAGGATACCTGTCATCCTCAAAGCCAGGGGGTTGTTCCACGTATACCTCTTACTTGATTGGCCCATTGAGGAAAGCGCTCTTTACGTCCATTTGAAACAGCCTGAAGGAATGGTGAGCGGCATAGGCTAATAGTATTCAAATAGACTCTAGCCTAGCCACAGGAGCAAAAGTCTCCTCAAAATCCAAACCTGCGACTTGAGCATAACCTTTTGCCACAAGTCGAGCCTTGTTTCTTGTCACCACCCTGTGCTCGTCTTGCTTGTTACGGAATACCCACTTGGTTCCCACAACATTTTTCTTTGGATGTGGCATCAGGCTTCAGACTTCATTTCGCTTGAAGTTGTTGAGCTCTTCCTGCATGGCCAACACCCAGTTCAGATCCTGCAAGGCCTCTTCTACCCTGAAAGGCTCAATAGAAGAGACAAACGAGTAATGCTCACAAAAATTAGCTAATCGTGAGCGAGTAGTTACTCCCTTGCTGATGTCACCCAGAATTTGATCGACGGGGTGATGTCTTTGGATCGTCGCTCGAACTTGAGTTGGAGGGACCCGTGGAGCTTTGTCGGGGACCATAATTAGGGGTACCCTCAAGACGCCTAATTCTCAGCTGGTAACCCCCATCAGCATAAAGCTGCAGAGGCCTGATGGGTTTGATTAAGTCAGGGATCAGTCCATACGAGCGACTTGATCACGCCACGCCCGAGCCTAGCCTCGGGCGAGGGCAGCCGACCCTAAGATGACTCCGTCTCGCCTGAGGTCTCCTCTTTCACGGCAGACGCATCACCGGCTCGCCCGAGGCCCCGCCTTCGATAAGAAGTAACCCTGACTAAATCACCGCGCCAACCGACCAAATCCCTGGGGCCTTCAACGCAAATGGTAAGACTGACGGGTAGCCAGGCTTGGCCAAAAGCGCCAGAGGAAGCTCCGCCCGACCCAGGGCTCGGACTCGGGCTAAGGCCCCGGAAGACGGCGAACTCCGCTCCGCCCGACCCAGGGCTCGGACTCGGGCTAAGGCCCCGGAAGACGGCGAACTCCGCTCCGCCCGACCCAGGGCTCGGACTCGGGCTAAGGCCCCGGAAGACGGCGAACTCCGCTCCGCCCGACCCAGGGCTCGGACTCGGGCTAAGGCCCCGGAAGACGGCGAACTCCGCCTCGCCCGACCCAGAGCTCGGACTCCGCCTCGGCCTCTGCCGAACGACTTCCGCCTCGCCCGACCCAAGAGTTCGGGCTCGGCCTCTGTCATGCAGGACGGACTCGACCTCGACTTCGGAGGAGCCTCCACGTCGCCCGACCTAGGACACCAGACCGCCACGTCAACAGGAAGCGTCATCATCACCCTGCCCTGAGCCGACTCGGGTCGCAGAGAACAAGACCGGCGTCCCATCTGGCCAGCTCCGCCAGATAGGCAATGATGGCGCCCCACTAGACCATGACGACGGCGACTCTCAGCTCCCTTACGAAAGCAGGGAGACGTCAGCAAGAGCACAGCTGTTCCAACAGCTGTCCCTCCGTCAAGCTCCACTACTTCTCCAACAGCCACGACGCCACACTAACAGGGTGCCAAGATCTCTCCGGCTGCCACCTTGGCATGTACTTAGGGCGCTAGCTCTCCCTCGCTAGACACGTAGCACCTTGCTACACCCCCATTTTGTACACCTGGATCCTCTCCTTACGACTATAAAAGGAAGGACCAGGGCCTTCTTAGAGAAGGTTGGCCTCGCGGGAACGAGGGGCAGGGGCAGGCGCTCTCTCGGGGCCGCTCGCTCCCCTCACCCGCGCGGACGCTTGTAACCCCCTACTGCAAGCGCACCCGACCTGGGCGCGGGACGAACACGAAGGCCGCGGGAATTCTCCGACTCCCTCACGACCCGGCTCCGGCCACCTCGCTCTCGCTCTCTCTCTCTCTCCCCCCTTCGCGCTCGCACCACGCGCTCGACCCATCTGGGCTGGGGCACGCGGCACACTCACTCGTCGGCTCGGGGACCCCCCGGTCTCGGAACGCCGACAGTTGGCGCGCCAGGTAGGGGCCTGCTGCGTGTTGACGAGTAGATTCCCGTCAAGCTCCAGATGGGCAGTCTCCAACGACCTCTTCAACCCGGGACGGTGCTCCGTTTCGGGAGCCTCGAGTTCATGTCTCTCGACAGCAGCTACGACATGATACTCCTTCCACCGCCGCGCGACAGCGACAATGGTGGCGGACAGCCCGCCCGCCGGCGGCGGAATCGACGACGCCTTTCCCGCGTGGGGGAAGGACAACTTTCGAGCTCGCTCCGTCCTCTCCCTCGCCATCGGAGGAGGAGGCGGGGCAACCAAGGCCGAGCGGGAGGCTGCGCTCCGACGGCTGTCGAGCAAATCGACACCCCCAGCGCCCCAACGGAGGACACGCCAAGCGTCGCCCTCGCGTTCGAGGCAAAGGCGGGCGCCATCCCCCCGCAACACGTCGACCCCGAGCAAGTGGACGACGCCAGCACGCTCACGGAGGGCCTGCAGGACGTCGCCCTCGTACCCAAGACGACGGCGCGATCAGCCCCCGACGTGACTTCATCGCTCCTCGTCGACAAAAAGGTACCGACTGCTACCCATCTTTCGTCATTTCGACTCGACCTCAACCCGCCTGGCGACCTCGCTTTGGCGGGCGCTCACGTTGAGGCGAGTGCAACCTCTCTGGGGTTTCGTGTGCGGTCGCCTTAGGACCGATTGACGGGTGCCTCGACCTACGGACCCTCTGGGTCCGAGGAAGATGACGACCCCAGCATCTGCTGGGATTTCTCCGGATTTGGCAACCCCAGTGCCATGCGGGACTTCATGACCGCATGTGACTACTGCCTCTCCGACTGTTCCGACGGCAGCCGCAGCCTTGACGACAAGGACTGCGGCCCGAGCCGTGAATGTTTCCACGTTGAGCTAGGGGGTCCCTCCGGAGGCAGCCAACTCGGCATGCCGGAGGATGGCGATCTCCCTAGGCCAGCGCCTCGCGCCGACATCCCGCGGGAGCTAGCTGTGGTCCCCGTTCCGGCGGGGGGTCACGACCCACAGCTCGAGCAAGTCCGCGGGGCGCAGGCCGGGCTCGATGAGGGAGCAGGAGCGCTCGAGGCAATCCGCCAGAACATCGGGCAGGTATGGGCGAGCCAGCCCCCAGCCGGAGGAATACGTCACCTGCCCCAAGGTCTCCAGCACCGCATCGCCAACGATGCCAGGGACAGACCGCCACCCGCATCCGGCGGAACCGGTCAGGACCTGGCCGCTGCAGCGATGCTCCTCCGCGCGATGCCGGAGTCATCAACCACCGAGGGTCGGCGAATCCAGGGAGAACTCAAGCATCTCCTGGAAGGCGCTGCGGCCCGGCGGGCCGAGAGCTCTGCCTCCCGAAGGCAGGGGTACCCCTCGGAACCTCGTGCCGCGACTTCCCGACTCACGCGGGAAGCCTCGGTCTACACCGGGCGCACGCGCAACACCGCGCCTGCGGCCCCGGGCCACCTTGGCGACGAGCACCCTCATCGCGACCGTCGGGCCCGCCTCGACGAAAGGGTGCGCCGAGGTTATCACCCCAGGCGTGGGGGACGCTACGACAGCAGGGAGGATCGGAGTCCCTCGCCCGAACCACCCGGTCCGCAGGTCTTCAGCCGAGCCATTCGGCGGGCGCCGTTTCCGCCCCGATTCCGACCCCCGACTACTATCACGAAGTACTCGGGGGAAACGAGACCGGAATTGTGGCTCGCGGACTACCGCCTTGCCTGTCAGCTGGGTGGGACGGACGACGACAACCTCATCATCCGCAACCTCCCCCTGTTCCTCTCCGACACTGCTCGTGCCTGGTTGGAGCACCTGCCTCCGGGGCAGATTTCCAACTGGGAGGATCTGGTCCAAGCTTTCGCCGGCAACTTCCAGGGCACGTACGTGCGCCCCGGGAATTCCTGGGACCTCCGAAGCTGTCGGCAACTGCCGGGAGAGTCCCTCCGGGACTACATCCGGCGGTTCTCGAAGCAGCGCACCGAGCTGCCCAACATCACCGACTCCGATGTCATTGGCGCGTTCCTCGCCGGCACCACCTGCCGTGACCTGGTGAGCAAGTTGGGTCGCAAGACCCCCACCAGGGCGAGCGAGCTGATGGACATCGCCACCAAGTTCGCCTCCGGCCAGGAGGCGGTCGAGGCCATCTTCCGAAAGGACAAGCAGCCCCAGGGCCGCCCGTCGGAAGATGCTCCCGAGGCGTCTGCTCCGCGCGGCGCCAAGAAGAAAGGCAGGAGGAAGTCGCAAGCGAAACGCGACGTTCCCGATGCAGACCTTGTCGCCGCCGCCGAGCACAAGAACCCTCGGAAGCCCCCCGGAGGTGCTAACCTCTTCGACAAGGCACTCAAGGAGACGTGCCCCTACCATCAGGGGCCCGTCAAGCACACCCTCGAGGAGTGCGTCATGCTTCGACGCCACTTCCACAGGGCCGGGCCACCCGCAGAGGGTGGCAGGGCTCACGACGACGACAAAAGGGAGGATCGCCAAGCGGGAGAATTCCCAGAGGTCCGCGACTGCTTCATGATCTACGGAGGGCATGCGGCGAATGCCTCGGCTCGGCATCGTAAGCAAGAGCGTCGGGAGGTCTGCTCGGTGAAGGTGGCGGCGCCAGTCTACCTAGACTGGTCCGACAAGCCCATCACCTTCGACCGGGACGACCACCCCGACCACGTGCCGAGCCCGGGGAAGTACCCGCTCGTCGTCGACCCCGTCATCGGCGACGTCAGGCTCACCAAGGTCCTGATGGATGGGGGCAGCTGCCTCAACATCATCTACGCCGAGACCCTCAGGCTCCTGCGCGTCGGTCTGTCATCCGTCCGAGCAGGCGCTGCGCCCTTCCACGGGATCATCCCCGGGAAGCGCGTCCAGCCCCTCGGACAGCTCGACCTCCCTGTCTGCTTCGGAACACCCTCCAACTTCCGAAGGGAGACTTTGACGTTCGAGGTGGTCGGGTTCCGAGGAACCTACCACGCAGTGTTGGGAAGGCCATGCTACGCGAAGTTCATGGCCATCCCCAACTACACCTACCTGAAGCTCAAGATGCCGGGCCCCAACGGGGTCATCACCGTCGGCCCCACGTATAAACACGCATTCGAATGCGATGTGGAGTGCGTGGAGTACGCCGAGGCCCTCGCCGAGTCCGAGGCCCTCATTGCCGACCTGGAAAGCCTCTCCCGAGAGGTGCCGGACGTGAAGCGACATGCCGGCAACTTCGAGCCAGCGGAGACGGTTAAGGCCGTCCCTCTCGACCCCAGTGGCGACACCTCCAAGCAGATTCGGATCGGATCCGGGCTCGACCCCAAATAGGAAGCAGTGCTCGTCGACTTTCTCCGCGCAAACGCCGACGTCTTTGCGTGGAGTCCCTCGGACATGCCCGGCATACCGAGGGATGTCGCCGAGCACTCGCTGGATATTCGGGCCGGAGCCCGACCGGTCAGACAGCCTCTGCGCCGATTCGACGAGGAAAGGCGCAGGGTGATAGGCGAGGAGGTCCACAAGCTGATGGCAGCAGGGTTCATCAAAGAGGTATTCCATCCCGAATGGCTTGCCAACCCTGTGCTTGTGAGGAAAAAAGGGGGGAAATGGCGGATGTGTGTAGACTACACTGGTCTCGACAAAGCATGTCCGAAGGTCCCCTACCCTCTACCTCGCATCGATCAAATCGTGGACTCCACTGCAGGGTGCGAAACCCTGTCTTTCCTCGATGCCTACTCAGGGTATCATCAAATCAAGATGAAAGAGTCCGATCAGCTCGCGACTTCTTTCATCACGCCCTTCGGCATGTACTGTTATGTCACAATGCCGTTCAGTTTGAGGAACGCGGGTGCAACGTACCAGCGGTGCATGAACCATGTGTTCGGCGAACACATCGGTCGCACGGTCGAGGCCTACGTCGATGACATCGTAGTCAAGACGAGGAAAGCCTCCGACCTTCTCTCCGACCTCGAACTGACATTCCGGTGTCTCAAGGCGAAGGGCGTCAAGCTCAATCCCGAGAAGTGCGTCTTCGGGGTGCCCCGGGGCATGCTTTTGGGATTCATCGTCTCCGAGCGGGGCATCGAAGCCAACCCAGAGAAGATCGCGGCCATCACAAACATGGGGCCCATCAAGGACTTAAAAGGCGTACAGAGGGTCATGGGATGCCTCGCGGCCTTGAGCCGTTTCATCTCGCGCCTCGGCGAAAGAGGCCTGCCCCTGTACCGTCTCTTAAGGAAGGCCGAGTGCTTCACTTGGACCCCCGAGGCCGAGGAGGCCCTCGGGAACCTGAAGGCGCTCCTCACCCAGGCGCCCGTCTTGGTACCCCCAGCTGATGGAGAAACCCTCTTGGTCTACGTCGCCGCAACCACTCAGGTGGTCAGCGCCGCGATCGTGGTCGAAAGGCAGGAAGAGGGGCATGCTTTGCCCATTCAGAGGCCAGTTTACTTCGTCAGCGAAGTGCTGTCCGAGACCAAGATCCGCTACCCACAAGTCCAGAAGCTGCTATATGCAGTGATCCTGACGAGGCGAAAGCTGCGACATTACTTCGAGTCTCATCCGGTGACTGTGGTGTCATCCTTCCCCCTGGGGGAGATCATCCAGTGCCGAGAAGCCTCGGGACGGATCGCGAAGTGGGCGGTGGAAATCATGGGCGAGGCAATCTCGTTCGCCCCTCGGAAGGCCATCAAGTCCCAGGCACTGGCGGACTTCATAGCCGAATGGGTCGATACCCAGTTGCCAACGGCTCCGATCCAACCAGAGCTCTGGACCATGTTTTTCGACGGGTCGCTGATGAAGACGGGAGCCGGCGCGGGCCTGCTCTTTGTCTCGCCCCTCGGGAAACACCTGCGCTACGTGCTCCGCCTCCATTTCCCGGCGTCCAACAATGTGGCTGAATACGTGGCTCTGATCAACGGATTGCGAATCGCCATCGAGCTAGGGGTCCGACGCCTCGATGCACGCGGCGACTCGCAGCTCGTCATCGACCAAGTCATGAAGAACTCCCTCTGCCGCAACCTGAAGATGGAGGCCTACTGTGAGGAGGTTCGACGCCTGGAAGACAAGTTCCACGGGCTCGAGCTTAACCACATCGCCCGACGCTACAACGAGACTGCGGACGAGCTGGCGAAGATAGCCTCGGGGCGAACAACAGTTCCCCCGGACGTCTTCTCCCGGGATCTGCACCAACCCTCCGTCAAGATAGGCGACGCGCCCGAGGCACCCTCGGCCTCGTCCGAGGTGACCTCGGCCCAGCCCGAGCCATCCTCGGCTCAACCCGAGGAACCCTCGGAGCCCGAGGGCGAAGCGCTGCGCATCGAGGAGGAGCAGAGCGGGGTCATGCCAGATCAAGATTGGCAAACCCCGTACCTGCAATATCTCTGCCAAGGAGAACTGCCCCTCGACCGAGCCGAGGCTCGGCGGGTAGCGCGACGCGCCAAATCGTTCGTCTTGCTAGGCGATGAGAAGGAGCTCTACCACCGTAGCCCCTCGGGCATCCTCCAGCGATGCATCTCCATCGCCGAAGGTCAGGAACTCCTGCGGGAAATACACTCGGGGGCTTGCGGCCATCATGCAGCACCCCGAACCCTCGTCGGGAACGCTTTCCGCCAAGGTTTCTACTGGCCAACGGCGGTGGCCGACGCCACTAGAATTGTCCGCGCCTACGAAGGGTGCCAATTCTATGCGAAGCAGACCCACCTGCCCGCTCGGGCTCTGCAGACGATACCCATCACCTGGCCCTTCGCTGTGTGGGGTCTGGACCTCGTCGGCCCTCTGCAGAAGGCGCCCGGGGGCTACACGCACCTGCTGGTCGCCATCGACAAATTCTCCAAGTGGATCGAGGCCCGACCCCTGAACAGCATCAGATCCGAGCAGGCGGTGGCGTTCTTCACCAACATCATCCATCGCTTCGGGGTCCCGAACTCCATCATCACCGACAATGGCACCCAGTTCACCAGCAAAAAATTCTTGGATTTTTGCGAGGATCACAACATCCGGGTGGACTGGGCCGCCGTAGCTCATCCCATGTCGAATGGGCAAGTGGAGCGTGCCAATGGCATGATCCTACAAGGGATCAAGCCTCGGATCTACAACAACCTCAACAAGTTCGGCAAGCGGTGGATGAAGGAACTCCCCTCGGTGGTCTGGAGCCTGAGGACGACGCCGAGCCGAGCCACGGGTTTCACGCCTTTCTTCCTGGTCTACGGGGCCGAGGCCGTCCTGCCCACTGACCTGGAATACGGCTCCCCGAGGACGAGGGCCTACAACGAAGAAAGCAACCAAGCTAGCCGAGAAGACTCGCTGGACCAGCTGGATGAGGCTCGGGACAGGGCCTTACTACACTCGGCGCGGTACCAGCAGTCCTTGCGACGCTACCACGCCCGAGGGGTCCGACCCCGAGATCTCCAGGTGGGCGATCTGGTGCTTCGGCTGCGGCAGGACGCCCGAGGGAGGCACAAGCTCACGCCCCCCTGGGAGGGGCCGTTCATCATCGCCAAAGTTCTGAAGCCCGGAACGTACAAGCTGGCCAACAGTCAAGGCGAGGTCTACGGCAACGCTTGGAACATCCAACAGCTACGTCGCTTCTACCCTTGAGATGTTTCCAAATTATTCATACACCTCGCACCCACGCAAAGTTTAGTCAACAAGGAAGGGTCGACCTCGCCTCGGCAAAGCCCGACCCTCCCTCGGGGGCTAAAAGGGGGGAAACCCCCTCTGCGTCAAAATTTTCCTCGAACAAAAAATCTCTTTTACCAGAACATCTTTCGTGCTTTTTGACTACTTCGAAAAGTGGGTCCTGGAAACGACGGGGTACACGTAAGCAGTCAAGGCTGACCGAGCCGAGGGACTCCTACGCCTCCGGGATACGGATACCTCACTCATCACCTTCTGCGATAAGTAACTCGCGCTCGGATAAGGTGAATCCGCGGATCGAACGAGTCTTTACGTACGGAAGCTCTTCTGTCGAAGCGATTCTTCGAGCCTTCTCGACCGAGTCGGTGACAGGGCCTCATGGACGGGTAAAAGTACGCGTAAGCGGCAAGGCCGACCGAGCCGAGGGACTCCCACGCCTCCGGGATACGGATACCTCACTCATCACCTTCCGCGAGAAGCAACTCTTGCTCGCACTAACATCCCTGCTACCGACGGAAAGTCCAGATACTCGAAACAAGAGGAAAAGAGACGCAGCTTTATAACGCAGCAAGGGTGTGTGTTCTGGCCTCGACGGCCGCACAAGGCCCACGCTACAAGACGATTTGACCCTGCAGGCTCGGGTCTTGACGCTGGAAGAGGGCGATGACACCCTCGGCATCGACAGCACCTTCGGCAAGGCCCGACCTAGCCTCGGACGGCGACGCGGTCCGAGGGCCTCCGCTCCGAAGGACGACGTCATCACCACGCTCGAGCAATCGCTGTCAGGGACTTCTCCGGATCCGGCCCGAGCGGACGGCTCGGCCGGCCACCCCCGGGGCCTCGGCCGACCACCTTCCGAGGGCGCCAGCCCGGTCCGAGGCCTCGGCTGACCAGCTCCGGCGTCGATCCTGCCAACGGACAACCCGGCTAGGCTCCGGCCAACCAGGTTTCATTTCCGAGCCAACTCCGCCTCTGCTCGTGCTGATATCGCTACCCCTGGCCTCGGCTCGTCGAAGAGCGGCCGAGGGGTCTCTTTAACTAAGCAAGAGGAGCCTCGGACAACAGGTCCGACCGAGCCGAGGGACTCCTACGCCTCCGGGATACGGATACCTCACTCGTCACCTTGACACGGGGCAACTCACGCTTGGTGAAGCGGTTCAGATAATCAGCAGGCGAGTCTTAGTGCTCGAAAATGAGGAAAAAAAAACACGGCTCCGTGCCGAAGTTACATACATGTTCAGGCCCCGAAAGCCAAAATGAACAAAAAACCCGGCACTCGAAGTGCCATTACAAACGGAACTCCGGTTCCCCCCCGCAGGTACGAACAACCCCACTCGATAGGGGCGGGCCTGCGGGGCGGTGGAAAAACTCTCACCCCCCGAGGACGAGAGCCAGCCATTCAGGCCGGGAGACGGAGACCCAGGGCTACTGGCGGAGTTGGCAATCTCATCGGTAGAGAAGCCACTTCCGTCCGGTGACGCCTCGGGACCCGCCGCTTCCGGCATGGCTGGAGGAAGTCTCCGTAAAGCTGGAGGATGCCGTTCTCCCCCAGACGCACGGGGAAGAAGAGGGCAACCGACCCACACGGAGACAGCCCCCTGACTCGCCTCGTCCTCCCTCTTGGCCTGGTGATGAAAATCCTTGAGGCTGAGGGAGGGGCAGAGGCCGCAGCCCGGCTCGCTTTCCCCCACCACCAAGCCGGAAGTCACCCTCTTGGGTGACCGCCGGTGGAGGGGTGCGGCCGGGCCGCATGATGAAAATCCTTGAAGCCGAACGATGGCTGAAAGGTACCAACTCCCACGGAGTTGCATTCCTCCAACGATGGAGCAAAAAGACGGCGGTTTCCCCCATCCAGGGGCTTGGAAGATGGAGGGACACAATGCATAAGGCAGGGAGAGGGCATGGTCGCCTTACGAAAGGGTCGCCCTCCTTTTAAAGGCAACTCCCCCTGCTTGCGCCCTCAACCGTCACGGGCTGAGTCTTCTCCAACACGCCTCCAAAGTCCTCCCCTGTGGCGCGGGGGCTGGGGCCCGCCTGTCATGCAGACCGGCTCCAAGCAGAAGAAGCCGAACCGCCGCGCACGACGCACGCAACCGCCCAGCGGTTACAAGTAACCCTCCACTTTTGCCCGGACCAGCGGGCGGAAGGGGCAGGCGGCCATGCAGGCGGCATGCAACCGCGCCAAGTGGACGCGCCTCTCCGACTCCTGACAGGCCAGCGCGACGGCTCAAGCCCACGCGTCGTGCAACTGGCGCGCCGGGTGCTGCATGCGAACCGCTGTGCCACTCGCTCCACCACCGCACCTCCTCGATTGTGGAACCGATACCGCGATTCGAGGCGACCCAGCCCGCGACCCAGCAGCGCCAGCCTAGCGCAGCGGTCAAACGCGGTCAAAAACGGGCCGGCAGTAATGACGGTGGCAGGCGCGCGAGAGCAGCGGTCACGCCATCTGCCAGGCTCACGTCCCATCCGAAGGCAGCAAGAGAACCCCCTCTCTCTCACGGTGTGAAGACGACACGCCCGTGACCCGTTCCTCGAACGGCTCGCGCACGCACAACGACAACCTCGCCAACTACTCGCCCCGGCGCATTAACTCCGCGGCTCGACGGACAGCGCTACTGGCAGGAGCGGCTGGCGACGTTTCGCCTTCGCCAAAACGACCACACCAAAAAAGGTACGCCACGTCGTTCAATTTCGTATTCTTTTTCCCTTTTCCTTCTTTCTCTATCTCTTGCAACAGGGACCGGGAAAGAGGGTACCCTCAAAGGGATCCTTCCCCGTGAAGGAACTAGGCTCCGAGCCTCCCTACTGATCAGGGGTTCGAAGGCTGGCCCCCCGAGGGGTTCAACAGCCGCCTCAGATCGCGTGGGCCCGACACCCACTACTGGTCAGGGGTTCGAAGGTCGGCCTCCCGAAAGGTTCCACGACCGCCTCAGGCTACTAGGGCTCCGCGCCCATTACTGATCAGGGGTTCGAAGGCTGGCCTGTCGAAGGGTTCACAGTCGCCTCAGACGCCGAGCGAGGGATGACCAGGGGTACGTTCGATACATAACCAAGGCTCGGGCTGCACTCCCGAGGTACCCTAGGACATTTCCGAGACCAGCGGGAACGACTCTGTAACGGAATCCCATCGGAGGGAGGCAACGAGCCCTCGGACCCCGTCGCTAGGGGACCGGGTCCGGCAGATCACCCGCAGGTACTTTTGGGCGTGCCTCCGGGCCCCTAGCCGACCCCCAACGAACGGGGCACGGACGTCCACTCGGATTACCCGATTGCAGCTCACCGGAGACACCATGTTCGGTGCCCATCGAGGGTAACATGGCGCTCTCCCCCCCTCCTCCTTGCGGAAAGGCGACGTAGGGGCGTATGTAAAAAGTCGAGTCTGTCCCTGATCGTCCTCTCGCTCCGTGCGGAGGCTCGGGGGCTGCTCTCGCAAACCCGGCTCCGGCCGAACCGTTGACAGCGTCAACATACCAACCCGAGAACTTGGGCCCCGACAGTGCACCTGGGCTACGCCCTGCTCGCATGAGGGAACCGCCAGACCAGCCGAGGCATTACGCAAGGCATTAAGACCTCGAAGGAGTGAAACCACTCCTCCGAGGCCTCGGGGGCTACACCCGGCGGGTGCGCTCGCGCGCACCCACCGGAACAAAGTACCACCGAGAAAGGCTGGTCCCCTTGCAAAAAAGTGCGACGCAAGCCTCCAAGCGAGTGTTAACACTCTCTTCGAGGCTCGGGGGCTACTGTCGGGGACCATAATTAGGGGTACCCTCAAGACGCCTAATTCTCAGCTGGTAACCCCCATCAGCATAAAGCTGCAGAGGCCTGATGGGTTTGATTAAGTCAGGGATCAGTCCATACGAGCGACTTGATCACGCCACGCCCGAGCCTAGCCTCGGGCGAGGGCAGCCGACCCTAAGATGACTCCGTCTCGCCTGAGGTCTCCTCTTTCACGGCAGACGCATCACCGGCTCGCCCGAGGCCCCGCCTTCGATAAGAAGTAACCCTGACTAAATCACCGCGCCAACCGACCAAATCCCTGGGGCCTTCAACGCAAAAGGTAAGACTGACGGGTAGCCAGGCTTGGCCAAAAGCACCAGAGGAAGCTCCGCCCGACCCAGGGCTCGGACTCGAGCTAAGGCCCCGGAAGACGGCGAACTCCGCTCCGCCCGACCCAGGGCTCGGACTCGGGCTAAGGCCCCGGAAGACGGCGAACTCCGCTCCGCCCGACCCAGGGCTCGGACTCGGGCTAAGGCCCCGGAAGACGGCGAACTCCGCTCCGCCCGACCCAGGGCTCGGACTCAGGCTAAGGCCCCGGAAGACGGCGAACTCCGCCTCGCCCGACCCAGAGCTCGGACTCCGCCTCGGCCTCTGCCGAACGACTTCCGCCTCGCCCGACCCAAGAGTTCGGGCTCGGCCTCTGTCATGCAGGACGGACTCGACCTCGACTTCGGAGGAGCCTCCACGTCGCCCGACCTAGGACACCAGACCGCCACGTCAACAGGAAGCGTCATCATCACCCTGCCCTGAGCCGACTCGGGTCGCAGAGAACAAGACCGGCGTCCCATCTGGCCAGCTCCGCCAGATAGGCAATGATGGCGCCCCACTAGACCATGACGACGGCGACTCTCAGCTCCCTTACGAAAGCAGGGAGACGTCAGCAAGAGCACAGCTGTTCCAACAGCTGTCCCTCCGTCAAGCTCCACTACTTCTCCAACAGCCACGACGCCACACCAACAGGGTGCCAAGATCTCTCCGGCTGCCACCTTGGCATGTACTTAGGGCGCTAGCTCTCCCTCGCTAGACACGTAGCACCTTGCTACACCCCCATTTTGTACACCTGGATCCTCTCCTTACGACTATAAAAGGAAGGACCAGGGCCTTCTTAGAGAAGGTTGGCCTCGCAGGAACGAGGGGCAGGGGCAGGCGCTCTCTCGGGGCCGCTCGCTCCCCTCACCCGCGCGGACGCTTGTAACCCCCTACTGCAAGCGCACCCGACCTGGGCGCGGGACGAACACGAAGGCCGCGGGAATTCTCCGACTCCCTCACGACCCGGCTCCGGCCACCTCGCTCTCGCTCTCTCTCTCTCCCCCCTTCGCGCTCGCACCACGCGCTCGACCCATCTGGGCTGGGGCACGCGGCACACTCACTCGTCGGCTCGGGGACCCCCCGGTCTCGGAACGCCAACAAGCTTCTTCCTCCATCACTTGATCTTCTTGTGCTCCCCCTTGATCATGCCCTTCTTCTTGAGGTACCTGTTCATCGTCTTGAGTTAGAGGATGCACCACTGTCGAGGAAGATGGTTGATCTTGTTCCTGTAATTCCTGTGGTTGCACATCACCTATTGCCATTGTGCGCATTGCGGTCGTCGGAATTTCTTCTTCATCTACATCATCAAGATCAACTTGCTCTCTTGGAGAGCCATTAGTCTCATCAAATACAACATCGCTAGAGACTTCAACCAATCCCGATGATTTGTTGAAGACCCTATACGCCTTTGTATTTGAGTCATACCCTAGTAAAAACCCTTCTACTACCTTGGGAGCAAATTTAGAATGTCTACCTTTCTTCACTAGAATGTAGCATTTTCTCCCAAATACACGAAAGTAAGAGACATTGGGTTTGTTATCGGTAAGGAGTTTGTAGGAGGTCTTCTTGAGGAGGTGATGAAGATAGAGCCGGTTTATGGCGTGGCAGGCTGTTTTCACAGCTTCCGACCAAATCCGCTTGGGTGTCTTGAACTCTCCAAGCATCGTTCTTGCCATGTTGATTAGCGTCTTGTTCTTCCTTTATACTACACCATTTTGCTGTGGTGTATAGGGAGCAGAGAACTCGTGCTTGATGCCTTCCTCCTCAAGATACTCTTCTACTTGTAGGTTCTTGAACTTGGACCCATTGTCGCTCCTTATCTTTTTCACCTATAGCTCAAATTCGTTTGGGTTTCTGATTTGTCCTGCAAAAAGAACACCCAAGTGAAGCGGGAAAAGTCATCAACAATTACAAGACCATACTTACTTTCCCCGATGCTGAGGTAGGCAACAGGTCCAAAGAGGTCCATGTGAAGAAGCTCTAGTGGTCTTGATGATGTCATCACGTTCTTGCTATGATGAGTGCTTCTATGAATCATCTAGGCCCCTTAGTGATGTTTTGGTAATTAATGACAACTGTTTGTGGACTAACGGTTCTTGGAGAAATAAGAATGCAGGTTGGACCACATAGAACAGATAATCTTGGAGACTTATAAGCATTGGTTGTGGATCAAATGAAGGCAAAGGTATAACATAGGTTTTATTTTTGCCGGTCTCCAGGAGTTTAGAGAAGATATTTGACCGGATTAGTAGGCTAGATAGCCGTACTATTAAGAGGGTCAATGACTTTGATCTGTGTAATACTTAGTGCCTCATAGAGCATCTAGTGGTTGCATTTGCATGAGGACTAACAACGCTTCCAATTTCAAGAGTTAAAAATCTTTTCAAAAGCTTGTTTGAAAAATTGCCAAGTCTTTGGATGTGCGGACCATCTGGGCCTTGCGGGCGGACCGTCCGCGATCCTCTAGAGGGGTCCGAAGTATGTTTACTTCGGACTGGTCCTGTTCATTTGTACTGCGGACCGTCCGGGCCTTGGGGTCGGACCGTCTACAGTCCTGATCAGAGAAGGCTGCTCTCGGCATAGTCTCTGAATTATTGTGCGGACTGTCAGACCTTGTTGGGCAGACTGTCCGTAGGTGCCAAATTGGTTTGGGCAGGGACTGTGTGGTTTTGGGGTTTGTACTATGGACTATCTGGAGGATAAGCCCAGACAGTACTGACTCCCAGGTCGTGGACCGTCTGGCCTTGTAGGGCGGACCGTCCGCATGTGTTAACTCCTCTTGGTCAGAGCTCTGGTGCTCCAAGTTGCCAGGTCGCGGATGGTCCGGCCATGGTTGGCGGACTGTCCGGACTTCACTTTTCTGACAGCTCTGACAGATTTCAAACGGAAAAATAGCCGTTATGTGTACGACGGACCGTCTGGCCTTAGGGCGCGGACCGTCCGCGTGTGCGCAGAAAATGTGAAAATTGCACATAACTGTTGGATTTGAGTTGTGTGCTATAAATAGAAGGGGAGCTCGTGTGTGAGGGCTCTCTTGGCCATTCCTTGCACACATTGAGCTCATTTGTGATCCCCCAACTCATTCTCTCACACTCCTTGCTTGAGATTGCCTTCTAGTGAGAGATTGAGTGTTCCTAGTGTATTTGCATCCATTGGTGATTCTTGAGGCACTAGGTGGTACACCGAGCAAGCGTCATCGGCTTGTTACTCTTGGAGGTTGCCGCCTCCTAGATGGCTCAGGTGTTGTCTCCGTCGAGCTCTCCAAGAAGATTGTGGAGGAGCCACAGTGTTGATTGTGAGGGGTTCGCGCCTACCTCGCCGGAGCGGCAAAGATGACATTAGTGGAATCGAGGTATTGAGTGATTTCTTGTCCACTTGGCTCAAAGATCAAGCCGTGTCTTGATAGAGGAGCAAGTGAGAGCTTGAAGTCCACCTCAACATGGATTAGGGGTGATTGGCAAATCACCGATACCACAGGATAAAATCCGGTGTCTTTCTTTCCTTGCATTACTTATTGTCGTGCAAGTGATTAGTATTTTTCATATTGTTCTTCTAGTATACAATCACCATAGTTGATTCTCATAGATTGTTTACTTGTTGTCACTAGAGAATTTATAACTCTTGTTATATTGATTAAATTTCTCTAGTGTTTTTGATTTTAGTCAAAACCGTCTATTCACCCCCCTCTAGCCAGTGTCCTAGATCCTACAAGTGGTATCAGAGCTGAGGACTCCATTGTTTGTGGATCTAATCATCCTGGAGTGGGACAAAATGGCTAGTAACAACAATGTGCACATTGGGAAGCCACCGCATTTTGATGGAAATAACTATGACTATTGGAAAATAAGAATGTCAATGCATCTTAGAGCAATGGGTGGAAAAATTTGGCCAATTGTCAAGGATGGATTTGTTGTGTTGAAAGAAGGTGAACCATCGGCTAGTGACAATGAAAACATTCTTACAAATGATCAAGCCATGAATGTATTCTATGATGCTCATGATATAAATGAGTTCAATCGTATCAAGAATCTCACAACCGCTCATGAGATTTGGATTAAGCTAATGGAAATTCATGAAGGAACTACAATTGTGAAGAGTGCCAAGATATATGTGTGCAAAGGAAAATTTGAGCAATTCATTATGAAAGAAGATGAAAGTGTATCCGATATGTTCAACCGGTTAAATGAGATAGTGAATGAACTCAAGGGACTTGGTTTTAATGTACCAGATGTGGATTTCACTCATAAGTTCCTTAGATCTCTTCCGGAGAAGTATGAGACCATTGTAACCATGTTAGTAAGAAGTGATTTATCTCAACTTCTCCAACCGAAGTATTAGGGGAAATTCTTACTCAAGATATATTCAAGAAATCTCAAGCCAATGCTATAAGTTTGGCAAAGAAAGTGAAGGATGAATCAATCGCTCTCAAAGCTAAAGCTTCTAAGGCAATTGAAAAAGAAGAGAGTGATGATGAAGAAAATGAAAGTGAGAGTGATGGAGATATGGCTCTATTTGTAAATAAATTCAAAAAATTCATAAAGATGAAGAGAGGTCAACCTAGAAGAGGCCAAACATCAAGAAGAAATGCTTTCAATGATAGAAAATGTTTTGAGTGTGGGGAACCCAGTCACATTGCCATGAATTGCCCTAACAAGAAGAAGAAGGGCAAAGATGGAGATGATAAGAAGAAGAAATTCTACAACAAGAAGAAAGATGGCAAAGCCTACCTAGTTGAATGGGATTCGAATGATAGCTCGGATGATGATGATGATGACACCTCATCCAAGCTTAATGTCGGAATTGCCATCAAGGAAGCTCCTTCACTTTTCTCATCCCCTCATTGTCTCATGGCAAAGGGAGATGCTAAGGTAAAAATCATCACCGATTTAAATGATATAAATGATGATGATGATGTTGATGATGATGGCTATTCATATGATGATCTTGTTAGAATGTTAGGTGAGGCCGATGACTATATGCACAAAGAAAAAGAAAAATTTAAGACCTTGAAGGAATTGTATAAAAACCTCCAAGTGTCTTTTGAGGAGCTCAAGACCTCTCACAACAATCTAAAAGAGAATTGTGAGAAGCTTGCGGAAGCTCAAAACTTATCTATTGTGCATGAAGTTGTGGTGGTCACCGAGGATATTGGAGTCACTTGTGACTTACTTGATAGTCCCACAAGTGAACCACTACCTACTAACTCTATTTGTGATAAATGCAAAATTTCTCTTATAAATGATAATATTGCTCTTGATGAATCACAAATCATTGTTGAGAATGAAGTGTTAGTAGATAGGGTAAATGCTCTAACTCATGATCTAGAGAAGGCATATGGTGGAAAGGCTAAATTGGATTTCATATTGGGAAGTCAACGGTGCTCACTTAACCGTGAGGGTCTTGGATATGTTCCCAAGAAAGGAAAGAATGCTTTTGTAAAGCAAAAGACATTGTTTGTGAAAGAATGTGACGAAGTGTGTCACAAGTGTCACAAGAAGGGACATATTAAGAAGAATTATCCTAAGCTCAAGAATGTATCCTCCACTTGTTTTGAGCATTGTTATGTTCTTTCTCATAATGCAAAAGGTGTTCATGCTAAATTTGTTGGTACTTCAATTGTTGGCAACAAGAAGAAAGCTATTTGGGTGCCAAAGACCTTGGTCACTAACATCCAAGGACCCAAGCAAGTCTGGGTACCTAAAAGAGATTGATTTCCTTTTGTAGGTAAAATACAAGGCAGGAGAGAATCATTGGGTGTTGGATAGTGGATGCACTCAACATATGATCGGAGATATGAAAATGTTCACCCAAATGAGTGAGGAAGATTGCTCAAATTATGATAGTATCACATTTGGAGATAATCGCAAAGGAAATGTTAAGGGCTTGGGTAAAATTGCTATTTCAAATGATCATTCCATATCAAATGTGCTCTTGGTTGAGTCTTTGAATTTTAATTTACTATCCGTAGCTCAATTATATGATTTAGGATTTAGTTGCAATTTCACCGTTGATGATGTTATTATCTCTAGTGTTGATGGTATCAATCTTAAGTTTAAAGGATTTAGATATGAAAATCTTTACCTTGTTGATTTCTCATCTAGTGAGGCGAAGCTCACAACTTGCTTATTCTCAAAGGCTTCACTAGATTGGTTATGGCATAGAAGACTTGGTCTTGTTGGAATGAAGCAACTCAATCGTCTAACCAAACATGATTTAGTCCGTGGCTTGAAAGATGTGAAATTTGAGAAGAACAAATTGTGTAGCTCTTGTCAAGCCGGGAAGCAAGTGGCAAATACTCATCCAAATAAAAGTCAAATGTCTACTCATCGACCTTTGGAATTACTTCACATGGATTTATTTGGGCCAACATCGTTTGTGAGTATCAGCGGTAATTCCTATTACCTTGTGATTGTGGATGATTATTCTAGATTCACTTGGGTTTAATTCCTTCGGGATAAATCTAATGTGTTTGAAACATTCAAGTCATTTGCTATATTGGCTCAAACCAATTTGATTTTGATATCAAGAAAGTTAGAAGTGATAATGGGTCAGAATTCAAAAATGCAAGAATTGATGAATATTGTGATGACAAGGGTATTAAACATGAATTTTCTTCCAAATACACTCCGGAACAAAATGGTATTGTTGAAAGAAACAAAGGACTCTCATTGATATGGCTAGGTCTATGTTAGCGGAATATAATGTGTCAGATTCTTATTGGGCCGAAGCAATAAACACCGCATGGCACTCATCAAATAGGCTATATTGTCACAAGCTTTTGAAGAAAACTCCCTATGAATTGCTCATTGGTAGAAAGCCAAATATCTCATATTTTAGGGGTATTTGGTTGCAAATGCTATATTTTGAGAAAGGGAAGCCGGCTCTCTAAATTTGAGAAGAAATGTGATGAGGGTTTTCTACTTGGATATTCATCAAATAGCAAGGCTTATAGAGTTTTCAACAAGACTCATGGTATTATTGAAGAAGCATATGATGTTGAGTTTGATGAAACTAATGGGTCTCAAGATAAAAGTGATAATCTTGATGATGTTGGTGGAATTCAATTGAAAAATACTATGAAAACAATGGCTATTGGTGAAATAAAGCCAACGGAAGATGATGATGAAAATAGTGTGGTTGTCATTCCATCCTCTTCAACCCTACATGAAGAAGATCACCAAAGCCAACAAAATGATGAAATTATGGATACTCATGATCAAGATACTTCAAGTCATTCGGTTCCTCCTCGTGCTTCAACTAGCAATTATCAAACGGTATCAAGAATTCATCATTCTATTGTGAAGGATCACCCGGTTGATCAAATTGTGGGTGATATTACTAAGGGTGTTCAAATTCGCTCTCGCATAGCTTCATTTTGTGAACATTTCTCTTTTGTATCATGTATGGAACCTAACCGTGTAGATGAAGCTCTACTTGATGTTGATTGGGTGAATGCAATGCATGAAGAATTAAATAACTTCACTTGAAATGAAGTTTAGGAGCTTGTTGAGAGACTAAAGAACCACAACGTTATTGGTATAAAATGGGTGTTTCGCAACAAGCACAATGAAGATGGATTAGTAGTAACAAACAATGCAAGATTAGTTGCACAAGGGTATACTCAAATAGAGGGATTGAATTTTGGTGAGACATTTGCTCCCGTGGCAAGATTGGAAGCAATCCGGATCCTTCTTGCTTATGCTTGTGCTCATAATATCAAGCTCTACCAAATGGATGTAAAGAGTGCCTTTCTAAATGGTAAGATTAGTGAACTAGTGTATGTTGAACAACCTCCCGATTTTGAGGACCACAAAAGACCTAACCACGTGTTCAAGCTTTCTAAAGCTCTCTATGGGCTTAAGCAAGCCCCACACGCTTGGTATGAAAGGCTTAGAGATTTCTTGCTTTCCAAAGACTTTAAAATTGGGAAGGTTGACATTACCCTGTTCACTAAAAGAATTGGCAAAGATTTGTTTGTTTGTCAAATTTATGTTGATGATATTATTTTTGGATCTACTAATGAATTGTTTTGTGAGGAATTTGGAAAAATGATGTCAAAAGAATTTGAAATGTCTATGATAGGAGAATTGAGCTTCTTCCTTGGTCTTCAAATCAAACAATTGAAAGATGGAATCTTTATAAGTCAATCAAAATATTTGAAGGATATGCTCAAAAAGTTTGGCTTAGAGAATGCAAAGCCTATCAAGACTCCTATGGCAACAAATGGTCATCTAGACTTAGATGAGGGAGGTACTATGGTTGATCAAAAACTTTTTCGCTCAATAATTGGTAGTTTGCTTTATATTACCGCATCTAGGCCCGACGTTATGTTTAGTGTTTGCATGTGTGCTCGATTTCAAGCTTTACCTAGAGAGATTCACTTGAAGGCCGCAAAAAGAATTCAAGATATTTGAAGTATACTCCCAATATTGGTCTATGGTATCCCAAGGGTGCTCAATTTGAATAAATTGGATATTCGGATTCGGATTACGCGGGTTGCAAAGTTGATAGGAAGAGCACCTCCAGTTGTTGTCAATTTCTTGGAAGATCTCTTGTTTCATGGTCTTCTAAAAAGCAAAATTCCGTTGCTCTCTCTACCGCCGAGGCAGAATATATATCGGCCGGTAATTGTTGTGCTTAATTATTATGGATGAAACAAACTCTATTGGATTATGGGATCATTTTTAAGAATGTGCCTCTCATGTGTGATAATGAGAGTGCGGTAAAATTGGCTACAAATCCGGTCCAACACTCAAGAACTAAGCATATTGATATACGACATCACTTCTTGAGGGATCATGTTGGAAAGGGAGACATCTCTATATATTTAATTGGCACGGATGATCAATTGGCCGATATATTTACAAAGCCATTGGATGAAACGAGATTTTGCACATTAAGAAGTGAAATGAATGTGATAGATCTCTCAAATGTAGCTTGAGTTTGAACACACATGTGTAGTATTGCATTTTGCTTCTAAATATGCTCTCTAGGCAATTTATTGGGTATTTTTTTGATGAATTTATCATTCTCGTTTGATCTAAGTAGTTTTATATGAAAGTGTGCAATCCTCAATTACATAATGTGTATATGCATGCATACTAACCCTTGGATTGGTCGAAATGTCCATATATGAGCATCAAATCAGATTTGAAATTCAAAATCAGAAAGTGGACAAAGTTTGAAGATTTGAGTATCAGGCCGCGGACCGTCCGCCTGTGGACCACGGACCGTCCGCCGTATCAGGTTCTGGACAGTCCAAATCAGCAGAGCAGACAGTCTGAATTACCAGGGCACGGACCGTCCGCCATCCCTGCGCGGACCGTCTGCGACAGGCAGTTAAGTTGGGCAGAGGCAGTCGACTTGTCACTTTCATCCGTTGCCTTCTCCTCTCACACTCTCCACATGTCTAAAGGAGGCCCTCGTCGATTGTGAGCGGACCGTGAAGGGAACTTGCGCACGGACTGTCTGGAAACTTGTTGGAAGTTCAACAATCATGTCTTCATCCCGGTATTTCAAAATTTCATGGATTTCATCTAATTTCTTCAAATTTGGGGATTCTTTGGATTTTCTCTATGATCTAGAATTGGGCAATGGATTCACAAATCTGATTGGAGGAATTGCTAGTGCTACTCATTGTGAATGTTGTGCAAAAATTTGAACGAGTTTGGATGGTTATTTTGTGCCGAATTGTTGATTGAATATCAGGGCGGCTAGGGTTCTAGAAAATCGCCCCTACACGGTCGCGGACCGTCCGCCAGGGTGGCGTGGACAGTCCGGCCCCCTGGCGCGGACAGTCCGGCCCCCTAGCGCGAACAGTCCAGCCCCTGACAGAAAGTTGCACTTCCTTTCTCTATGATTGTGGCATTATCAACAATTCACCCATGGTTATTTCTCACATCTATTGCAGTGGTCTGAGTGGTCTTCGGAAGAAGCTTGCTGGTCGTTTCAAATCAAAGCGCCCTCGTGCTGATGATGCAGACTATAATCCAACAACAGACTCAGAGGCCCAATCTTCAGCTGGGGGTAGTATTTCTATGGACACAGAAGATGTTCCTCACGCTCATCCTGACTATACAATTGACATCACTGGATGGACTTATCCAAAGAGGAGATTCTCTATGGCAGAATATTGTTCCAAGAGGACTATCAATCAGTATGCTCTGCCCTCAGACACCAATATTCAGTTCTTTCACACTCAACTTCAATTTGATGTTTTCTGGGGCACACTGATGGATACCAACTTTCACAAGCATCAAGTGATAGATTGGACTTTTATGCTGGGTCAATCAGTTATGGAGGACCTGATTCCAAAATTTGAGGCATGTGGCCTCTATCACTTTATGGATCAGAGGACTGATTTCAGTGAGATGGCTATAAAGCAATTTCTAGCCACTGCTGAGATTGACATCGATGAGGAATCCATCACATGGATGACTGGTTTCAAGAGGTACTCCGCAACATTTGCTAAATTTGCTGCTGCAAACAGTCTGGATTATGGTATAATTTTAGTTGGGATTGATCTGTAAACTGAAGATAACTTTGAAGAATTTGTGCAATTCTATGAGCCAGCAAGGTTGGGAATTCCTAGGAGGTTTGGAGAGACAGTAGGACTAAGGCATCATCCTGCTGTGATTAACAAAATTGCAAGAGTCACAATTCTTCCCAAGAGTGGAGACAAGAGCAAAATTAGAGACAAGTTCTGGAACATTATCCACCATGTCATGAATGGTGAGGTAATGAATGTTGTGCTATTCATGATGAGACAGTTAAATGACCTCAAAATGGACAAGAACCAGAACTTAGCCTATGCTCCATATATTATGGCTCTTATCAAAGCTAAGACCAGATTTGAAGGGCACTGTGAGATCGTTCACACTCCTTTTAGGCCCTTCAAGAATGAGATTGGGTTCCTCACCACGCCTCTTACTCCCTTCCTAGATGATGAGGACAACGATGGTGATGATGCAGGAGAAGCTCCTGAAGCTGCTGCAGAGCAGATGCCTCCTCCACCTCCTCCTCAGCCTCAGCAGTACTGGCAGCCTAGTCCAGGTTATTTTGACCCTTACTTTCAGAACATGCAGCAAGGGCTTCAGAACCACATGGATGGCCGCTTCCAGGGAATGATGACCCATATGGACCAGTGCATGGATGCCATGCAATCTCGTTTTGATGATAACTTGGATGCAATAAACTCTGAGCTTTCTGAATTTCGCAGTCACATATAAGAGCATGTCACTGATCCCATCATGACCAGACTAAACAACACGCGGCAGAGTTTTTAGGACAATATGGGGGCTCTGTCTAGTCAGTTTGACAATCTATCTACCAATGAAAGCATTCAAGACATAAGTCAGAGGCAGCAGCAGCTCCAGCGGGACTTTGGGCAGTTCTCCTCTCTCTTTGACACCTTCAGCACTCACTATTATAGCATGTATCCTCCACGCGGTGGTCAGTGAGGCCCCTTCTTTGTGGCAATTGATGCCAAAGGGGGAGAGAAGAAGAGAAGTTGATGTCATGTCATATTCAGGGGGAGCTCGCTTATGTGGACATTAAGACTATGCATGTGCATGTTTACTATGTTATGTTACTATGTTATGTCTTATGCACTTGGTTACTATTTGAACTTATGCACTTAGTTACCATTTGAAATTTATGTCCTATGCATTTTGTGAACTATGTCTTATGGTTGTGGACAAATATTTGTAATATTCTGTGGGTTGAATTATGTGTGTTAAATCTTATGTTTAAATAAGTTTGAATTATTCTGTGAATGGTTGATTGAGGAGTGATTAAATTTGCTGTGCTTACTTTACATATTACTTCTTGTATGCCTCGATAACCATGACTGTAGGAAGATCTCCATCAAAACTCTGATCGATTATGTGTGTTGTATCTTCAACTAGAAATATCATGCACACACATAGGGGGAGCTATTCCTACATTCTGAGTTTTATTGGGATTTATCTATCTCTCGGACAGAACTTCAAATCAAGATAAGTCTTATGAAACTCATCTCTAAAAATCCTTCTTATACCTAAGGTATGAAGGAGATTTGAAAAACAAAACTTCTCCTGGTTATAATGTGTAGTGTTGTCATCAATTACTAAAAAGGGGGAGATTGTGAATCATCTAGGCCCCTTAGTGATGTTTTGGTAATTAATGACAACTGTTTGTGGACTAACGGTTCTTGGAGAAATAAGAATGCAAGGTTGGACCATATAGAACAGATAATCTTGGAGACTTATAAGCATTGGTTGTGGATCAAATGAAGGCAAAGGTATAACATAGGAGGTTTTGTTTTTGCCGATCTCCAGGAGTTTAGAGAAGATATTTGACCGGATTAGTAGGCTAGATAGCCGTACTATTAAGAGGGGTCAATGATTTTGATCTGTGTAATACTTAGTGCCTCATAGAGCATCTAGTGGTTGCATTTGCATGAGAACTAACATCGCTTCCAATTTCAAGAGTTAAAAATCTTTTCAAAAGCTTGTTTGAAAAATTGCCAAAGTCTTTGGATGTGCGGACCGTCCGGGCCTTGCGGGCGGACCGTCCGCGATCCTCCAGAGGGGTCCGAAGTATGTTTACTTTGGACTGGTCCTATTCATTTGTACTGCGGACCGTTCGGGCCTTGGGGCTGGACCGTCCACAGTCCTGACCAGAGAAGGCTGCTCTCGGCATAGTCCCTGAATTATTGTGCGGACCGTCCGACCTTGTTGGGCGGACTGTCCGCAGGTGCCAAATTGGTTTGGACAGGGACTGTGTGGTTTTTAGGGTTTGTACTATAGATTGTCCGGAGGATAAGCCTGGACAGTACTGACTCCCAGGTCACGGACCGTCCGGCCTTGTAGGGTGGACCGTCCGCATGTGTTAACTCCTCTTGGTCAGAGCTCTGGTGCTCCAAGTTGCCAGGTCGCGGACGGTCCGGCCATGGTTGGCGGACTGTCCGGACTTCACTTTTCTGATAGCTCTGACAGATTTCAAACGGAAAAAATAGCCGTTATGTGTACGGCGGACCGTCCGGCCTTAGGGCGCGGACCGTCCGCGTGTGCGCAGAAAATGTGGAAATTGCACATAACGGTTGGATTTGAGTTGTGTGCTATAAATAGAAGGGGAGCTTGTGTGTGAGGGCTCTCTTGGCCATTCCTTGCACACATTGAGGTTATTTGTGATCTCCCAACCCATTCTCTCACACTCCTTGCTTGAGATTGCATTCTAGTGAGAGATTGAGTGTTCCTAGTGCATTTGCATCCATTGGTGATTCTTGAGGCACTAGGTGGTATACCGAGCAAGCGTCATCGGCTTGTTACTCTTGGAGGTTGCCGCCTCCTAGACGGCTCGGGCGTTGTCTCCGTCGAGCTCTCCAAGAAGATTGTGGAGGAGCTGCGGTGTTGATTGTGAGGGGTTCGCGCCTACCTCGCCGGAGCGGCAAAGGTGACATTAGTGGAATCAAGGTATTAAGTGATTTCTTGTCCACTTGGCTCAAAGATCAAGCCATGTCTTGATAGAGGAGCAAGTGAGAGCTTGAAGTCCACCTCAACGTGGATTAGGGGTGATCGGCAAATCACCGATACCACGGGATAAAATCCGGTGTCTTTCTTTTCTTGCATTACTTATTGCCGTGCAAGTGATTAGTATTTTGCATATTGTTCTTCTAGTATACAATCACCATAGTTGATTCTCATAGATTGTTTACTTGTTGTCACTAGAGAATTTATAACTCTTGTTATATTGATTAAATTTCTCTAGTGTTTTTTATTTTAGTCAAAACCGTCTATTCACCCCCTCTAGCCGGTGTCCTAGATCCTACAGCTTCCCACCTGTTTCCCTGCCTGACATGCTGCACAAGGTCTATCTTTCTCAAAACAGACATCGGTTAGTCCTAACACATGTTCTCCCTTTAGAAGTTTATGAAGATTCTTCATCCCAACATGTGCTAGACTGCGATGCCAAAGCCATCCCATACTAGTCTTAGCCATTAAGCATGCATCTAGATCGGCATTCTCTTTCGAAAAATCAACTAAATAGAGCTTGTCGTCTAATACACCCTTAAAAGCTAATGAACCATCACTCCTTCTAAAGACAGATACATCAACATTTGTAAATAGACAATTGTAACCCATGTGACACAATTGACTTACAGATAGAAGGTTGTACCCGAGCGACTCTACTAGAAATACATTCGAAATTGAGTGCTCGTTAGTGATGGCAATCTTGCCCAAGCCTTTGACCTTGCCTTGGTTCCCATCTCCAAAGATGATCGTATCCTAGGAATTCTTATTCTTGACGTAGGAGGTGAACATCTTCTTCTCCCCCGTCATGTGGTTTGTGCATCCGCTGTCGATTATCCAGCTAGAGCCCCCGGATGCATAAACCTGCAAGGAATTAAGCTTGGGTTTTAGGTACCCAACTCTTGTTGGGTCCTACAAGGTTAGTCACAATTACTTTTGGAACCCAAATACAAGTTTTGTCTCCCTTGCATTTGGATCCCAACTTCCTAGCAACTACTTTTGCATTCTTACGTGAAAGTACAAATGAAGTATTGCAAACATGGTAAATGGTAGAAGGTTCATAGCACATTTTTCTAGGCGCATGATGCATAGCATGATTTCTCCTAGGCCTACTTCTACCATGAACAAAAGTGGAACTAGATGCAAATATAGCATGTGAATCACAATAAGCAGCATGATCATAACATCCATCATTATAAGTATTCCTAGAATATTTCCTATCATAAATATAGGCATGATTCTTTTGGGAACTACTAGCCATAGGGGCCTTCCCTTTCTCCTTGTTGAGAATGGGAGCCTTTTGGCTTGTTAAGTTCTTGGCTTCCTTTCGAAAACCAAGTCCATCCTTAATCAAGGGGTGTCTACCAACAGTGTAGGCATCCCTAGCAAACTTTAATTTATCAAACTCAACTTTGAAAGTTTTAAGTTGAGCATTAAGACTTGCCACCTCATTGTTTAATTTAGCAATGGAAATAAGATGTTCATCAGAAGCATTAACATCAAAGTCCTTACATCTATTGCAAGTAACTACATGTTCTACACATGATCTAATTGCATTTGCTTCCTCTAGCTTAGAATTTAATTCTTCATTTAAATTCTTTAAACTAGAGACAGATTCATGGCAAGCAGACAACTTAGAGGATAGCATTTCATTTCTTTTAATTTCTAGAGCAAGAGATTTTTGAACTCTAACAAATTTATCATGTTCTTCATACAAAATGTCCTCTTGCTTTTCTAAAAGTCTATCCTTTTCATTTAGAGCATCAATCAATTCATTAATTTTCTCTACCTTAGGTCTATCTAAACCTTTAAACAATTCAGAGTAATCTACTTCATCATCAGAAGATTCCTCATCACTAGAAGAAGAGTACTTAGGCGTATCTCGAATACTTACCTTCTTCTCCTTAGCCATAAGACACGTATGGCGTTTGTTGGGGAAGAGCGAAGACTTGTTGAAGGCTGAGGCAGCCAGTCCCTCATCGTCGGAGTCAGATGAGGAGCAATCAGAATCCCATTCCTTTCCAAGATGTGCCTCGCCCTTGGCCTTCCTGTAGTTCTTCTTCTTCTTTTTGCCATGTCTTTCTTATGCCTGGTCATTCTCATTATCGGGGCATTGAGCAATAAAGTGACCGGCCTTACCGCATTTGAAGCAGGAGCGCTTTCTCCTTGTTTTATTCTTGTTGGGGCACTCTTTGCGTCCTTTGAGTGCGGTCTTGAAGCGCTTGATGATAAGCGCCATTTCTTCCTCATTGAGCCTGGCAGCCTCCACTTGTGCCACCTTGCTAGGTAGCGCCTCCCTGCTGCTGGTTGCTTTGAGAGCGACGGGCTATGGCTCGTAGACGGGTAGTGGACCGTTTAGTGCATCATCCACGTATCGAGCCTCCTTCACTATCATGCGCCTGCTCATGAATTTTCTGAGGATCTCCTCGGGCGTTATTTTGGTGTACCTGGTGTTTTCACGAATAAGATTAACAAGATGGGGGTCAATTATAGTAAATGACCTTAGCATGAGTCGGACGACATCATGATCCATCCATCTTGTGCTTTCGTAGCTTCGGATCTTGTTGACTAGGGCCTTGAGCCTGTTGTAGGTCTGAGTTGGCTCCTCTCCCCTGATCATCGCGAACCTTCCCAGCTCGCCCTCCACCAGTTCCATCTTGGTAATCATGGTGGCATCATTTCTCTCATGTGATATTTTGAGGGTATCCCAGATCTGTTTGGCGTTGTCCAAGCCACTTACTTTGTTATACTCATCCCTGCAAAGTGAAGCTAGCAAGATAGTAGTAGCTTGGGAATTTTATGAATTTGTTCATTAATCATCACAGGGTTATCTGTACTATCGAAATGCATCCCATTTTCCACAATTCCCCAAATGCTAGGATGGAGAGAAAATAGATGACTGCGCATATTATGGCTCCAAAACGAGTAATCCTATCCATCAAAGTATGGAGGTTTTCCAAGAGGAATAGAAAGTAAATGGGCATTCGAGTTATATGGAATACGGGAATAATCAAAGGAATAATTTTGATTAACCGTCTATTTCTTTAACGAGGAGTCGTCATCGTCGTCGTCTCTTGGTGAAGAAGAGGAGGCAACGCTGTCGTAGTAGATGATCTTCTTGATCCGCCTCTTCTTCCCGTCCCTCTTCTTGTGACTCGAACCTGAGTCAGTGGGCTTATCGTCCCTTGGCTCGTTGAAGAGGGACTCCTTCTCCTTGTCGTTGACCACCATCCCCTTTCCCTTAGGATCCATCTATTCGGGTGGTTAGTCCCTTAGATGAAGAGTATGGCTCTGATACCAATTGAGAGCACCTAGAGGGGGGGGGGGTGAATAGGTGATCCTGTAAAATCAAACACTAAATAGCCACAAAACTTAGTTATTAAAGTGTTAGTGCGACTAAGTAGCTTTGAAGCGAGTTCTTGTGAACAAAACAATCACAAAGAAAGCAACACAAGAGACACGCGATTTTTATCCCATGGTTCGGCTAAGTAACACTTGCCTACTTACACGTTGTGGCGTCCCAATGGACGAGGGTTGCACTCAACCCCTTTCAAGTGATCCGATGATCAACTTGAATACCACGGTCTTTTCTTTTAGAGTATTTTCCCGTTTGCGAGGAGTCTCCACAATTTGGAGCCTCTCGCCCTTACAGTGATGATCACAAAAGAAACACAGAAGTAAGGGAGATAAAAGCAACACACACAAGATTCAATCCGCAGCACACACACACGCACACAAGTGAAGACTTGAGCTCAAATGACAACACAGGGAGTTCACAACTCAAATGGAGCTTAAATCACTAACACGATGAATCAAATGCGTGGGAGCGGAGTCTGGATATCTTAGTATGCTTAGAGAATTCTTGGTGTCCTGCTCCATGCGCCTAGGGGTCCCTTTTATAGCCTCTAGGCAGCTAGGAGCCGTTAGAGATCAACATGGAAGGCTATCCTTGCCTTCTGTCGAGTGGCGCACCGGACAGTCCGGTGCGCCACCGGACAGCCACTGTAGCATGTCCGGTGCGCGATCTCCTTCCATATCGGGCGCATCCGACCGTTGCTCCTCGGGGCTGGTTGGCGCACCGGACACTGTCCGGTGCACCCAGCCGATCGTTGGAGCAAGCCACGTGTCGCGCGTTGATTGCGCGGACGACCGTTGGCGCTAGCGCAGTTGGCTCACCGGACAGTCCAGTGCACCACCGGACAGTCCCGTGCACCACCGGACAGTCCGGTGAATTATAGCCACGTCACCAGTTCCTTTTCCCGAGAGCGACGAGTTCACCGCGGATGACTCACCGGAAAGTCTAGTGCACCACCAGATAGTCCGATGAATTATAGCCATACCACTCTGTCGATTCCCGAGAGTAGGTAGTTCACCGGAGGCTCGTCTGGAGCACCAGACACTGTCCGGTGCACCACCGGACAGTCCGGTGTGCCAGGCCGAGCTGCAGTTGGCTGTACACAGCCAACTCTTTTCCAATTCTTTTCTTCTCTCCTCGGCTCTATTTCTAGCACTTAAATAACCATGTTAGTACTAAAAACAATCCACTAAGTCTAGAAACATACATTGTCTTTGATTTGCACCTTTTGCTTGTTTAGCACATAAGAGTTCAAAATATTTGTGTTGGACACTTAATCACCAAAACAATTATAGAAATTGCCCTAGGGCACATTTTCCTTTCACTTACCTTAGTGATTATACTGGAAGGAGTCAGGCCACCACCATGCCCAAACCGGACAAAACATTCCCCTTTCTTATCCTCTCGGTGCTCCCCAGCCATCATAACCCTGGGGTTCAGACCGTACAAGTTCAGATTGAGTGACTGCCTATACAGCCTCGGGTGGTTGTAGTTGTTAAGAGTATAGGTAAGGAGTGATGACAAACTGGTCCTTAGGCGAGAGGGACAATCCTTCATTCTCACACCTAAACCAGCTGAGCCATCACCTTATGCCCTCCACTAAACCAGGGAGTCCCTCATCATCCACTCAAAGGGTGATAAGGGTGACAACCCTTCATCATACCCATTTTGAAAAACATTTTCTTTTGAAAACTCACACCTTTTCTCAAATCATTTGTAACAAATATGTCAAGGAGTATAAAGATTAATTGCAGCAAAGGCTAATAGGCCGAGGGTTGTGGTTGAAAAAAATATAGGTAATTTATGCATCAAAGGGAGCTTGCCGTGCTTAACTGGCGAAAGGGTGAGAGCTCACGGAACTGTCTTCTAGCTCCACCGCTTGACGTAGACTTGCAGATCCGGCCTTCATGAGACAGCACGAACGCTCCGATAACTATGCAACATGAACAAGCAAACATACAAACCAGCAAGTATATCATCAAATATTTAGTATAGTGGTCAGAATGGTGATATATGGATGGGTAGAGTCTTGAGCAGAATCTGTGTCATGTGGTGTTGTGATATTACTGGTGGTGGATTGGAGGCAAAGCGACACTATGTGTGTAGCCGGTAGAGCGAGTAACTGAGTGGGTGGTGGTTTGCCTTGGCTGAGGGTGTGGAGTGTGTGGAGAGGGAGAGGGTAACTGGGTCTATTTATAGCTGGGTGTATGTGGTGTAGTACACTAGAGTTCACTGTTGGTGAGAATAGTGATGAATGAATCGTCTGACTTAGTCTGAATAGGGAAATTATAGGCAGAATATGGGACAAGAGTATTTTGGGAATTTTCTGGAATATGAACCATGCTTAAGGTATGACATGGTTGGATAGGGAATAATTTGATAAGGATTTAGAAACAAGAATTATTGGAATCTGAGTTTGGAAGCCTAGTTCGAAAGAATCTCAAAGTTAAGCGTGCTCAACTTGGAGAAATCTGGGATGGGTGACCAGATGGGAAGTTCTTACCGGAAGGAAAATCACAGTCACCGGAGTTCGTATGACTGGAATATTGGTCTGGCAGGTCATAGGTGAACTGGACAACATGATGGATGATTAGTTGAAATTTGGGGTGATCGGATGACCAATGAATAGTAACGATGAATTGTGACGATGAAATAGTAACGATAAATATCATCGATGAATAGTAATGATGACGAATAGTAACGATGATGAATAGTACCGGTGAATAGTAACGATGGATAGTAATGGTGAATAGTCATGTGAACAAACAATGAACGCTGAATAGTGACTATGAACGAACGATCAATAGGAACTATGAATGAACGGACGAACAGTTGAATGATCGGACGAACGAACGATTGGAATTTCGGCAGCATAACGGCTGAACAAAGATTATTTGGACGAACGATGAATAGGGACTATGAACGAACGATGAACGATGAATAGGGACTATGAACGAACGGACGAACGATTGAATGATCGAACGAACGAACGATCGGAATTTTGGTAGCATAACGGCTGAACAGAGATTATTTGGACGAACGAACGGACGAACGATGAATAGGGACTATGAACGAATGATGAACGATGAATAGGAACTATGAACGAACGGACGAACGATCGGATGATCAAACGAACGAACGAACGATCGGAATTTCGGCAGCATAACGGCTGAACAGAGGTTATTTGGACGAACGAACGGACGAACGATCGGACGAATGGACGAACGAACCATGAACGATCGAATGATCGGACGAACGAACGAACAAACTAAGAACGACTGAACGATCCTTGTGCTAGTGTGTGCTTGTGTGGGAGATGGAGTGGGCGTGTGTGGGGGGGAGGGGAGAGTTACCATAAAATGGCTTGGGGTGGCTTGAGGAGGCCCATGCCCCTCTATTTATAGGCTAGGTGGGGGGATTAGGGGGAGGAGGCAAGGATTAGTGGGAGGATGCGAGGATTAGTAGGAGATAAGCATGTATTTGTCTGGTATAAGTGAAATTTTTGTAGAGCTCACTGTATAACACCAGAGGCGTATGTATACTCAAAGATCATCTTTAGCCTTTGAGGAGCATCCGGTTGCCGATTGCAAACGATGATTCTGGCTACTCAAAGATCATCTTCAGCCTTCTAGCTTTCGCTTGGCAGCTAGCTTATTGAAGAAGCATCGATGCTAACATGCAAACCTTTCTCTTGCGAACTCCCACATGGATTATGAAGCGTCCCCAATCCTCTGGGACTCAAATGTGATACAATTACTAGTCCCAGGAGGCTAGTAAACACATTTATACATCAGATGATACCAAATCTGCTCAAACGAGACAAACCTATAAAGGTGGCGAACAACTTTAAGAGTTGGTCCACAACTCGAGACATATCATCAGAGTGGGGCTGAAGCAGCCCGATATACGCAGCGAAGCAAATCAGTGGTCCAACAGCCACAGGCAAGGTTGGGAACAGTCGTAACTCTTACCCGATCTCCTTTTTCTGAAAAACAACAAATAAGCAAGGGTGAGTACAAACGTACTCAGCAGCCCACCTTCACCCGCGGAATGGGGAAATCAGATATAATGCATGGAATATGTGGAGCTCGGGATATTTTGCAGAAACAGCAATATTTAATGCAGAGTTGTTTTGAAAAACATTTTGTATTTTTGCAAAGCGCATCCTCTCCAAAAGGAGCAGGAAGTTTTTCAGTATTATAACAAAATCCCCTGGACTAAACCATCCAGGCATCTCAGCAGTTTCCCACTGGTTTTCCTTTTCAAAAACCGCTACTGGACTTTCCGTCCACCATAGCTCACGGCTCAACCGCCGAACCTTTTTAAAAACCACTTTTCTCAAAACCATCTCTTTTTTTTTGGAAAACAAAACATTAATTGCCATACCATACCAGACTCGTCCATTCCTGTGGACACAGACTATTCAAATAGGTTTTCAAACTCTGCGCAGAGGTGTACACTTTACCCACTAGTCTGGCTCTGCGATCTCATGATCAATGAGATCCGAATCCGAATCTCTTTCTTTCCTCGCACGTCCTAACCTTAACGGTTATCCGGAAGGAGTCAGGCCACCACCATGTCCAAACCGGACAAAACTTTCCCCCTCCTTATCCTCCCGGTGCTCCCCAGCCTTCATAACCCTGGGGTTGGACCGTACGAGTTCAGATTGAGTGACTGCCCACACAGTCTCGAGTGGTTGTACTATTAAAGAGTACAGGTAGTGAAGATGACAAACCGGTCCTTATATGAGGGGACAATCCTTCTGCTCACGCCTAAACCAGCTGAGCCAACACCTTAGGCCCTCCCCTAAACCAGGGAGTCCCTGATTATCCCACTCACAAGGTGATAAGGGTGAAAACCCTTCATCACACACATTTTGAAAAGCATTTTCTTTTGAAAACTCACACCTGTTCTCAAATCATTTGGAACATATATATCAGGGATTGATTGCGGCAAGCGGCTGGGTGGCCATAATAACTTGTCTCAAAATCATATCATGCATAAAATAACAGGCTGAGGGTTGTGGTTGAAAAATCATAGGTAATATATGCATCAAAGGGATCCAGTGAGCTTGCCGTGCTTATTCGGCGAAGGGGGAAGGAGAGCTCGTGGAACTGGCTTCTGGCTCCACCGCCTGGCGTAGACTTGCAGATCTGGCCTCCCCGAGATGGCACGAACGCTCCGATAACTATGCAACATGAACAAGCAAACATACAAACCAGCAAGTATACCAACAAATATTTAGTATAGTGGTCAGAAAAGCGATATATGGATGGGTAGAGTCTTGAGTAGAATCTATGTCATGTGGTGTTGTGATATTACTGGTGGTGGAGCGGAGGTGCTTACCAGGAGGGTGGATTGGAGGCAAAGCGACACTATGCGTGTAGCCGGCAGAGCGGAGTAACTGAGTGGGTGGGGTGTTTGCTTTGGCTGAGGGTGTTGAGTGTGTGTGGAGAGGGAGAGGGTAGCTGGGTGTATTTATAGCTGAGTGTAGGTGGTGTAGCACAGTGAAGTTCACTGTTGGTGAGAATAGTGACGAATGAATCGTCTGACTTGGTATGAACATGAGAGTTATAGGCAGAATATGGGACAAGAGTATTTTGGGAGTTTTCTGGAACATGAACCATGCTTAAGGGGTGACATGGCTGGATAGGGAATAGTTTGATAAAAATTTAGAAACGAGAATTATTGGAATCTGAGTTTGGGAGCCTGGTTCGAAGGAATCTAAAAGTTAAGCGTGCTCAACTCGGAGAAACCTGGGATGGGTGACCAGATGGGAAGTTCCCTACTGGAAGGAAAATCACAGTCACCGGAGTTCGTATGACTGGAATATGGGTCTGGC
Source organism: Zea luxurians (assembly GCA_029449295.1). NCBI lineage: Eukaryota > Viridiplantae > Streptophyta > Magnoliopsida > Poales > Poaceae > Zea > Zea luxurians. The sequence goes on from JAOPSE010000016.1 coordinate 7,022,133, forward strand.
TGGTCTTAGGTGGACTGGACAGCATGATGTATGAGTAGTTGAAATTTGGGGTGATCGGCTAATCGATGAATAGTAACGATGAATAGTGGCGATGGAAAAGTAATTATAGATATCATCTATGAATAGTAACGATGATGAATAGTAATGGTAAATAGTAACGATGATGAATAGTGTATGTGAATAGTAACGATGAATAGTAATGGTGAATAGTAACGATGAATAGTAACAGTGAATAGTAATGGTGAATAGTGACAGTGAATAGTCGTATGGACGAACGATGAACGATGAATAGGAACTATGAACGAACGGACGAACGAACGATTGGAATTTCGGCAGCATAACGGCAGGAAAAGATTATTTGGACGAACGAACGGACGAACGATCGAATGATCGGACGAACGAACGATCGGAATTTCGGCAGCATAACGGCAGGACAAAGATTATCTGGAAGAACGATGAATAGGGGCTATGAACGAACGATGAACGATGAATAGGGACTATGAACGAACGATGAACGATCGAATGATCGAACGAACGAACGATCGGAATTTCGGCAGCATAACGGCAGGAAAAAGATTATTTGGAAGAACGATGAATAGGGACTATGAACGAACGATGAACGATGAATAGGAACTATGAACGAACGATGAACGATCGAATGATCGAACGAACGAACGATCGGAATTTCGGCAGCATAACGGTAGGAAAAAGATTATTTGGACGAACGAACGGACGAACGATCGAACGATCGGACGAACGGACGAACGAACCATGAACGATCGGACGAACGATCGAACGATCGGACGAACGAACAAACAAACTAAGAACAGGGGACGAACGATCGAAGAACGATCGAACGATCCTTGTGCTAGTGTGTGCTTGTGTGGAACATGGAGTGGGTGTGTGTGTGTGGGGGGGAGAGAGTTGCCATGAAATGGCTTGGGGTGGGATGAGAGGAGGCCCTTGCCCCTCTATTTATAGCCATGGTGGGGGGATTAGGGGGAGGGATGAGAGGATTTGTGGGAGGATGAGATGATTAGTGGGAGGTTAGCATGTATTTGTCTTGTATAAGTGAGATTTGCTTGTAGAGCTCACCGTATGACACTGGAGGCATACGTATACGTATGAGCATGAGGAAAGTTATGAAGAAAATATTTGTAGGGACTTGAAAAATGATTCTGAAGGTATTTCTCAAGAGGAAAATACCTGGAGATATATCGGTGGAATATTTGGGCAGTATTTCTGGAAAGAACTTGAAGGGGATTACTCGGGAAATATCTGGGCGGTATTTCTGGAAACAAATTGAGGGTGATCACTGGGAAATATTTGTAGGATATTTTGAGGAGGATTTTGGAGAAAATATAGACCACTATATTTTATTTGTTGATATCAACTCGCAAACAAACATTTTGAAATGAAATTTGAAATTCATTTTGAATTTAGAGCGAGTTTGAGAAAAATTCAAGATTTGAATTTTTGGGATGCTACAAATCTACCCCACTTAAAAGGAATCTCGTCCTCGAGATTTGGCTTAGAAGGGTTATGGGTATAGCTTTACTTCAGCTACATATCTTCACTTTGCAACTCTTCGAGGAGATGGAACTTCAACAAAATCCGGCCTTTGAGGAGCATCCGGTTGCTGATTGCAAATGCTGATTCTGGCTACTCAAAGATCATCTTCAGGCTTCAGCTTTCGCTTGGCAGCTAGCTTATTGAGGAAGCATCGATGCCAACACGCAAACCTTTCTCTTGCGAACTCCCACATGGATTCCTTCCTTGATTGGTCTTCTGGTGCTTCATCAACAAAACTTGGGTAACCACTTCTCATCCAGAAACTTATAAGCTTCGATGATCTGGTCCTCCACAAGCTTACTAAGGCCTTCTTCTTTTTCTCCATAGCAGGAACCTTACTGGAATACTACCCCACTTAAAAAGAATGAGGGTAGATCTCTTGAATCTTGGGGATTTGAACTCCTTGAAGTACCTCATAACAAGGGTGTTACGGGGCCTTCTTCTGTTGTTGCTGCTTGAGCAGGCTGCGGAGAGATGACTGACACAGGGTTGATTTTGGGAGAACCTTCTTCTTATCTTCTCTTCGCTATCTTTTTTTCTCTTTTCACTGCTCCTTTCTTTCTCTTTGCTCTTCCCACTGGAGGATTCTATCAAAGAGTATTACCATCATACAGAGGAGGAAACCAAAGATGTTGAACCATATACAACAGTCTTCAACCCAAGAATTACCAAGCATTGTGATCTTAGGGGCAAGGGAGTGGAAAATGGAGTTGCTTGCGATTTGGCAGAGGGTATTTTATCTGGTGTGTGTGCTTTGCTTGGGATGGGAGTTGAGGGAGCTGGGGGGGGATTTATAGGCGAGCGGGGGTGTCCGGTTGCAGAGTGGTGGTGATGGAGTAGGTGCTACGCGGCAGCGGGTGCGACAAGGGGAGGGGGGGTTTGGTGTTGCCGGCGATGATGGTGGCAGTGGGTGCGCTGCAAAGGTGGCGTGGGTGGCGGTAGTGCGCTACAAAGGGGGCGTGGGCGGCGGTAGTGCGCTGCAAAGGGGGGCGTGGGGCGGTTGTTGGAGATGGGACACGCGTGCGGGGGCACGGGTGAGTGGTGGAGTCAATGACCCTGATGTTTGTGGTCTCTGGTTCCAAGAATCTTTGCCTCTCTGTATGGTAATAACTCCTTCTATCCTCTTTTTCTGTTTACTTTGACTCAGGGGCAGTGCTTTGATTCTCACGGTCGGTCCTTTTGACTGAGCGGCTGGACTGGTTTCTTCTGTAGCTTGTTCCAGGCTTGAAGGGTATGCTTCCCGGTATCTTCTTAGGTAAGGTGCTTTTCTCTTGAGATGGGTTAAGATGAGAATGGAAGAATAAGGTGAGGATTGGATCTAATTTGTGATCTATGTTTTTAGAGAAAATCTTTTTAAGAAAAACGAAAAGAAAACACACTAGCTCAGCAATGATAAGCACAAACAAATCAAATGTTTTGAATAAGGGAAGAATAGAGTTTTTCCAAAGCACGGGCTACTCAGATTCGGGGGCTAAGCATAACTACTATTGCTTGGCTCCTGAATTGAGAACTATGCTAAATGCAACTTATGAGCACTAACGTTAAAGCATCACATATGCACTCAAAAGGGGAGAAAACATCAAGTGAAATTCATTTTGAAATGCCCTAGGGGGCCACACAAATAGAGTTTTTCAAGGCACGGGACTACACGATTACCTCTCATACATGCAGGGCTCTAGCCAAAGTGAAGAAAAACTTCACTACCTAATGCACGCAGAGGACTGGGTATAACTAACTCAGATCTAGCAGCTTCTCTTCTGGCAAGGCTGACGCACAACTTCAATCTGAGATATCTCCTAGATGGGTCAACAGGGAGCTGATGTTGATAACTTCTTCTGGCGGCGACTGAGATGGCAAGACGTGGTCGAACTCTTCTTCAAGCTGGACTGGCTCTTGTAGCTCCTCTGAGGGCAGCGGTGCTGGCGGGGTGCTTGCAGCTTCTTCCTTGACCTCAAGGGACAGTGCTGGAATCTTCTTCATGGTGAGGGGCTCAAACAACTCTGGCGGGGGATCTTGGGAGGATTCAGGGTGCTCTTGTTTATCCATAGCCTTAGGGGAGACTGGAATTCCTTCCAAGACTATGGTTCCTTCCGGGAGTTCCCAAGCCTTCTTCTCTCCTCTGATAGAGACCGGGTGACCTTGAAGAATCTGGGGATCTTCAGCTCTCCTGGGTTGAACTGGGTTGGATGGAGCGGGCTCTTGGATCCGCAGGGCTCTACGTTGGTTATGGGTTACCAAGTAGGCCTCCATCAGCTTCTGGACATGCTCATCCTTGGCTTGCTTCAGGGCTTCAACAGCAATGACTTCACGACTTTCTAAGGCAGCTACACGGGCTTGAGCTGTGGTGAGATCCACATGGAGCTTACGGTTGAGCTTCTCTGCATCTTCTGCTCGGGCAATCATCTGACGGTGGTGCCGGGCCAAGAAATCATACTGGGCATCCAGGGTGAGCAGGTATGCAGTGAGGTACACGACTGTGGGGTCGTCCTCAAGCAGCTGCTGCTCTTCCAATGCACGCATCTTGGCCATCCAAACTGGACGGTCTCTCTGAAAGGGCGGAAAGAATCTGAGCGGGGTGTCGGCCACTTCTTCTTCATAGATCTGACACAGAGCCCTCAATGCCTTGCGAGCGACGACTTGGCAGGTGTCTTTGAATCTGTGCCCAGCAGTAGTGACACTCCATTCCACATGGTGCGGACTGGATCCAATGTATACAGTCACGACACACTTCTCTGTGCCATGCTCGATGAATTCACGACCATCATACTCTGGCTGGCTCCTGATTCCGAGGCGGACTGTGCATGCTCTCAGCAACTTGGGGAAACCATCTTCATTCTGGCAGAAGCTGGTTTGGCACTGAACCTCCATCTGACTTCTGAAAGAAGGAAAGGGGGAAAACATTTTTGAAATGAAGGGATGAGAGCAAGAATTTTTTTTTTAGAAAATAGTTTTGACTCAAAAACTTTTGATCAGGCTAAGGGTTACGTCCTGCGGCCAACCTAACAGCTCTGATACCACCTGAAGCGTCCACAATCCTCTGGGACTCAAATGTGATACAATTACTAGTCCCAGGAGGCTAGTAAACACATTTATACATCAGATGATACCAAATCTGCTCAAACGAGACAAACCTATAAAGGTGGCGAACAACTTTAAGAGTTGGTCCACAACTCGGGACATATCATCAGAGTGGGGCTGAAGCAGCCCGATATACGCAGCGAAGCAAATCAGTGGTCCAACAGCCACAGGCAAGGTTGGGAACAGTCGTAACTCTTACCCGATCTCTTTTTTCTGAAAAACAACAAATAAGCAAGGGTGAGTACAAACGTACTCAGCAGCCCACCTTCACCCGCGGAATGGGGAAATCAGATATAATGCATGGAATATGTGGAGCTCGGGATATTTTGCAGAAACAGCAATATTTAATGCAGAGTTGTTTTGAAAAACATTTTGTATTTTTGCAAAGCGCATCCTCTCCAAAAGGAGCAGGAAGTTTTTCAGTATTATAACAAAATCCCCTGGACTAAACCATCCAGGCATCTCAGCAGTTTCCCACTGGTTTTCCTTTTCAAAAACCGCTACTGGACTTCCCGTCCACCATAGCTCACGGCTCAACCGCCGAACCTTTTTAAAAACCACTTTTCTCAAAACCATATCTTTTTTGGAAAACAAAACATTTTTGCCATACCATACCAGACTCGTCCATTCCTATGGACACAGACTATTCGAATAGGTTTTCAAACTCTGCACAGAGGTGTACAATTTACCCACTAGTCCGGCTCTGCGATCTCATGATCAATGAGATCCGAATCCGAATCTCTTTCTTTCCTCGCACGTCCTAACCTTAACGGTTATCCGGAAGGAGTCAGGCCACCACCATGTCCAAACCGGACAAAACTTTCCCCCTCCTTATCCTCCCGGTGCTCCCCAGCCTTCATAACCCTGGGGTTGGACCGTACGAGTTCAGATTGAGTGACTGCCCACACAGTCTCGAGTGGTTGTACTATTAAAGAGTACAGGTAGTGAAGATGACAAATCGGTCCTTATATGAGGGGACAATCCTTCTGCTCACGCCTAAACCAGCTGAGCCAACACCTTAGGCCCTCCCCTAAACCAGGGAGTCCCTGATTATCCCACTCACAAGGTGATAAGGGTGAAAACCCTTCATCACACACATTTTGAAAAGCATTTTCTTTTGAAAACTCACACCTGTTCTCAAATCATTTGGAACATATATATCAGGGATTGATTGCGGCAAGCGGCTGGGTGGCCATAATAACTTGTCTCAAAATCATATCATGCATAAAATAACAGGCTGAGGGTTGTGGTTGAAATATCATAGGTAATATATGCATCAAAGGGATCCAGTGAGCTTGCCGTGCTTATTCGGCGAAGGGGGAAGGAGAGCTCGCGGAACTGGCTTCTGGCTCCACCGCCTGGCGTAGACTTGCAGATCTGGCCTCCCCGAGATGGCACGAACGCTCCGATAACTATGCAACATGAACAAGCAAACATACAAACCAGCAAGTATACCAACAAATATTTAGTATAGTGGTCAGAAAAGCGATATATGGATGGGTAGAGTCTTGAGTAGAATCTATGTCATGTGGTGTTGTGATATTACTGGTGGTGGAGCGGAGGTGCTTACCAGGAGGGTGGATTGGAGGCAAAGCGACACTATGCGTGTAGCCGGCAGAGCGGAGTAACTGAGTGGGTGGGGTGTTTGCTTTGGCTGAGGGTGTTGAGTGTGTGTGGAGAGGGAGAGGGTAGCTGGGTGTATTTATAGCTGAGTGTAGGTGGTGTAGCACAGTGAAGTTCACTGTTGGTGAGAATAGTGACGAATGAATCGTCTGACTTGGTATGAACATGAGAGTTATAGGTAGAATATGGGACAAGAGTATTTTGGGAGTTTTCTGGAACATGAACCATGCTTAAGGGGTGACATGGCTGGATAGGGAATAGTTTGATAAAAATTTAGAAACGAGAATTATTGGAATCTGAGTTTGGGAGCCTAGTTCGAAGGAATCTCAAAGTTAAGCGTGCTCAACTCGGAGAAACCTGGGATGGGTGACCAGATGGGAAGTTCCCTACTGGAAGGAAAATCACAGTCACCGGAGTTCGTATGACTGGAATATGGGTCTGGCTGGTCTTAGGTGGACTGGACAGCATGATGTATGAGTAGTTGAAATTTGGGGTGATCGGCTAATCGATGAATAGTAACGATGAATAGCGGCGATGGAAAAGTAATTATAGATATCATCTATGAATAGTAACGATGATGAATAGTAATGGTAAATAGTAACGATGATGAATAGTGTATGTGAATAGTAACAATGAATAGTAACGATGAATAGTAACATCGAATAGTAATGGTGAATAGTGATAGTGAATAGTCGTATGAACGAACGATGAACGATGAATAGGAACTATGAACGAACGGACGAACGATCGAATGATTGGACGAACGAACGATTGGAATTTCGGCAGCATAACGGCAGGAAAAGATTATTTGGACGAACGAACGGACGAACGATCGAATGATCGGACGAACGAACGATCGGAATTTCGGCAGCATAACGGCAGGACAAAGATTATCTGGAAGAACGATGAATAGGGGCTATGAACGAACGATGAACGATGAATAGGGACTATGAACGAACGATGAACGATCGAATGATCGAACGAACGAACGATCGGAATTTCGGCAGCATAACGGCAGGAAAAAGATTATTTGGAAGAACGATGAATAGGGACTATGAACGAACGATGAACGATGAATAGGAACTATGAACGAACGATGAACGATCGAATGATCGAACGAACGAACGATCGGAATTTCGGCAGCATAACGGTAGGAAAAAGATTATTTGGACGAACGAACGGACGAACGATCGAACGATCGGACGAACGGACGAACGAACCATGAACGATCGGAAGAACGATCGAACGATCGGACGAACGAACGAACAAACTAAGAACAGGGGACGAACGATCGAAGAACGATCGAACGATCCTTGTGCTAGTGTGTGCTTGTGTGGAACATGGAGTGGGTGTGTGTGTCTGGGGGGGAGAGAGTTGCCATGAAATGGCTTGGGGTGGGATGAGAGGAGGCCCTTGCCCCTCTATTTATAGCCATGGTGGGGGGATTAGGGGGAGGGATGAGAGGATTTGTGGGAGGATGAGATGATTAGTGGGAGGTTAGCATGTATTTGTCTTGTATAAGTGAGATTTGCTTGTAGAGCTCACCATATGACACTGGAGGCATACGTATACGTATGAGCATGAGGAAAGTTATGAAGAAAATATTTGTAGGGACTTGAAAAATGATTCTGAAGGTATTTCTCAAGAGGAAAATACCTGGAGATATATCAGTGGAATATTTGGGCAGTATTTCTGGAAAGAACTTGAAGGGGATTACTCGGGAAATATCTGGACGGTATTTCTGGAAACAAATTGAGGGTGATCACTGGGAAATATTTGTAGGATATTTTGAGGAGGATTTTGGAGAAAATATAGACCACTATATTTTATTTGTTGATATCAACTCGCAAACAAACATTTTGAAATGAAATTTGAAATTCATTTTGAATTTAGAGCGAGTTTGAGAAAAATTCAAGATTTGAATTTTTGGGATGCTACAGATTACTTCCTTGATTGGTCTTCTGGAGCTTCATCAACAAAACTTGGGTGACCACTTCTCATCCAAAAACTTATATGCTTCGATGATCTGGTCCTTCACAAGCTTGCTACATGCCTTCTTTTTTTCTCGACATCAACAATCATGCTAGAACACTACCCCACTTAAAATGAATGAGGGTAGAACTCTTGAATCTTGGGGATTTGAACTCCTTGAAGTACCTCATAACAAGGGTGTTACAGGTCCTTCTGCTGTTGCTGCTTGAGCAGGCTGCGGAGAGATGACTGACATAGGGTTGATTTTAGGAGAACCTTCTTCTTATCTTCTCTTCACTATTTTCCTTTCACTTTTCACTGCCTCTTTCTTTCTCTTTGCTCTTCCCACTGGAGGATTCTATCAAAGAGTATTACCATCATGCAAAGGAGGAAACCAAAGACTATGAACCATGTACAATAGTCTTCAACCCAAGAATCACCAAGCACTGTGATCTTAGGGGTGAGGGAGTGGAAAATGGAGTTGCTTGCGATTTAGCAAAGGGGATTTTATCGAGAGTGTTTTTCTTGGGATGGGAACTGAGGGAGCTGGTACGGGAGTTTTATAGGCAAGCGGTATGCGAGGTGGTGCTCGGGTGCGGAGTGGTGGTGATGGAGCAGGTGCCACACGACAGCGGACATGACATGGGGAGGGGGGCTGTTGCCGGCGATGATGGCGGCAGCGGGTGCGCTGCAAAGGGGGTATGGGCGGCGGTAGTAGTGCGTATGGAGGCGGGGCACACGTGCAGGGGGCACCAGTGAGTGGTGGGGTCAATGACCCAGATGTTTGTGGTCTCTAGTTCCAAGAATCTTTGCCTCTCTGTATGGTAATAACTTCTTTTGTCCTCTTTTTCTGTTTACTTTGACTCAGAGGCAGTGCTTTGATTCTCATGGTCGGTCCTTTTGATTGAGCGGTTGGACAGGTTTCTCTGTAGCTTATTCTAGGCTTCAAGGGTAAGCTTCCCGGTATCTTCTTTGGTAAGGTGCTTTTCTCTTGAGATGGGTTAAGATGAGTATGGAAGCATAAGATGAGGATTAGCTCTAATTTGTGATCTATGTTTTTAGAGAAAACCTTTCTTAACATAAGCTCAGTAATGATAAGCACAAACAAATCATGTTTTGAATAATGGAAGAATAGAGTTTTTCCAAAGCACGGACTACTCAAATTCGGGGGCTAAGCATAACTACTATTGCTCGGCTCCTGAACTGAGAACTATGCTAAACAGGACTTATGAGCACTAACGTTAAAGCATCACATATGCACTTAAAAGAGAAGAAAACATCAAGTGAAATTCATTTTGAAATGCCCTAGAGGGCCACACAATTTAGAGTTTTTCAAAACATGGGGCTACATGATTACCTCTCATACATGCAGGGCTCTGGCCAAAGTGAAGAAAAAACTTCACTGCCCAATGCATGCAGAGGACTGGGCATAACTAACTTCAGATTTGGTAGCTTATCTTCTGGCGAGGCTGGCGCACAACTTCAATCTGAGACATCTCCTGGATGGGTCAAGAGGGAGCTGATGTTGATGACTTCTTCTGGCGGCGACTGAGATGGCAGGACGGGGTCGAACTCTTCTTCAAGCGGGACTGGCTCTTGTAGCTCCTCAGAGGGCGGCAGTGCTGGCGGGATGCTTGCGGCTTCTTCTTTGTCCTCAAGGGAGGGTGCTGGAATCTTCTTCATAATGAGGGGCTCAAACAACTCTGACGTGGGATCTTGGGAGGACTCGGGGTGCTCTTGCTTATCCATATCCTGAGGGGAGAATGGCATTCCTTCCAAGACTATGGCTCCTTCCGAGAGTTCCCAAGTCTTCTTTTCTCCTTTGATATAGACCGGGTGACCTTCAAGAATCTGGGGATCTTTAGCTCTCATGGGTTGAACTAGGTTGGATGGAGCGGGCTCTTGGATCCGCAGGGCTCTACGTTGGTTGTGGGTGGCCAAGTAGGCCTCCATCAACTTCTAGACGTGCTCATCCTTGGCTTGCTTCAGGGCTTCAACAGCAATGACTTCACGACTTTCAAAGGCAGTTGCATGGGCTTGAGCTAAGGTGAGATCCACATGGAGCTGATGGTTGCACTTCTCTGCATCTTCTGCTCGGGCAATCATCTGATGGTGGTGCCGAGCTAAGAAATCATATTGTGCATCCAGGGTGAGCAGGTATGCAGTGAGGTACACGATTGTGGGGTCATCCTCAAGCAGGTGCTGCCCTTCCAATGCACGCATCCTGGCCATCCAAATTGGACGGTCTCTCTAAAAGGACGGAAATAATCTGAGAGGGGTGTTGGCCACTTCTTCTTCATAAATTTGACACAGGGCCCTCAATGCCTTAAGAGCGACGACTTGGCATGTGTGTTTGAATCTGTGCCATGCAGCAATGACACTCCATTCCACATGGTGCAGACTGGATCCATGCTTGATGAATTCACGACCATCATACTCTGGCTGGCTCCTGATTCCGAGGCGAACTATGCATGCTCTCAGCAACTTGGGGAAACCATCTTTATTCTGACAAAAGCTGGTTTGGCAGCGGACCTCCATCTTCCTTCTGAGAGAAGGAACGGGGGAAACAGTTTTGAAATGGAGGGATGAGAGCAAGAATTTTTTAAGAAAATTGTTTTGACTCAAAAACTTTTGGATCAAGCCTAAGGGTTACGTCATGCGACCAACCTAACAGCTCTGATACCACCTGAAACGCCTCAATCCTCTGGGACTCAAATGTGATACAATTACTAGTCCCAGGAGGCTAGTAAACACATTTATACATCACATAGTTCCAGATCTGCTTAAACGAGACAAACCTATAAAGGTGGCGATCAACTTTAAGAGTTGGTCCACAACTCGGGACATATCATCAGAGTGGGGCTGAAGCAGCCCGATATACGCAGCGAAGCAAATCAGCGGTCCAACAACCACAAATAAGGTTGGGAACAGGCGTAACTCTTACCCGATTAGCGATCTCCTTCTCTGAAAAACAACAAATAAGCAAGGGTGAGCACTTACGTACTCAGCAGCCCACCTTCACCCGTGGAATGGGAAAATCAGATATAATGCATAGAATATGTGGAGCTCAGGATATTTTGCGGAAAGAGCAATATTTGATGCAGGGTTATTTTTTAAAACATTTTATATTTTTCAAAGCATATCCTCTCCCAAAGGAGAAGGAAGTTTTTCAATATAGAACAAAATCCCCTAGACTAAACCATCCAGGTATCTCAGCAGTTTCCCACTGGTTTTCATTTTCAAAAACAGCTACCGGACTTCCCGTCCACCATAGCTCACGGCTCAACCGCCGGACCTTTTAAAACCACTTTTAAAAAGCATTTTTTGGAAAACAAAACACTAATTGCCAAATCCAAGTCATGACTCATCCATATCCGTGGACACGGATTATTCGAATAGGTTTTCAAACTCTGCGCAGAAGTGTACACTTTACCCACTAGTCCGGTTTCTACAATCTCACCGTCGTGAGATCCGAATGCTGAATCTCTATCTTTCCTTGCACGTCCTTACCTTAGTGATTATACCGGAAGGAGTCAGGCCACCACCATGCCCAAATCGAACAAAACATTCCCCTTCCTTATCCTCCTGGTGCTCCCCAGCCATCATAACCCTGGGGTTCGGACCGTACAAGTTTAGATTGAGTGACTGCCCATACAGTCTCGAGTGGTTGTACTTGATAAGAGTATTGGTAAGGAGTGATGACAAACTGGTCCTTAGGCAAGAGGGACAATCCTTCATGCTCAAACCTAAACCAGCTGAGCCATCACCTTAGGCCCTCCACTAAACCAGGGAGTCCCTGATCATCCCACTCAAGGGTGATAAGCGTGACAACCCTTCATCATACCCATTTTGAAAAACATTTTCTTTTGAAAACTCACACCTTTTCTCAAATCATTTGTAACAAATATGTCAAGGAGTATAAAGATTAATTGCAGCAAAGGTTGGGTGGCCATAATAACTTGTCTCAAAATCATATCATGCATAAAATAACAGGCTAGGGTTGTGGTTGAAAAAGCATAGGTAATTTATGCATCAAAGGGATCCAGTGAGCTTGTCGTGCTTAACCGGCGAAAGGGTGAGAGCTCGCGGAACTGTCTTCTAGCTCCACCGCCTGGCGTAGACTTGCAGATCCGACCTTCACGAGACGGCTATGAATGCTCTGATAACTATGCAACATGAACAAGCAAATATACAAACCAGCAAGTATATCATCAAATATTTAGTATAGTGGTCAGAATGGTGATATATGGATGGGTAGAGTCTTGAGCAGAATCTGTGTCATGTGGTGTTGTGATATTACTGGTGGTGGAGTGGAGGTGCTTACCAGGAGGGTGGATTGGAGGCGAAGCGACACTATGCGTGTAGCCGGCAGAGCGGGTAACTGAGTAGGTGGGGGTTTGCCTTGGCTGAGGGTGTGGAGTGTGTGGAGAGGGAGAGGGTAACTAGATCTATTTATAGCTGGGTGTATGTGGTGTAGTACACTAGAGTTCACTGCTGGTGAGAATAGTGACGAATGAATCATCTGACTTAGTCTGAATAGGGAAATTATAGGCAGGATATGGGACAAGAGTATTTTGGGAATTTTCTGGAATATGAACCATGCTTAAGGTATGACATGGTTGGATAGGGAATAATTTGATAAGGATTTAGAAACAAGAATTATTGGAATCTAATTTTGGAAGCCTAGTTCGAAAGAATCTCAAAGTTAAGCGTGCTTAACTTGGAGAAATCTGGGATGGGTGACCAGATGGAAAGTTCTTACCGGAAGGAAAATCACAGTCACCGGAGTTCGTATGACTGGAATATTGGTCTGACAGGTCTTAGGTGAACTGGACAGCATGATGGATGAGTAGTTGAAATCTAGGGTGATCGGATGACCGATGAATAGTAACGATGAATAGTGACGGTGAAATAGTAACGATAAACATCATCGATGAATAGTAACGGTGAATAGTAACGATGATGAATAGTACCGGTGAATAGTAACGATAGATAGTAATGGTGGATAGACGTATGAACGAACGATGAACGCCGAATAGTGACTATGAACGAACGATGAATATGAACTATAAACGAATGGACGAACGATCGGAATTTTGGCAGCACAACGTCTGAACAAAGATTATTTGGACAAACGAACGATGAATATGGATAATGAATGAACGATGAACGATTAATAGGAACTATGAACGAATGGACGAACGATTGAATGATCGAACGAACGAACGATCGGAATTTCGGCAGCATAGTGACTGAACATAGATTATTTGGACGAACGAATGGACGAACGATGAATAGGGACTATGAACGAACGATGAATAGGAACTATGAACGAACGGACGAACGATCGAATGATCGAACGAACGAACGAACGATCGGAATTTCGACAGCATAATGGCTGAACAGAGGTTATTTGGACGAACAAACGGACGAACGATCGAACGAACGGACGAACGAACCATGAACGATCGGACGAACGAACGAACAAACTAAGAACAGGTGGACGAACGATTGAAGAACGACCGAATGATCCTTGTGCTAGTGTGTGCTTGTGTGGGAGATGGAGTGGGCGTGTGGGGGGAGGGGGAGAGTTGCCATGAAATGGCTTGGGGTGGCTTGAGAGGATGCCTGTAACATCCCAAAATTTAACCCCAAGGTTGGAAACCCTAATCTCCTAACCCCCCTTGATTTTTTCCCTCGACTACCCCTCATAAAACATCTCATCATATGCATACACTATGATTGTTAGAAGCACCTCACATAGAATATATTTTAGCACCTAAGATTATTTAGCTAATTATTTGTTCAAAAGAAAAGGAGATAAAAGAAATAGGAATAGAAATAAGAAATAGAAATAGAAAAAGAGAGAAAAAAGGGAAAAATCCCCCCCTTGGTTGGGCCGTTTCTGGCCCAACTCTCTCCCGCGTGCCTCGCCCCCCGTCCGACCCACGCGGTCCGTTCCCCCGCGCGCCGGCCCGCGCTAGCGCCGCACCCCCAGACCAGGCAATTGATGCGTCGTCGTTGTTACTGCCGCAGCTGCTATCGTCGCAAATGTGCGTGCATGCCACCAATTCTGCATAGATGAGCGGGTCATCCGTGCGGGTAGTTACTGGCCGCATGGTCCAGGCGAAACTCCGCTAATTGCTCCAACGACTGATATGGGCTAGGATTTGCTTCCTTTGCAAGCCAAGTCAATGGAGTGGACGTGGACGTGATAGCACCATGAACTTCGGTTTGCTTAACAGGTGGGGCCCACTGACTTGCATGCTTGCTTGCTTGCATGTTGTCGTGATGGTGTGTGTATGTGATGGTGCATGGATGTGATGGCACATACCTGCATGGCTGGAGGCCTGAAGCCTAGCCCATCTCGACCATGGCCAAACATAATACACGGCTCGGGTCTGCCAGGATTCATAGGTGGAGTCAATGCCTCTGCCTTCCGTGCGTGTGAGCGGGTCTTGTTCGGGTTTCTTTGCTTCCTGATGAAAGAATGAGAACTGGAATCGTGTACCAGTTCAGTTGGGTTCGGTTGTGCGGTCTGCACATACCTGAATAAAGCAGATTTTATGTTACAGTTCCTACTCTAAGTAATTATTTTCTACAATAAATAATTAGTACATGTTTGAATATGGAAAATGCCTTTTGCATCTGATGTGTTATATTCATGAATTAATTCTAGTATTTTTTCTGCTTTTATTTCTCGTAGTAAATACTTAGCGGAAATTTATTAAAATGCATGTGAAGGTTATATTGTGTATACTCAAATCGCTCTAAATATTTGCTATGTGTTGAGCCTTCGGACTCACGTCGAGCGATTAAATTGTATAATGGGTACTCAGACACGCCGATCAGGCTGCATTGGTAATCAGCTGAGTTATGGCATTAGCTAAATATTGATTGCGCCCTGACAACAAGACACAATATTTGTGTCGTTCGAACTTGGCTGCATCATGTGATTGCTATGTCGCGCTCTCGCTTAATCGGACCCCTCCCGTTGAGTCGGACCGCCATCACCGAGTTGCGTATTTTTTTGCATGCCCTGTAGGCACTATTCGTCTGTCATGATCATCGAGCCACAAATGCGCCTATTGCGCACGTTGTGTGGACTTATCGTGTACCCCGACTATTGAGCCAATATTGTGCCTGTTGCGCTTATTACAAAGGCTTGTTATGCTGTCGTAGCCCTGATGGTCGCACATGCGTTGACGCCACATACGCTAGAGCTTGTACTCGCGTGGATTGTGGTGGGTTGTTCAAGCCCCTAAAGTCGCATTATGCGCAACCTTCATAAACAATTTTGTTTGTCTCTATATTTTATTTGATTGTGTTGTGTGACATCATATATTTATATATATCGCCAAGTGGCCATAACAACTATATCAAGCTCTATAGTGCTTGAATAATCTAGGAAATTAAATTGAAATATAAATGAAACACAGATAAGATAATTCTCTCATCTTTCCTCGTGCATAAAGTTTTACCCGAAGTAACCCGAAGATATATAATATAATGCATGAAAGCCTTTTTGGCTTAGAAGACATCACAAATTGGGATTTTATTAGTAAGCAATAAGACCTTACCAAATAATTTAAGGCTATAAATCTCAGTTATACATTGCTCAACCAGATGTTGACATGTTGCTCTCTTTGTCGTTGAACGACATGAAGTGAACTTTGAGATAAATGGCTAGTACCCTAGCAACACGAAGTTGCGAGTACATCGAAAGGTTATTCTGAGAATTTTTTTCACTATGTTGGTGTGAAAACCATAGTGTGTTCCCGTCGAACCACTTTACTCGTTCTATCTCGGACCTCTATGCTTGTGTCGCATACATCTCTCGGAATTGTAAATACTTATAGTCACTGAATTGACTCGGGATAGTCCTTTGACAATTTGGTATACACTGTAAGCTAAATGGTAAAGGTCGGTCCTGAATGGACACATACATGGGGTTTATGTAGCCGAACTAAACTGAATTCCACCCTTTGGCATGCTTACCATTATCTACCTTCGATCTACCAAAAGTGAGAAGAGTAGACAAATAACTATGAAATCCCACATCACCACAGAGCTTGAAGCTAAATTAGGCATTAACATATTCTTGGTCCTCGGAGCCAGAAGAGTCATATGTCTTGACCACTAGACTACTAGTGATGATAATTTGTGATGGAAATATGAAGATCTTATGGAGACCTATTGTATCCTCTCTACTCCTGATGATTTCTTCGTATGAGAGCAGTACTATCTGTTGTTGAAGTTGGATCCTAGGCGGATACCAGTCTTGTTTCGTTCTTGCCAAGCAGTTATCATCATTTGCTTCATCAAAAGCTAATTATATGGTGATATTTCCTAGATAAAATGAATTCTTGGCCTTGTCTGTTCTATTCCAAAGCTTCTCTTTTTGCTGAACAATGAAGAGATCGAAATAATGCTATATAGAACAATTTGGTATATAATATGAGGAGAAATGTTTGCCCTCCTGGCAACACCACAAATAATTAACTATTGTTATAAGTTCTCTCTCAAAATTATTATACCTAGAAATGTTGCATAAATCGATACCCAATTTCAGAGTAGTATAAGTAATTGGGTAAACCATGGGCAGTGATAAAAATGAGCTGGACTATATATCTCTGCATATAAAAATCTTTGCTTGGCAGCATTGGCCTGATGCCATGCACTTCACTACCAATATAAACACACACATTTTTCCTATGTGCTTAAAAGCACAATGCAACCAGTGAATGTCTTTGGGAGCATTAGACCCTGATGGTCATTTTACTTGTTGATCTGAAGTCAACTAATGGCTCCAAACGACGAATGGTATGCATGAGCCCCTGAAGGACCCTTATGGATAAAATAGTGTTGCGCATATCAGTCTAAATCTTAATGATTGACTATGCATTTGGTAGTAATAACAATAAGTTAGCAGAATTGTAACCATGAAGCAACTTGTTGTTGCGTGTCTCGCTGGATGTTGAGACTAACCCTTCATTTTGAAGGACAAATATGTAGTATTCATGCCACTACATTAATCTAAGTTCAAAGCTCACTGCATAAAACCCCTATCTGTAATGTGCGTAAGATTTCCCAAATAAATCGCCACAATAGCATACATTGCCCACAACTTGATGATTGTGGTTGGGGATTTTATCTGTATGCTTTTAGAACATCTCGGCATTAGGGGGAGGAATGCCCATATAATGTAATGCCTCAATATTCTATTAAACGCACAAAATCCAAACTGAACTTGTCGTTCAGTGTGTACTCCTGTGTATATGGAGTTTGCTAGAAATCGTTGAGGATTAACCATATTGGTTTGAATGCTTCTACCTGATGTAGATGTGGATATACCCGGAATTAATATCATATCCACATTTGACTTATTGGCATTTGATCTATTCTCGGGGACGCTTGCGAATATGATCCGTTGGTCTTAGTCAAAGCATATATTCTGATTGCAGATTCACGTGGTCTATGATAACTCTCCTCCGATTAATTCACCCTGATGGTGATTTGCCTCACGAAGAGGTTCATCTTGATGATGAAGTTCCTAGCAATGCATGCAATATCATTGTGCTGGGAATACGGAACAATGAATCTTTCGTTTTGGGAAATGACGGAGATCATTATTAAATGTGGGAGACAAATGTGTCGACACCTATCTTGCCTCTATAGATTGCAAGGGATCCAAAACAAAGTCCTAGGCATGAGTGCTTGAAGCTCTCTTATCGGGTCATTGATAAATGCAATCGAGGTTGAACCAATAATCCCAAAATGAAAGTCACGAGCTTGAAGTTCGGACATTTATGGGCACTATTGAAATAATGTGTGGTGAATGCGATGGTTCAAGTGGTCTTGTGAGAGACCCATCCCACATATGTGTTGAATAAACAGAGTTCTGCTATGTAATATATCTGGCAAATGGCATGAATTAAATTATGCAGTTAATTGGATTCTGAAGATCCGTCATGAGATCCTAGGAGGATCCATATCTTTGAATTATAAATATGCAACATATAAATCTCATACCGAATAATACATTCCTGACGAATGAACACTCTTCTATGTAGAGAGAATATCTCCTAGATAAGATTATAGTTCCTTGATGGAACCTTTCCAGAAGAAATAAAGTCTGTGTTGAACACCAAAGTTTGATAATCCCTATAAAGGGATAAAGACCCATACCGACCCAAAAAGGAATAAGATGAGGTACCAAAGGACTTGAAGTTCACCGAATAAGCACATGTGCATTCCACGAGTTTTACTCATGGTATTTTCCACTTGATGTGGAATTACGGTATCCTCTAAAGCCCCGATGGCAGAAACCTATAAGGTTTAGGTGTTACTGGCAAAAATATCCCCATTGTGCCAGAATGACAGACTATAACGATGTATCTGATCGATGAAAAATCCCTGATGGATCACGATCTTTGATGGACTTTTGTTACACAATCATAGATGTTGCAATGGATGAACGCCTGGAGCGATGTGTCATATTTAGAATATGTACTATTGCAACTATATTATCCCCTAAGTCCTATATAAGGACATGTTACTTGTTTTGCACAACTATGTATAAATTGTGGTGTAAGATAGAAAATGATAGCACCCCAATCTTGTCCATTCTCGTTATTCCAGATGAACAATGAGATATATATCTTGAAGAATATGCTTGAGTTATGAAGGATAACGACTTTGACATATGTCATCGTCAGGGGGACCGAATGCTTATATTGATCACAATCGTGTGACAATAAATGTCATATTCTATGCCCTGAAGGCGTCAGCTTGATGATCAATATGTGAACCTGTTTGGGGCCTTCGGCTTCTGAAGGTCCTCAAAAACATAATTTAACAATATTTTCCAAGTGAAGTATGTGAACAGGTATCTTCGGAATCGGGTCAGGAGTATACAAGAGTATGGTCAGGACGAAGCCTGAGCGAGACGGAAAGCGATTATGACGAAGGATAAGATGATCACGAAGCTGTGCGCAGAAAAGCTTCAGCATGATAGCAGAGAAGGGGAACCGACCTAAAGATGAAAAGGCAAATTAGACCCCGAAGAATTACTATAGAGTTATTGATAAATGTAAAGGGCACAAATGTAATTCTACATGGGCTGCGTCCCTTGCCTATAAATAGATGAACAGTACTCCCATACTGTTCACGCGGACTCAGCATTCACTTTCCGCATCACGCCTGTACCTTTACTTTCCGTCAATCCAAAGGTACATTTATAATTTATTATTTTGAAGATAATAATGCAAATAAATATAATTTGATAATAATATGTAAATTATTCTTCGTATCTGATATATGAATTCTTCTTTATTATCTATCGAGCATACGAAGGTTCTTTCCTTTATAACCTTCGTCCGGAATTCATTATATCTGAAGGGATATAATGTCTTGAAGGACGAAGGACTTTAATATTTAACACTTTTTATGTTGCCTTGTTCTTAACTCTTAGCATTTGAGAACAAGTCCCCAACATTGGCGCCCACCTCCGGTGAACTCACTTCCATTTTTTGAGTTTTGAACACCTTCGGCAAGCATCACCTTCGTCATGCCGCCAAAGAAAGCTTCAGCAACAGGGGCTGCCACTCTGCAACCGCTGGATCCCAGTCAGGATGTCCTTTCTCTTAGGGAGGCCCGAAGCTAGAAGAGGTAGGCCACCAGTCCAACGCCTCCGGAGGACGACTTGGATCAAGAAATCCAAAATTTGGAGATGCTCCATCAACAGGTCCAACGAAAGAAGGAAAAGATGGCTCGTCTAGCTGACCTGCAAAGGTAGATAGACGAAGCCTCTGAAGAAGTGCATCATCTTGCTTAAGATGACCAGAACCGAAGGCCTCCGCACAGAGAGCTTCATCAGGAGGGCTTCTACAACGAGGATGACTGGTATGAAAATTTCCATCATGGAAATTTTGCTTTTGATGATACTTCTCCTCTGTCAACAGAACTGCAGGCTACACCTTGGCCCTAGTCTTACAAGCCACCCCAGCTCCCCATATACGATGGTCATTCAGACCCGAAGCAATTTTTGATGAGTTATGAAGCAACCATATCTTCGTATGGTGGCAATACCGCAGTCATGGCAAAATCTTTCGTCATGGCTGTCAAGAGTGTTGCACAAACCTCGTACTCCTCTCTTCAGCCAGGAACAATCACCTCATGGAAAAAGCTGAAGGACAAGCTGATAACCAGCTTCCAAGGGTTTCAAACGAAGCTAGTCACTGCTCAAGCTTTATTCCAGTGCACCCAGGACCACGAAGAATACCTTCAGGCGTATGTCTGAAGGTTCCTGCGTCTGAGGGCACAAGCACCAACAGTGCCCAATGAAATTGTCATTGAGGCCATGATTAAGGGGCTTCGGCCGGGACCTTCAGCTCAATACTTTGCCAGGAAGCCTCCTCAAACTTTGGAGAAGCTGCTCCTGAAGATGGACGAGTATATTAGAGCTGACAATGACTTCCGCCAAAGAAGGGAGGAAGCATACATGTTCTCTGAAATGACCAGGGGCTTCGGAGGAAGATTCCATCCGAGGCACGTCAGGTCAATTCATAACTCTACTCAGAGTGATGATAGAGGGAGTCAACAGCAAAGGCCACAGTACTCCTCGCAAGCTTCGGGGCAGCAGCAAAGCTCTTTCCGGTCGCCAGCTCCAAGGGGCAGAGGCGCTAGGGGCTTCGGAGGAAGATTTGGGGATCAGCCAAGGAAAATTTATTGTCTATTCTGTGGTGAGGACAAGGGCCATACCACCAGGATGTGCCATGTTACCATCCAGAAGCAAAAGGAGATAGCAGAAGCTGCAGCACAGCAGAGTCAGCCGAAGCAAGTCATGCATACTGCTTCGTACCATTCGCCTTACATTCCAGAATATGTAGGCAACCACCCTGCAGCTTCTGTTGCTTCGGCAAGCCAACCTCAAGCATCTTGGCAACAGCCCCCACCTCCACCACCAACGCAACGCAGCCAGCAGCCAGAAGGGAGTCAGCACGCTCACCTCCAACGGGACTTCAGAGAAGAGTCCGAAGCTCGCACAGTCAATAGCACTGTGCTAGAGTCGAAGCATATTTACTGACAAATATCCTACCCCGACAGCAGTTTTTCGCATTCAGTATTATTTTCTTTTTAATAAGGAACACTTATGGGAGGCTTAAATGCTTTTTTGTCGTTTTTAACCTCTTGTAACAGTTTCGCTTTTTACCATAATGAAAATATATCTTCTCCACAGGCTTAAGTTGCCGAAGCATAAGAATTTATGGTGACAAGGAGGACCTTTGAATTGTCAAAAATTTTGTTCTAAGGAACGCAGCGTAATTTCGTCGAAGCAGCAAAAAGTCGTTCCTAAGGGAGCGCTGTGGGGGATAGATATCCCCCGGGTCCACTGAAGAGTAAAAGACCTCGCAAAAGGCCCAAGGGCCCAATAAATCATAAGGTCATTCTCTCGTGGGCCCGGGGAAAGACGACCAGCAGAGCAAATCAACATGAGGCCGGATTGATGTAAACCCGGACGGCCCACGACGTCAAGCGAGTGACCACAACAGAGATCCGATTTTCCCGCGCTGGAGCCCCCATGCAACGGAGCCATGTAGGGATAAGTCGGCGAGGGTTACGCGGGGATAAACTCAAGAGGTTCACTATCTTTTAGCTACTCGTTGTTATCATATCCACATGTATTGCCCCACAGTCGAGTATATAAGGCCTAGGGGGCACCCCTTCAGAACAATCGACCTTTTACTTAGCCACCCACGTCAACTCTCTGTAATCTCAATTCAGAGAGCTCTTTTGTAACCACATCCACCAAGCATACTCACCAGGACGTAGAGTGTTACGCATCTCTAAGCGGCCCGAACCTGAAAACCCTGTCCACTGTTCCTCGTGCGATCGGCACGAACCATTTTGCTACAGTCGTCGACACCGTCCTACTCCAAAAAACACCTTGAGGGGCAACCCCGGGTGTGCGGTCGGACCCAAAACACCGACAGCTGGCGCGCCAGGTAGGGGGTGTGTCGACGATCCAAGCTAGCTCAATGGCCGTCACCTTCTACAGCAAGATCACCCTGCGTCCCAGATCCATATTCCGCTTCGGAACAATCTCATCTGTAGCAGATGAAGAAGGAATTCTGCACCGTATCGCGGATCCGCCGGAAAAGAAGTCTCCCCCAACGAACTCCGAAAATACCGGAGAAGCACAACCTCCAGCTTTCCGGAAGAAGATCGTCTCCGGAAAGTCGGGGACCGAGGGCTCGCTGACCCGGAGAACTCCACTGCCTACCTCTCCGACAAAAGAGTGGATACAGATCGCAAGGAAGAAGGAAACCGGGGAAAAGCGAGTTGCTCTTTCCGTTCCTCATGCCTCAAAGGAAAACGGGAAGAAGCTCACCACGACAGCAGCACCATTCTACCCCGACGTCCTCTTCATCGGGAGAGTGGAGTCGCCTATCGTCTCCGACGATGAGCCGACTGTACCCGGGGAAGAACCGCCTCAACGAGAGTCCCGACGACGGAGGAACCGGCGCAGGAACGTTCGACGACATCACGCGGCCGGAGAGCGGGATCCGGAGCAGCCTGTCTCGCGAGACGAGGTCTCGGAGATAGGAGAAACTCCGGAAGAACGCGTCTTCAGAGAACGAAGGAACTCCCGACGACGTGATCGCCGATGAGCTCAGGAACAGGCTGAGCAAGATGCAAGGCAACGCCGGGAGAATCCATTCTTCGGGCGCAACCTGAATCCCGACTTCGCCCGAGCTATGAACACGCCGAGCGAAGTCGGAGGGGTATTGGCTCGGATAGCTGATGGACTTCCTCGGACTCCTGACGCTGAGGGCTACCGACGACTGTTCACCCAGGCGGCCAACCATCTTCTACCGCTTGCTCACCCGCCGAACGATCTACGACACGCCATCAACAGTCGCCGAGACGTGCGAAGCTCCATCAATGCTTCACGCGAGCGGCGACATGAGAACGAGATTCGCCGTCGGGAGGAGTACGACAGGGATCATGGCATCCCGACTCAGAGCCAAGCCACCGGAACTGGGTCGGCAACGGCCTCAACTGGTGGAACCACCCGGGGACGGTCGAGGAACCACAATCACAACTCCCCTCCCCGGGACGGACATCGTCCCCGACGACAGGAGGACACGTGCGGAGTGTCCGCTCTTACTCCGCGCCTTAGGGCCATCCAATGGCCTCCCAACTTCAAGGTATCCAATGTCGACAAATATGAACCTAAGCAGGATCCAGGGGGTTGGCTAGCTATCTACACCACCGCTGCTCGGGCTGCCGGGGCATCCGAAGACGTGATGACCACTTATTTACCCATCGTCCTTAGGCAAGACGCGCTGCAGTGGCTGCGACATCTACCCCGACACTGCATCGACGACTGGGGAGACTTCAGTCGACGCTTCACCGCCAACTTCCAGTCCCTCTCCGACAAGCCGGCGCAACCGTGGGACCTCAAAACCATCAAGCGCCGGGGGGATGAGACTCTTCGGTCGTACCTCAAAAGGTTCCAGACCATGAGAAATCGTATCCCCGAGGTCACGGAGGCGGCCGTGATCGAGGACTTCTACAGAGGATCCAATGACTCGGCTTTCGTCCGAGCCATACTACAGAAGGCGCCGACTACCTCCAAGGAACTGTTCCGGGAAGCCGACCTCTACATCACCGCCGACGAGCGAGCTCAGGACCTTATCGGAGGAGCAAAGCCTGCACCGGCAGCACCACGACGCGACGCGAACCAGCCACCCGACAAACGCTGGGAGAAGAGGCCTCGCGAAGAAGTACACACCGCCGGACCACCTGCCTCTCGCGCCCGAGGAGGACCTCGCGGAGGCGAACGCACGCTGGACGACATCCTCGACGCCCAGTGCCCGTACCACAAGGACATGCGCCACACTCTTCGAAACTGTCGGGACTTCAAGCATTCTGTCGGACACGGCCGACCCTTCCAACCTCTACCTCCTCCTCCACCGAGGGGAGGACCAGATGAACCACGACAACCTCATCGGCAGGAGGAGGGAGGAGGAGGAGCTTTCCCACGCATCGACAGGGAGGCCAACGTCATCTTCGGCGGACATGGGTCGCAGGAGAGCAAAAGACAACAAAAGCTCAACAACCGCCAGATACTGGTGGCGACTACCGGTCCTCCCGCCCCATACCGGTGGTCGGAACATCCGATCACTTTCACTCGGGGAGATCAATGGCTCAACTTCGACCATCCAGGCAAATATCCGCTCCTCGTCGATCCGGTGATCCGAGAAAGCCGGGTAAAGAAAGTGCTGGTGGACGGGGGGAGCAGCATCAACGTCACCTTCCCCCGGACACTCCAAGGCTTAAGAGTTCGCCTCAAAGAGCTCCACGAGTCGGACACTCCTTTCTTCAGCATCGTGCCGACAGAAGGGGAGTACCCGCTGGGCCACATCTACATGCCAGTCACCTTCAGAACTCCGGAGAACTACAGAACCGAGTTCCTGAGGTTTGAAGTGGCGAACTTCGATTGCGGGTACAACGCCATCATCGGGAGGCCTGGATTGGCCAAGTTCATGGCCATTTCGCATTACACATACATGATACTGAAGATGCCAGGACCGCAAGGGATCATAACTGTGCGCGCCGACTTCCAAGGCGCCGCAGAGTGTTTCTGAGTGGCTATTCAAGCAGCTCTCACCGCCAAGCCATCGACGGTCCCTTCCACACTGGCGAACTCTAAGCCTGAGGAAGACCTCGCAGTACCGGCAAGCGAAGCTCAGACCGCGACCTCTATGCGGCCGACTGAAGAAACCAAAAGAATCAACCTGGGGTTCGCTGATGAGCGCAAAACGGCTATCATCAGCTCCAGCTTGGACGACAAATAGGAAAGCGCGCTCGTCCAGTTTCTGCAAGATAACCGAGATGTATTCTCATGGCAACCTACGGATATGCCGGGGGTCCCAAGAGAACTGGCCGAGCACAAACTAAAGGTCTATCCCCAGGCAAGGCCGATTCGGCAAAAACTACGTCGTTTCACGCCCGACAAGAGAGAGGCCATTCGCACCGAGTTAGCTCGCTTGGTCGCGGCTGGATTCATTAGAGAAGTGTTACATCCCGAGTGGTTAGCCAACCCTGTTCTTGTACTCAAAAAGAATAAAGTGGATTGGCGCATGTGTGTTGATTATACTGATCTCAACAAACACTGTCCGAAGGATCCTTTCGGGCTCCCAAGGATAGATCAGGTGGTGGACTCCACTGCTGGATGTTCTATGCTGTCTTTCCTGGATTGCTATTCCGGATACCATCAGATTAGTCTGGCAAAGGAAGATGAAGAAAAAACAGCATTCATTACTCCGTTTGGTGCTTTCTGTTATACCTCCATGCCGTTTGGCCTCAAAAACGCTGGGGCAACTTACCAGAGAGCCATTCAAACATGCTTAGCCGATCACTGGGGCAAGCGTGTGGAGGCCTACGTGGATGACGTGGTAATCAAAACGTAGGACTCAAAAAACTTCATCGAAGACTTACAACTGGTTTTCAACAGTCTGAGGCGGTATAGATGGAAGCTTAATCCCGAGAAATGTGTTTTCGGGGTACCAGCAGGAAAGTTGCTCGGGTTTATCGTCAGCCACCGGGGAATTGAGGCTAATCCAGATAAGATTGAAGCTGTCATGAAGATGGAAGCACCTCGATCGCAAAAGAAGGTTCAGCGACTTACTGGATGTATGGCAGCTCTGAGCAGATTTATATCCAGGCTAGGAGAAAAAGGTTTGCCATTTTACAAGTTACTCAAGAAGGTGGATAAGTTTCAATGGACTTCAGAAGCACAAGAAGCTCTAGATGCTCTGAAAAAATTCTTGACAACACCACCAGTACTGAAACCACCCCGGCGAGCTACGTCAACTCAACCAGCTGAAGATTTGCTACTGTATATCTCTTGCACGGCTCACGTGGTAAGCACCACGTTGGTAGTCGAGCGAGTAGAAGAAGGACATGCCTATCCAGTACAACATCCTGTTTACTTCATTAGTGAAGTCCTAGGCCCCTCAAAGAAAAAGTATCCTCAAGTTCAGAAGCTATTATACGCAGTACTTCTAACTGCCCGCAAGCTGCGTCACTACTTTGACGACCACAAAGTCATAGTAGTTACAAGTTTTCCAATAGGGGATATTCTTCACAACAAGGAAGCCATCGGTTGAATAGCCAAGTGGTCTTGCGAGCTGGGATCTCATGACATCGAGTTCCGACCTTGCACTGCCATCAAAACTCAAGCACTGGTTGATTTTGTATCAGAGTGGACCGAACAACAAGTACCAGACAACCCGGAGACTGCAGAAGTATGGCGAATGTATTTTGATGGCTCACTGAAGCTGCAGGGAGCAGGAGCAGGGATTCTCTTCACTGCGCCTGGAGGCGAACACCTCAAGTACGCCCTCCAGTTGCTATTCCCGGCCTCCAACAATGCAGCCGAGTATGAAGCTTTGATCCATGGATTGAACATTGCCATATCGTTGGGCGTCAAAAGATTGATGGTATACGGAGACTCTCTGGTAGTCATCAGCCAGATAAACAAGGAGTGGGATTGCTCAAACGATTCAATGGGAAAATACTGCACTGCCGTCCGAAAGCTGGAAGATAAATTCGAGGGTCTGGAATTTCATCATGTAGAAAGAGATCGGAACACAGCAGCCGATGTACTGTCCAAGCTAGGGTCCAGTCGAACTCAGGTACCACCCAGAGTTTTCGTGCAAGAAATTCTGTAGTCAAGTATCTCAATGGATCAAATAGAAGAGTGCAACATCATAGATCAACCCGAGTCAGACTCTGATGACTGGAGAAGGCCGATCATTAAGTATATAAAGAATGAAGAAGAACCAGACGACAAGAATTCGGCAGAGCGCATTGCAAGACAGTCGGCTCACTATACACTTATTGGGGAGACATTAAATAGAAGGGGTGCATCAGGCGTCCTCATGAGGTGCATTCTCCCGTCCACTGGGAAGCAACTTCTGGAGGAGGTCCATGCTGGGCAATGTGGAATACATGCAGCCTCCAGAACACTAGTCGGGAAGGTCTTCAGGTCAGGATTCTATTGGCCAACAGCAAAGAATGATGCAGCCGAGTTAGTTCAGAGGTGCGAAGCCTGCCAATACTTGTCAAAGCAACAACACATGCCAGCACAGCAACTGCAGACCATACCAGTAACTTGGCCTTTCGCATGCTGGGGACTAGATATGATTGGACCTTTCAAGAAAGCTCAAGGGGGATACACTCATGTATTGGTAGCGATTGACAAATTCACTAAATGGATAGAGTTCAAGCCCATTGCCTCTTTAACCTCTGCTAAGGCCGTGGAATTCATACAAGACATAATATTCAGATTCGGGATACCAAACAGCATCATAACCGATTTAGGATCCAACTTCACAAGTTCAGAATTCTTCGACTTCTGCGAGCAAAAGAGCATTCAGATCAAGTATGCATCTGTAGCCCATCCAAGAGCCAACGGGCAGGTTGAGCGAGCCAACGGGATGATATTGGAGGCACTCAGGAAAAAGGTCTTCGATAAGAATGAAAAATTCGCAGGGAAGTGGATAAGGGAATTGCCCTATGTCGTTTGGAGCCTAAGAACCCAACCTAGCCGAGCCTTGCATGGAAACACTCCTTTCTTCATGGTCTATGGGTCGGAGGCAGTGCTGCCCGCTGATCTCAAGTTTGGGGCGCCGAGGTTGACCTTCGAAAGCATAGCAGAAGCTGAAGCCACCAGGCTGGAGGACATAGATGTACTTGAAGAAGAACGGCTTAATGCAGTAATCCAATCAGCACGGTACCAGCAGACTCTAAGGCGCTATCATGACAAGGCTGTGCGACAGCGATTCTTCTCGGTAGGAGATCTCGTCCTCCGACGAATTCTAACGGGGGAGGGACGACACAAGTTATCACCCTTATGGGAAGGACCCTTCATGGTAGCAGAAGTCACTTGGCCCGGATCGTATCGCCTCACTCAGATGGATGGCACAGAAGTTGGGAACTCCTGGAACATAGAACACCTCAGAAAGTTTTATCCCTAGCTGTATCTCAAAACTGCTGGGATGACTATGTACTCTGTAAAGTGGGAATATGTCATCAATGAAAAAGAGGTTTCAAAGATACTCAGTTCATTTACAATTGACTTGCATTCTTACTCGACTCGGGGTGACCACTATGCCCTACTAACAGAGCAATCGACTTAAGTCGGCAACGACTTAAGGCGGTGCAACATGCTCACGCTTACTTAACTCAGGGTGACCACTATGCCCTACTAACAGAGCAATCGACTTAAGTCGGCAACGACTTAAGGCGGTGCAACATGCTCACGCTTACTTAACTCAGGGTGACCACTATGCCCTTCTAACGGAGCAATCGACTTAAGTTGGTGACGACTTAAGGCGGTGCAACATGCTCACGCTTGCTTAACTCAGGGTGACCACTATGCCCTACTAACGGAGCAATCGACTTAAGTTGGTGACGACTTAAGGCGGTGCAACATGCTCACGCTTACTTAACTCAGGGTGACCACTATGCCCTACTAACGGAGCAATCGACTTAAGTCGGCGACGACTTAAGGCGGTGCAACATGCTTACGCTTGCTTAACTCAGGGTGACCACTATGCCCTACTAACGGAGCAATCGACTTAAGTCGGCTACGACTTAAGGCGGTGCAACATGCTCACGCTTACTTAACTCAGGGTGACCACTATGCCCTACTAATGGAGCCATCGGCTAAAAGTCAGTGGCGACTTAAGCCGATGCAACATGCCTTTACAATTCAGGGGATGACTTCCATATCCCACAAACGAATTTCATAATCATCATGCATCATTTCATTACTATAAATTTACGAACTGATGAATTCTGATACAATAAGAAAGTCATTATATCATTCGAGTGCTGAACTAATGTCCTCTGACAAATACTCGATTATGCTAACCGCACGCTCAAAGCACGCAAAAGTTTTTCTTTATTTTGCAAAGTCTTTCTCAGGAGCGACCGACGAAGAAGGGCGACTCGAGGAATCAGGGGCAGCATTCACATCAGCCCTTATGTCTTCAGGAACAACCACGCCGGGTCTCCTCATCAATATTCGTCCTGCCCGAATAGCCTTGTCCATAGCTCTGTCACGCTGGGCTTTGAGAGTAACAGAAGTTTCTTCGGAAACTTTAGCAGCCAGTCGAGCAGTCTCTAACTCCTGGGCAATGGATTTCTTGGAAGCTCAGAGTTCTTTAATGGTGGCATCCTTTGCTAATATCAGTTGCTTGAGGCGAGTCACTTCGTCCGCGGATTCCTGCAGCCTGCAACGTTGATTGTCCAATTCCTCCATGGTAAAGCGGTGACTCCTCTCTAAGATGGTCAGCGAATTGCTAGAACCACGATACAATCTGTCAAGATTGTCACGAGAAGCAGCAAGGATACGCTTTTCTTCCTGCGAGCAAAAGTCAGCTCCTTCAAAAACCAAGCAAGTAATAGGAGCACAGCAAGGCAAGGCACATTTTCGTAAATTACCTTTTCAGAATCAAGCTGAGCATGAAGGGAAGAACTCAGGGCATTAGCGTCATCCAAGGCAGCAGAGACTTGACCCAGTTCAATTTGGCCCTGAGAGTACTTCTCCTCAAAGTCAGTGCACCGCTGAGCCAATTCAGCCAGATCTCGGGAGTGTTTTTCCTCAAGAATTGAAATCTGCCGAGTCACTCCTAGCGAGAGATAATCAAACAAAATGGGGTCAGAAGGTAAGGCAGTCCACAGCGAAGGCAGAGAGAAGCAAAAAAGCACTAACCAGCGTTGGTTGCCTCCAATTCAGAGACGCGACGTTGAAGTGACACTGGATTCCAACATGCAAGAGATGAAGCTACCTCTAGGGTGGAGGCACCCTGTAGCCTCAGCTGGCTAGCCATCCCATCCACCAAAGCCTGATGAGGAAAACAGACGAGTGTGACGACAGCGGTTTAGGCAATGTAAAAGTCAAGTTAAAATACATCACAGTACCTGGAGGTTGGAGAAGAACGAAGGGATCCCCAAATCAGGAGAGATCAGTTGATAACCAGGCGTAAGACCACTACCCGAAGCAGCTTGCAATAAACCAGTGGGAATCAGCTCGGTGCCTTCAACAGAGCCCAACGCTCGATCAGCGGGGACGCTGCCTTCTAAAGCGACTCCCTGGTCCAAGGTTTGAGCTACCACCATACAGCCGGAGTGTGGAGGAGATCCCGCGTGAACGTCCATGGAGGTACAGGAAGGAGACCCTGCTCGGGCATCCTCGGGGGCTGGGTCATAGTTGGCACTGCCCATTTGAGCCGGATCATCCCCGGCAGCACCCTCGGGGGCTGGGCAGTGGCTTACACTCTTCACCCGAGCTAAGTCATCCTCGGCGACACCCTCGGGGGCTGGGCATGTGTCAGCACCACTCTTGAGGTCCAAGCTCTCTGCAGTAACCACTTCTAAGGTTGATGGGCCCTCATCTACTTCCATAGGACCAGGACGATTCAAGTCAGTCTCCCGGCCCTCAAGATCGCGCTCTAAGGTCGACGAGGCACAGGATGACCTCAACCAAGCATCGGGCACGTCAGCACAAGCCTCCATTGCACCATCATCCACTGGCTCCGATAACCAGTCCTCTGGGACCATATCCTCAAGAGTTTGATCAAAGTTGGCCAGAGACAGTCCTTGTAGACCAATGAGGGCAGACAAAGCAGGAGAGGGAACTCCACTACTCTCACCACTGGCGATGAACTGCCGACTGTTCTTTCGAGTCAAAGGAACCTCATTCTCTTCCTCCTCGTCATCCACACCGACAACACAAGCAGCACCCCCATTGGGGTCAGCAACAGGTGGAGCACCCACATTGAGATCAGCAGCAGATTGGGGACACCCATTGGGGTCAGCATTAATAAGTCCAGTCGCCGGCGTTTCTTCGGTAACATGAACCGAGGTACCAGCATCCTGATCAAAACTGGATACTCGCCGGAGGCGCCTTCTTTTCTTCTTTTGCTCATCAGCAGAAGGCTCAGGCTGATTGGTTCGGCAAGGGCGCCTCGGGCGAGCACTGATAGGCCTTCGAACATCCAAAGTCGTATCAACCTCTGGAAGGGGCACCACTGCCAACACCCCAGCAGGAGCAGCGTCGGAAGAATCCTCAGCTAGCAAATCGAGCATAGTGTTTATATCTGCATCACTAGGGTTCAGGGGCACCTCGAAATGGACCTGTCGTTCGTCATCAGGAATCTCCCCAAGCGAAGCGACCAAAGCACTGACTTCTTCAGCAGAGGGTCGCACTCTAAGGCCCAAACTGCCATCAGTAACAGGTGGATTCGATACAAATAGGGTGAAGGCTTTGGGAGGAGGCAAATTCCAGGCCGACTACGCCACTGGAGCACCAACATTTGACACCTTGCCCCTAAGGATCATTTCAAGTCGGCTCACCAAGTCTGCAGAAGGGATTCTCCTGTTGGTAACCCGAGTTGAGTCGGCTAGCCCTCGGTACAGATAAGCTGGATAGGCCCTGTCTTTCAGTGGCTGGATATTCTTGAAAACAAAGTCAGCAACCACAACTTCAGCAGTTAGACCTCTCTCTTTCAGCAGTCCAACTTCAGCTAGCAACACACCTGCCTCAGCTACCTCCTGGTCTGTGGGAGACTCGGTCCAGCTCGGGGTACGAACGTCTGGCTGTCTTCCCGACCGGGAGGGGAGAGAATTCCCATAATTATCAACTATAAACCACTCTAGGCGCCATCCCTTAATACTGTCCTTAAGGGGGATCTCAAGATATTCAGTTTTCCGCCCGCGGCGCATCTCCAAGCTGGCACCCCCGACCAACTGATGTTGTCCCCCGGCCATCCCAGGGCGACAATGATACAAATACTTCCATAAACCAAAATGTGGCAGCACGCTAAGAAAGGCTTCGCATAAGTGAACGAAGATGGAGATTTGCAAAATTGAATTAGGGTTTAAATGGGTCAAGTTAACATGATAGAAATCAAGGAGGCCGCGGAAAAAGGGAGAGATGGGAAGGCCAAGGCCGCGGAGGAGAAAAGGGGCGTAAACAACAGACTCGTGGGTATCTTCTGTCGGAACGGTAGACCCATGGCAAATCCGCCAAGAACAGAGTTCCCGCGGAGGAAGAACCCCGATGGATACGAGATGAAGGAGTTCGGTTTCAGAAATGATGGACATATGGTTACCTGCGAAAGGCAATTGGCTGTTGGGGTCGATTGGAGGAATCACCACAGCAGACGAGCTCGCAGTCTTTCTCTTGGGTGCCATCTCGATTCCACCAGCGAGCAAAGTGGGAGGCGAATGGCAGAGAGGATTCAGAAGCGGGAAAGCAAGAACTAGGGCACGGAAAGCAAAGGCGGCTAAAAGCACAACTCTTATGGGATATTCTCGAGCCAGATACCGTTTCAAAAAGTGCCCAGTCATCACCCGGCGGTTATTTCCAAAACCCCAGCATGCCACGTGGAACCCCGACAGTTATCTCCAGAACACTGGTGCGCCACCTCATCACTCGGCCATCGTCCTCAAAGTGGCTCGCGCGGCCTGCTATCACTCGGCGTTGCCTCCAAAACGCCGATTTCATACCCAGTCGCTCGGCATTACCTCTAAAATGCCGACGTCGCTTTCCAGTCGGTCGGCGTTGCCTCCAAAACGCTGATTTCGTTTTCAGTCGCTCGGCATTACCTCTAAAATGCCGACGTCACCTTCCAGTCGCTCGGTGTTGCCTCCAAAACGCTGATTTCATGTTCAGTCGCTCGACATTACCTCTAAAATGCCGACGTCGCCTTCCAGTCGGTGGGCGTTGCCTCCAAAACGCTGATTTCGTTTTCAGTTGCTCGGCATTACCTCTAAAATGCCGACGTCACCTTCCAGTCGGTCGGCGTTGCCTCCAAAACGCCGATTTCGTTTTCAGTCGCTCGGCATTACCTCTAAAATGCCGACGTCACCTTCCAGTCGCTCGGTGTTGCCTCCAAAACGCTGATTTGGTGTTCAGTCGCTCGGCATTGCCTCTACAACGCCGACATCACCTTCCAGTCGCTCGGCATTAACTCTAAAATGCCGATGTTGCTCTCCAAACACTCGGCGTTGCTTCTAACACACTGATACAGTCTTCAGTTGCTTGATGTTACCTCTAAAACGTCAACATCGTTTACAATTTACTCGGCAGCTATTTCTGGAAGCATCAGTTTGATCCCCAAGTCATTCGTCTACTGTTTCAAAGAAATCAACTTTATGAACAAGCGAGACGAGTCATCAATAGGAAACCAACGTCATTCTTTCATTCAAAGGGAAGATAATAAGCTTACAAATCAACTCTTTGCGAGTTGATACTTCCCTACTATTACTACATTACATTACTACTACTACTACACTACGCTATACTACTCTACATAACTACTACATTATTCTAACTATACTATACTAATATCTAAAAGACCAGTGGCATCTAGCCACTGGCCCTGTTGCTGTTGCCGCCGCCGCTGCCCCTGCTGCTGCCGCCCCGGTTGCTGCCCCTGCTGCCGCCGCCGTCACCGTCCTTGCCGCCGTCGCTCCTGCCGCTGCCGCTGCCGTCACCGTCACCGTCGCCATCGTCGTCGTCACCGCCGTCGTCGTCGTCGTCGTCATCCTCGTCCTCGCCGCCGCCGTCCGAGTCCTCCTCGTCCGAGGAGTACTCCGACTCATCCGAGCCCTCGAGCCCAGAGCGCTCGACGGCCCGGATGTACGTCCAGACTTCCGCCGCAAGCCCCTGGGAGTCGTCTGA
Source organism: Zea luxurians (assembly GCA_029449295.1). Taxonomy (NCBI): domain Eukaryota; kingdom Viridiplantae; phylum Streptophyta; class Magnoliopsida; order Poales; family Poaceae; genus Zea; species Zea luxurians. Next base: position 7,056,145 of record JAOPSE010000016.1, read on the forward strand.
GTCGTCAGACGACTCACGCAGGGGGACAGGAGCCGGAGACCCCTCAGACCCAGAGGAGAACTCCTCCTCTGAGTACTCCGAGTCACCAAACTCCTCCGATGGAGGAGTTGGCTCGTGCTTGCGCTTGTTGTTCTTGCCCATGGTGGAAGCAGAAAGGAGAGAAGCGAGGAAAGTAGCAGAAGAACAGCGAAGAGATGTGAAAAAGCCAGAGAGACAATGGCGTTATTTATAGAAGGAGGAGGCAACCGCTCACCTCCAACCGTGGTCACCGAACAGTCGCAAAGCATTCAATAAGCACTTCAACCCGTCTGAAGACACATCAGGCGGCTGACGCCGTTTCACGAAACACTACACCCATTGGGACTCCAGTCAACAGCGCGGAGAATATGATTACACTCGCCGTCACATCACATTACTACTCAAAAGCAGCCGGCTAAAACACTCAGCGTACCAAGATGTCCCTTGCCCACACCCATTGGGGGGGGACGCCCAGGAATTATCAGTATATTTTTCAAAATGGTCACATCTGTGCAGGGCACGCAGTGAATGCCTCAAGACAAAAATGAGATATCAGTGAGAGTTAGAGGGAAGCCAAATATAGCCAGTGGAGTACAAAATATGGTCGACAGAAATGACTTGAAGACTAGACAGAGAACGTCCATCAAATGTCCAATCAGTCACAGAGCAAATAAATTGCACTACCTAGCAAGATATGGATGGATTGCGAACTCGGCTGCAAAAGACAAAATACATGCTGACCTCTGAAGCATAATATTGATGACATAGTGCGGATGACATCATGCCAATTTTTTACAAGCAGAAAGGATAATCTTCAGCAAAAAGACACAAAAGGAAGACCTTCGAGTGGATTATCCTCAAAAATCCACTTGAAGGTCGGAGGCTACACCCATTGGGTGCACCTCCGGTGCACCCCATGGATTATCATTCCAAGCCAAGATAGTGCCAACTTCTAAGGCGTGGGACAAGATTAAAAGGCTAGCCCTCAATCAAAACGCAGGAGCACAAATGGAAACAATTTCTGAGGAAGACCTTCGAGTAGATTATTTTTTAAAAATCTACTCGAAGCTCGGGGGCTACACCCATTGGGTGCACCTTCGGTGCACCCAATGAAGTTCAGAATCCTACAAATTGAAATGCCGACCTCTAAGGCACAAACTCGAAACTAAGCTTCGGTCAACGAGTGATCGAAGCAGGAGAGGACAACAGGAGGTCATTTTCTTCGAATCACCTGCAAACTGGACCTAGGATCTTTGGGCTGATTACCTCTAAATTAACCCAAAGATCGGGGGCTTGTGGGGGATAGATATCCCCCGGGTCCACTGAAGAGTAAAAGACCTCGCGAAAGGCCCAAGGGCCCAATAAATCATAAGGTCATTCTCTCGTGGGCCCGGGGAAAGACGACCAGCAGAGCAAATCAACATGAGGTCGGATTGATGTAAACCCGGACGGCCCACGACGTCAAGCGAGTGACCACAACAGAGATCCGATTTTCCCGCGCTGGAGCCCCCATGCAACGGAGCCATGCAGGGATAAGTCGGCGAGGGTTACGCGGGGATAAACTCAAGAGGTTCACTATCTTTTAGCTACTGGTTGTTATCATATCCACATGTATTGCCCCACGGTCGAGTATATAAGGCCTATGGGGCACCCCTTCAGAACAATCGACCTTTTACTTAGCCACCCACGTCAACTCTCTGTAATCTCAATTCAGAGAGCTCTTTTGTAACCACATCCACCAAGCATACTCACCAGGACGTAGGGTGTTATGCATCTCTAAGCGGCCCGAACCTGAAAACCCTGTCCACTGTTCCTCGTGCGATCGGCACGAACCATTTTGCTACAGTCGTCGACACCGTCCTACTCCAAAAAACACCTTGAGGGGCAACCCCGGGTGTGCGGTCGGACCCAAAACACCGACAAGCGCAGTGTAAGTTTTTTGCTCAAAAGTCGTTCCGAAGGGAATGCAGAGCTTACAGCGAAAAATAAACGCTAATTCCGCTGAAAGTAAAAGGCGAAGAAGCTCCTAAGGGAGGCTTACAGCGAAAAATAAACGCTGATTCCGCTGAAAGTAAAAGGCGAAGAAGCTCCTAAGGGAGGCTTACAGCGAAAAATAAACGCTGATTCCGCTGAAAGTAAAAGGCGAAGAAGCTCCTAAGGGAGGCTTACAGCGAAAAATAAACGCTGATTCCGCTGAAAGTAAAACGTCGACCTTCGGCAAATATCACTTTGCATAACATCACATCATTACATCATTCGCATAGCATAACATCATACATCATATTGCATCAACAACGCAAAGAAGGGGATCCCAGTATCGACATTCGAAAATTGTTTCGAAGAAAAAGTGACAAGGCACAAAAAATAGCTATTGAAGAGTTATACTTTCGTCAAATGGAAACATCTATTGGTTATTAATTTTACGAGGATTGGTTACTGATCATATGAGAACACGGATATTGTTTACGAAGCATGAAAAGAAGGGAAGGTGTTTTTTCGCCGAAGGCTCAAAAACGGTATGTATATGAAGTTTCATGCATCGTAAAGAATAGAACCATAAATAGTTAATATATTACATTCAAAGTTACAAAATATTACACATGTTTCTCAACAAACATTATATTCTAAATGTTTTTACAGCAGCATCTAATCTTCCCTTAGAACTACTTCTGCAGCTTCGTTTAGTAGCTGATCAACAACTTTATCCATGATGGCTTCGGCCATTTTCCTAATTTCATCATCCCATTTCGCATGGGGGCCCACAGATGACTCAGCAGGTTCTGAGGGAGGAGAAGATATGGCTATATTACTATTACAAACCGTGAACAAGTTTGAAATCAAAAAATTACAACAAAGAGTCAAAAACCACTAATCAATACCTATTTGCCCTTCGGGCTCTGCACTTTTCTCAGCGGCTCCTGCTACTTTTCTAGTATCATGAATGCCTTTTTCGCTTTTTCGTATAATTTCTTGGGCCATTTCCTAGCCACCATTGTCCAAAATGTCGGTGAAAAATTTTCCACCGACCAGGCTTGCTTCGGCCGAGGGGTCTTTTATATCTTCGGAGGATAAGGCGGCTTCGGATTGTGCCAAAAATTTCACATGCTCACAACCTTTCCTCTCCAAAATGGTAGCAATCTCCCTAGCACCCGAAAAGGCACATATGTCTCCGCGGCTATTCAAAATTTCGTCAAAGGCCTCAGCTTCGTGACTGATCCATTCGATTGGGCCCTCGGGGTCACCCTTTATGAAGTTCTCTTCACTTGAAAAAGCGCCAACACTGGCGAAGCTGGTTTTTACTTTTTTTAACACATTCTATAGATTTCTCATAGCATCTTTTCTTAGATGCACGAAGCTCTTCAACGCTTTTCCAAATGGTTTGCCCATTGTTCACTGATTTCTCGTTTCGTTTCTTCAAGTGTGCGTTCCTCTTTAGCTCTGGCTAGTTGTTTTCGGAGATCTTCAATTTCACGCCTCTGAGCCTTAGCCTGAATTTTAAAAGTAGCTTCGTCTTCTTTTATTCTATCTATTAATGAATGCAATATTTTATCTTTTTCGAGACCTTCGTTCCTTAGTTCAATTACTTCGGAACGAAGGTTGCTCAGGGCCATAACACACCCTTCGTCTTTGGCATCTTTTTAGGCCCTGAGGGCATTGCTAAGTATAAGGCCCTGCAAAGAAAAAATGTGTGTGCGTCAATAAATTTAAGCAAACGAAAAATTTTGGTTTCAAGAAAAAGCACGAAAACCTCATTTCCTGCACCTTTAAGCTATTATATGCCAGGCTGTCGGCTAGCTCGTTTTTCGACAGCACCGAGAGCCCGTCTTCTAGTGTTGGGAATCCGAAGCTCTTGCTCATCTCTCGACAGACAGAAATCTCCTTACTGTCAGGGAGACAATACAAAAAGTCTTCTTCTCCACTGCCGTTGAATATCAATGCCCCCTTTGGATATTTCAATTTTTGGGCGTAAAACTGGGCCTCTTGCTGTTCTTTTTCAGTCAATTTTTTCCCCGAAGCATGACGAAGAATATAATCGAAGGTTTCGGAAGATGCTTCGGGGGCGGCAGTACCAGTTTCTTCAGCTGAAATTTGTTCTACTGTTTCTGTTTCTTCGACTTCTAAGGATTTCACCTTGGTGGGCTCTGAAGGCCCAGCTTCAGTCTCAGACTGATGTTTTGAAGTTTCGGCATCAAATGCTTCAATATGCACTTCGGAAGATTCAACAATTTTCTTCGGAGTTGTGCTGGAAGACTTAATTGTCTCCAAAACATTCAGCACATTAACCATCTTTTTTTCTTTTGGGGGTCACTGCTGGACCCTTTTGGCTTTTTGTTGCCTCAATTTTTGCTGAAGGACTTAGAACTTCTGATGTCTTTGTTTCTTCAGCCCTCGGTTCTTCTATTTTTTCTGACGCCGGCACTTCGGCCAGCCTTTCAATATTTGGCAGGGGAGTTGGTTCTTTAGCTTCGGTGGCCGAAGAGGTCTCACCGGCAAACTCAGGCACTGTGGCCGGTTCAATATAACGTGGTCGGTGTGTGAGAACCTTTACCCTTTTCCTCTTCGGCGCCGGCTCGCTAGGAGCGGCTGAAGCAGCTTCCTTCGCAGAAGATGTATTCTTTCTTTTTTGACCCCGCGTTGGATAACGGTAGTCGGGGTAGACAAACCCAATTGCATCAAATACTCGGTTGAGTCTCTTCTTTTTTCGGCCTCCGAAGGCCGCTGATAGTGCAGTGTCTTCGGCCTTCGAGTATAATCCAAGCAATTCATCACTTATGGCCTCAATACTTTTTAGCCAGTCATCATCTGGCTCGACGAATTTATCTCCATATTGGAATGTGTATTTTAGCCTAACTAATCCACCTTCGTCAGTTTCTCTAACGGTCTCCTTCGGCATTTCCCACTTTTCTACAAGTGGCCATATTCTGAAGGCAATGTGTTCTTGGACCAAATCCCTTGTCCCAATAAAAGAGCAAACCACGCCGAAGGCTCTCTGGCATTCTTCGGCTGCTTCATTCATTTCCACCTTCGGCCTCCGAAGGCCGAAGCGTTGCCAGATGGGGCACATAATGATGCCTTTAGTATCTTCCTGTGTTTTCAAGTCATTCTTCACATAAAACCATTCCGTCATCCAGTCGCCGGGCCACCTCTTTCGAAAGGTTGGCACGGGACAGCTTGACCCAGACCGGGCGCTGAAGCTGTAGCAGCCAAAATTGTTGTGATACTGCTCTTTACCCCAGGGTTTTGTCTCATACAATAGCTCATGTATGTTGCAGAAACTTTTTGCATTTGGTTCTAAACCTTGGCTCCTCACGGCCCAGACGAAGATGCCCATTCTTATGATTGCTTCGGGAGTAAGTTGATGAAGGTAGATTTTAAATATCCTCAGTACTTCCACGACAAAACTGCTCAAGGGAAACCGCAGTCCAGCCTTTAAGAAGCTTCGGAAGATTACGACTTCATTCTCTTCGGGAGTAGGCACAGTCTTCTCCCCGTCATCTGCCCTCACAGTAGACATGTCTCGAAAATATCTTCCCCTCATGTTATCAAGATGACTCTGTTTAATGCTCGATTTTCCGAAGACTGTGTGACTTGGTCGCCACGGTCGATCTTCGGAGTCTTCACCCCCACTTTCTACATCATAGCTGTCACTGTCACCAGTGTCTTCAGATAAACCCTCCAAAATCTCCCTAGTGATCTTCTCTGTATTGGTCTTTGCTATGGATTGAAGAAACCCGAGATGCATCTCCTCAGAAAGGTTCAGCTTCGATTCAGCAACAACTTTCTTATCTTCAGACATCTTCGCAAACGCTGAGAAAGTGCTCTCAAATCCGAAGCTTAAAAACTTAAAAAACCAAGCAAGTGTTATTGCGCACAGGCTAAAAGTCGAGTGAGCAAGAGCAGATGGCAAGAAAGCGTGCCAAATAAACTCGTGGTAAGCTCTTATTTATACACCTATTGCGTTGAAAACTGGAGGGTCCCACTTGTCAATGACTGTTGCTATTCTAGCAAAGGGAAGGTGTTTTTTCGGACCTTCGACTTAAGGCCTTCGTCCATGTCGCAATATGAATTTAACATTCTAACAAATTAATATTGTGAGGGGCTACTGTTGGGGGCCTTCGGCTTCCGAAGGTCCTCAAAAACATAATTTAACAATATTTTCCAAGTGAAGTATGTGAACAGGTATCTTCGGAATCGGGTCAGGAGTATACAAGAGTATGGTCAGGACGGAGCCTGAGCGAGACGAAAAGCGATTATGACGAAGGATAAGATGATCACGAAGCTGTGCGCAGAAAAGCTTCGGCATGATAGCAGAGAAGGGGAACCGACTTAAAGATGAAAAGGCAAATTAGACCCCAAAGAATTACTATAGAGTTATTGATAAATGTAAAGGGCACAAATGTAATTCTACACGGGCTGCGTCCCTTGCCTATAAATAGATGAACAGTACTCCCGTACTGTTCACACGGACTCAGCATTCGCTTTCCGCATCACGCCTGTACCTTTACTTTCCGTCAATCCGAAGGTACATTTATAATTTGTTATTTTGAAGATAATAATGCAAATAAATATAATTTGATAATAATATCTAAATTATTCTTCGTATTTGATATATGAATTCTTCTTTATTATCTATCGAGCATACAAAGGTTCTTTCCTTTATAACCTTCGTCCGGAATTCATTATATCCGAAGGGATATAATGTCTTGAAGGACAAAGGACTTTAATATTTAACACTTTTTATGTTGCCTTGTTCTTAACTCTTAGCATTTGAGAACAAGTCCCCAACAGAACCTTTATGGAAGTTTCTATCAAATATGTAGATCTAGTCGATCGAACACCACTAGTTGAAGTGGCTTATTTATGTTGATACGTGCACTTACCTCGTGTATCCTAGAAGTGAGTTGAGGTAAAGTTCCTAAAATAATCTTTGCAAGGATATGCAATCTGTTTGCTAAATCTATATGTGCATATACTTCCAGAAGAAAATATTTTGCCATATTGATACAGTTTTGCAAGGATCAGGGGGAGCACATTTCTAAAGTTAGCCTTTATAGAAGATTCGGTAGAATCTAGATCCCAGAGGATCGAAATCTGTCCCGATGACAGCTGTTGTACTCTTTTTCCCTTGGTGAGTTTTCTTGAAGTTTCTCACATGAGGTTTTTAACCAGGCAACAAAGTGCAAATGCAATTTGTATCACCATGCACTCTTTCTCCATATTTTTCCCACTGGGTTTTTGGAGTTTTAACGAGGCATGTGTTGGTCGCGGTATTCTCCCAAGGGGGAGTGTTGAGAAACCCTAATGAAGGGTTATGTGGGCAAATACCGAATATAGCCCTGAGGGCTATCGTGTCTCTATATATAGAACCTGTACCCCTCATATGGAATAGAGATCAGAAAGAGACCAGAGGCCCAACCCTATATCCAGTGTCTCGTGTGTTTCCTCTATCGTGCTTATGGGAAGGGAGACGGGTTCTCTACATCTTCTTGCACCTCTACTGCTGACGGGAGGGAAGGGAGCGGATCTGGTGATCCGTGGTAACGTAGTTCTCAACAGGCCCCACCCGTCAGCTGCGCATCCCCTCTCTCTCTCTCTCTCGTCGCTCTCCCGCTGCCAACCCGGCCCCACCCGTCAGCCGCACTCGCCCTCGCTCCCTCGCAACCGCTCTCTCTGGCAAGCGGGTCCCGCTTGTCAGCATCTTACTCGCGCCCGTGACCGGGCTAGCAACGCGATCGCCGCTGGTCGCCACCGCCCTGTCGTCTCGCCATTAACTCGCTCGCCAGCACGGTTGGCGCCTTGCGTCCCTGTCCCCTTGCGCCAGCCCGAGCCATCCCGTCACCGCCTGCCCGAGTCGTCCCGTCATCGCCACTGTGCGCCACCATCACTGTTGTGGCAAGCTCGCCGGTGCTCGCCCCCTCCCCGCCCCGGGCGCCTATAAAAGGACCACCCAAGCTCCCTCTTTCTCCACACCGGCCTTGGCCACTCCCTCTCCCCTTCCCCGAGCTCGATTGAGCCAGCGCCGCCGTGCCCTTCCTCCGCTCTAGTGAGTCCCGCCCTCCCCTCTCTATTGAGTTCTAGTCCAATTGTTGTAGCTCTTGAGCTTCACCGTGCCCTCGCGAACACAACACACCCATCCCCTTTCCCTATTACGCCCGGCAGCCTCACCGGTGATCCCACCGCCGCGGGCGCCCGCTACCTCGCCGTGGATCGGCCGTCCCAAGCGCCCTCCAGCCAAATTGGCCCCACCACCGTAATCCCCTACCCCTGCCCGTGCCTTGCCACCACTCCGTCGTCGGGACCCCGGTGGAGAACCGCCGCGGACCTCACCAGCGGTCGGGCTCCGACCGGTTCGCCCCCCTTCACCCCCTCCTAACGCTGTCCCCTCCCCCTACCTCTGGCATGTGGGCCCACGCCCACGGCGCCGTCCCCGCGCCATTCCCCTGCTGGCAGGCCAAGTGGGCCGCCTGCCCGCGCTCGGCTGGGCCAAATCCCCCCCCCCCCGACCCAGCTAGCTGAGGAAATCCCTTTTGTTTTTCTTTTTCTTTTTCTTTTTCTTTTCCTATATAATAATGCCTAACAATTGGCACACCCCACCAAGTCACCATGATTGATGTACTGTTCATTACCTATTTTTTTTGCTAGAAGAAGAGGGATCCGATCCTCCGAATTTGTAGCTCCGGAAGAAGGGCAGGAACCCGACCCTTCCGAAATAGATCTTATGTGCCAGGAGAACTTCGACGAAGGCAAGTCCATTCTTCCCTTGATGCATAAATTACCTATTCTTTCTACCACTACCTAAGCCGGGATTAAGGGATGGATCTTTTGCATTGTGAGCAGAGAGATAGCCCGCATTAACAAACATCTTTTGAGTACAAAATGTGGGATGAGAAAAGGGCAGTGTTTTTACTAAACGATGTTTTCAAAAAGTGTATGATGAAGGGTATTCACCCTCATCACCTTGTGAGTGGGATGATCAGGGACTCCCTGGTTTAGGGGAGGGCCTAAGGTGATAGCTCAGCCGGGTTAGGTGTGAGCAGAAGGATTGTCCCCTCATATAAGGACCGGTTTGTCATCCTTCACTACCTGTACTCATGATAAGTACAACCACTCGAGACTGTATGGGCAGTCACTCAATCTGAACTCGTACGGTCCAAACACCAGGGTTATGAAGGCTGGGGAGCGCCGGGAGGATAAGGAGGGGGAATGTTTTGTCCAGTTTGGACATGGCGGTGGCCTGACTCCTTCCGGTATAACCGTTAAGGTAAGGACGTGCGAGGAAAAAAAGAGATTCGGCATTCGGATCTCATAACGGTGAGATCGCAGAAACCAGACTAGTGGGTAAAGTGTACCCCTCTGCGCAGAGTTCAAACCTATTTGAATAGTCCGTGTCCACGAAAATGGACGAGTCTGGTGTGGTATGAGAATTAGTGTTTCATAACCTCCGGGAACAGGGAAATGTGGGTGTGTTTTTGGAAATGAAAACGATACCACGGGAGCGGGAAGCTCAGTGGTGGTTGAGTGTGAAAATGTGCTATTTCCTTCTTTGGGAGAAACCATCAAAGTATTGCCCTTCTCTAGAAAAAGAAGAGTGACTTCAACTCCACCATATAAAGCATGTATTATATAGGTCCCTTTCTCTTTATGGGCGGGATGGGCTTACGGAATACCTAGTGTATTCACCTAGATTTATTTATGTTTTTCAGCGGCTGAAGACTTCTTTAATTCTATGCTTGATTAAGGGGGCTGTGTCTGCACCCAGTTCTGCCTGTGGCTTGGGCTAGTTTATCTTCTACTGCGCTTTGTAATTCTGGCTCTCTCTCGAGCTTGTACTCTGGTATTGTAATAACTTTTATTCGAACTCTGTACTATTTGAAGTAAGGAATGTGGTTACTAGCCTCCTAGGACTAGTAATTGTATCACATTTGAGTCCCAAAGGATCAAGACGCTTCAAGTGGTATCAGAGCCCATAGGACTAGCCGTAGATCGCAGCCCCGACCTTAAAAGTTTGCCTTAAAAAGAAAAGACCTCTTACCTCTAAGAAAAATCTTCTCTCCTTTCCCCAATATTAACAGACCCTTCTTTTCTTCTACCAGATGGAAGGCTCTTTGGTCATTAGGACATCCTACTGCTCAGAGGTGGAAGGATTCCCTCATCTCTTGTGGATTTGCGCGCTTCGCATGGGGATCCGCAAGAAGCCAGAGTATGTCTGGAAAGAATACCACGAGAATGGAACTGAGAAGTGCTCTATGGCAGTCTACCTGGGAGAAAGCCAAAGCTACCCGAATCACCCTCCTTTCCAAGTCACCTTCACCGGACACCGCTTCCTAGACACTTGCCAAAATGTTGCCCGAAAAGCCCTCCGACAGCTATGCCAAAACTACAGCAGGGAGGTCTTTGAAACCCCCCTTCGTTACTTCCCACCTAGCAACAAAAATACCCCTGCCTGGAGGAAAATACTTTAGGCCCTGTCAGGAAGAGATCCTACTGAGAATGACCCCACCATCGTCTACATGGCTGGATATCTCCACACCCTCGATAACCACTATGACGACCTTTCCTCCCACTGCACCCACCTAAACTCCCGGGTGGAGAGCTTAGAGCAACAGGTCAAGGAACTTAAAAAGGAGAAGGCGTCTCTCCAAGAAAGTCTCGAAATAGCAGAAGGTGAAGAGGCCAACACTCGTTAAGCCTACCGAACCCTGAAGATGGATTACGATAAGAAGCTAAAGAAGCTCGCCCCCACGAAGAAAATTCGGAAGAGGACCAAGAGCCAAGGATGCCAAACTAAGCAAAAAAAGGAAGCCCCACCAGCACTGCCTCCCACCAGGATAGAGAACTTGTCCGACGTCGAGGATATGTCCCTAGCTAGCCTTGACGACCTTCTCAAGGAATTTGGGGACACTTTAGAAAGGGAGTTCGAAAGCACCTTAGAAAACGCTCACGTGTAGTGTGAATTGTGGTAACTGTATGCTTGTAATGAACTTGTATAATGAATAAAATAACATGGTTGAATTTTTTTTGGCATATGCATCGTAGTAATTCTCTCCCCCTAGCAGATGGCTTCGGATAAAACCACGCCTACCGCCTCCGGGATTGGAGCAAGGTTTCCCCTAGGAGCTGAAGGAGAAGCCGGTAGAGAAGGGAGTGAGACCCACCTCCCCGCACCTCCGGAGCTGCCATTAGATTTAGCCCAAGTTCTGGCCAACCAAACCCGACTCATTGAAGTCCTCACTAGAAGTCTGGAGAACCAGCGCCAGAATGGTGGAAGACCACATGACAGGATGGGAGATTTTCTAAGGCTCAAGCCTCCCACATTCGTTGGATCCAGCAATCCCCTCGATGCTGATGACTGGCTGCGCACGATAAAAAGGAAGTTAGAAGCCATCGGATACCCTGAGAACCAACGTGTCCATCTGGCTGCTCATCAACTTTCCGGGATGGCCCTATCCTGGTGGGATACCTTCAGCGCTGCCGTCAGAGATGCTACCTAGGCAGAATTTGAAACTACTTTCCGAGAACATCATGTGCCTCAAGGGATCGTTCAGCTCAAGGAAGATGAATTCCGGGAATTAACTCAAGGCGGGAGATCTGTCAGCGAGTACGTGCACAAATTCACAGAATTGGCTCACTACGCGCCTGACGACGTCAGCACAGAAGCCAAGAAGATGGCCCACTTTTTGAAAGGGCTAAGACCAGAACTAAAGACTATCCTCGCCAGCCAAGATTTCCTCAGCTTCTCGCACCTCTCAAACAAAGCCATACAAGTGGAAAGGGCGAGGGAAGAAGAAAAAGGTCACCTCAAGAGGAAATTCCAAGTCCTCCGAGCTCAACAGCAAGACAGGCACCAGAGAATTCGATCCTTTGGGTTTCCACCCAAGGGACCAAGCTTCAATAAGCCAGCTGGACCCACTCCGTCACGTTTCAGTCAGCAGGGTCAAAGCTCCTTTCAGGCCCCCTCAGTTGCAAGCAACCAACCACCAGCTAATGCCTGTTGGCACTGTGGAGACCCCAGTCACTTCAAAAATAACTGCCCCCAGTTGAAGGCATCGGGACCTACTTACTCCAACTCGGTGAATGGCCCCAAGAATGCCCCAGCGCCTGCCTCCAAGGCACCCTCCTCCATCAGCCAGCAGAGCAAGACCCAGTATCATGGCAGGGCACGAGTAAACCTCGTCGATGCTCAAGAGGCTCAGCAAGCCTCGGAAGTAGTGCTCGGTGAGTTCCTAGTTGAATTTACTCCCGCTATGGTACTTTTTGATTCAGGAGCATCCCATTCGTTTATAGCCACTAGTTTTGGAAAAACATGGCATTCCCTCTACACACCTAGAAATTCCCTTGGTCACCCGAACCCTAGGGTCAGACCTTTTATGCCAGCTCAAATGCTCCCAAGTCAAAATTCTTTTAAGTGGGGTAGTGTTCTTGGCAGACTTAGCCGTCTTGCCATCCCAAGGGATTGATGTGATCTTAGGAATGGATTGGTTAACCAAACACAAGGGCATCATAAGTTGCGCAAATAAGAACGCCAAGGAAAGTCAGTTTCATGTCAGGCTCAGCCACCCGCCAAGGACCCGATGGTGTTTAATCTAGCAGCAGAAAGCATATCTGTAGTAGAAGAATTCATGGATGTATTCCCAGAAGAATTGCCAGGAATGCCGCCAGAAAGAGAAGTGGAGTTCTACATAGATCTAATTCCCGGCACTGCACCCATCGCAAAGAGACCTTACCGCATGGCTCCCACCGAATTAGCAGAACTAAAACTCCAGATCGCAGAGCTTCAACAAAAAAGGTACATTCATCCCAACTCATCTCCTTGGGGAGCACTAGTCCTCTTCGTCACCAAAAAGGATGGAAGTATGAGGATGTGTATTGATTACCGATCCTTGAATGAGATTACAATAAAAAACAAGTATCCACTCCCTCGGATCGACGACCTCTTTGACCAGCTTCAAGGGGCCAAGTATTTCTCCAAGATAGACCTAAGGACAGGATATCACCAGCTGAGAACCAAGGAAGCAGATATTCAGAAGACTGCGTTTGTCACCCGGTATGGACAGTATGAGTTCACAGTAATGCCCTTCGGACTAACCATCGCCCCCGCCTTTTTCATGAACCTCATGAATAAGGTATTTATGGAAGAGCTAGATAAGTTTGTCATAGTCTTCATTGACGACATCCTTATCTAATCCAAGAGTCGCGAAGATCATGAGCATCACCTCCGGATTGTCCTCGAAAGACTCAGAGCACATCAACTCTATGCTAAGCTCAGCAAATGCGAATTCTGGTTAGAGAAGATAGCCTTCCTTGGGCATATCTTGAATGCAGAAGGAATAGAAGTAGACCCGTCCAAGGTAGTAGCAGTATCCAAATGGAAGCAGCCATCCAACGTTAGTGAACTTCGAAGCTTTCTGGGAATGGCAGGATATTACCGCCGTTTTATCAAAGGATTCTCCAGCATAGCAAGACCTATGACTGAGCTCCTCAAGAAAGACAATAAGTTTGTGTGGACCCTGAAGTGTGAGGAAAGCTTCCAAATCATAAAGAAGAAGCTAACAACCACACCCGTTTTGACACTGCCAGACATCCATCAGGATTTCGTCGTCTTCTGTGATGCTTCAAGGCAAGGCTTAGGGTGTGTACTTATGCAAAATGAGAAAGTCATTGCCTATGCATCGCGCTTACTGAAGCCGCATGAGCAGAATTATCCCACACACGATTTGGAATTGGCAGCCATAGTGCATGCCCTAAAAATATGGAGGCACTACCTAATTGGGAACAAATGTCACATCTTCACCTATCACAAGAGTCTGAAGTACATTTTCACTCAGCCGGACCTCAACCTCCGTCAGCGAAGATGGCTGGAATTGATCAAAGATTGTGATCTTGAGATCCACTACCACCCCGGGAAGGCCAACGTGGTAGCAGACGCCCTCAGCCGAAAACCTTTCGGGAAGAAAGGAACCAACTTCTTAGAAGATGGGAAGGAAGAATCAGCTCAGCTGAATGCATGTCTGGGAGATAATGGCAGCCTAGGAGTCAAGCCAATGCTAGAAGACCTCATACGTAAGACTCAACACTTGGACACTAAGACAGCAGGTCTTATGGAAAAAGCTCGCAAAGAACAACTTCCGGACTTCAGGACAGATGAAGAAGGAGTCCTTTGGTTCAAAAACCGTCTGTGTGTATCAAAAGGAGAGGCACGAGAGGTCCTGCTTGACGAAGCTCACAACTTAGCCTACTCCATCCACCTAGGGACCACCAAGATGTACCTAGACCTCAAAATCAGATACTGGTGGAGAGGAATGAAGAAAGAGATAGCACAATATGTGGCCCGGTGCGACACTTGCCAGCGAACTAAGGTCGAGCATCAGAAGCCTACAGGTCTACTGCAACCCCTTCTAGTGTCTGAATGGAAGTGGGAAGAAATAGGCATGGATTTTGTAACTGGACTGCCTCGGACCCAAACAGGGAACGACTCTATCGGGGTGATAATAGACCATCTTACCAAGGTAGCTCATTTCATTCCAGTGAAAACTACCTTTGGAGGAGCCACCCTTGCCCGGATATATCTTAAAGAGATAGTCAGACTCCATGGTATCCCACGGAAGATAGTGTCAGACAGGGGAACACAGTTCACCTCAAAATTTTGGATGAGCCTTCAGCAAGCGATGGGCACCAAGTTAGACTTCAGCACCGCCTACCACCCCCAGTCAGATGGTCAGACAGAAAGGGTCAACAAGGTCCTCGAGGATTTATTAAGAGCCTGTGTGTTGATGTTTGATAGAAATTGGGAGTCCAGTTTGCCATATGCAGAGTTCTCGTATAACAACAGCTACCAGGCCAGTATCAAGATGTCACCGTTCGAAGCATTGTATGGACGGAAGTGCCAGACCCCTCTAATGTGGTCCAACATGGGGGAAAAGACACTAGAAGGACCTGCCTTCGTTAAAGAGGCAGAAGAGAAGGTTGCCCTGATCCGCAAAAGATTACTTGAAGCTCAGAGTCGGCAGAAGAGTTATGTGGACAACAGGCGGAGAGAACTCAGATTTGAGGAAGGAGACTCCGTCTACCTCAAGGTTTCAAGTGAAAGGGAAGCTAGCTCCGCGGTTCATCGACCCCTATCCTACATTGGCAGAGTAGGACCCGCAACATACCACCTTGAATTGCCAGAATCCATGTCAGATATCCACAATGTGTTTCATGTGTCCCAGCTCCGCAAATGTCTGCAAGTACCAGAAAATCATATCGAAGAAGAGACAATCCAGATTCAGAAGGATCTTCAGTACCGAGAAAAGCCAGTAAAGATTCTTGACTCGGCAGTCCGAAAGACTCGCAACTCAGAAGTGAGAATCTGTAAGGTTCAGTGGAGCAGAGAAGGAGAAGAGGAAGCTACCTGTGAGAGTGAGTACTTCTTGAGGAGGGAATACCCTTACCTTTTCTCAAACCCAGTCTGAATCTCGAGGGCGAGATTCCTTTAAGTGGGGTAGGTTTGTAACATCCCAAAATTTACCCCAAGGTTGGAAACCCTAATCTCCTAACCCCCCCTTGATTTTTTCCCTCGACTCCTCCTCATAAAACATCTCATCATATGCATACACTATGATTGTTAGAAGCACCTCACATAGAATATATTTTAGCACCTAAGATTATTTAGCTAATTAATTGTTCAAAAGAAAAGGAGATAAAAGAAATAGGAATAGAAATAAGAAATAGAAAAAGAGAGAAAAAAAGGGAAACCCCCCTCGGTTGGGCTGTTTCTGGCCCAACTCTCTCCCGCGCGCCTCGCCCCCCGTCCGGCCCACGCGGCCCGTTCCCCGTGCGCCCGCCCGCGCTAGCGCCGTGCCCCCTCCCCCGCTGACCGGTTGGCCCCACCCGTCAGCTGCGCATCCCCCCTCTCTCTCGTCGCTCTCCCGCTGCCAGCCCGACCCCACCGGTCAGCCGCACTCGCCCTCGCTCCCTCGCAACCGCTCTCTCTCTGGCAAGCGGGTCCCGCTTGTCAGCACCTTCCTCGCTCCCATGACCGGGCTAGCAACGCGATCGCCATCGATCGCCACCGCCCCGTCATCTCGCCATTAACTCGCTCGCCAGCATGGTTGGCGTCTTGCATCCCTGTCCCCTTGCGCCTGCCCGAGCCATCCCGTCACCGCCTGCCTGAGCCATCCTATCGTCGCCACTGTGCGCCACCATCACTGCCGTGGCAAGCTCGCCGGTGCTCGCCACCTCTCGCCCCCTTCCCCGCCCCGGGTGCCTATAAAAGGACCGCCCAAGCTCCCTCTTTCTCCACATCGGCCTCGGCCACTCCCTCTCCCCTTCCCCGAGCTCGATTGAGCCAGCGCCGCCGTGCCCTTCCTCCGCTCCGATGAGTCCCGCCCTCCCCTCTCTGTTGAGTTCTAGTCCAATTGTTGTAGCTCTTGAGTTTCACCGTGCCCTCGCGAGCACAACACACCCATCCCCTTTCCCTATTACGCCCCCTCCCTCTGGCACGTGGGCCCACGCCCACGGCGCCGTCCCCGCGTCGTTCCCCCGCTCGCAGGCCAAGTGGGCCGCCTGCCCGCGCGGCCGCGCGCACCCGCGCTCGGCTGGGCCAAATCCCCCTGGCCCAGCTAGGTGAGGAAATCCCTTTTCTTTTCCTTTTTCCTTTTTCTTTTCCTATTTTTTATATATATATGTATATGTTGATATTTTATGCGCCAAAAATAGTCTAAATAAATTATAGGGCACAAAATAATAATGCCTAACAATTGGCACACCCCACCAAGTCACCATGATTGATGTACTCTTCATTACCTATTTTTTTGCTAGAAGAAGAGGGATCCGATCCTCCGGAATTTGTAGCTCCGGAAGAAGGGTAGGAACCCGACCCCTCCAAAATAGATCTTTTGTGCTAGGAGAACTTCGACGAAGGCAAGTCCATTCTTCCCTTGATGCATAAATTACCTATTCTTTCTACCACTACCTAAGCCGAGATTAAGGGATGGATCTTTTGCATTGTGAGCAGAGAGATAGCCCGCATTAACAAACATCTTTTGAGTACAAAATGTGGGATGAGAAAAGGGCAGTGTTTCTACTAAATGATGTTTTCAAAAAGTGTATGATGAAGGGTATTCACCCTCATCACCTTGTGAGTGGGATGATCAGGGACTCCCTGGTTTAGGGGAGGGCCTAAGGTGATGGCTCAGCCGGGTTAGGTGTGAGCAGAAGGATTGTCCCCTCATATAAGGACCGGTTTGTCATCCTTCACTACCTGTACTCATGATAAGTACAACCACTCGAGACTGTATGGGCAGTCACTCAATCTGAACTCGTACGGTCCAAACCCCAGGGTTATGAAGGCTGGGGAGCGCCGAGAGGATAAGGAGGGGGAATGTTGTGTCCGGTTTGGACATGGCGGTGGCCTGACTCCTTCCGGTATAACCGTTAAGGTAAGGACGTGCGAGGAAAGAAAGAGATTCAGCATTCAGATCTCACGACGGTGAGATCGCGAAAACCGAACTAGTGGGTAAAGTGTACCCCTCTGCATAGAGTTCAAACCTATTCGAATAGTTCGTGCCCACTGGAATGGACGAGTCTGGTGTGGTATGACAATTAATGTTTCATAACCTCCGGGAACAGGGAAATGTGTGAGCGGGTGTGTTTTTGGAAATGAAAATGATGCCACGAGAGCGGGAAGCTCAGTGGTGGTTGAGTGTGAAAATGTGCTATTTCCTTCTTTGGGAGAAACCATCAAAGTATTGCCCTTCTCTAGAAAAAGAAGAGTGACTTCAACTCCACCATATAAACATATATTATATAGGTCCCTTTCTCTTTACGGGCGGGATGGGCTTGCAGAATACCTAGTGTATTTACCTAGATTTATTTATGTTTTTCAGCGGCTGAAGACTTCTTTTCTACTATGCTTGATTAAGGGGGATGTGTCTGCACCCAGTTCTGCATGTGGCTTGGGCTAGTTTATCTTCTACTGCGCTTTGTAATTCTGGCTCTCTCTCGAGCTTGTACTCTGGTATTGTAATAACTTTTATTCGAACTCTGTACTATTTGAAGTAAGAAATGTGGTTACTAGCCTCCTGGGACTAGTAATTGTATCACATTTGAGTCCTAAAGGATCGAGATGCTTCAATGCCCTTGCCCCTCTATTTATAGGCTAGGTGGGGGGATTAGGGGGAGGAGGTGAGGATTAGTGGGAGGATGCAAGGATTAGTGGGAGATAAGCATGTATTTGTCTTGTATAAGTGAAATTAGCTTGTAGAGCTCACCGTATGACACCAGAGGCGTACGTATACGTATGAGCATGAGAAAAATTATGAAGAAAATATCTGTAGGGACTTTTAAAAATGATTCTGAAGGTATTTCTCAAGAGGAAAATATTTAGAGACATATCGGTGGAATATTTGGGCAGTATTTCTGGAAAGAATCAGAGGGGATCACTGGGGAAATATTTGTAGGACATTTTAAGGAGGATTTTGGAGAGAATATAGACCACTATATTTTATTTGTTGATATCAACTTGCAAACAAACATTTTGAAACAAAATTTAAAATTCATTTTGAATTTAGAGCGAGTTTGAGAAAATTTCAAGACTTGAATTTTTGGGGTGCTACACAAAGCCCACAGGACACGAAATACAACAACAAACTGTGCAGTTCAATTTAGTGAAGATAGAATGCACCAAAATGCAACTCAAAACATTGCCCAACTATCTACAGAACATCATAGTCAAACACAGAACAGAGGCCGCGACAGTGTCGCGCTGTGGTCCGGCAACGACCTGTCGGACAATGAAAGAGGCAGAATCGCCTCAAACTTCACCAATAGTTTGGTAGAGAGAACCAAGAAGATTGATGGAGTTTTATCGTGAACAACTCAAAGATACTCACGTAGATTCAAAATCCCAAGAGTGATAGGGTTTTATTGGGGTTTTCTCAAACCAACTCAAAACATGATCAACTCGGATTACGATCAAGAACTGCACCACTTAGGCATATGCAATGATATAAATAGTTTATCTTCCCACAAATCAGTCCCCAACAACACCTGTACCACAAGAACTCAAGGGTTCTTCACAAATTCACAAGAGGAGGAAAGCGAAGAGCACAAGAGTGAAACAAACCAAAAACTTCAGCGGAAACAAAACTGATATTTTCATTCAACGAAACCTACGGGCAAAACCGGGCACCCTTCCTCGGATTACACTAGATCTGGGCATAAAACTCGAGCCCAAAGCCCTAAACCCGAAATACCCGAACCCATACCCGTTTAGCCCGAAGCCCGTTACCCAAACAGATCTAGCGGGTAACGAAACTGAATACCCGAACTAAGTTCGGGCCTAATCGGGTATTAACCCACGGTAACCGAGTACCCATTCTACCCGAAATACCTAGCACCGTCCAGGCGCCAGACCGAGCGCTAGCCCATAGCGACACAGCCCAGTTAGCCAACTACAAAACATGGCAACCCTAGCTCTCTCTGTCCAGCAGCTGCGGCTCTCTCCCTGTCCCTGTCCAGCGGCGGCTGTGACTCTCTCCCTATCTCCACTCTCCAGCGCAAAGAGCAAGCCAGACAGCCAGCAAGGCATGGCAGCAAGCGAGAGCAGACAAACCACTGCGGTATGTGGACCACCTAACCGGAAGGCAACCAGGCAAGGCACGACAGCAAGTATAATAGACAAACCATCGTGGTCTACTTTTCAATGTGTTTTCAAATATGTTGCATTGTTGTTTTGCCCATATAATAGACTTGAATTTATCCATGATTTTTTATTGCATGGCTTGGACTACGGTCGACGTGAATTGGATTGTTGTAGTCTATGGAGAACTGGATTGTCGACTGTTGCAGTCTTTGGAGAATTTGGACTTTGAAGCCTGAAGTCTGAACTGTAGTTTGTTCTTGTGATTCAGTGGCACTTGGACACTTGGTGGCTGTCATTGGCACTCTGGTAGGCAGCACCGCAGCAGGCTTAATGCCTTGCACTTTTGTATCTTGTAGTCGTCTAGTACTCAAAACATTAGTAGTAGGTACTTAGGTAGTACCAGTCTGCTGTTATGGCTCAGTCACTCAGTGGTTGTGTCGCTGTGAAGTGTGGATATGTGATTCTAGTGTCTGGCTGGAAACTGTATATTTTTTATATGTGATTCTAGTGTTCTTGCATGTGCTTTTATATATTTCGGGTAAATTGGGTATACCCGAACCCGAACTTGAAATTGCGGGTACCCGAAATTACGGGTCGTGGGTTTTAAAAGCTGTGATCGGGTATTAGTTTCTATTACCCGAATTTACCAAAACCCGAACTACCCGACCCGAACTAATCGGGTAACCCGAATGCCCAGTCCTAGATTACACAATGAAGATTGTAAAATCACATACGCAGAGGTTCAAAGTGTTGCATATCTCTGATAACAAAACTAGAGCAGTCCAGGGAATGAAAATCTACAAGTGCTAAAACCCTAAGCTAAAGAGATGGCTATAACAACAGCCATACTCATCTATTCATAGAGGGTTATTATTACTTTCTAAACTACCCCTAGATACATAGAGTCTATCCACTAATCCGGGGGCGAAATGGACCAACTCCCAGAGTTTTGATCTAACGATCACACGCTCCATATGAAGTTGCTTCGCCTTAATGCACCCTTCGTGATGACGCCGCGTGTCGCCTATGTTTCCCATTGGAACCGTCACCGCCGAGTTTTGAGGCTAAACTCGGTCGAAAACCCATCGTATGTAGCGCTGGGGGGTTTTCGAGGTTCAACCACCAAACCACCGTGAGTATCGCACCACGTGTGCGTCCCACGTCCTGGACACGTGTCCCACCAGTCCTCGACCGCGTCGGCAACACGACCTGCTCCGCCACGTCCTCGTGCGAGCGTGTCATAGGTGTCAGCCACCACGGCTAGTCACCCAGTGACTCTGGTCCCTCGGTCAAGTCCCAACACTCATCCTTCACTGCTCCCAGTCTCGGCACGAAATCGTATGACCTTCATCTTCGTTGTTGACCACTAGACCTGTGTTCCACACCGAGCCATTGGCAATTTTGCCATTATCATTTGTGGGCTTCGCCAGTATGCCATCGGGCACACAAATGATAGGCACAGATGGTCCCACCAATCATAGACATGGGATGGCATAATAACAGATAACCAGAAATGAGAGTGGCAAAACCACAAATTTCTCGCTCCACACATGTACACCAAAAGTCGACCGACATGATTGTCGAGGACCATAATTAGGGGTACCCTCAAGACTCCTAAATCTCAGCTGGTAACCCCCATCAGCACAAAGCTGCAAAGGCCTGATGGGTGCGATTAAGTCAAGGATCGGTCCATTCGAGGGACGCGATCACGCCTCGCCCGAGCCCAGCCTCGGGCAAGGGCAGCCGACCCCGGAGGATCTACGTCTCGCCCGAGGACCCCCTCCAGCAACGGACACACCTTCGGCTCGCCCGAGGCCCAGTCTTCACCAAGAAGCAACCTTGGCCAAATCGCCACGCCAACCGACCAAATCGCAGGGGCATTTAATGCAAAGGTGGCCTGACACCTTTATCCTGACGCACGCCCTCCAGTCGACAGAGCCGAAGTGACCGCAGTCACTTCGCCGCTCCACTGACCGGTCCAACAAGAGGACAGCGCCGCCTGCGCCGCTCCGACTGCTGAGCCACTCGACAGAGTGAGGCTGACAGCAGCCAAGTCCGGCCTCAGGCGTCATAGGAAACTCCACTTCGCCCGACCCCAGGGCTCGGACTCAGGCTCAGCCCCGAAAGACGACGAACTCCGCTTCGACCGACCCCAGGGCTCGGACTCGGGCTCAGCCCCGGAAGACGACGAACTCCGCTCCGCCCGACCCCAGGGCTCGGACATGGGCTCAGCCCCGGAAGACGACGAACTCCGCTCCGCCCGACCCTAGGGCTCGGACTTGGGCTCAGCCCCGGAAGACGACGAACTCCGCTTCGCCTGACCCTAGGGCTCGGACTCGGGCTCAGCCCCGAAGGACGACGAACTCCGCTTCGCCCGACCCCAGGGCTCGGACTCAGCCCTGGCCTCAGCCGACGGTCTCCGCCTTGTCCGACCCGGGGGCTCGGACTCGACCTCGACCTTGGAAGACAGACTCGACCTCGACCTCGGAGGAGCCTCCACCTCGCCCAACCTAGGGCACAGACCGACCACGTCGACAGGAGGAGCCATCATTACCCTACCCCGAGCTGACTCAAGCTACGGGGAACAAGACCAGCGTCCCATCTGGCTCGCTCCACTATACGAGTAATGATGGCGCCCCGCATGCCCTGTGACGACGGCGGCTCTCAGCCCCCTTACGGAAGCAAGAGGACGTCAGCAAGGACTCGACAGCCCCGACAGCTGTCCTTCCGCCAGGCTCCAGCGCTCCTCCGACGGCCACGACATCACACGAACTGGGTGCCAAAACCTCTCCGGCTGCCACGATGGCATGTACTTAGGGCGCTAGCTCTCCTCCGCTAGACACGTTAGCACACTGCTACACACCCCATTGTACACCTGGATCCTCTCCTTATGCCTATAAAAGGGAGGTCCAGGGCCCTCTTACAGAGGGTTGGCCGCGCGGGGAAGGACGGGACGGCGCTCGCGCAAGGCCGCCCGCTCCCTCCCGCGTGGATGCTTGTAACCCCCTATTGCAAGCGCACCCGACCTGGGCGCGGGGCTAACACGAAGGCCGCGGGTTCCACCTCCCACGCCTGTCTCCCTCCGGCTGCTCTCCCCCCTTCGCGTTTCGCCTCGCGCCGACCCATCTGGGCTGGGGCACGCGGCGACAATTTACTCGTCGGTCCAGGGACCCCCCGGGGTCGAAACGCTGACAGTTGGCGCGCCAGGTAGGGGCCTGCTGCGTGTTGACGAACAGCTTCCCGTCAAGCTCCAGATGGGCAGTCTCCAGCAACCTCTCCAACTTGGGACGGTGCTCCGTTTCGGGAGTCTTGAGTTCATGTCCCTCGACGGCAGCTACGACGTGATACTCCTTCCCCCGCCACGCGACAGCGACAATGGCGGTCGACAACCCACCCGCCGGCGAGGAAATCGACGACGCCTTCCCCACGTGGTGGAAGGACGACATTCGGGCTTGTCCCGTCCCCTCCCTCGCCGACGGAGGAGGAGGCGGGGCAACCAAGGCCAAGCAGGAGGCGGCACCTCGTTGGCTGTCGAGCGAGTCGACGGTGCCGGCGCCCCAACGGAGAGCGCGTCGGGCATCGGCCTCGCGTCTGAGACGAAGACAAGCGCCGTCTCCCCGCAACACACCAACCTCAAGCAAACGGACGACGCCAGCACGCTCGTGAAGGACTTGCTGGGCGTCACCCTCGTACCTGAGACGACGGTGCAGTCAGTCCCTGACGCGACTTCGTCACCGCCCGTCGACCAAAAGGTACCGACCGATTCCCATCTCGCGCCTTTTGGATTCGGCCTCGACCCGCCAAGCAACTCCGCTTCGGTGGACATTCTCGTAGAGGCGAGTCCAAACCCTCTGGGGTATCGTGTGCGGTCACCCTGGGACCGGCTGACGGCCGTCTCGACCTACGGGCCCTCGGGGTCCGAGGAAGATGGCGAGCCCGACCTCTGTTGGGATTTCTCCGGACTTGGTAACCCCAGTGCCGTGCGGGACTTCATGACCGCATGCGACTACTGCCTTTCCGACTGTTCCGACGGTAGCCACAGCCTCGGCGACGAGGACTGTGGCCCAAGTCGTGAATGTTTCCACGTCGATCTAGGGGGTCCCGGCGAAGGCAACCATCTTGGTATACCGGAGAACGGTGATCCCCCTAGGCCCGTGCCTCGCGTTGACATCCTTCGGGAGCTAGCTGTGGTCCCCGTCCCGGCGAGGGGTCATGACCCACAGCTCGAGCAAATCCGCGAGATGCAGGCCAGGCTCGACGAGGGAGCAGGAACGCTTGAGCCGATCCGCCGGGACATCGGGCAGGAATGGGCGGGCCAACCTCCGGCCGGAGAAGCGCGTCATCTCCCCCAGGGCATCCAGCACCGCATCGCCGATGACGTCAGGGTAAGGCCACCACCGGTTTCCAGTGGAGTCGGCCAAAACCTAGCCGCAGCGGCAATACTTCTCCGCGTGATGCCGGAGCCATCAACCACCGAGGGGCGGCGTATCCAGGGAGAGCTCAAGAATCTCCTAGAGGACGTCGCGGTCCGACGGGCCGAAAGCTCCGCCTCCCGAAGGCAGGGGTACCCCTCGGAACATCGCGCCGCGACTTCCTGATTCATGCGGGAAGCCTCGGTCCACACCGGGCGCACGCGCAACACAGCGCCTGCGGCCCCGGGTCGCCTCGGCAACGAGCACCATCACTGCAGCCATCGGGCCCACCTCGACGAGAGGGTGCGCCGAGGCTATCACCCCAGGCGTGGGGGACGCTACGACAGCGGGGAGGATCGGAGTCCTTCGCCCGAACCACCCGGTCCGCAGGCTTTCAGCCGTGCCATATGACGGGCGCCGTTCCCGACCCGGTTCCGAACCCCGACTACTATCACAAAGTACTCGGGGGAGACGAGACCGGAACTGTGGCTCGCGGACTATCGGCTGGCCTGCCAACTGGGTGGAACGGACGATGATAATCTCATCATCCGCAACCTCCCCCTGTTCCTCTCCGACACCGCTCGAGCCTGGCTGGAGCACCTGCCCTCGGGGCAGATCTCCAACTGGGACGACCTGGTCCAAGCCTTCGCCGACAATTTCCAAGGCACGTACGTGCGCCCTGGAAACTCCTGGGATCTCCGAAGCTGCCGCCAGCAGCCGGGAGAGTCTCTCCGGGACTACATCCGGTGATTCTCGAAGCAGCGCACCGAGCTGCCCAACGTCACCGATTCGGATGTCATCGGCGCGTTCCTCGCCGGCACCACCTGCCGCGACCTGGTGAGCAAGCTGGGTCGCAAGACCCCCACCAGGGCGAGCGAGCTGATGGACATCGCCACCAAGTTCGCCTCTGGCCAGGAGGCGGTTGAGGCCATCTTCCGGAAGGACAAGCAGCCCCAGGGCCGCCCACCGGAAGATGTCCCCGAGGCGTCAACTCAGCGCGGCACCAAGAAGAAAGGCAAGAAGAAGTCGCAAGCAAAACGCGACGCCGCCGACGCGGACCTTGTCGCCGCCGCCGAGTACAAGAACCCTCAGAAATCTCCCGGAGGTGCCAACCTCTTCGACAAGATGCTCAAGGAGCTGTGCCCCTATCATCAGGGGCCTGTCAAGCACACCCTTGAGGAGTGTGCCATGCTTCGACGCCACTTTCACAAGGCCGGGCCACCCGCGGAGGGTGGCAAGGCTCTCGACGACGCTAAGAAGGAAGATCACAAGGCAGGAGAGTTCCCCGAGGTCCGCGACTGCTTCATGATCTATGGTGGGCAAGTGGCAAACGCCTCGGCTCGGCACCGCAAGCAAGAGCGTCGAAAGGTCTACTCGGTAAAGGTGGCGGCGCCAGTCTACCTAGACTGGTCCGACAAGCCCATCACCTTCGACCAGGCCGACCATCCCGACCATGTGCCGAGCCCGGGGGAAATACCCGCTCGTTGTCGACCCCATCATCGGCAACGTCAGGCTCACCAAGGTCCTCATGGACGGAGGCAGCAGCCTCAACATCATCTACGCCGAGACCCTCGGGCTCCTGCGGATCGATCTGTCCTCGGTCCGGACGGGCGCTGCGCCTTTCCACGGGATCATCCCCGGGAAGCGCGTCCAACCCCTCGGACAACTCGATCTACCCGTCTGCTTTGGGACGCCCTCCAACTTTCGAAGGGAGACCCTCACGTTCGAAGTGGTCGGGTTTCGAGGAACCTACCACGCAATGTTGGGGAGGCCATGCTACGCCAAGTTCATGGCCATCCCCAACTACACCTACCTCAAGCTCAAGATGTCGGGCCCCGACGGGGTCATCACTGTCGGGCCCACGTACCGACACGCGTACGAATGCGACGTGGAGTGCGTGGAGTACGCCGAGGCCCTCGCCGAGTCCGAGGCCCTCATCGCCGACCTGGAGAACCTCTCTAGGGAGGCGCTAGACGTGAAGCGCCACGTCGGCAACTTCGAACCAGCGGAGACGGTTAAGTTCGTCCCTCTCGACCCCTGCAACGACGCCTCCAAGCAGATCCGGATCGGCTCCAAGCTCGACCCCAAATAGGAAGCAGTGCTCGTCGACTTTCTCCGCGCAAACGCCGACGTCTTCGCGTGGAGTCCCTCGGACATGCCCGACATACCGAGGGAAGTCGTCGAGCACTCGCTGGATATCCGAGTTGGAGCCCGACCCGTGAAGCAGCCTCTGCACCGATTCGACGAAGAAAAGCGTAGAGCCATAGGCGAGAAGATCCACAAGCTAATGGCGGCAGGGTTCATCAAAGAGGTATTCCATCCCGAATTGCTTGCCAACCCTGTGCTTGTGAGAAAGAAAGGGGGGAAATGGCGGATGTGTGTAGACTACACTGGTCTAAACAAAGCATGTCCGAAAGTTCCCTACCCTCTGCCTCGCATCGATCAAATCGTGGATTCCACTGCTGGGTGCGAAACCCTGTCTTTCCTCGATGCCTACTCAGGGTACCACCAGATCAGGATGAAAGAGTCCGACCAGCTCGCGACATCTTTCATCACACCCTTCGGCATGTACTGCTATGTTACCATGCCGTTTGGCTTGAGGAATGCGGGTGCAACGTACCAACGGTGCATGAACCATGTGTTCGGCGAACACATTGGCCGAACGGTCGAGGCCTACGTCGATGACATCGTAGTCAAGACGAGGAAAGCCTCCGACCTCCTTTCCCACCTTGAAGTGACATTCCTATGTCTCAAGGCGAAAGGCGTGAAGCTTAATCCCGAAAAGTGTGTCTTCGGGGTCCCCCGAGGCATGCTCTTGGGGTTCATCATCTCCGAGCGGGGCATCGAGGCTAACTCGGAGAAGATCGCGGCCATCACCAGCATGGGGCCCATCAAGGACTTGAAAGGCGTACAGAGGGTCATGGGATGCCTCGCGGCTCTGAGCCGTTTCATCTCGCGCCTCAGCGAAAGAGGCCTGCCTCTGTACCGCCTCTTAAGGAAGGCCGAGTGCTTCGCTTGGACCCCTGAGGCCGAGGAAGCCCTCGGGAACCTGAAGGCGCTCCTCACGAACGCGCCCATCTTGGTGCCCCTCGCTGCCGGAGACCCCCTCTTGATCTACGTCGCCGCTACCACTCAGGTGGTTAGCGCCGCGATTGTGGTTGAGAGACGAGAAGAGGGGCATGCATTGCCCGTCCAGAGGCCAGTCTACTTCATCAGTGAGGTACTGTCCGAGACCAAGATCCGCTACCCACAAATTCAGAAGCTGCTGTACGCGATGATCCTGACGCGGCGGAAGTTGCGACACTACTTCGAGTCTCATCCGGTAACTGTGGTGTCATCCTTCCCCCTGGGGGAGATCATCCAGTGTCGAGAGGCCTCGGGTAGAATTGCAAAGTGGGCGGTGGAAATCATGGGCGAGACGATCTCGTTCGCCCCTCGGAAGGCCATCAAGTCCCAGGTCTTGGCGGACTTCGTGGCTGAATGGGTCGACACCCAGCTCCCAACAGCTCCGATCCAACCGGAGCTCTTGGCCATGTTTTTCGACGGGTCGCTGATGAAGACGGGGGCCGGCGCGGGCCTACTCTTCATCTCGCCCCTCGGGAAGCACCTACGCTACGTGCTACGCCCCCACTTCCTGGCGTCCAACAACGTGGCTGAGTACGAGGCTCTGGTAAACGGGTTGCGAATCGCCATCGAGCTAAGGGTCCGACGCCTCGACGCTCGCGGTGACTCACAGCTCGTCATCGACCAAGTCATGAAGAACTCCCACTGCCGCGACCCGAAGATGGAAGCCTACTGCGATGAGGTTCGGCGCCTGGAAGACAAGTTATACGGGCTCGAGCTCAACCACATCGCCCGACACTACAACGAGACTGCGGACGAGCTGGCTAAAATAGGCTCAGGGCGAACAACGGTTCCCCCGGACATATTCTCCCAAGACCTGCATCAACCCTCCGTCAAGATCGACGACACGCCCGAGCCCGAGAAGGCCTCGGCCGAGCCCGAGGCACCCTCGGCACAGTCCGAGGTACCCTCGGCACAGTCCGAGGTACCCTTGGCTCGGCACGAGGCACCCTCGGCTCAACCCGAGGCACCCTCGGCTCGGCCCGAGGTACCCTCGGCCCCCGAGGGTGAGGCACTGCGCATCGAGGAGGAGCGGAGCGGGGTCACGCCTAATCAAAACTGGCAGACCCCATACCTGCAATATCTCCACCGAGGAGAGCTACCCCTCGACCAAGTCGAGGCTCGGCGGTTGGCGCGGCGCGCCAAGTTGTTCGTCTTGCTGGGAGATGAGAAGGAGCTCTACCACCACAGCCCCTCGGGCATCATCCAGCGATGCATTTCCATCACCGAAGGCCAGGAGCTCTTACAAGAGATACACTCGGGGGCTTGCGGCCATCACGCAGCACCTCAAACCCTTGTTGGAAACGCCTTCCGACAAGGTTTCTACTGGCCGACGGTGGTGGCCGGCGCCACTAGAATTGTCCGCACCTGCGAAGGGTGTCAGTTCTACGCGAGGCAGACCCACCTGCCCGCTCAGGCTCTGCAGACCATACCCATCACCTGGCCGTTTGCTGTGTGGGGTCTGGACCTCGTCGGCCCCTTGTAGAAGGCACCCGGGGGCTACACGCACCTGTTGGTTGCCATCGACAAATTCTCCAAGTGGATCGAGGTCCGACCCCTAAACAGCATCAGGTCCGAACAGGCGGTGGCGTTCTTCACCAACATCATCCATCGCTTTGGGGTCCCGAACTCCATCATCACCGACAACGGCACCCAGTTCACCGGCAGAAAGTTCTTGGACTTCTGCGAGGATCACCACATCCGGGTGGACTGGGCCGCCGTGGCTCACCCCATGACGAATGGGCAAGTAGAGCGGGCTAACGGCATGATCCTGCAAGGGCTCAAGCCGCGGATCTACAACGACCTCAACAAGTTCGGCAAGTGATGGATGAAGGAGCTCCCCTCGGTGGTCTGGAGTCTGAGGACAACGCCGAGCCGAGCCACGGGCTTCACACCGTTCTTTCTAGTCTATGGGGCCGAGGCCATCTTGCCCACAGATTTAGAATACGGTTCCCTGAGGACGAGGGCCTACGCCGACCAAAGCAATCAAGCTAATCGAGAAGACTCACTGGACCAGCTGGAAGAGGCTTGGGACATGGCCTTACTACACTCGGCGCGGTACCAGTAGTCCCTGCGACGCTACCACGCCCGAGGGGTTCGGTCCCGAGACCTCCAGGTGGGCGACCTGGTGCTTCGGCTGCGACAAGACGCCCGAGGGCGGCACAAACTCACGCCTCCCTGGGAAGGGCCGTTCGTCGTCGCCAAAATTCTGAAGCCCGGAACATACAAGCTAGCCAACAGTCAAGGCGAGGTCTACAGCAACGCTTGGAACATCCAACAGCTACGTCGCTTCTACCCTTAAGATGCTTCCAAGTTATTCGTACACCCCGTTCACACACAAAGTCTGGTCGTCAAGGAAGGGTCAGCCTTGCCTCGGCAAAGCCCGACGCTCCCTTGGGGGCTAGAAGGGGGGAACCCCCTCTGCGTCGAAATTTTCCTCGAAAAAAAAGAAAAAAATCTTTTCTGCCAGAATGCCTTTCGTGCTTTTCGACTACTTCGAAAGTGGATCCTGAAAACGACGGAGTACACGTAAGCAGCCAAGGCCGACCGAGCCGAGGGACTCCTACGCCTCCGGGATACGGATACCTCACTCATCACCTTCTGCGATAAGTAACTCGCGCTCGGATAAGTGATTCCGCGGACCGAACAAGTCTTCACGCTCGAAAGCTCCTCTGCCGAAACGATTTTTCGGGCCTTCTCGACTGCGTCGGTGACAGAATCCTATGGACGAGTAAGAGTGCGCGTAAGCGGCAAGGCCGACCGAGCCGAGGGATTCCTACGCCTCCGGGATACGGATACCTCACTCATCACCTTCCGTGAAAAGCAACTCTCGCCAGCATGAACAATTCTGTTACCGACAAATAAGTCTGGATACTCGAAACAAGAGGAAAAAGGACGCAGCTTTACAACACGACGACAGTGTGTTTGGGCCTCGGCGGCCGCAGAAAACATACACACGCTACAAGACAACCTGATCCTGCAGGCTCGGACGTCGACAGTTGAAGGGGGCAGCAGTACCCTCGGTGTCAACTACACCTTCGGCGGGGTCTGACCTAGCCTCGGACGGCGACGCGGTTGGAGGATCTCCACCCCGAAGGACGACATCAGCACCACTACCGCGCCTCCTCGACTACGGAACCAGTACCACGACTCGAGGCAACCCTGTGTATGACCCAGCAGTGCCAGCCAGGCACGACGGTCAATACGGCCAAAAATGGGCCGGTAATGGCGGTGGCAGGCGGGCAGGAGCAGCGGTCACGTCGTCAGCCAAGCTTACGTCCCATCCAGGGGCAGCGAGAGAACCCTCTCTCACGGCGTGAAGACGGCGCGCCCGTGTTCTGTTCCTCAAACGGCTCGCACACGCGCAACGGCCGCCTCGCGAACCACTCGCCCCGTCGCATTAACTTCGCGACGGGACAGGCGGCGCCTCAGGCAAGAGAAGCAAGCGACGCTTCGCCTTCGCCATAATGACCGCATCGAAAAAGGTACGCCACGTCATTCGATTTCGTATCCTTTTCCTTTTCCTCTTTCTCTCTCTTACAACAGGGACCGGGAAAGGGGGATACCCCGAAAAGGATCCTTCTCCGTGAAGGAAACAGGCCCCGAGCCTCCCTACTGATCAGAGGTTCAAAGGCTGGCCCCTCGGAGGGGTTCAACGGCCGCCTCAGAGCGCTTAGGTTCTGCGCCCACTACTGGTCAGAGGTTCGATGGCCAGCCCCTCGAAAGGGTTCAACGGCCGCCTCAGGCCACTCGGGCTCCGCGCCCACTACTGATCAGGGGTTCATAGGCTGGCCCTCGAAGGGTTCACAGTCGCCTCAGACACAGAGCGAGGGATGACCCTGGGTACGTTCGATACATAACCAAGGCTCGGGCTACGCTCCCGAGGTACCCTAGGACATTTCCGAGACCAGCGAGAACGATCTTGTAACGGAATCCCATCAGAGGGAGGCATCGAGCCCTCGGACCCCGTCAAAAGGGGACCGGGTCCGGCAGATCACCCGCAGGTACTTTTGGAGCGCGCCTCCGGGCCTCTAGCCGATCCCTAACAAATGGGGCACGGGCGTCCACTCGGATTACCCACCAGCAGCTCACCGGAGACACCATGTTCGGCGCCCTCCGAGGGCAACATGGCGCTTTCCCCCCCTCCTCCTTGCGGAAAGGCGACGCAGGGGCGTATGTAAAAAAGTCGAGTCTGTCCTTGACCGTCCTCTCGCCCTGTGCAGAGGCTCGAGGGCTGCTCTCGCAAACCCGGCTCCGGCCAAACCGTTGACAGCGTCAACATACCAGCCCGAGAACTTGGGACCCGACCATGCACCCGGGCTACGGCCAGCTCGCATGAGGGAACAACCAGACCAGCCGAAGTGTTGCGAAACGCACTAAGACCTCGAAGGAGTCAAACTACTCCTCCGAGGCCTCGGGGGCTACACCCGGCGGGTGCGCTCGCGCGCACCCACCGGAACAAAATGCAACCAAAAAAAGCTGGTCCCCTTGCAAAAAAGTGCGGCAAAAGCCTCCAAGCGAGTATTAACACTCCCTTCGAGGCTCGGGGGCTACTGTCGGGGACCATAATTAGGGGTACCCTCAAGACTCCTAAATCTCAGCTGGTAACCCCCATCAGCACAAAGCTGCAAAGGCCTGATGGGTACGATTAAGTCAAGAATCGGTCCATTCGAGGGACGCGATCACGCCTCGCCCGAGCCCAGCCTCGGGCAAGGGCAGCCGACCCTAGAGAATCTATGTCTCGTCCGAGGACCCCCTCCAGCAACGGACACACCTTCGGCTCGCCCGAGGCCCAGTCTTCACCAAGAAGCAACCTTGGCCAAATCGCCACGCCAACCGACCAAATCGCAGGGGCATTTAATGCAAAGGTGGCCTGACACCTTTATCCTGACGCACGCCCTCCAGTCGACAGAGCCGAAGTGACCGCAGTCACTTCGCCGCTCCACTGACCGGTCCGACAAGAGGACAGCGCCGCCTGCGCCGCTCCGACTGCTGAGCCACTCGACAGAGTGAGGCTGACAGCAGCCAAGTCCGGCCTCAGGCGTCATAGGAAACTCCGCTTCGCCCGACCCCAGGGCTCGGACTCGGGCTCAGCCCCGGAAGACGACGAACTCCGCTTCGCCCGACCCCAGGGCTCGGACTCAGGCTCAGCCCCGGAAGACGACGAACTCCGCTCCGCCCGACCCCAGGGCTCGGACTCGGGTTCAGCCCCGGAAGACGACGAACTCCGCTCCGCCCAACCCCAGGGCTCGGACTTGGGCTCAGCCCCGGAAGACGACGAACTCCGCTTCGCCCGACCCCAGGGCTCGGACTCGGGCTCAGCCCCGAAGGACGACGAACTCCGCTTCGCCCGACCCCAGGGCTCGGACTCAGCCCTGGCCTAAGCCGACGGTCTCCGCCTTGTCCGACCCGAGGGCTCGGACTCGACCTCGACCTTGGAAGACAGACTCAACCTCGACCTCGGAGGAGCCTCCACCTCGCCCAACCTAGGGCACGGACCAACCACGTCGACAGGAGGCGCCATCATTACCCTACCCCGAGCTGACTCAGGCTACGGGGAACAAGACCGGCGTCCCATCTGGCTCGCTCCACTATACGAGTAATGATGGCGCCCCGCATGCCCTGTGACGACGGCGGCTCTCAGCCCCCTTACGGAAGCAAGAGGACGTCAGCAAGGACTCGACAGCCCCGACAGCTGTCCTTTCGCCAGGCTCCAGCGCTCCTCCGACGGCCACGACATCACACGAACTGGGTGCCAAAACCTCTCCGGCTGCCACGATGGCATGTACTTAGGGCGCTAGCTCTCCTCCGCTAGACACGTTAGCACACAGCTACACCCCCATTGTACACCTGGATCCTCCCCTTACGCCTATAAAAGGGAGGTCCAGGGCCCTCTTACAGAGGGTTGGCCGCGCGGGGAAGGACGAGACGGCGCTCGCGCAAGGCCGCCCGCTCCCTCCCGCGTGGACGCTTGTAACCCCCCTACTGCAAGCGCACCCGACCTGGGCGCGGGGCTAACACGAAGGCCGCGGGTTCCACCTCCCACGCCTGTCTCCCTCCGGCTGCTCTCCCCCCTTCTCGTTCCGCCTCGCGCCGACCCATCTGGGCTGGGGCACGCGGCGACAATTTACTCGTCGGTCTAGGGACCCCCCAGGGTCGAAATGCCGACAATGATTGTGCATACATAACGCACGCCTCGGTTAGTCCATGACTCAACCCGAGACGCTATTCGTTGATAATCACTCATCATCAGACGATAGAAATCTAAGCTTTTTCATCTATTTAGGGTTAGTTTAGCAATTTCATTTTTTTCAAGGGTTTTTTATTTTTCCAATAAAAAATGAATTAATTTTTCTTGGAAAAATAGAAATACCTGAGAAAACGAGGTTGTCAAATCAGTCCTTTGCTCAGTAATAGCATAGCACATTCAGGCCCCGTTTGGTTACCCCAAACTAAAGTTTAGCCCCTGTCCAATCGAATGTTTGAACCTCCGTTTCGGGTATTAAATGTAGTCGGATTATAAAACAAATTTGTCAGCCGAAGATTAAAAGACGAGACGAATCTAGTCCAGTTGGTTGGGTCTATATTTCATACTCCTATTTGAAAGTCAAACGCTTGATGTGACCCGGGCTAAACTTTAGCAGGGGCAACCAAACACCCCCTCACACACGTTGCAGCAGGCTAAAGTGGAGTATATGACTATTATATAAATCTAAATTCCTATGAGAGATCTCTGAAATCTGGAACCAAATCAAAGAAAACGATAGGACCTAATAGGGTTCCCGGATTCAATACTAATCTGAACCAGCCAGAGTCAGGAGGTTCGTGTTTTCATATTGGACTTCATATCACTCTTCATATAGGACAAAATAAGCTGATATAGATAAAGTAAAAAAATAATACGATTCAGAATTATGGACAAATCCAAAAGCATAGCAGTTATGTTTTCTTTTTGTCGCTGCCATCTTTTAATTCAGTAACAGGTTGAACTGTAAACTGAACACTTAATGATGTACTTCCATGAACTAGACGATGCAGAAAAAAAATACTTCTCACAAATCACAATGGTCAGACTGCCGTCTGGCAATGCATCAAGCGGTAAATAGTAATGGATAA
This sequence comes from Zea luxurians, assembly GCA_029449295.1. Taxonomy (NCBI): domain Eukaryota; kingdom Viridiplantae; phylum Streptophyta; class Magnoliopsida; order Poales; family Poaceae; genus Zea; species Zea luxurians. The sequence goes on from JAOPSE010000016.1 coordinate 7,090,438, forward strand.
CAGAACATTCCAGGGAAACTTCATTGAAGAAATATGAACATGACCAAAGTTCAAGGCATGAACACAACAGATGCACCTATAATTTTCGATAGCAACTTTACACAATGAATAACAGCTGCCACCAATTATCACAAGTACTATTACTAGCCGAAGCATCCACAATACTCTCCACATTGACATCAAACTTTGGGAGCCATCTAAGATGCAATGATGCTAGAACTACGGTACACACCAACAAGGATCAGCGACATCGCCAGCCATACATAATCTAAAATGCGATTAGGCTGGCAATTACAAGCACACCAACTGCCAGCAGCAGCACCTTCAAGTACACATCGACCTGCTGGCCTTGTGGTGCCTGACGCGGGAAGCCATGGCCATGCCACCCATGGAAAGAATGGCCGTATCCATAAGGAAACCCTGCAGCAGGCCCATAGGCAGTCGCCTGCGGGAATCCGTGCACCTGGAAGCTCAGCAACGGGAACAGCCCTCCGATGGCGGCCGAGAAAGTGTAACTCCCCCACCTACCATTAGCCACAGGGGGGGCGCCAGCACCATTGAACCAGGGGTTCTGGTGCGGGTAATGGTTATTGTGGTCCGGCTGCGGGGCAGTGGAGGGCCGCTGCCCGGTCGGCCTGCTCGGGATTTCCACACCGGCCACCGACCTTGCACGGGGTGCGGCGGAGCTGCCACCACGGCCGTAGAGGGGGACGAGTTTCCCCTCCTCGACGACGGCCTTGCAGACGGGGCACTCCTGAGAGTGCGCGTGGACGTGGAGCCACTCGTAGAGGCAGGGCCAGCAGAAGAGGTGGCCGCATAGGGTGACCACGGGGTCCTGCGCCAGGTCCAGGCAGATGTTGCACTCGAAGCTGCCCGAGTCCTTGCTGCCGCCGCCGCCGCCATCGCTGTTGGTCCTCGCCACAGGCTCGCCGGCGCGATTCGCCATGCCGCTAGACTCGGATCTGCGGGATGCGGGGACCAATCAAGCCACGATCCGACGACACGAGCAAAATAAATAGGACACGCAGGAGGCTCGCTGCCACAATCAGGAATCATATTATTTCGGGGAACATGCCCCGACTCCGATCCGGCATTTCAATCGATTGTACAGTTTGTGCCAAACAACGCTGAATAAATCAGCCAAAGTCATATAATCTAGGATATTTCTAGATACGATTCGTTCAATACACGATGCGTGGATCACGGAGAGCATATAGACGAAAGGGATCCGAACAGACAATGGAACAAACCATCGCACAAACAATTAGTTGAGGAAACGTACCCAAATCCGTGCGAAGGCAGTGGCGACCATGCGTTACCGCCAGACATCACCGGGGAGCGACGAGGAGCGAGTAGCCGAGGGGAATGCGGCGGCGGCCGGCAGCGAAGTTGGGGCGAGCCGCGAGCCGAGCAAGGAACGAGGCGGAGGGGATGCGATGCGACTGCCGTCTGCCGGGGAAGGGATTGGCCCAACCCCCGACCCCGAGCCGCTAACGTGGTGCGGTGCGGTGCGGTGCGGGAGGACAGCAATACGCCTCTCCCGAGAACAGTGCCAGACTGCAGCGAGTGGGAGACTGGGAGCAAGGGGGGCGAAGCCGAAGACCAATGGTTCCAGGTTTGTCCGATCGAGACCGGAACCGGACGGACGGATGCGCGTGAGGGGTTGGCCGCTTGCCGGCTTCGGGGCGGTGGATTCCGTAGCGTGTTTGGGTTTGGGTTTTGCTTCACCAACGTGTGGAATTCATTATTATGTGACAGAAGACAGCACTGCTAGTTTCTTCCACCCAGGCTAATGCAGGATTGGTTCATCCAAATGTCGATCCAAAGGTCGCATTCTTTAGGGCATGTACAGCCTAACAGCACGATACTTTAAATATAAGATATAGCTAAGACACAATATAATATATTGAACATATCTAAAACTCGATCCAAAGGTCGCATTCTTTAGGGCATGTACAACCTAACAGCACGATACTTTAAATATAAGATATAGCTAAGACACAATATAATATATTGAACATATCTAAAACATATGTCTTACAATAAATTAAATTAACCAATCATGTAGCCTCCTGTCTTGACCATAGAGCCAAAACATAGTGTATTAGTTAAGATTTGTGTCTTGAGTTTTTTTATATTTAGGGGTTGTTTGGTTCGTGGCTAAATGTGCTCTAGTTTTGGCACCTATTGTTGAAAGAGAAATATGGTTTAACCTTTTCCTAAATGATTTTGGTAGTTGAATGCCCAACACAAATAATTGGACTAACTAGTTTGCTCTAGATTATATGTTCTACATGTGCTAAAAGTTCAACACAAACCAATAAAAAGATCTAAGTTAGGGTTCAAAACAAAGGAGCAAAAGAAACCGAAGAAAACCCTGGTCTGGCGCACCGGACTGTCCAGTGTGCCACCGGACAGTGTCCGGTGCACCAGGGACCGTACAGTCCGAACTCTTCACCTTCGGGTTTTTCAGACGTCGCTCCGCTATAATTCACCGGACAGTCCAGTGTGCCACCGGACTGTCCGGTGCACCAAGCGGAGCAACGGCTCCCAGCGCAACGGTCGACTACAACGGTCACTGCCAAACGCTACAGTACGCAACAGTGCGCGGCAAAGTCAGAGCGCACCGGACACTGAACAGTGCCTGTCTGGTGCGGCAACGGACTGTCCGGTGCCCCAAGGTGTCAGAGCTCCAACGGTCGAAACCGTCAGAACCCTAACGATTGGGTGACGTGGCTGGCGCACCGGACTGTCCGGTACGCCCATCGACAGACAACCTCCCCAACGGTTGAATTGGTGGTTGGGGCTATAAATACCCCCCAACCACCACCACTCCAAGTATCCAAGTTTTCAGACATCTCATTCAATACAAGAGCTAGTGCAATCAATACAAGACACAATTCAAAAGAATCAAAGCCTCTCCAAGTCCCAAATACACTCCAAACGCCTAGTGACTAGAGAGAGAGAGTTTTGCTCGTGTTCTTTGAGCTCTTGTTCTTGGATCACTTTCTTCTTCCCCATTCTTGTTCTTCAAGCAACTTGTAATCAAAGCACGAGACACCAATTGTGTGGTGGTCCTTGTGGGGTCTAAGTGACCCATTTGATTAAGGAGAAAGTGAAAGGGAATTAGGCTTATACCTATTTCCTAAATGATTTTGGTGGTTGAATTGTCCAACACAAATAATTGGACTAACTAGTTTGCTCGAGTGTATAAGTTCTACAGGTGCAAAAGGTTCACACTAAGCCAATAAAAAGACCAAGAAAAGGGTTCAACAAAAAGAGCAAGGGATAACCGAAGGCAGCCCTGAAATGGCACACCGGACAGTGTCCGGTGCACCACCGGACAGTGTCCGGTGCACCAGGGCACTCCAGGCTGAACTCGTCACCTTCGGGAAAATCCAGAGGCGCTCAGCTATAATTCACCGGACTGTCCGGTGTACACCGGACAGTGTCCGGTGCCCCAGGGGAGAGCGGCTCTGGAACTCGCCAGCTTCGGGATTGCGTCCGCTATAATTCACCGGACATGTCCGGTGCACACCGGACTGTCCGGTGTGACAGCAGGCAACGGCTACTTCGCGCGCCAACGGTCACCTGCAGAGCATTTAATGCGCGCCAGCGCGCGCAGAGGAGCAGGGCACGCGCAGGTGGCACACCGGACAGTCTACAGGACTTGTCCGGTGCGCCACCGGACAGCCAGGCGGGCCCACAAGACAGAGCTCAACGGTCGAACCCCAACGATCTGCTGACGTGGGCTGGCGCACCGGACTGTCTGGTGCGCCATGCGACAGCAGCCCTCCAACGACCACTTTGTGGTGGTTGGGGCTATAAATACCCCAACCACCCCACATTCAATGGCATCCAAGTTTTCTACACTTCAACACTCTACAAGAGCTCTAGCATTCATTCCAAAGCACACAAAAGAGATCAAATCCTCTCCCAACTCCACATCAAGCCATAGTGATTAGAGAGAGTGATTTGCCGTGTTCATTTGAGCTCTTGCGCTTGGATCGCTTCTTTTCTTTCTCATTTGTTCTTGTGATCATTCATTCACTTGTAATCGAAGCAAGAGACACCAATTTTGTGGTGGTCCTTGTGGGGACTTTGTGTCCCGAGTGATTGAGAAGAAGAAGCTCACTCGATCCGTAGGATCGTTTGAGAGAGGGAAGGGTTGAAAGAGACCCGGCCTTTGTGGCCTCCTCAACGGGGAGTAGGTTTGCAAGAACCGAACCTCGGTAAAACAAATCCGCGTGTCTCACTTCTCATTTGCTTGCGATTTGTTTTGCGCCCTCTCTCGCGGACTCGTTTATACTTCTAACGCTAACCCGGCTTGTAGTTGTGATTATCTTTGTAAATTTCAGTTTCGCCCTATTCACCCCCCTCTAGGCGACTTTCAATTGGTATCAGAGCCCGGTGCTTCATTAGAGCCTAACCGCTCAAAGTGATGTCGGGAGATCACGCCAAGAGGGAGATGGAGACCGGCGACAAGCCCACTACAAGCCACGGGTCGACTTCATCAGAAGAGTCCCGCAACAAAGGGAAGGGGAAGGAGAAGAAATCTTCTTCCCCCAAGTCGCATCGGAGAGGCGACAAGCACAAAAAGATGAGGAAGGTGGTCTACTACGAGACCGACACTTCATCACCGTCGACCTCCGGCTCCGACGCACCGTCCGTTACTTCTAAGCGCCATGAGCGTAAGAAGTATAGTAAGATTCCTCTACGCTATCCCCATATTTCAAAACGTACTCCTTTGCTCTCCGTTCCATTAGGCAAACCATCGGTTTTTGATGGTGAAGATTATAATATGTGGAGTGACAAAATGAGGCATCATCTAACCTCACTCCACACAAGCATATGGAATGTTGTTGAGTTTGGTGTACAGGTACCATCCGTAGGGGATGAAGACTACGACTCGGACGAGGTGGCCCAAATTCACCACTTTAACTCCCAAGCCACTACTATACTCCTCGCCTCTCTAAGTCGAGAGGAGTATAATAAGGTGCAAGGGTTAAAAAGTGCGAAGGAAATTTGGGACGTACTCAAGACCACACACGAAGGAGACGAGGTAACAAAGATCACCAAGCGGGAAACGATCGAGGGAGAGCTCGGTCGCTTCATGCTTCACCAAGGGGAGGATCCACAAGCTATGTACAATCGCTTGAAGACCTTGGTGAACCAAGTGCGCAACCTCGGGAGCGAAAAATGGGATGACCATGATATGGTCAAGGTTATTCTTAGATCCCTCGTATTTCTTAATCCTATACAAGTTCAATTAATTCGAGGTGATCCTAGATATAAGCTAATGTCTCCCGAGGAAGTTATAGGAAAATTTGTGAGCTTTGAGCTAATGATTAAGGGCTCAAAGAAAATCATCGAGCAAGGCACCCCCTCCACGCCCGAGGCACAACCGGTCGCTTTCAAGGCGACGGAAGAAAAGAAGGAGGAGGCTACTCCAAGTCGAACACCCATCGACGCCTCCAAGCTCGACAACGTGGAGATGGCGCTCATCATCAAGAGCTTCCGCCAAATCCTCAAGCAAAGGAGGAGGAAAGACTACAAGCCCCGCTCCAAGAAAGTATGCTACAAGTGTAGTAAGCCCGGTCACTTTATTGCTAAATGTCCATTATCTAGTGACAGTGACAGGGGCGACGACAAGAAGGGGAGAAGAAATGAGAAGAAGAGACACTACAAGAAGAAGGGCGGCGATGCCCACGTGTGCCGCGAGTGGGACTCCAACGAGAGCTCCACCGACTCCTACTCCGACGAGGACGCCGCCAACATCGCCGTCACCAAGGGACTTCTCTTTCCCAACGTCGGCCACAAGTGCCTCATGGCAAAGGACGGCAAAAGGAAGAAGGTTAAATCAAAATCCTCCACTAAATATGAATCTTCTAGTGATGATAATGCTAGTGATGAGGAAGTTAATTTGCTTACCCTTTTTGCCAATCTTAACATGGAACAAAAGGAAAAACTAAATGAGCTAATTAGTGCCATCCATGAAAAGGATGATCTCTTGGACTCCCAAGAGGACTTCCTAATCAAGGAAAATAAAAAGCATGTTAAGGTTAAGAGTGCTTATGCTCTAGAAGTAGAGAAATGTGAGAAATTAACTAGTGAGCTAAGCACATGCCATGATTTGATTGCCAACCTTAGAAATGAAAATACTAGATTAATTGCTAAGGTTGATTCTAATGCTTGTGATATTTCAATTTCCAATCTTAGAGATGATAATGCTAATTTGCTTGCTAAGATTGAAAAATTAAATGATTCTCATGCTAGCCTTACAAATGAAAATGAACAATTAATTGCTAAGGCTAAAGAATTAGATGTTTGCAATGTTACAATTTCTGACCTTAGAAGTAAGAATGATATATTACATGCTAAGGTTGTAGAACTGAAATCTTGCAAACCCTCTGCATCTACTATTGAGCATACTTCCATTTGTACTAGATGTAGAGATATTAATGTTGATGCTATCCATGATCACCTAGCCTTAATTAAGAAACAAAATGATCACATAGCTCAACTTAATGCTAAGATTAGTGAGCATGACTTAGAAAATGAAAAATTTAAATTTGCTAGAAGCATGCTCTATAATGGGAGACGCCCTGGCATTAAGGATGACATTGGCTTCCAAAAGGGAGACAATGTCAAAATTAATGCCCCTCCTAAGAAACTATCTAACTTTGTTAAGGGCAAGGCTCCCATGCCTCAGGATAACGAGGGTTACATTTTGTACCCTGCCGGTTATCCTGAGAGCAAAATTAGGAGAATTCATTCTAGGAAATCTCACTCTGGCCCTAATCATGCTTTTATGTATAAGGGTGAGACATCTAGCTCTAGGCAACCAACCCATGCTAAGTTGCCTAAGAAGAAAACTCCTAGTGCATCAAATGAACATAGCATTTCATTTAAGACCTTTGATGCATCTTATGTTTTGACTAACAAATCCGGCAAAGTAGTTGCCAAGTTTGTTGGGGGCAAACACAAGGGATCAAAGACTTGTGTTTGGGTACCCAAAGTTCTTGTTTCTAATGCCAAAGGACCCAAAACCGTTTGGGTACCTAAAGTCAAGAACTAAATTTGTTTTGTAGGTTTATGCATCCGGGGGCATAAGTTGGATCATTGATAGCGGGTGCACAAACCACATGACAGGGGAGAAAAAGATGTTCTCCTCATACGAGAAAAACCAAGATCCCCAACGAACTATCACATTCGGGGATGGAAATCAAGGTTTGGTCAAAGGTTTGGGTAAAATAACTATATCTCTTGACCATTCTATTTCCAATGTTTTTCTTGTTGATTCCTTAGATTACAATTTGCTTTCCGTATCCCAATTATGTCAAATGGGCTACAACTGTCTATTTACTGATGTAGGTGTCACTGTCTTTAGAAGAAGTGATGATTCAATAGCTTTTAAGGGAGTGTTAGAGGTGAAAGGGAAATGTGCCTATGGGCCATTTCTAAGTGTTTTGGTGATTTAGTGTCAAACACAAGTGCTTAAGTGCTAAACGGTGGACAAAGTACAAATCAAGTATCAAGGTACGTTTCTCAGACTTAGTACATTGTTTTAGAGACTAATGTATTGTGTCTAAGTGCTGGAAACAGGAAAAGAACAATTGGAGATGTCTTGGCTCGAGCAGCCAAGACTCTGCTCAGTCTGGGAGCATCGGACTGTCCGGTGGTGCACCGGACAGTGTCCGGTGGTGCACCGGACAGTGTCCGGTGCGCCAGGCTGGCTCGAGCGAAGTGGCCGCTCTCGGGAATCTTTTGGCGACGTACGGCTATAATTCACCGGACTGTCCGGTGTGCACCGGACTGTCCGGTGAGCCAACGGTCGGCCGGGCCAACGGTCGGCCGGGCCAACGGTCGGCCGCGCGATCCGCGCGAGACACGTGGCCGAGCCAACGGTCGAGATGGGGCACCGGACAGTGTCCGGTGCGCCAACGGCTCCCAGGCGCCAACGGTCGGCTTCGCCAAATCGGGAAAGAAATCCACACCGGACAGTGTCCGGTGGTGCACCGGACATGTCCAGTGCGCCAGTCGACAGAAGGCAAGAATTGCCTTCTCTGATTGCTCTCAACGGCTCCTAGCTGCCTTGGGGCTATAAAAGGGACCCCTTGGCGCATGGAGAAGACACCGAAGCAACCTTAGAGCATTCTTGATGATCCACACTCAGTCTTTGCGCATTCGATTGTCATTCTAAGTGATTCGAGCTCCGTTCTAGTGAGAACTTTGAGATAGTCATTTGAGCTCGATTCTTGGTCGTGTGTGTGCGCATTTCGCTGCGGTTTTGTGTGTGTTGCTTCCCTCCCTTACTCTGTGCTTCTTTGTGATCATCTACTTGTAAGGGCGAGAGACTCCAAGTTGTGGAGATTCCTCGCAAACGGGATTAAGAAAAGAAAAGCAAAACACCGTGGTATTCAAGTGGGTCTTTGGACCGCTTGAGAGGGGTTGATTGCAACCCTCGTCCGTTGGGACGCCACAACGTGGAATTGGCAAGCGTTGGTCTTGGCCGAACCACGGGATAAACCACTGTGCCATCTCTGTGATTGATATCTTGTGGTTATTGTGTTTTGTTGAGACTCCTCTCTAGCCACTTGACATTATTTGTGCTAACACTTAACCAAGTTTTGTGGCTTAAGTTTGAAGTTTTATAGGATCACCTATTCACCCCCCCTCTAGGTGCTCTCAATTGGTATCAGAGGCGTTCTCTTCACAAAGGGACTAATCGCCCGAAGAGATGGATCCTAAGGGGAAGGGAGTTGTGATCAACGACAAGGAGAAGGAGACCTTCGTCAACGAGCCTAAGGATGACAAGCCTACCGACTCGGGCTCGGGACATAGACGGAAGGAAGGGAAGAAAAAGAAGACAAAGCGCATCAAGGAGATCATCTACTACGACGATAGTGATGAGTCTTCTTCTTCCCAAAAGGACGACGACAACGACTACAAAAAGACGGTCAATTCGAACTTTTCATTTGATTATTCTCGTATTCAACATAGTTCGAATTCGCATTTGCTTTTCATTCCTCTTGGCAAACCTCCACACTTCGATGGGGAGGACTACGGATTTTGGAGTCACAAAATGCGTAGTCACTTATTCTCTCTCCATCCAAGCATATGGGAGATTGTAGAAAATGGAATGAAGTTTGATAGCTCGGATAACTCTATGCTCATAAATGAACAAATCCATAGAAATGCACAAGCTACTACTGTTCTCTTAGCGTCCTTGTGCAGGGAAGAGTACAACAAGGTGAGCGGCTTGGACAATGCCAAGCAAATATGGGACACCCTCAAGATCTCTCACGAGGGGAATGACATCACCATGCTCACCAAAATGGAGTTGGTGGAGGGCGAGCTTGGACGATTCGCCATGATAAGGGGAGAGGAGCCAACCCAAACATACAACCGGCTCAAGACCCTTATCAACAAAATAAGGAGCTACGGAAGCACGCGATGGACGGACCACGACGTCGTCCGCCTAATGCTAAGGTCCTTTACCGTTCTTGATCCTCATCTCGTGAACAATATTCGTGAGAATCCCAGGTACACGACGATGACACCCGAGGAGGTACTCGGAAAATTCGTAAGCGGGCGGATGATGATCAAGGAGGCGAGATACGTCGACGACGCGTTGAATGGTCCAATCCACGAGCCTCAACCCATTGCTCTCAAGGCAACGAGGAGCAAGGAGTCGCTACCTAGCAAGGTGGCGCAAGTTGAGGCGGCCGGGCTCAATGATGAAGAGATGGCTCTCATCATCAAGAGATTCAAGACAGCGCTAAATGGTCGCAAGGGGCAGCCAAGCAAGACCAAGACAAAGGGGAAGCACTCATGCTTCAAATGTGGTAAGGTGGGTCATTTTATTGCTAACTGTCCCGACAATGATAGTGATCAGGATCAAGGGAACAAGAGGGAGAAGAAGAAGAACTATAAGAAGGCAAAGGGCGAGGCACATCTTGGCAAGGTGTGGGATTCGGATTGCTCCTCGTCCGACTCCGACAATGAAGGACTCGCTGCCACCGCCTTCAACAAGTCATCCCTCTTCCCCAACGAGCGTCACACATGCCTTATGGCAAGGGAGAAGAAGGTATGTACTCGAAACTCTACTTATGCTTCTTCAAGTGAGGACGAATCTAGTGATGAGGATGAAATAGATTATTCATGTTTATTTAAAGGCCTAGATAGAACCAAGGTAGATAAAATTAATGAATTGATTGATGCCTTGAATGATAAGAATAGGCTTTTAGAAAAACAAGAGGACTTATTGTATGAAGAACATGACAAATTTATAGAAGCACAAAAATCTCATGCCTTAGAAGTTAAGAGAAATGAAATGCTTTCTTGTGAGTTATCTTCTTGCCATGAGACAATTTCTAGCTTAAGGAACATTAACGATGATTTGAATGCTAAGTTAGAAATAGCTAGTAAATCAACAACTTGTGTAGAAAATGTTGTTATTTGCAATAGATGTAAAGATTTTGATATTGATGCTTGTAGTGAACACATAACTTCTATTGCAAAACTAAATGATGAAATGGCTAGTCTTAATGCCCAACTTAAGGCTAGCAAAAGTGAGTTTGATAAACTAAAATTTGCTAGGGATGCCTACACGATTGGTAGACACCCCTCAATTAAGGATGGGCTTGGCTTCAAGAGGGAAGCCAAGAACTTAACAAGCCATAAGGCTCCCATCTCCGCCAAGGAGAAAGGGAAAGCCCCTATGGCAAGTAGTACTAAAAGGAACCATGCTTTTATGTACAATGATAGAAGACAGTCTCATAGGAGTTGTAATACTTTTGATTCACATGCCTATGATTCTTATGCTATGTTTACTTCCAGTTCTTCCTACATGCATGGTAGAGATATGCCTAGGAAAAATATTCATCATGTGCCTAGAAAGAATATTGTTCATGTTCCTAGGAAAGTTATGAATGGACCCTCTACAATTTATCATGCTTTAAATGTTTCTTTTGCTATTTGTATAAAGGATAGAAAGATAGTTGCTAGAAAATTAGGGGCAAAATGCAAGGGTGATAAAACTTGCATTTGGGTCCCTAAGACAATTGTGACTAACCTTGTAGGACCC